>JAYKKM010000095.1:1343333-2015000 GCA_035772405.1 Chrysogorgia sp. JL179-B06 | reverse complement strand
TTTTTGTATGTACAAACAGATTACAATGCCAAAGAGAAGCCAGATGAATCACACATATTGTGTCCTGACAGCCAACCTTCTTCTGCATCAACAGTTAATTTGCCCCAGGAACAATTTGTGCCATCAATGCCAGAAAATGCATCTACTAGTAATGTTGAGTCATGCTCATTGAGTCATCCTCAAACTGACACTAACATCCCATTGTCAACTTCAGAATTTGCACATGTAGCTTCATCCAAACAGCAAGCAGAAAACCCATCAAGTCTTTCTTCCAGTAATTCATTATCATCATTGGAGTCAGGTATGTGAAAAGAAAAGAAAATGGTCTTTTTATTTGGAAGAACAGTAATGGTAATGACAACAATACTGGTGTCCTAACTAGGATATGCAAATATCATCATGCATATAGAAGATTATGGCGTTGGAATTAGAATATATATTTAGCATTTGGCTATGAGGGTGTGTGATGGCTATATTGCAGTTGGACTGCAATCATTATTTTATGGATACCAGGTTGGGTAAAATTGACCCTGGGTCATGAAAATGTTTGCTGTCATTTGTATGTGCTATGACTTTTTTAGTTTGGAATTTTAATTGTTTTAAAGAACATTGATTGAAGATATTGATTGATTGATTAGTTTCGTTGTGGAATCACTAAAAACAACAAAAGACTGGGCCATGAAAATGTTTACATTTGTTTGGACGGGCTTCAAGTTTTTTACTCCACATGCAGGAGCAGGTCTTTTTTAAATTTACTTTACAAGTTTTCCAGCCCTGCGTATACACCATAAATAATGACCGGTCCCTTACATGTAGTGAAAACAGAATAAGAATGTTGAATAAATATAGAAGAATGATGAATTTACCAACTATTGATAATATATGGACGATCGTCAAGCTCATATCCTCAGAAAAATTATTCTGAGTCCCGTACAGGAATTGAACCTGTAACCTTCTGATTACCGGTGAGACACTCTAACCATTGAGCTAACGAGAGTCAGATGGAAAGGTTACAATTATATATATATATATATATATATATATATATATATATATATATATATATATATATATATATATATATATATATATATATATATATATATATATATAATATATATATATATATATATAATATATATATATATATATATATATATATATATATATATATATATATATATATATATAATAAGTAACAGTGTATGATATTAGCATCTCTAAGGTTATTTATAATTATAACTTACAGTAATTATAATTGTTTTTATATTCTGCCAGAGAATATGGTTGTTTACATGGATAATAGCTCCATTGTTGCAGCTGGTAATTTGATGACTGACCACCAGAAAATACATGGCCACTGTATTCCTCTACACCATGCCTGTGTCATGTTAACGACAGCCAAGGAGAACTGCAAAGCATCTGTTGTACTGATGGGGACGTTTTTTTCTTTTCCAACAAAGTCATTAATGATGGCTAAACTTTCCAATAATGTAGTTTCTATTATAGCACTAGTATAATGTTGCAATTTGAAAGGTGAATGCAAAGGTCTTCAGATGACTATTATTGATTTTATTATTATTTTTACTTATACATTTTGCACACTACAGATCTTATTTACATGATACAAGCAGATTATACACTATCAGCAGTTTAAAAGAGATTAATAATTTATTTACACGATTGAACATAATGCAGTTGGTGCCAATATTATATTTACACATGCAGTGAAGCCCTGTTAAACATTTGGTTGTATTTAAAAGGTGGTGTCTATAGCTAGCAAGGGTTAAAGTTCAAAATTAACAATTACCTTGTGTTCTAGCAAAAATGTGTTCAATGCTCATATATAAATATTGGCATCCAACAAGGTACATGTATATTATTGAGTTCTACTGCATATGTACAGTGTGTATTAGCAGTATTATTATTATATACAGTACATGACAAACTTACTGGATTCTGATTGGCTGAGAGGAGTGCAATAAATCATTAACTGCACTCGAGTGCAATAAATGAGTGCAATTATTTAATTAACGTAATTTTGTCATGGAAATAATAAACAAGTAATCATATGATAGCGAGTGATATTTTGTTAAATATTTTGTCAAATATATTTTATTAAAATGTTGGCAAATTTTCAAATATCACTTGTAGTGAGTGTAAATCCTTCATTGCACTCGCTATCATATGATTACCAATACTAATAAATTTAAATTAACTACATGTACAGGTGATTCATCCCCAATTTTGTTGAAAACTTATAACTCTCTATACATAGCAATCGAGGTGCCAGGTGGAAATCGTAATCTGGTAATAAAAATAATTGCCCAGCAGATAATTCTCAGGAATGCCATACTAAACTATTCTCTGGTAATTCACAATTTCATCTTCTCCTTCGTGAAAGTTTACTTATAAGTAAATTTAATCCTTCTCTAAATGCCAATATCAGATCTTTTCCTTTGATGCTAATTTGAGTTGTCACTTTTGACATATCTCACTGACTTCCTTTTCCTTTACATTCTTTTATTATTGTTACGAGATCCTATATTGTAATAGCATAGTTATATAAGCTGAGACATGTAAATATAATTAGTTACTCTGAAGATGTTACTGGTTAAGTGACGAAACGTTAGTCTAAATAAATTTTCTTAAAATGTTCAATCCCGTGTGTTACTAATATGGCGTTCCTGAGAATTCTATATACATACTATACAATGAAAAAAATCAATACAGTTATGAATGGCTGTCCCTGACTTACTAATGCTGCATCTTTTGCAGCCAGATGTCTCTGGGCACCTGAATTGTTTATAAATTGTTTATAAATTAAGTAAAATTACATTGACAGGACTGGGCATGTGCATTCTCCAACTTTACTTGCACCACAAGCTAATTAACAACTACAAACACCAATGTTTATGTTTTCTAGTTCTACTCGATAACATGAGTACCTGGCCACACGAAAAATACTCATTAGATACTTGCGATACCTGTATATATCATTAAGTACTGACCAGGTAATTTTCCCAAAAATAGCTTTGCACATAGGAGACATATATTAGTAAAGCCTGGAGTTCATAAAGAGACGTCACATGGCGCTTGATAAATCAAAAATGGTCAAATGAGAACTCATCCTGTTGTATTTCATCAATTTGTATTTCAGCTTCAGATTTTGTATCTCTTATAAGATCATCTAGTCTGTAGTCACTGTCAACATCAACATGTGTGTTATCATCAGCATCTGCAGCTAGATGGTTGTCATCAATATCAGCTTGATCACCACTGGGAATATGATATATCAGCCACTGTGTGATTCCCACTGTCAGCATTGGGTTGTATGTTGTTACTGTCAATATCAGACTGTATGTTGTTACTTTCAACATCAGACTGTATGTTGTTACTTTCAACATCAGACTGTATGTTGTTACTTTCAACATCAGCCAGAAAACTGTATGTTTTGGCCTTTACTTGCAATTTTGTAGCCATGACGCAACATTCCATGTTCATTTTGTGCTGGTTTGTAAGGTGACGAGAAAAGTGAAGCACTTCTTTGCCACAACCAGGTAACTTGCACATTTCTCGAGACATCTGCAAACCATTGGGCTGAATAGATTTTCTGTCATTCATTGCTCCAGTAATTCCCCCCTATGGCACTTGGAGAGATGATTGTCCAATCGTTTTAATAATTTACCATGTTGACGACAATCCGGTATACGACATATACCAGCTTTCCCCTAAAGTATGAAATGGGAGAAAATTGTCTTATTGTATGAAGTTTGTTATGGGCATTTTAATCCATTCACTTACAGGCCAAGTGTTTAGAATACTATTCTGACTAATTATACACCAGACGATTTTATTCAGCAAACAGATTGGGACTGGCTGTTTAAAATAATTATAAATAATTTGATTGATCTGATCAAATTATTGAACATATTGCATGAAGGTTATAATTAAATCATCAAGCCTGCAGGAAGGTATTATTTGTGATTAGAATAACGTTATACTTAAAGGACCCTAGCTTTATTGCAAGGGGTCTATACACTTTTGTGAACCCACAGGCATAGCAGCCCAATTGTGTTTTGGGGGTCAAAGGATTTTTGCTTGAAAAATAAAGGATATATATTTTTCTTATTTTGCTTGAAATTGCCCAAAAATGGCAGAAAGCCCGAATGTCATTAAAAAAATTCAATTGGAGGGGGATTGCTCACCCCGCGCATGTGGCGCATGTTGCAACTATATCATTGAATAAATATGTAATAGCTTTGATTTTTATAATTTATCGGTGATTTATGACATTTAAAGTTCTCACATAAAATCTTTTTTGTTATGTAAACAGCACACGTCATCTCTCATGAATAATTCAAATTATAAAAATACTAATCTACACAATGCTGGGAGATGAATAAAGTCAATGATAAATTACAATAAGCAAATGGTAGCACCTTCGATGGAAAATTCTTATGGTTTCTTCTCATTTCTTTAAATGTATGATGGAACGTAGTACTCAAAGTAAAACACGATCGACCCAATGACATTCACAATATGAAACCACGTTAAGAAACTTTACGAAATTACTAGCTTCCCGGCAAAATTCACACTTTCGCGGTTTTACCGTTTGTAATCACATGATTAGATATCGTATTTCGGACGCGCTGCAACACGGTTTATATTTATTAAAGTAGGTATGTATTGATCGAAAAAATTAAGTACTTTAATTTAACATCGGCTTTATCTATTTTATAAAACGTGCAACGTTTAGGGAGCCATCTTATTGGCTAACCCTAACTGAACCGTAACCCCATCCGCGTCGTTAATCACGATACCAAAAAATTTTACTATGCCTTCTTGAAATCTACGCATGCGTAGTTCGTAAATAGGCGTCCGCGCGTGACTGAGAACAAGTAAACAGTAGTGGCAAGATTTCGTCTGCGGGAAAGCGTGCTCGTCCTTTGACACTACTCTTTATATGCATGAACAATCCAACTATTGACAAGACTACTAGTCTACTATTAATATACCAGACTAATTTAGGATATATATATAGAGAGAGAGTGTGTGTATATATATATAGAGAGAGAGAGAGAGAGAGTGTATAATATATAGAATGATATGCTACTTCGAAATAAACGCTAATACTTCTGCCATTCTGCGCAAGCGACCGATTTAACCATTTATAAAGTACTTAGTTACTTGTTTTGCTGATATTGAAATCAGGATATGTCTTTTGTCTTCCAGTCATTGCCATTCGAACTATTCTGGCGTTGAGTTCATTACTAAAATCCTCCTCGTTTGTAGCGTCGTCAAATGGTTGTATATAAGAAACGCGAGCCAAATTCACGCCGAGATGAAGGGTTTCAATGAAGACATCGCTTTGTAAATCCGACGACTCCGATAGGAATATTGCGCCACAATTTGAAATTTTGGCACCCTACTAGTAACTATAAAAGCAGCTGCTGAACTAGAAGATACAGTACTGTCAGTAGCTTTGGTCCAAATAATACAACTGAACCTTAGCACGACAGCAAACATTATAAACCAATTTGGAGCAAACATATTTGGAAAGATTCGATTCAAATTTAATGTAGGCTGTAGCAATGTGCGAAATGATACCGCATTTCTTTCACTGTATGTCTACGAAAGTTTTCGTAAGGTGTAGATCATGTTTGACTTTGAAGAGACACATTTGTATTTTTTAATCGTGGTCCGCTCACGTAATAGTATGAACATGAACAGCTCGTTAATCGTATAATTTTAATATAATCACCTTGTACTCACTTCTGTGACGGCTGTTCATTTCAACGTAAAATTAACACATAAAATATCCTTTAATCTGTTCCTTCTGACTCGTTAGCTTGACTGGTTAGACCTACATCTAGACTGCTGTAATCTGATACTTTATTACGCGTTAGATATTAATTATTAGTGTTATGATTTATGCAAATTTGTTCTCAGTGTCAATACAACGAAACAAATCGTATAACGCACTATAGTCTATATGGTTTCATTCAATACTAGATTTCGAATTTACAGCGTGTAATTCAGGCTGTGCACAGACTAGGTTTCGATATACGAGAATTACTTCGTTTAAACTTCAAAGTAAGAGATTTTTCAAATTACCTGTATCACTATAGTATAAAGCTTTATATATGTAGTGAAACCTGACCCTCACTCCTCAGAACAAATATGTCGGTAATTTAGAAATCCGCACGCAAGAACACTATGACCAAAATGTTGCTCAATGTAAACACAATGGCTCCAATAAACAACAAAAGTAGTAAATACCTATCGTAGACCAATACCTGGTGAAGACTAATACTAAACCTAGCTCTTCTACTAGTTTATTTTTACTAAACCTTGCTCTTTTAACAATTACTCGGGCTGTATTCGGCTCTGTCATTATTAGTATTATTTTTGGGGTTCCACAAATCTGCAAAATTGCGCAATAATAGTTCCCAGGCTTTTTCAAACCGCGGGTCATTTGAGCCAAATTCGACATCTCTGCTTTTCGTCGAGCTGTTCTTTGACTGTTGGTAGATTTTGAAAGTGTGTTGATCGTGAATACGCTCACCATATGCTTACAACTCGCTGCTCGTGGTAGACCTATACTAAAAGATGACAAGCGATCGACGCTGATGTGTACTCGATCAAATCTATGTTTATACATGTTTTATTAAATCGATCAAACTTATGCTTAAACGGTTATTGAATTGCACTGAAAAATGTTGCTCAAATGCTGTAAATCGAAGAACATTGATGGAGACTCTTCGAGAACTTTGAAGTGACAGATATAAAACATGCTGTTGTTGTGATATTATCCGAAGTTGACGAGACTGATCAACATATGGACGCTGTATGGAAATACGTTTAATACATACTCTAAGGTAACTGTAATATTTTTATAAGCTTTATTGACTGCATTGTTTATTGCAATGTCATATAAAAAAGTCGATGCTATTCAACAGTTTATTGTTTTATATACATGTATATCAAAAGTATGCATTTCATATTTATATCGTCGATCATTGATCATAAGTGACTATATGCAGTACATTCACATATTTTGCCTAATAAATAAGGAAACATGTTGCCATCGAATAACCCTGTTTCACTTGATATTTTACTGTAAACGAGACTCTCAAAATGTTCTTTATCTCAGTTGATCACATCACTTTGAAAGGTGTTTACACTGCCACACACTTTGATCAAACTATACAGTTTGATAGTTTGATCAACATTCACTACAGCAGTGTGTAATATATTAACACAAATAAACTTTGATATGTAAACCACGGTTTAAGGCTGGTTTATACTATCAAAGTTTCTTTGATCAAAATATAGTTTGATCAAAGTGTTTGATAGTGTAAACATCTTTCAATGACTGCGGTTCCTTTGAAGTTCATTGATCAAATTAGAACATGCTCAATCTACTTTGATCAAAGAAACTTTGACAGTGTAAACCAGCCCAACAGATCATCAACACAGGTGTATGCTTTTTGTAGTTGTTTAAAGGGCCTGTTTCTATGGAAACAAGTTACTTGGTGTTTATATTGGAGTCTAGTTACTTGTTTAGGAAATTTCTCCCCAGTCTTGTTATATATTACTTACATATATCAATCGAACCAATACATCATTGTAATGTCTGAGTCTCGGTAGCTCAATGGTTAAAGCGTCTCACCAGCAATCTGATTATTATTATTTTCATTATCACAATTATTATTATCACATCTCTTTGATGTTATAAAGAAACACTACTAATTTTCGATTTGAAACATCGGACGTTTTCGTTGTCATGAAAACCAGAACTACAATCATGGAAAAAATATCGTAGACTTTTTGAATTTTTATACTATTTCCCCCTCCCCCTACACAATGTTGGTATATTTAGACGATGTGACTTGCAAATCGACTTTAGCTTGACCAACATTGTGTAGGGGGGAGGGGGGAGGCAATTTTAGGGCAATAAGCGGATGAGTTTGGGAACGCATATTTTCATAACATATTCTTAAATTTTGATATAGTTTAACAAAGTCTACAGGTATTTTTTCCAAGATTCAATCATGGAAAAAATATCGTAGACTTTTTGAATTTTTATACTATTTCCCCCTCCCCCTACACAATGTTGGTATATTTAGACGATGTGACTTGCAAATCGACTTTAGCTTGACCAACATTGTGTAGGGGGGAGGGGGGAGGCAATTTTAGGGCAATAAGCGGGGATGAGTTTGGGAACGCATATTTTCATAACATATTCTTAAATTTGGATATAGTTTAACAAAATCTACAGGTATTTTTTCCAAGATTGTCTCTAAATTTAAAAAAAAAATCTATGGGAGACTAAATGTTTGGACGAAAGAAATTTTTCAATTTTATGATATTGCTAGACTGTCAGAGGGACTAGAAAAAACAATCTATATACGTTTCGGGGGGGGGGGTTGGTTGGCAAGGCAATGTCGCGGGCTCAGCTGCCAGCTTTGATACGATGATGGCGTAATGCGTATTCTTACATTATGTTACATCACAGTTAATAGAATAGATGGCTTGGAGACTCGATGGAACTCATTATCTATGTTGGTGTAGCTTTATTCAAAAATCTGGTCCTAACTCGGCACGTGTGTTTTGTATTTTTGCCAAATAAACCAATAGCAGTTTGTTTAAGTCACCAATTGTTTAAGTCACGGATGGCTAACTGAGCCAATATATTGCTATTGGTTGTTTGAACGAAAATACAATACACACGTGGCGAGTTAGGACCACATTTTTGCATAAACCTGGACAATAACATAGATAATGAGTTCCATCGAGTCTCCAAACCATCTATTATATTAACTGTGGTTACATGTTACAGCATGTTACATCAAGTTACACTACATGTTACACTGCATGTTACTGTTCAATTGTTAGATTATAGACCGCTTTCATAATGGTGGCCAATTTAAATATTCTTTTGTATGCATGCAAATTAGCCTTTCTGGCCTCGTTACAATTTTAGGGCAATAAGCGGATGAGTTTGGGAGGTACACGCATATTTTCATAACATATTCTTAAATTTGGATATAGTTTAACAAAGTCTACAGGTATTTTTTCCAAGATTGTAGTACCATACTTGCAAAAAGTATGAAGTGCATTTGTTCCATTATCAAATTGTTGTGTGAAGTTTTAAAAGTGCAGTTCTGTTTTTTTTCCACATAATCTCAGGCATACCATAGTGCAGTTTTACCAAATGATTATGGCATAATATATACTATTCAGTTACCAATATTTTTATTAATAGAAGTTGTAGTTATATAAAGGATTGCAAGTGGATTACATTTGGATTGCTATAATAAAGCTATCACTATATGTAATCATAGTTGGTCAATCAAGATATGGTCAATGAGATATGGTCTGGAAACTTGGCAAACTTCAAAACGGTTAACAAATGATCTGCGATTAATGTCAGGCTGTACCTCACCATGTATAAATCCTTTGTTTTAGGTTTATTACTTAGGCTACCTGTTGTAGCACCGAGTCTAGGTTTTGGCAGTCTTTCTGTGTTATTTTCCTTTCCTGTCGCAATAATGGCTGACTCAGCAGTTATACCCTATTGCATCATAGTTCCCTGCACAGGCTAACGTAGCCCGAGTTAACGCCTAGCGGGCGTCTTGTTAAAAATAAAATATCCACTTAATCTAAAAATTGGGCTTTTATATCTCAATAATAATAATATTATCTCAGTAATAATACTATTATCTCAATAATAATACTATTATCTCAATAATCAATGACAATCCTATATATGTATATCGCTCAACCCCATCACTGGCAAGATACTTGCCTGGATCGTGTTAAATAACCTATTTACCAGAGAGCAAGTGTGGGTTCTGGAAAGAGAGTTGGACCATCAACATGGTGCTTTCTGTAAGGAAACAGCAAGGAAAATATCACAAGCACAACTTGTTAACTTCACGGATGATGAACAACATGCATGGAGATTGAACATTCCAACTTACTTCCGTTAGAAATATTTTTAACCTTGTAGTGGAAATGCTAATCCACATTTCCAATGGTCAATCTATGCACAATCAATCGAACTGTTTTATAAGCATTGACTTCAATTTTGTAGTATTACTACACTATTTTGTCAGTGTTTTTCATTGACCTCTCTATTCTATCTTCATATGTTCTATGTATCACATATTAATCTCTTAATACTACCGTAGCAGCCATTGATGTACAGAGGTAGATTTTGTAATAACTGTTTTGCCTTCATCACATTAAATGGGCCAGTCTCTAGTGTTTGCATAATCATTATATATTTATTTACATAGTTTCGTCTGTAAGCTGCCAAATGGCATGCATCTATGCATTGCATTCCTAATTTTATACATTAATTTTGTTTCTATCTTTGTCTCATGTCTTAAGTTGGACCAATGAACTTACTTCTATCAGCTCTCCAACTCTGTATTCAAATGTCAGCAGACACATGTACCTATTTTTTATCCATGTTATTACTACGTTATTCAGATTTTGCATTTTTTTAGATAATCTGTCCATGGTACATTCTAAGATTTTGGCTAAAAGCAAACATTTTTCCTGATATTTACCTAAGGACTTTTTCCTGGTTATTTTCACTCATATTTCATTAAATTTATCTTGTCGTTTTGGGGATCGCTAAGAATTTAAGATTTTGTTGTAGTAGATTTCATCGCTTTGCACAAACTTAAATATTTTGTAATATATCTCCAGGAAAATGCTGGTTTTCTGGATAAAAATGCAATATACAATGCTAATTGTCCAAAATATATGCAAATAGAATATCACACTTAGCTAGCTCTGGAACGCATATATATATATATATATATATATATATATATATTAGAACAACGATTTTGTCGTGGTCATTATAAATTTGAACAAAGCTTTAAAATACGTTGAAACCATGGTGAAATGGTAAATAGAGTACTTACAAGAACTGTTTGAAAACACTGCTAATATAATTATATACACGGTAATATGTATAATATATAATCACATTTACCAAAATCTATCAATGGCGATTGCAATGTGAATTTATTTTAAATCCTATTTATTTCTCTATCTTTAAACAGTTCTTCTAAGAACTCATTTCTCTTTCCCATCCTTTGCTCGAACATTACGCCATTGACAGATTTTGGTAAATGTGATTATATATATCATACATATTATCGTGTATAATAATTATATATATATATATATATATACATATATATACATATATATATATATATATATATATATATATATATATATATATATATATATATATATATATATATATATATATATATATATATTATATATATATATATATATATATATATATATATATATAGAATTATATATATATATATATATATATATATATATATATATATATATATATATATATATATGACGATCGCGTATAAGCGTGAAACTCGAGTAGCGACAGCTTTTTCACTTAATAAATATTCGCTCTACCTATAATGGTATTGAGCGCTCTAAAACCTTTTGCCAACTGTGTGACTTTGTTACATATTCTTCTTGGTATATTATATATATATATATATATATATATATATATATATATATATATATATATATATATATATATATATATATTTTACTTGATTTTACTTGATTTGACTTTGTAATTAGCTTTTTTATCTTATATAATGCTCGAACTCTCTGTAAACTCGTGTATCTTGACAAAGGGGCAGAGCCCCGAAACGTAGATTAAAGTTTTTAAAAGTTATCTTGATCAATTTGTACATGTTTTTTAACTTTGGTGGAAGAAGGTTCACTGTTTTTATCTTATATATATATATATATATATATATATATATATATATATATATATATATATATATATATATATATATATATATATATATATATATCTATATATATATATATATATATATATATATATATATATATATGATAATATATATCACGCGAATATATACAATTTAAACAATTAAACAGCGCAATTTGATGCAAACTTTAATTACTTTTATCATGTTAAGTTGAATGGTAGGAATAAATTTGCATAAACAAAAATATTAGAGAAATTGTAATTGGAGGAAAATCATTCGCTAAATTTTCCATTTACGGTAAAGCTATACAATCTGGCAACTTAGCTTGATAAACTAGATCAATATTTGCATCAAAATACGCTGTTTAATTGTTTAAATTATATATATTCGCGTGCTCCAAGAACGTTTTAGGTTTTCATCCAAAATGGGCGCGAATGAGTCACGTGACCTTGTTGTCATGGAAACAAAACCGTAAATTAGTTCCTACTGTATGATAAATATGTTTGGTAAGTTTGGACAAAATCTCTGGAAAATAGGAAATTTCAGTTTCTACGAGAGCCATGCCTTAATACCGCTGAGTAGCGGGCATCCACATCAACTTCACAGAGTGCTCAACAACACCGAAGTGAAGGAGCAAATATAGTTCAAAATATATATATATATATATATATATATAGTATATACATGTTAACACTTTAATTTGCATATATTTATCAAAAAACAATTTTGTAATTGACAAAAGATGACTTCGATACTGTTCTGTTTCCCTCCATTAAGAACAATACTTAGAAACATTGAAATTTAGCATTTTATTGCAACACAAAATCAGCAATTAATATTAAATTTCTTTACTTGAGTTTAATTAAACAAAAATCTCTCAATTAGAGATTTTATAAATAATGTTTACATTGGTAAGAAAATGTCATCAGTCTGATCAAATTAATAACAATCTACTGTTCTATCAAGATACTAATTATTACACTATATTCTGAGTAATGTTATATTTATATACTGTATCCTACTTTCAACAAGATCAATTTACATAAAATTGTCTTGGAAATTAATTTTAACAACTATATACACTTTGACTATCTTAAATGACATACTTCGGTATACAGTAGCTAGTAGAAACTGTTATTGAAAGACAAAAGTTATATCAACCAGTATACCAAAACAAGCACTAGACAAATCCATGGCGAGCCACCAAATCAAGCATGCAATATTATGCACTGTAAGAAATCATATTAAGATCACAGTGCTGCAGGCATATATTGCCATTATAAAATATCTGTTTTCAGTAGTTTATCCTAAGGCAAGCAAGCCAGAAATGCATTTGTCTAAATCTGCTGTGCTGTCTTGTTTTGGTAAACTTCCAATATAGTCTTAACTTTTGCTGCTGAAAGAACAAATGATACTATGTATTGTAAGGATATCATATAATTATATTATACTTATATGCAATAATCCAGCTTTTCTATATAGCTGTTGTACATTTCATATTTCATGAAATTTAATATTTCACGAATTGTAAATTTATATCAGGGCTCCTATTGATAACAGTGAAATTTTGTTGCACGAGTTGGGTAGGATTACTTTGAATAAATAAATAAATAGTAATAACTAGTTAATATTTACATGATCTTCTTGTTATAAAAGATGCATTAACCTTGGCATCAGAAACATGCTATTGCTTCCCAGATAAAACAACATATACTACATCCATAGTATTTTACTAATTACATTGTATCATTCAACTGGGAACTCTTGCTTAATAAATTTTAATAAATTAATAAATTTAAATTAACAAAACAGTACATGTACTGTACATAAAAACTTTAGGGGTTATTTTCATGAGCTGGAGTAGCTTGGGTAACTGGGCTGACTCTTTTCACAAATATCTTTCCTCTGCCACAAAACTTAAGGATACATGCATCTAAACTAAATCAATTCTTCTTTGTAAATTTATTTTATATATATTTAAAGGCACAGTAAGATCCTAATGAAATTACAAGTCAGCCCTGTTAGTCAGGCTATAGCCTGCCTCGCGTAAACAACCCCTTGGTTAAATTCTTGTGAATTCTTAAAAAGAATACCTTGCTGTTTTAATATTAATATGCAGAATTGGAACAACTTGCCATCTGTTTGGTAAAATTTGTATTATTTTTAAATGTTTGAAAATGTACCATGTAAAGATGTTTGCGCTTTTCTGTTATCTTGTTTTCTAGATATCTGCATAAAAACAATACTTTCAGCAAGTATATTCCTATATTTGATAAATTAACCCATGCAGCTATGATATACTTTAGCATCTTATTCTGGCTAATGCCAAACAAATTTATCTGGCAGAAATAGGCTGATGCACTGCCTGTTAATGGGTTAAAGTATCAGATTGGCATGAACAACATTAATTTAATAAAACTTACACATCTCACCATGTATGTAAAATGAACTATAATATAATAATAATAATAAAAATAAAGACGTATTAGGAGCATTATACAATAATCTCAATGCTCTTACAACAATATATAGTGTGTATGGTCACAAGAAAGGCTGTATATCATAATTAAACACAATTAAAGGCCTGGAGGACTTATGCTGTACCATTTGAATATAATTTATCATTAATTGACTTCACATTTTGGAAAACAGGATGATTTTAATCACCGGTACAGAAATGGTTTATCTTGCGCTTAAAAAATTTGTCGTTTTTGAATATTTTTGATGGAAATACATTCTTCATACTTTTACAAGCAAAATTATGCTAGAAATTAGCTTCCAAACCAGTTTTGCGTTGTGGAACTTGCTGTCTTATGACACCTAAATCGAGGATCTAAGCATGCGCGTGAAACAAACAAACGTACAGTTTTCTTAGCTGAACAGTCATGGTTTTTGTTTGACAAATCAAAGGTACAAAAGCTCCGGTATTTAGAACGTGTTAAATCTAGTGAAGGTAAACTGTTCCTGCGTTGATATAATGCAAAATTACATTGTTGGCATTCTGAGCCCAAAATATTCATATATTCTATGGACTTGCAGGCAGTTGAACGATTACGACTTTTAAAATAATATGCGGAGAAATCTACGTCAGATAAATTCACCCTTATATAGTCCTTGTAATCCACACCGAACACTGGATAACCACAAGTAGCCCGCCAGTGAGTCGACTGTTCCCGTATTCTCTTCATTCGTGCTGCAGATAGACGGTAATTCTCCCAGTTGTGTGTATCTTCGTTAATTGACAGGTCCTCTAATAATCCTTTGCGACTTATATTGTTCTTATCATTTCTCGTAAATGAAAGTAACAATGTCCAGGAAAATCCAGGTTCAGAGTCAAAGTCGCAGTATACTGAGAATGATTTTTCAGTGGCACCCAATATTTCATATAATCCTGATAAAGGTTTTACTTGCTCGGTCAAATAATCTGCACAAGATCTAGGATTGTTTGCCTGACAAAGGCTGCCATAAAATCCTGTTTTACAAATACATATGAAACGTTTTCTCGAATTTGGGAGAGGACTTGTACAAGAACCACCATTAAGGCAAGGGTTAGATATCGAACAACATGTTGGGAATCTTGTGCAATCAGTCTAAAAAGAAGGATAAATTGAACTTAAACTACTGAGCCTGGTTGTATAAAAAGTGGTCGAACGTAAGTTACAGATATATGATTTTAGATATATAAGGGTGTGTGTGCGGGGGGGGGGGGGCGTTGTACTGTATGAGCAGCGCCGCATTAACCTCCGGTGAGGCCCTGGGCACTAGAAAAATGTTGGCCCTTGTTATGGGTCGGCGTCTGTAGATTGTGGAGGGAAAATTTTTGAAATTGATGTATCCGAAATGGCATTTCGTCTATTCTGACAACAGTTTTCAGCAAAATTTTAAAAGTTTTAAAACATGTTTTCAATGGCACATTTTATTATATTTAACATATAAATTTTGTCCAAATTAGACTTTAATATATGAATTTGTAACCATCCACAGGAAAACATTTATTAAAGCTAAATTTAAGATGGACTGTAAGGTCTACGCTCGTCGCTTGCAATAATTAAAAACAAAGGCCGGCTCATTTTCCCGTCAAGGACAAAAGGAATACGTTCTTATGTTGTTACGAGTTGATCCTGGGGGCAAGCTTACCCAGAAAATTTTGAATTTTTAGACGGGCAGGCGGCCATTTTAGGCTACTTCCTATTCTAACTTTAATATAAAACATGCGTTACGAAAACAGTGATTTTGAACATTCTGAAAACAGTGACTATTCTCATGCTCGCGTCTGTTCAGTTCAGTTAATGTGTAATTTACAGAAAAATCAATATAGTATTTTAGTATAAATACGTGAGGTGATTATAGAATTATTTTGGGTATTATTTAGGTAAATATTTGTTTGAATTTACTGAATGACTTATGACTGTTGATTATTTTTTGGGCCCCTAAAAAATTCGGGCCCCTGGGCACTATTGGCCCAGTGTGCCCATTGGTTAATGCGGCCCTGGGTATGAGATACAATGATACATTGTCTGCGAGACCTTCTCCGGTACATTTTCCCAAGATGGGGTGCATGCCCCCGGGGCAGAAAACTTTGATTTTTTGAAGCTTTAAAATCGCGATTTCTGCAAGGAATTTGTAGAAAAAGTAATTTTCAATGAAGTAATAGGTAAAATCTCACAAAAGACATTTTATCAGTTTTAAAAGTTTGTTTAATTAAAATATACATTCAACACAATCAGTGTTGCGCGCGCACATACATATTGTCGACCAACTGCGCGAGGTTTAGATGGATCTACATCAATTTTTAGCACGTTTACTGCTTTTTTTACTAGGAGCATGTGCAAGGTAGAGAAAATTCGATCGCATTTCATTAAACACATCTTGTACGTCGTCAATGGCATTGCTTATGTCAACCGTTTTTCTTGTAACTTCAAAGCTTTTGTAACACTCATATGGTTTTTACGGTAACAAGTATCAAATAGCTGGAAACATCAGATATGCTTTCTCCATTGAAATGAAATGGACGTGACAATTCACCTTTTCCAAAAATAGTGGAAACGGGGTTTCTTTTCAATGTTGACATCACTTGAGTGGAAGGAACAAAATATAGCACTCAATGACTTCAAATTTGAAAAGAAAACCATCGCTGTGCCTGTACATCAATCTTGAGCTGTCGAACAAACTCGAAAATGGCGGCGTTCATAAGCAAAAATACGAGAATGAAAACGTTATTCCTCGAATACAAGAGCAGATACAGTAAAACTATAAACATTATACTTAAATGCCTTTATTTGAAGCTAATATATTTTTGGGTACAGTTCCCTTTTAAAATAAGTTGCTGTGTATGTGGAGGATCTTGTAACGGGAAGGGACTGTAGCACAAGCTCGTGAGCTTTCTGTTAAAGCAATGATTGAAGTATATTGCAGGAGAAGGAACCTTATAGTTTAAAACACTCGCAGCAGTGTTTTATCGGGTGTATAAAACACCCGAGTGTAAAATAGCCGAGTGTATAAGTTGAGAACTTCAACAGAGTTCCAGACGTGAGTTGGACCCCCGCTCATTGCATTGATTATTATATGGTTCTGGTGAAATTGCGTGAACTTCCGGTGAAATTGCGTGCACTGATTGGCTGAGACACGTCACGTGCCGGTCCGTTATTTCCCGTAATGGACCGGTCCGGATTACGGATTTTGTCAGACATTTTGTTTACAACAACGGAAACTTTGAAAAGCAGCAAAAATTGAACGAATTTAGTACATTATAAGCACTAAATCATGTACGAGTCGGACGATGAACAATCTAAAAGCGAGTCTTACTATCATGAAAGCAATAGAAGAACAAGAACAAGATTGAAAATGCGATTCTGCCACTCAAAACGTATGTACATGTAAAGCATGTTGTTTAAAAAAGCCATGCCATATAATAAACCTCTTATTAACCTCGACCGCTTGGTCATTACGGGAAAATATCAGACCTCCGTCTTTTGTGCACGAACCTCGCCCTACGGGCTCGGTCCGTATTGTCAAGACCTCGGTCTGATATTTTCCCATACCGCGCTCTAAACGAACAAAAACCGCTATGACACACACACAATGTTTTGTGGGAGAAGGATTCGGGGAGAAGTATAACCGAGTGGTAAAAGCTGTGGTCAGACCTCATCCTAGTCTCCTTCGCAGCCGTCAGTCGAGTTCGTTCTCACTCCCCTCAACTACCGGCTGCCTACCGAGCAAGCAAATTCCTTTCCAATTGTTGACCAATCAGAGTCAGACTTCCAATGTCTGGAAACCTGACCTTCGACCTTGAGCTGACCGTTTGAAAACTAGTAATTCAGTAAAATTTTGCGTAAATAATATTAATAGAATCAATATAAAGAAGATGTTGTATTATCTGTGAATTACAATATGAATACATGTACATGAGATAAAGTTAAAAGCGCCACTATCTGGAATATGAAACTGAATAACATCGAGGTTGCTAGCCAGACATGGCCAGACATCCCCGTCGCCGACGCTTGTAGCTTTTTTAAAGCTTTTCACACAGATTTATTTGCACGACCAACAAGAACATATATTCGTAATACAATTCTTCGTAAACTTTGTAAAGCTCTAAGCTATAGTCAGCGAAATATTAGCTTTCAAGTAAACAACCATTTCCGCCAAAAATCGAACTTCCCATTTTATACACAACTTTTCATTTGACATACAATTTTTTGCATTTGACACACAACTTTTCAAATCTCACACTATACATTTCCTATTAATTGACTTACAACTTTGTCAATACATTGTTTATATACAACTCCGTTTTCAACACAACTTTTCATATTCGACATTCAAGTTCTCCTTCGACATCCAACCGCAATCCAGTAAAAAATGTATCGATCGCAGGCTCGCTTGTGAGGTTACATGTCGGGAATTAATTTTGGAAGGCAAAATGTTCATGACTACAATTATCTTTTGGATGTTGTTCAATATAGTATCCTTAACTCTATTAAACATAAACTGAATTACAGCTAACTATTTAGTAAGTTAATATATTCTCTGTACTTATACTAAAAGAATTTGAAGATGACGAAGACCCGCTGGCCGCTAGTAAATGACGACAAGCGTTCAGCGACTCTTAAACCATAGTTCTACCTACTGTAGGTTTATACAGTGACAGCGAATGAGAAATTAAATTTATAAATGGGGGATCAAGCAGATTTAAACGAGGTTTGCATGCAGTGTGAGCAACCTCGCAAGCGAGCCAGCGATCGATACATTTTTTACTGGATTGCGGTTGGATGTCGAAGGAGGGCTTGAATGTCGAATATGAAAAGTTGTGTTGCAAACGGAATTGTATATAAAATTGACAAAGTTGTAAGTGAACTAGGAAATGTATAGTGTGAGATTTGAAAAGTTGTGTGTCAAATGCAAAAAATTGTATGTCAAATGAAAAGTTGTGTATAAAATGGGAAGTTCGATTTTAAGCGGAAATGGTACACCATACTAAACACCTTTTGTTTACAATCTTATTTCTCTTAACGCTCTCTGACATTCACGCTAGCTTATTTGTTTGCATAGGCCACAGCAAGAACATAGTCACAACAATATTCTTCGTAAATTTCGTGAAGTTCTAGGCTAAACTTTTCAAAATATAAGCTTTATTTAGCAACACCATGCAGGACGGCTTTATTTAGGACGGCTTTATTTAGGACGGCTTTATTTAGCACGACAATGGTGTAATTTCATTGGTCCATGTACACAAAGGGAATGGAATGTAGCTCTCGGGTGAGCAGACGTTAGTACATGGCGAGTAAGCGAGCCATTAGAACGTGTGCGATGAACGTCCTCATCCCAACAACTCAACTTTACAGTACATCTTTACCTTTTTCTTAAACGTTTTGTCTCATTACTTAAATTTATCTATACTAGGCTTATATATAAATTGCCTAATACCCAAATACCCTGGTGTGTAAAAGTCGGCATGTTTCTCCAATATACGACGCCTGGCAGCATCGACAAGTAAATTTATATACAACACGGAATTGAAATCCAAGCGGCAAACGGTCTTTAAATCGAAAAAGCTAGACAGGCGAAAAATATGGGGTCAAGAAACAACGCGAAGTTGAATATGAGGAAAGGATGAAGATAACAACTAATTAATTTGTTGACGAATGTAAGTAAGGATTTTAAGCGGAAAATCATCTTAATTTATTTGAGTAAAATATTGACATTTTGTATTTAACGGTAACTGTTATGACTAAACTGATGGAGTTGCTATGGGCTGCCACTTATAGTCCACTTTTCGCGAACATTTTAATTTCTTTGTCATCGCGAACAAATTTGCCTTGAAAATTCTCCCCAATCAATTTAAACCGGCAAATTTTACTTAAACAAAGGGATATCCGCGGCCATATTTCTCGACGATTGTTTTCGAACTTTTTTAGACAAAACTTTTAGTCCTCCGCGGTTGAAATCCTTCTTAGCTCCAAACCCTTGCTTTCGTTGTTTTGCCTTAAACTGGTCGCCAAACGTAACATTTTGTCACTTTCTATTTATGTATAACAGCTTAACTATAGTAATGCCTCCTTCATTTATTGTAATTTGTCACTCTGATGATGTTACGAGTTTAGTAAGGGTACGTTCTTTTCAAAATTATGTTGTGTTATGGCTCTTTTTAAAGATATTTGCTGGACAATAATATTCTTAAGTAAGGATAAATTACTGCATGCGTATTTGGTAAAATATTCCCAAACATAAGAGTGAGTTTTTAGTTAATGTTTGAGAAGAAGTTTCATAATTCCTTTTACACATTGTAGCTCTTTATACTTTAGATATTATTTAATCGATTCTTACCTCGGCTGATGGAAGGTCATAGTAACGACATCCAACTTTCACGCGAAGCGCGGAATTGCGCGCCAACAATCTGTTTGCTGCATTCAATTGGCACGTTTTACCACAAACATTAAACGATAAACATTTGCAGTATTCGGCACATTCAAAAAAACACAGAGCATCATTCTCCACAATCGTGTTCTTCAACCTTCTTCCGTCTTCTAAAGCTCTGTCTTGCAGTCCATTTTTCACGTTAAAACTTATTCTGCTGCATGAACTACACGTTGTAGCGAAAGATGTTGGCCATTGAAGAATAAAGTAAAGCAAAAACAAATAAGTGTAGCCAAAGGGAGACATTTTTTCATTAATTTTACTGAAAGCTTTCTTACTGATACACAGTCGATCGCAAAAATAAATTTCAGTTCGTACTACGTTACCTATAAATAGTAATTTACTACCTTGGTAACATATTATACCACGCGAAATTAATTATTCACGACTGATATAATTACAAAAACTAGCAGGTAGTTTCTCCAAGATGGTAGCCGTAAAATGTTTTTGTATTATTTTTTGCAGCATTCAAACTGTGATCTTTTACGATGTCGAACTGAATCAGTTGTCCAAGGTTTTCGCGTACTTTAGCACACAAACCAAGGCTCCGTGATAGAAACAAGATACCGTAGGTGGTCTCTCCAGATGGCCACCGCGCGAAAATGTTTTGGCGTTGCTTTTTGCAGCATCAGACAATGGGTCCCTATAGATGTATAGTCTATTACGCAACTCAGTCATTCATACCATTTGAGATATGGCGCATTTCGACTCCATAAATAGTGGCATGACTCTTTTAAGAGTAGCATGACATCAGGGTCTTGGAGGAGAGAAGGCCCTGAGGGCATTAAAACCGAGGAAGTGGGGCGAAATGATTCGGAAGAGAACCTTCCAGAAAGCTCTAGGTAATTCCCATCATGACTCTTTGCCGCTGACGGCCGCGTATTTGTATTGGTATCGCATAATAATTGATAACACAGACAGTGACAACTGAATTAAACGTGATTAATAATTTACGGTAGGCGGGGGTGGCTGATCCCCCACGGGAGGGATCGATTTCCCACTTCCTTAAGGAAGTAAAAAGTCGTTAACTTTTGGTGATACGTTTGAATCGGACAATATTTGGTCAATGGCGATTTGTGATCTGACGAACTACATAAACAGGTTTTTACGAAAGGTATACACGTTTGTGTAAATAGGCACGTATGTTATGTACTTGGAATGCATGAGTATAATTATAAAATAACATGTATGTTACGCATGCTCTGATTGGTAAATACCCGGTTTGGATCAAGCCATCCAAACACGGAAATTTCCCAAAAAAAAATTCCTTACGTTTTGCTGCTCGTTTCTTGTATTATTTTATAAAAGAAATACCTGATGGTTTTTTTGTGTTTGGATGCTGTGATCCAAACACTTGGAAAGTTGTTCGACTTTCGAAAAGCTAAAAAACACTCGCCTAGCGGCTCGTGTTTTTCACGCTTTTGTCCAGTCTCGCAACTTCCCGCGTGTTTGGATCACAGTATCCAAACACGGAAACCATTAGGTATTTCTTTAATTCCATATGGAATTGAAAAATTCTTATCACTATACCAAGTAATATTAATAGTTTATCGTCCTTTTTATACATATTTTATAAATGTTGTAAATAGCCGTATTTTAAAATTATATAATTCGTATTGTAAAACTAAACATAATTCAGCTGTAGAGCTGCAATTAGTTTTTAAGTTCAATAAATTTTCTATCTTATTTATTTTTATCTATCTATAGCGTGGGATAAAAAAGTCGGACGAGGGGTTATTGCGGACACGTATTTCTGGCGTGATCACGTGAGGTTACAATAAAATACCGAGCATCATTTTCCACAATCATGTTCTTCAGCCTTCTTCCGTCTTCTAAAGCTGTCTTTTAGTGCATTTTTCACGTTAAAACTTATTCTGCTGCATGAACTACACGTTGTAGCGAAAGATGTTGGCCATTGAAGAATAAAGTACAACAAAAACAAATAAGTGTAGCCCAAGGGAAACATTTTTTCTTTAATTTTACTGAAAGCTTTCTTACATATAGCCTAACACAAACGCGATCACAAAAATAAATTTCAGTTCATCCTACGTTACCTATAAATAGTAATTTACTACCTTGGTAACATATTATACCACGCAAAATTAATTATTCACGACTGACATAATTACAAAAACTAGATATCGCAGCTAGTTTCTCCAAGATGGTAGCCGTAAAATGTTTTGTATTATTTTTTGCAGCATTCAAACTGTGATCTTTTGCGATGTCAAAGTGAATGAGTTGTCCAAGGTTTTCGCTTCAACACACAAACCAAGGCTCCGTGATAGAAACAAGATACCGTAGGTGGTCTCTCCAGATGGCCACCGCGCGAAATGTTTTGGCGTCGCTTTTTGCAGCATCAGACAATGGGTCCCTATAGATGTATAGTCTATTACGCAACTCAGTCATTCATACCATTTGAGATATGGCGCATTTCGACTCCATAAATAGTGGCATGACTCTTTTAAGAGTAGCATGACATCAGGGTCTTGGAGGAGAGAAGGCCCTGAGGGCATTAAAACCGAGGAAGTGGGGCGAAATGAGGGTGAGAAAGCTCTGGTAATTTCCATCACTCCCGTATTTCCATTGGCGAAATGAGGGGAGGAGAACTTTATAAACGTAAATTGAGCCCAGCTCGAAATTCGAATGTGCAGAGCCATCTCGTAACAATTATGGAAGAAACAAGAAACAAATTTTAAAGAAATTTTACTGACGTTTCGTTGCCAACGCGCAACATACAAGATGTGAAAAGTAATATTTAAATATATTTGGAGATGTTAATATAAGCCAATCAAAACAGAGACAAAACAAACAAAGAAAGGCAAGGTTTAAATTTACAAATAAGCAAACTTTCTTTGATTATAGTAATGGGTGGCAAGTTTCGTTAGAATGACATCGAATGAACAAACAAGAAAGGCAAGGTTTAAAGGTGCCGTCCAGTCCGTTCTGCGTATGTGTGATATTTCAAACGTGCGGGTCCCCATATGTCAACAAACTTCAACGGAATAGATTTGATTAATAGATTTGATTCGATAGCGTGTATTCGTCAAAGGTGGCGAAGGCGCGA
This sequence comes from Chrysogorgia sp. JL179-B06, assembly GCA_035772405.1. Lineage (NCBI taxonomy): Eukaryota > Metazoa > Cnidaria > Anthozoa > Scleralcyonacea > Chrysogorgiidae > Chrysogorgia > Chrysogorgia sp. JL179-B06. The sequence goes on along the minus strand of JAYKKM010000095.1, from coordinate 1,991,204 downwards.
GTGGTAGTTTGATATATTATCCACATTTAGGAACAGAACAGCTTCTTATAACACGCTTTTTAGGCGGAAAAGCTCAAGCATGAAAACAAATTATCCGCAATACTTCATGTTCAATGTTTATATAATACAATGTAAACAAACCATGTAAACAGAAACGTGGACATGCGCAGAACGGACTGGACGGCACCTTTAAATTTAGAAATAAGCAAACTTTCTTTGATTATATAGTAATGGGTGGCAAGTTTCGTTAGAGTGACATCGAATGTTTGAAAGTGAAGGCTTAGACAGCAGTTTCTTGGCCGTTAAAGACGAGATTCCCATGGGTTCCGAAATGAGCGACGGTGTTCTTCATGAACAAGTCGATGGCGTTGCCATGGGCTCTCCTTTAGGCGCGTTATTTGATATTTTATCTTTTTACGAAGGGTGGGTGGTTAGAAAACTGTCCACAGTTTGCTAGTGAGCTAGAGATGAACAAAACTCTTCCCTTTTTAGATGTCTCTATAGATCGTACCGATGGCTTTTCTACTTTCGTATATCGTAAGCCAATCACGCGCGCCTGCGAAAGCTCCAGAAGGAAACCAAGCGATACCGCGAAAAGCTCAAAAACGAATATTTCGAACGACTGGCAAACTCTATCAATACTGCCGCAGAAGCGCGGGCGGTCGAAAAAGAGTTCTCCCTAGCCAAGAAATACAAGTCCCTTAAGACATCAACACGGCTCACAATTTCTAAGGACAAGCTCAGAGAACACTTTACTAGGCACTTTAGCGGCGATGGATCGCCCACCGACATGCCAGACGAGCTCTCCTCCCCAGAAAAATACCCAGAATACGCAGATGAACCAGTCGACATCAACGAGAGCCCTCCCACCATCGAGGAAGTCAAGCGTATAACGAAATCATTTAAAAACGGAAAAAGCGCTGGCACCGATAAGCTCAAAATGGAGATTCTGAAGTACAATAAGAGTGAGAATCTCATAGCTATGCTGGTGATTTTGTTGGGTATTATCTGGGCTACTGTGAGCGTGCCGACCGCATGGCTACACAGTAACATCGTATGTCTTTTCAGTTAAGAAGGGTACTCGGAGCGAAGCCAAGAATTATAGAGGGTTATCGATCGGGGCAAACCTCAGCAGATTACTATCGCGGATAATAGTGGAAAGGTTTGAGGAGGCTTACGAAAAAGGGTTAAGTCAATGTCAGTTTGGATTTCGGAGAAATCGATCGACTGCTGACGCAATATACATCGTGCGCGAGGTGATCCAAAAGGCGAGTGGGACATTTGTGGTGGTTTATATAGATCTAACCGCCGCCTACGACCATATCCCGCGTAACTTCCTGTTCGCTGTACTGAAACATCGCCTGATCAAAGCGCCGAAACTGCTGGCACTGCTTTACACCATGTACGTCCATACCACTGCAGGCATATCAGGCATGCGCCAGCGTTTCAGCGTGCTTGTGGGCTGTAGGCAAGGCGGACAGGAATCACCTGTCCTATTTAACTATTATTTTGACTACGTATTGAAGATCTGCGCTGCCGAAATAGATAGGGATTTTCCAGATGGGTGGGGATTGGAGTTCGACTTTGAGATCTCGCATCTCTGTACAAATAGAGATCAGCGGAGTCGGGGCAAAATGAGAGGTATCGAGATCATACGATGGATCTTGTATGCGGACGATCTAGCACTTTTCTGTCGCACTATCGATGAGGCAAGGAAGTTGCTCGAAATTATCGAGCGAACGTGTAAAAAATTCGGCCTAACGGTGTCATTTAAGAAGACGAAAACCCAGGTATTTCACGACGAAGAGCTTGCTACAGTGGCAACACATTTTTCTATCGCAGACAAGCCGGTGGAGAATGTGCGGGATTTTGTGTACCTGGGTCATATGATTACCAACAGAGAAGACTGCTGCTTTATGGAGTTACGGACTTCACGAGCGGTCGCAAAATTCTCAGAGCTCTCAAAATGCCTCACCGACACGGCCATAAACCTTGGAACTCGTAGAAAGCTCCTCGAGGCCTGTGTGAGATCCAGGCTTCTTTACGCTACCCAGGCTTGGTACCCGAATGCTAAGGAGATCAATGTGCTCGAGACCTGCTGGTATGGGTTGCCTCAGACGGATGATCACAGGAGGTTTCAGCCGCAAGAAAAACCCCGAAACTGGCGAACAGCTCATGAGCTTTAAGTACACCAACGCCGACCTCGAACGCATTGCACGAACACCCCCACTACGGGACTTCATCAAGGTTCATTACCTCAAATACATCGCGCACATCTGCCGAGGCGAAAACACGTTGCTCACAAAGAAAATGATGTTCGCAAAACCACAGAAAGCATATTACCGAGATCCGTGGATCAAGATCAGTCAAATGATAGGAGTGGACATTCAACAGGCTAAAAAGTCCACCCAAGACAAAACTAAATTCGCCGAGCTTCTACGGCACAACTTCCCGTACCTGACGAAGCTCGACTCCGAGTCGGCCAAGCCGATGCAAGGAGGAACATAACTGTATTGTACTGTACTGTATTTACAGGACTTTTCACTAATATTGATAGTTTTATTCCTTTATCTTTTAAACTTGGGATGATCTAAGTCTAACGTTGCTTGATAAAACTTAAAGATAGCGTCTCAATATAGATTCAATAAGGAAATATACGCTTTAACAAATTGGGATTACTTCACACAAAAACGTTACACCCCTGCAAATCGAAACAATCATCAAATAACACAAACAATCGTTGTTATAAATTTCCCGACTATTGGAGTAGGGTAAATGAGTTCCCGAAGCGATTATTTTCATACCTTGTTTGCCACTATACCGGACAGTTAATTTACCAATATTTCCCACAGAAACCATTTTCGAGCTGCAATTTAGGCTGTTTATAGACAGCTTGTCGAGGCTCTGCAAATCTAAATCATACCAAGAAAGCTTTTACTTTGTCGTCCAGTACTTTATATACCATTAGAGGTTCGATGAATAGGTTCCAAAAGAGCACGAAATACATGCTTTTTGCACAGTAGATGTTTAGTCATTTGATCTTTGCAACAGTTGTATTAACACGGGCCATTAATCGAAATTTCGGTAGAGAAGTTCGAAATTGTCGAATTCTGTTGCGCCATTACCTCTAATTTCTATTCTAATTTCTATTCTATTTTGTTCTATATGAAGTATTATTGCTACCATGATCACTGCTGCTGATACAATAAGTCTGTGGGTTCATAAATATCTAAAAATATACTACATTTCAATAAATTTCGCAATTGAAAATATCGCAGTAGTCAAATTTTACCTCTTAAATTTCAACGCGAGCAATCACAATATGAGCCCACGCAACATTCTGCTGACTGTCCCTCATTTCTGGCCATGTTATCGGCGGCTGCAAAAACGGCACTGCATGCGGTTTCGACTTCCTCTTCAGCATCACTGCCGTCGTCACCTAATATAATTTCGTCCTCGGTTGTTGTATTCTCTGGTCGATGTAGTACTACAATTGACAAAATTGTTGGAACAAACGTATCACGAAAGGTTTATGGCCCCCCCTTCTCCCTAAACAATGTTGCAAAACCCCAAAATGTTAACGGTTTGCTCTCAGTTATTTCCCGATAGCTTTCCATCATTGTAAAACCAACATTGAATAGGGGGAGGGGGGATCGCATGAAAATAATTATTAAATTTCCAAAAAACAATTATGATGACATACTTTTCTCAATTTGATCCAACTAATTTTGTCAATGATTGTCTGAAAATCTGGGATTGATTTCATGGTACGTTTCACGCGTTAAATCTCAGAACTTGTAATGGTTTAATGATGTAACAGTTGAAAAAAAAGAGATGGTGTTTTCATTGATCAGTAATATATTTTAAAATTTAATGAACTACTTAAATGACGTCATAATCATTCATGTTTTATAAAAAACATATTCGTTTCAAAATGGTGTTCAAGGCACGACTTACAGGCGAACAACGCGCTCTTGCGCTTTTCCTATGTCGCGAATTTGCCTCCCCAAGTATCGACGACAAGTCACAGTTTGGTTTTGTAGCTTTTATTGTACCTATAATCACACACGTGTCGGTTCTCACTCTTTCACACACAAGCTCTGTCTCTGGTTACCCTCTTGGTGACACTGAACTCACTGACAGTTTTATTCTCACCTCTATAATAACCTTATAATTTCAATTAACATAAACAGTCCACTTAATTAGTGTTATAATCCCCAACACACTCCCCCTCAGATCATAAAGATTGGCCAACACAACAATTAGAACAATTATAAATGTTAAAAGTTAGTGTCGATAATGAGTTCATGGTTCATTTCTCACTTGCTACGCAAATTCATCGGTTTCCTCAGCATCGTCTTGTATACGTATCTTAGCCACTGCCGCTGCATTCCTTTTGGGTCGGAACTCCGGGTCCTCGGCTCTCAACTCAACTCGACTTGTAATTTTGGAACAGTCCCATCACACGACAGTTCTAAGGGCTACATGTGTTGTACAGCGCGTTCCAAATGGCCCTTTCCAGCACGTAGTCTGGCTCCTCTAACAATACCATCCCTTCCGATTATTAGTTGCACAATTACACGGGCCACTTTCCCCGGTTCCGCTCTTCGCTCTTGATGATTACAACATCGCCCAACGATGGAACATAGGACTTTCTCTCGTGTTATAAATTATGTCGTTCTCTCAGCCATCTTAGGTACTCTTTGGTCCACCTGCTCCACATTGCTTCCTTGCACTTTCGCAAATACTTCGCGCGTCTTCGCAGATCAATTTCTTGAATATTGCTAGGTTCCATTTCTAGGATCGCATTTGGTTGCCCAAGGAGCAACGCGTTCGGGGTAAGAAGTGGTAATTGAACATCGTCTTCAATGTAGTCGAGAGGTTTGTTGTTGATGGCTACACCTCGACGTCTAAAATAACATCTTGCAATTCCTTCCAGGACAAGTTCCCTTTGCCGATAGTCTTGTACATTGCAGACTTGACCAGCCCTACCATGGCGCTCTGCTAAGGTTGAATCGCCTTTGATCTCTTGCTTGGCTAAATAGTTGTTAACGCACTCATCCTTCATCACTCGCCGAAGTCAGTTAACCGCCCCAACAAAGGTTCTTGCCACGAAGAAGCGCTTGAGGCTATTTAGAAACTCTTCGGTTTCCAGGCTTGGTAGTAATTCTAATAGAGTCCTCTGGTCAGGCTGCAGGCATAGACGACCAAATAAGATTTTCCTTCTGTTCGGCTCTTGGTCCGGTATTTGATGGGTCTTGCGAAGTCCACTCCAATCACCTCGAACGGGTTTTTTCCTTCTGTTCGCGTTGTTGGGACAGGTCTAGGAGGTGGAGTTGCATAGGCTGTCGCTTGAGCTCGCTTGCATCCGCAACAATTCTTTCTCACGCGCTTGGTAAGCCGTCTCAATCTAGGTACCCAGTAGTTGTTTCGCATGTGGGCCATGGTTAATGCAACTCCCCCATGGAGCGTTTGCAAGTGCGATTCCTCCACCAGTTTCTCGGTGTAGGGGTGAGTGTCGGGAAGATAGACCGGATAGATGCCTTGAATTCTTCCTCTACATTCTAGAACACCATCGTGGTTCTCTTGCAGGTTGAGTTCCAAACTCTCCTCCTGGAACCTTGGATGGTTTCTTGCTTCACTTTGTACACATTTGATCCACCATCGTTTTTGGTACTCTATTTCTTCGGTATGTAGTGCACCAGAGGTTCTATTGGCTAGATCACATTTGCAGTTTTTCAAGAACCGGTTGATCCATCCACTCACGCGCAAAACTCTCCACAGTTGGTGCTTGCTTAGCAGCTCATCGAACTGGTCAGCTTGTCCAGAGGTTGTCCCAACTACTTATTTTATGAACTTGGCTTCAGCTTGGCTTTCTGGTGATGATTTGATACTAATTTTTGGTGGCCACTCGGCAGAGTTTCCCAACCAATCTGGTCCGTTCCACCATAGCTCTGCATTCGTCACGCTACCGCATCTGCTCCCGAGATCAGCGGGGTTTTCTGTCGTTGGGACGTGGTGCCAAATGATCTCTTGATGAGCTTGAATCTTGTGGACTCGATTGGACACGAACTGCTTGTATTCCCCACGACCTTGAATCCAATGCAGCGCTACACTGCTGTCCAGCCACGAGTGTATCTGTCACGGGAAAACCGACAGTTAGTGCATTCTTAACATTGGAAATGAGGTTGGTGGCCATGTGCGCTGATACGAGCTCCAGCCGTGGTATCGTCGCATTTCGTTTGGCCAGACGTGCCTTCGCTGCCACAAGGCGTTGAGTGGTTCCCAATTCTTGACTCACTACTGCGTAAATTGCTGCAGAAGTAGTAATACCTCCCCCCCCATATGACGGCGGAAGTAATTAGTATGCAAACGGTATATCGCCTACATCTCATTAGTATTCACTTTATAGCGGCACATTAGTATTCATTCTCATGCTCCCCATATGGCGGCGGAAGTAATCAGTATGCAAACTATCCAAAACCCTACCCCATCGTATAATTATCTGTTGATCGTGACACCAGTTATTTTGAAGATATAAGATGCTTCTTCATTACTCTCTTTAGTTCATCCCATATCATATCCATGGCGCATGGGCTGCCTACTGTCCCACATTCACATTGCCGTAGGGAGGCGAAGTGTATAAATACAAAGGCGTTTCTTATAGGCCGTTTGCCGTGGCCAGATATTGTTCATTTTCATTAAGCATGTCGTAGAACTGAAAGAATGTTACATAACTTATCTTTTTTAAAACACCCTGGGTCCGAATCCAAAAAGTTCCCGCTCCCTAGACCCGCAGTTTTTTCGCTAAATCCATATTTATTTTCACTCCTTCGCCGAACTTTAAACAAACACGCGCCATTTTGAAATTAAATAACATCAGCCTCAGTAATACTCTTTATCCGTTATTGCTCCCCAGTCTCTGAAATTCATGACCGAGTTATAATTGTGAGCAATGTTATTTAATCTGCTTCAAAATAAACACAATTTACATGGTTTTCAAAATGGACGAAGGCAGTGACTTTTAGTTTACTTGCAAGTGAAAACGGTAAATGAGAAATAAAAGTTCTATTAATGCCACAAAGAATATTGTTAAAGGAAGGGAACTGTGCTTGTCTGCACATTATCTAAACAAGCCTGAAGAACGAGTTGGAGAAAAGTTGAAGCGAATTTTTCATCGTTTCAGCTTATTGTTTCGGCATCATTTTGTTGCCGTATGAAGTATATGTACCATCTTCTGAGGTTTACTTGTTTGTGATTTTGCCCTGTTCTGCTACCCGTCCTCAATTGTTCAACACATTTGACTTTTATATTGTCAATACGGACTGCAGCATCATATTATAAACAATGTATAAATATGTGCAACTGCCAACTGTATAATGCTTTATATTAATTGCAATGTGATTAAAAAAGTTATTTGTTGTATTGTTATATCCTGATATTTTGTTGTGATCTGTCGTAATCAGCTTTATGCATAGAAAATCTGAAAATATATACCAACCATAACACTACGAATGAAGTAAACTTCTTTCCATTCTTAATACTTGCAAATTGGCCTAAATTTTTCAGCAAGTTAGCTCATTCAATATGTGTTTAAAACTTTTAAGCTAATAGAGGGAAACGATTAATGGCAAATTTTGACATCTGCTAAAGTTTATTGTCAAGCTGGTCAAAGTTATAAATTTAGAAATGGATAAATATTTTAGCACATTCATTTATCACCCCACTGATCTCTGTGAAAGGTCCTGAAGGCCATCATAACCATGAACTTTCCATAGTATAAATGAATTTTATCATAGGGTGTTGCTTTCATAACTCTAAGCCATTAAATCCTTATCGCTAGCTAGGACAAAGTATAGCAGTGAGTTCAACATATGTTCAATTGTTACCTTTAATAACTTAATTTGACAAAGTAATATTTTATGACTTACAGGTTTTAATTAATACTAATCCATAGCTATCTGAATACGAAATGTAGTCCACTTGCAGGCAAAAATAATACTTTCAAGAAATAAAAAAGTGATTACGTGGCTGTTTAGATGACAAGATTTTCTTGTATGGTATCTGTGTTTCATGCTTTAATACTGTCAGGAGTATTTCAGTGTAAAAATTTGAACAATTAAATGGTATATGGAGTCTTGATTTATTCATGGTTAGTACTATTGTAATCCGAATTTATAGTTCACCAAATAGTAGTGGGCATGGTGCAGTTTTGGAACACTAACAAAAATGGCACAAATGAAAGGAGCAGAATGTAACCAAGCTCCCAACACATTTTGCAAACAATTGTGGTATTTTTTTAAACACAAACCTGACTAGTGAAAAAAACTTAATAACTGTCACAATGAAAGGAGCACAAATTTAAATTTACAAACCTTGATTGGCTGCATAATTTTTATGCATGAATGCCAGACACCAGCCCTGCTAAAATTGTTAAGATTGTGCTCACTTTCTTTGATGCGTCAATAATATACAGATTGATATAAAATACAAGGTATTAACTACATGGAATACCTAACTTAATTTTAAACTGATCAAGTACACATTACATATATTTGTTCTTTGGTCGTCGAAGGTTCGTTACTCAAAATTGTTATATATCTGACAGAGTCTATTACTCCCTTCCTTTTTGGAATAAATTTACTTGTAGTTCATCTGTTCATATAGTTCAATCATGGGTCATTAGCCATCAATTCAAGATATTTACTGTATACGACGAACATTTACCTCGTCCCTTCCTTTAACAATTTTCTCTGTTGCATCATTGACTAGAACATTTCTCATTTTTCACCTGTTTTACTGGCAAGTAAACTGGAAATCACTGCGTTTATTTGTAGCAGATTAAATAACATTATTCTAAATAATAACTCGGTCATGAAACTGGGGAGGAATAACGGGATAAAGAGCATTACTGAGGCTGATGCATTGAACTATATATAGACTGGAACGATAACAAGGGCCTGGAACTAGAAGCCAACCATGGGGGCAGCCATGAACTCCATCCAGTCCTTTTTTAGTCAAAATGGCTGATCCGGTCAGACGTGAAAATCGCCAATTTTTATGTGTTTTAATTTAGAAAAGAATTATTATTAAAACTTAATAACATCCCACAGATAGATAAGTTTCTTGTTATGGTTTTATAACTCCTTAAACTCGTCTGAAAAATTTGACAAAACATTGCGAAATTTGAGTTCAATAAAGGCGCGGTCATTTAGGTTTTCTACACATTTACAACTTGTTATGTTTCTGAAATTTGGATGTCCTACCCAGTCCTTTTTTGGTCAGCAGAGTGATAAATTTTTGGCGAAAATACTGACAAATTCAGACAAAACTATTTTAAAAGTTAAAATAAAGATAATTTATTCATAAAGTGTAATTAAGTAAACATGCCATATATATGCGCAGTATTTGGGTGCCAAAGTTCACAAAGGAAAGGTAGTCAAGACACAGAAAATGAGTTTTTCAAAGAGGGCAAAAGTAATGTTGCATTTCACAGGTGAGAATTACACATATTTAATGATCAAATAATTATATACATTGTCAAAATACACACATTTTAACTATCAAAATTTAAAAAAATCATGGATTCCCACTCTCATCAATGTAGATTTCCTTTAAATAACCCAGCACTGCTTGTGAAGTGGGAGAATGCAGTCAGGAGAACACAAGATAATAAAAAAACTTGGAAGGCATCTAAAAGTTGCCGAATCTGCAGCAAGCATTTTGAGACATGTGATTACACAATTCTCCCATCATCAATGGCACCTGCAGATTAAAAACCAGTACAGCCCCATCAGTGTCCCTCACATTTCCTCCTACTCTACATATTCACAACACAACAGAGGATTGTAGAAGACGACTTGGGATACCACTGAAGCATTCTCTTGCTCATGATGACTCATTGTCACCAGCTGCAAAGGTTCTTTGTGACCACAATTATTCCATAAAAGAGAAACCAATGGCAACACCCTCCAATGAACAGGACCGAGAAACACTAGAACAAAAATTAAAACAAAAAATTAGAAATCTGCTGCAAAATCTACGAAGATGCAAAAAGAAGTTGGTGAATATGGCAGAATTGATTAATGACTTGGAAAGCAAATTACTTATAGAAACAGAACTAGCAGACAAATTACATACTTCATTTGACAAACTTCAGTTATCAATATTTTAAAACACAATTCAAACGTTTCTCCATTTGGAAGACGGTATACAGATGATGTAAAAGCATTTGCACTAACCCTGTACTTCTACTCCCCCGAGGCATACCAGTATATGAGATCAATTATATCGTTACCAAATCCCTCATTAATCCGAAAGTGGTCAAGCTCTGTAGACTGTAAACCAGGTTTCTTAAAAGCAGCATTTGATTCATTGGCCAGTGAAGTTATTATCATCAAACAAGTGACTGTTGCCTGATCATCGATGCCATATCCATAAGGAAGCAAACCATATGGGATCCAAACAAAGACCAATACGCTGGATTCATTAACTATGGTCCAGGAGTCACCCCAGAAGAACTGGAGACGCTAGCTTCAGAAGCACTGGTCTTTCTTTTGGTGGGAACACGAAGTCATTGGAAATGTCCAATTGGTTACTTTCTTGGCGACAAGATTTCAGCAAATATCCAGGCACAACTGGTAACAATGGCACTTGAAATGGCAGCAGAATCAGGATTACGGGTATGGTCTGTCACAGCTGATGGAACAGCAGTCAACTTTAGTACTTTTCGTCAGCTCGGTTGTGAATTTTGGACAACTTATGAAGCAATGATTAACAAATTCAATCATCCAACAAAAGAATATGATCTATGCCATTCTTGATCCATGCCATATGCTGAAACTTGCCAGAAATGCATTAGCTAGCCTTTCATCCTTTAATGACAATAATGGCGATAAGGTGAAATGGAGCTTTTTCCAAATTTTGATTAAAGTTCAAGAAGAAGGCTTGAAACTGGGAAACAAGTTATCTGCACGACACCTGCAATTTCAGAAACATAAAATGAATGTCAAGTTGGCAGCACAAACCATTAGTTCTTCAGTGGCAGATACCATCGAATTTCTGGATGTGTCAATGAAACTACCTGGATTTCAAAACACCAAAGGTACAGTAAACTTTACAAGAACAATATAGAAGCCTTACTGTAATAATTTGACTCTGTTCATCCATCATTGCACTCTCCGACCAGACCTCGCGCGTTGCCTGACGACGACCCCCCAGTGATCAGAATTTTGGTTTCATCCAATCATACGGCCGCGCTTACCTAGTTATCGTTCCAGTCTATATATAGTTCAATGGGGTGATGTTATTTAATTTCAAAATGGCGCATGTTTGTTTAAAGTTCGTCGAAGGAGTGAAGATACAAGTGAAATTTGTGGAAAAACTGCGGGTCTAGGGAGCGGTAACTTTTTGGATTCGGACTCAGGGTGTTTTAAAAAGGGAAATTATGTAAAATTATTTCAGTTCTACGACATGCTTAATAAAAATCGTTTTCTAGGCACATTTTCAGGTCACGGCAAACGGCCTATTATATTATTAAAAGAAATGAGCTACGTTTTGATAATGACGTAATGCCTTCGGAAATCAAGTCCGGAAGGAGTCGGAATGAGGGCGGAGGAAGAGTACTAGGGGAGACTGAAGCTGAGTGACGTACGCATAACTAATAAGGCGTCATAAAATGAATACTAATTAGGGTTTGGGGTTCTACTGGTACACGAGCTAGGGTTAGGGATCGTCCCTGTTGCTCCGGTGAACTTTAGGTGAAGTGGTTTTCCAGGTCTGTGTTCTACATTCACTGATAATGCAAGAAATGTCGTGTCATAGTTCTTAAAATTGAAAGAATTCTTGTCGTAAACTCCGTTGTAAGCATCAGCATCGGGAAGAGGTCCTTGGAATATATTCTGTTGATCTCCAGACATGTTTCCCGTTGGTACGGAGAGCACTTTGCAGCTTACACGATTGATAGGTACTTTGCTGTGATTTTCTGAATAGCATGGGTATGACCTATCATTGTAGTGGACGAAACGTTAACACGGCGAACGCGAAACACGCAATCTTCTAGAACCACTTTAAAAGCAGGATCTTCTGCGGATGAAACCAGGCAAAAGCGAGCTCTTGATCTCACTAGCTTGAGCTTGATCGGAACAGCACCAAGAATATAGCGTTCTTGCGCGAACAGATCCGAATGGATTCTTCCTTCCATCGCCACAGATTTGCTTAGGCTTGTATGTGCGTGACGATCGGCAACTTCTGCTAGTGGATTGACGGCATCCATTCGTCCAGCCTGCTCTTTGTAGAACAACGTTGATGTTAAGTGAGACGATTTAGCGTCTTTGCTAAAGTTCAATACAGTTTCCATATAAGCTCGGTAGGGATACGAAGTGCTTGAAGGTGTGACCAGTTGTTGTTCAGATAAACTTCCACTTGAGAAAATAAGGCATGCATCCATAAATTCACGGGTCCCACTTGGGCGGTGCCAGGTAAGTTAGTTCCGTCTCCATTCGTTATCAGAATTTGCAGCACAGAGAAACTAGATAGTGTCCGAAGTTCCAATGCTTGAAAGAGGGTCGATATCTTCCCAAAAATTCTTTATTCATTTCAACTTGAGTATCAGGAACAGAAAATAAGTCCAGTTCCGATTTTCCACACTCGCAAGAATCTTTATGTAAAGTCTGGTAGCCTTGCGCCATTATTTAAGAAAAGGTTTTTCTAGGTTTTTCTTGAATGTTTTTCGCCTCTTGGTCTGCGACCGACTGATAGATTTCGATGACGCATTGGTCTTTATAGATGCTTTACGTTTGGGACCACCTCCTGATTGGTTACTCATCAGTTGTTTAGCACCCTGCCGAGCTAAATCTTTGAAAGTTGCGACGCCATGACCTATGACAGATTGCTTCACACTTTTCCCGGCCACAATATCACGACCGACATCTGTCGCCGCTTGCAGAGCTCTCTGTCCAATCGCTTGTGCTCCTCGTTTCACCAGAGGTATTGCATCGGGCAATACTTTTAAAGAAACTTCCAATACCGTAGCCTCTTTGAATCCGTGTACCTCTGAAACCAGATAGACTTCCACCTCGCTGTCCTCGTAGATAATATTGTTGAAACTGCTTTGCATCTGGAACGATTGTAGTTTTCATCTTTAAATAAAATACTGCGATATGCTCTGTCTGAAGTGAAGTGTCACGATGGACTTCCCGAAAGCAAATGAGACGTTTTCATTTTTGTCGTCCTTTATATCTATTTCAATCGTCTCAAATGATTTCACTTTTACGGGTACGTATTGAAGGTTGCGGAAAGTAACGTCAACATTTTCCCCGTATTTTCCTTTCGTATTCACAATTCGTAGAAGAGGCACTTTGACGTACAATACAATACAATACAATATGATTTATTAATTATTCCCCATAAGGGTTTTTCATAATTAATTTACAAGGTGTGAAAGATAAAAAGTTAGTTATATTACAAGCTACTAATTAATTACGTTAAAAGATAAGATATATGAAGACTACCATTTCATGTTCTTTCTCCTTAATAGTTCTTCTTTTACTTTCTTTTTGAAAGTTACTAAGTTTAGATTTCTGACAGAAATGTCAAAAGAGTTCCAAAGTTGAGATGCATGATAAAAAAAGGATCGAGTAGCTGTTGTTGTTCTACACCTTAAAATATCCAAGTAATTTGCTTGTCTAGTTACTCGGTTGTGAATTTCAGAACGTTTTACTAGTTTCGAGCTCAAATAAGGAGGTACCATTCCATTAACACATTTGAACATCATTATTGCATCCCGATATAAAAGAGAATCTTTGACATTCAGCCATCCCAGTTTATTTAAAGCAGGGGTAATATGATCGAATTTCCTTTTTCCAGTTAAAATTCGTGCCGCAAAGTTCTGTACCAACTGAAGCTTATCAACGTTTTTCCGTGTTGTACCGGACCACACTGTAGAACAGAAGAGTTTGCTAAGTACTAAAGAGTCTATCATAATTCATAAGACGTTCTTGTTGAAAAGATGACGAATCCTGTTGATCTGGTATAATGTGGAATATAAGGATGAGGTTAACGAATTAATATGTTCATCAAATGAGAGGGTAGAGTCCAGAGTAAGACCAAGGTCTTTACAAGAGTGAACAGCTTCAAGAGTAGATCCTAAGAAGGTTATGGTCGGATTTGGCAGAGAGTTTATAGTTTTTTTAGATCCGAACAAAATATACTGTGTCTTTTTAGGATTGATCAATAGTTTATTTAGACAGCACCATTCAGCAATGTGATGAAGATCCCGAGAAACATGTGAGAGGCCAAGTTGGGCATCAGATGGAGCAAACGACAGATATAGTTTGGTGTCATCAACGTACGACTCAATACCACAATTTGAGAAAACGTTAGGCATGTCGACTGGCTGATAAGGTTAGTAATTGTACCCAGTATTTCTGGTAGACTATCCTTAATTACTCTGATCGATACTCTATCTATTCGGGGAGCCTTGTTACTGGGCATAGACATGATAATCCGACTTATCTCCTCACGTGTTACTGGTCTAAAATAAAACAGGTCTTCACTATTAAAAACTTCCGCTGGGGTATTGGTCGGTTCTACTAGATTTAGGCCGTTATCAACTGCAAGTTGTCTCGAAGATAAGGTAGTTCTCTCACCAACGGTTACAAAAAACTCATTAAACTTGTTTGACAACGCTTGAGTATCTGTTGAAAACGTCAGATGTTGTTGGTTCTTTTTAGGTACAGCTCGGCGTATTGTTTTCCACATTGATCTTCGATTATTTTTGTTAGAAATGATTTCCTCATTGAAATAATCTATTTCTGCTTGATGTATATGACTTTTAACCGATTGTTTAATCGATTTAAAAGCGTTCCAATCCTCTAGCAATAGAGTAGACTTCGCTGTCTTATGAAGTTGTTTTTTATACTGTATAAGGAATTTAATCTCTTGATTGATAAAAGGGTTGGATTTCCGTTTGATTTTAATTTCTTTAACCGGAGCATGATTATTCAGGCATGTTAAGAAAAGATCATTGAAAGCGGCGAGGCGTTCATCAATCGTGTCTTGAAGATTTATCACGTCCCAAGGGATACGAGAAATATCACTTACAAATTCTCTAACGTTATAACTTTTAAAACTCCGAGTCGTTATATATGTGACAGGTGATTTTTGGACTTTTAGGTCTAGAATGGCAAAAATCAAGTAATGATCACTAATTGTCTCTACGGCAACTCCACTAGATTTGACCAAGTCGGGATTTGAAACCAGTATGACATCAATTAATGTTGATGACGTTTGGGTAACTCTGGTAGGATGTTTTATCAGCTGCGCCAAGCCTGCCAAAGAGGCAAAGGAATTTAAGGCCCGTGAATTGGTGTTTTCAGAAAGGAGGTCACAGTTTAGGTCTCCGACAAGCACGATTTGTTTACCCAAAGATGACACTTCACTATATTTTGGCAGCAGGTCATTTTCAAAGCAACTAATAGGACAATTTGGCGGTCTGTAAACAATACCGACAATCAAAGACATATTCATATTTCGCGGACAAATTGTACATCCACCACATTTGTGTAGAGGTACATAGATGCAAAGCCCGCGTTTATATCTGCTACGTAAGGACTCGTTGTTTTCTTCGTGATCACTGTATCCTGCTCGAATCCTAAAGCTGTTGCGATATCACCCGAGAACCATACCATTGCGCCCTTTTTCACATCGACCATTCAGAAGAGTTATTTAATTTGTTTAATATGTTCTGTTACTAATTTATGCTAATTATTTTGGACGAGTAAAAGTACTGGGACGAGAGCGAGGACAGACCTCGAGGAGAACAGTTTTTAATTTGTAAACCGATCGAAGGAAGTTTATTATTTCATTATTTATGGTTTATTAAAGTTCTTATAAATTCATATCGTGTGGAGCTATCGTCTACAAAACATATGGCGATCCTGCCAGGACTCAAGAGCTAAATCGGAGCTGCTGAAAGCGTAAGGAACGTTGTTTACCGTGTCCGTTTACAGTATAATTTTGAAGAAACTTATTCGTGAATAGTTGAACTGCGAAATTTGAAGATTTCGACGACAAAGGGACTAAAGAAAGGAGGTTTGGAGTACAGTTGTTTCTTATTTAATAATTATATATTGTGTCAGTATGTCAACCGTAACAACCGAAAACGAACTGGAATACGACAATGAAAAAAGCATTGACAATGTTATTTCTGTGGAACAATCGAAGGAAGACGCCTCTAGTTTATCAAAACAGCGTGGTGAGATGCTTGTTAAGTTGAGAAGAGAGAAAAGAACCCATAAAACGAAGATAACAAAACTGAAACATCGATTGCAGAAGTTATGTAGTATGAAAGAAGTGGTGCAAGCGAATGACATTGAAAATTGTGTTAACGAGGTGTGGGCAGTTTTGGAGGAGACCCAACTTGTAATGGACGAACTGTGTACGTTATTCCTGCAGATGAATAACAAAGATATGCACAAAGAGATCATGGACGAATCGGATCGTTTACAGATAGATATACAGCAAGTTATTGACAATGTCCAAGAGGTGTTGACACTTAATACAGCATCTCAAACTACCTGTAGTACTGCTGTGACAATTGGTAACACGGCTTCGCCTGACACTGAGCAAGTTGTGACACTTAGTATATCATCTCAATCTGGTAGTGATGTGACAAGTGGTAACACTGCTTCAAGCCCTTCGTCACATTTAAATACCTCTCCAACGCCTGTTGAACAGCATGTGTACCAGAGTGACAGTCCAACTCCTTTATCATCACACACTGGAAATTCGGTAATCAATCGACATTTGAAACCACTTCGGGTTCCCAATTATGATGGTAATAAATCAAAGTTTGAAGAGTTTTGGAGCCTGTTTGAAAGTTTAGTAGATTCATCAATTAAGCCAGTGAATATAGAAATGGCAAGATTACGACAGAGTTTAACTAGTCGAACGAAGGAGGCTATTCGTGGTTTAGGAGTCTCGGCACCCGAGTATGAAGAAGCCAAAGAAATTCTTCAGTCGAAGTTCGGTGGACAACGACGACAACTGAGAGGTTACATGGATGAATTGGAGAACATGCAATCAATGCGTAACAATGATGTTGATGCATTTGAACAATTTACTGATCTATAGTGTGGGTCACAGTGGTGAAACTAAAAGCAGAAAATCGTGAAGCAGAGCTGGGAGAAGGAACTTTGCATCGTCAGATGGTAAATAAATTATCTGACCGACAACTGGAAAGATATAGCCGATGGTTGAATGTTCACAGCAAGGAACAGTCTGTTATCAGTTTATGTAATTGGTTGAAAGAAGAAGTAACTATTAAAGTGGAGGCTGTGGAAATGGCACGTGGATTGGAGCAGAAACCGAATGGAGATTCAAAGGTCCCCTCAGGCAAAATTGATGGAACACGTTCACGATCATACCTGACAGGACAATTTGAACTATCCAAACCGCCGTAACCTTCCAGGATTCACAGGGAATGCCAAGCCACCCTGTACGTTTTGTGGTCATGCTGGCCATGGGGTATGGAATTGTCGTCAATTTCAACAGATACCTGTCGAAGAACGATGGAAAACTGCTAAGGAAAAACAGTTGTGTATATCTATGTCGTAAGGCACTAGTTTTGTAGGGGGGTCCGGGGGCATGCTGCCCCGAAAAATTTTGGATTTCTATAGGGTCTCTGAAACACCATTTCCCTCATTCTGAGTCCAATTTTTAAAAGTAATCTGAAGGCCATAAATCGCAAAATTTTGTCATTACTAAATCAGAATATGGTATAATACACGTCAAGATATCTTGAAATTCATTGATAAACAACTCTAAATCGAAACATTTCATAGAATCATGGCCTTTGTAATAAGTACAGAATATCTTAATCACTAATTTTTCCATTAATGAATTTTTGTTTCTCTTGTTTTGGGTGACTCCTAAGGCAAAGTGAGTCATAGAGAGTAAGATGGACTTGACAAACATATGCAGATCAAGATTGAAAGATACAAAATATCCCCTCTTCATAGTAATGGATATGTTCAATAATACTGTAAATATGATCGCGCATTTCGTAATTAAATCTAAACTAAAACCATTTTCTTGGAGCCATATTCACAAATGCTTAAACGTGATTTTTCGAATCAAGCTCTTCCAATAAATCAGAGTCCACGGACATCAGCATAAGACTTTCAAGCCTTTTGCTCATAAGACTTTCAAGCCTTTTGCTCATAAGACTTTCAAGCCTTTTGCTCATAAGACTTTCAAGCCTTTTGCTCATAAGACTTTCAAGCCTTTTGCTCATAAGACTTTCAAGCCTTTTGCTCATAAGACTTTCAAGCCTTTTGCTCATAAGACTTTCAAGCCTTTTACTCATAAGACTTTCAAGCCTTTTGCTCATAAGACTTTCAAGCCTTTTGCTCATAAGACTTTCAAGCCTTTTGCTCATAAGACTTTCAAGCCTTTTGCTCAAACGACTTTCAAGCCTTGAAGGAGCAGGAGCTTCCGCCATTTTACATAATTGCATAATAGCTAGTTACGTTTAGCCGCTGACCAACACATTTTGAATTTTTTGACAGTGCCTATGTCGTTGACAGTCAGGCGAATTATCAGAAACCTGCGAGTTCATCGATATGTTTTTGCAATTTGATAATTGGATTTGACTCGATGCACAGAACATCTACCCCCCTCAAATTTCTCCACGGATTTAGACTTTTCACGAGAACGGTCTTTGGGACCATTGGTGGCGACCGCCCCCCCTGGCTACGCCACTGGTTACGGCTCCCTGTGGCATCATGTTACCTGCCTGGTTCATCATCACTCAATCGCTATTCAATCCAATAAAAACAGTCCGATGAGCGCGAGCAACAAGTTAATACTACAGTTGACTTGCAATCTGCAGTTTAGCGGAAAAACTGCCTTGCTATAGTACACTGCCCAATCTTTGACGCTTGATGATTTTGTCGTCTTATATGACATGTTGGCATATTGAATCAATATGATTTGTCGATTTATCATAGTAAATATGATCATGGCCCACAGGCAGTGAAAGGTAGTGAGACTCCAAATATATACCGCAGATACATACTCCAATTTAAAAGCTCTTGTTATATGACTGTGTTTCTGGAGCATTCTAACTCGCACAATTAATTCAACAAATAAGTAATTTACGCCGGATATACTCGCGCCGATGTATGGTCACTAGTACTATTGGGAACTAATGCCATCAACAACACGACAAGACATGCTTTGTGTCTGTCATGCAATATTTTAAATCACACTGAAAAGATAAAATATCTCGCGTTCGAAGTTCTTCAACAGTTAAATATATTTTGGTCTTCCTCTGACGAAGGGCACCGCTCGTAAGTCAGCCTATATCGTTGCTAAAAATCTTAACAGTTCACCACCTTTTCACTTTGCTATACAGTATATCCCAAACACTGTCTACGCAACATTCTACTTTTTACCATTCTCGCATATTCTATCGCTGCGATATGCGTAACTTTAAGTAGTTTCGTCAAAGTCCCCATCACGAAATGGTAAGTGATTTGCTTCCTTTTTTACCGTCGATCAGCCTAACCATGACCTTACTTTTATTACTCGGGTTACCACCTGTGGTGGTAGCCGAGTCTAGGTTCCGGTGGCATTCCTGTATTTTTATTATTTTTATTTTTCGGGTCGACAAATTTCAATTATTGCATCATCCCAAAGAAATATAGTAAATAATTTCCAAAGAAATATAGTAAATTTGTGACAAGATTCATATAAGGAATGTGGTTGGCAAGCATTTTAATCATAAACACGCTCACACTGCTTGGCAATCGCACAAGTCGATCGCGGTAGACGGTAGACCTATACTAGAAGATGACGAGCGATTTTGATATGTACACGATCAAATCCGTGATCAAATCTATGTTTACATGTTTTATTGAATCGATCAAACTTTTAATATGTTTAACGGTGCTATTGGATTGTACTGGAAAATGTTGCTCAAATGCTGTTAATCGAAGAACGAATCAACGCTGTATGGAAATACGTTACATGTACTAAGGTAACTGTAATATTTATGATAAGCTTTATTGCCTGTAGGCTGTATTGTTTATTGCGATGTCATACAAAATAAAGTCGATACTACTCAACAGTTTATTGTATATCGTCGATCTTCTATAATCATCACTGCAGTACATTCACTAGCCTCCTTCGCAGACAGCCTTTGTGGGCCATGTACAGGTATAAGAACGTCTGCGAAGGAGCTATAAATTCACATATTTTGCCTAATAAATCACAAAACATATTGCCATCAAATAACCACTTGATATTTTCCCCTCGCCCTGGTGGTGATAATATTGACGGGGTGGTAGAATATCCGGTCGTGTACAATGTCCGGTCGTTTGTGGGAAGTTAGTTCTGGAATATGTTTGTGCCGCGTATAAATATATGTAGCCATCAACCGGGGACCTCCTGGGCAGAAAGTGAGTAAACAAGGATATTTATGGATCTACAAGTATATTTATCTTATGGTCGTGAGCTGGGAACATTTTTGTGATATTATTTTACAAAAGCGATTTTATTACGGTTTGTGAATTCAAACAGCATTGGAAACTCGAAAAAACGTGAAATGAGTAATTTAAATAACGAATGGCAGGTTGAAGCTGCACGAAAGGGGACAGGAAGTAAAGTCCGATATTGCCTGCGGGAAAACCAAACCAACAACAGGTAATAAGGTATGGTTACATCAACAAGGTCGAAAGACTGTGAACAAAGACGTCGAAAATCGCGAGTAGAAACTCCATACGATTAGGTCAAAAGACCGTGAACAAAGGCGACAAGTTTGGTGATGCTTACAAAATTAAAAGTGACAGACAAGTCCAGCTAGGTAAGCGAAGTCAGGGTTGGAGAAATCAGTAAAAATTGTAAACAAAACGACGAGTAACGAGCGCATTGTTTAGACCAGTTTCTTCTATGAATCTTTGTTTGCCTTTACAACCAGTGGCGAAGCTGGCCGTAGCAACTGGTCATGCTATGCTAATTTATAAACATCTGCATATTTTGGAAATAATATATTTTTAAATATCTGAATGTGTAAATCGTTTCACAATTTGCATAGCAAGACGGTCATGCAACTTGGCCACTTTTTACAGCTCAATCTTACTTTAGCAAATTTGAGCAAAACACAGCTATGAACTATATGTAAAATGAACTATGCAAATTTCAATAATTTTCGGCTGGTTTGGTTCGATTCGTATGTGTTGTCGCATTTTGTATCACAATCATGTCAAGTGAAAGACTTTTAAATGTGAAAGTAAATAAAGTACAAAGAACTAGTGCTGTTCAAAGAATCGATGAGTGGAAGATTAGAATATATATATATATATATATATATATATATATATATAATATATATATATATATATATATATATATATATATATATATATATATATATATATATATATATATATATATATATATATATATATATATATATATATATATACGTGTAGGTTTTGGTCTACGAAATGCAAAGAGTGCTCAACAACATATAGTTAGAGCAAATAATAGATTTTCGCTTACCTCAAAACTGGTCTGCTACAACTGAAGATTCTTTTACAGATGAAACAAGTTGTAGCAGACCAGTTTTGAGGTAAGCGAAAATCTATATATATATATATATATATATATATATATATATATATATATATATATATATATATATATATATATATATATATATATATAATATATAATATATATTATATATATATATATATATATATATATATATATATATACGTGTAGGTTTTGGTCTACGAAATGCAAAGAGTGCTCAACAACATATAGTTAGAGCAAATAATAGATTTTCGCTTACCTCAAAACTGGTCTGCTACAACTTGTTTCATCTGTAAAAGAATCTTCAGGCAGTGACAATATCGAAAGGGATGACCGCTTATTTATAGGCTTTCTGCCGGAAAGTGGGGGCGTATGTGGGGGACAAAGCATGAGGTCATGGCTTTGTTTGCGTTGATTACGCGAAATTTATTACGATGACGACACTGTGAAATTATTTCCGCTCTTTTGTTGAGTAAACTATTCTTATTTTTTTCTTTTAAAATACAAAATTTTTCTTCTAAACATAAAGTGCATCGTTTTGATCCTCCTGTGTACGAAATAGAATGTTTTAGAATTTGCCAATTAATACTGAAATCTTTATTGTTTTCTTTCAATGTCCAAATATATTTCGAAAGTTCGGTGTCATTTTCATGCTTTTTATGTTGAAAAGATTTAGTGTGGTTGGCCAATCGCTCTTTGAATGTGGTTGCAGTCATACCAATGTAGTGTTTTATTTCGTTTGTGATGTTTACTGTCACTGTTGCTTTGTATACTATGTCTCTAGTCATGCATTGTTCTTGAAGCGGGCAAATGGTGTTCTCTCTACAACTGCAATTAGTAGCGTCCCTATCCTGCGGTTTGATGTTCCTAGCTATGCGTGCATTGTGCTTAGTGATTATTGACTTAACATTGTTCATGCAGCTGTAACTTACTTTAACTGTATTTCTGTTAAAAATCTTATGGAGCTTGTGGTGCGGAGGGAAATGTTTGTCAATTAGGCTAAGGAAATTACGTCCTATGTTAGTGCTGACACTCTTGCTAAATGGTGGGTTGAACCAAATGATATTGCGTTGCCTATTCCTACGTGGTCGTTGCGGTGTATCATGAGTGTAGCTAAGTTCATGATTAAAGTTGCTGTGCCTAAGCGCGTTCTGATATAAGGGTGCAGATTCCTGAAAAGTTTGCTCATCTGCCGAAAGGAGTTTAATGCGTTTGTTAATTGATGCAGGTAGTTGCCTTATTATGCTTGGTGGATGGTTAGAGTGCATATTTATGTATAGCGGATCGTCATTGGGCTTCCTATAGGGCCTATAGTTTCCATTGTTAAGGTCGAAAGTTACATCTAAAAAGTTTACTATACGTAAATTTGATTCGGCGGTGATTTTTAGGTCAAATTGCTCGAAAATTTTGTGGAGATCTTTTCTTGTTTTGTCTGCTAAACGTGCTGATTTACTTTTTATGATAGCCAAACCGTCATCTCTATATAGGCCGATGCTTTCTTTGCCAAATTTCTTACTTAGGTGGTTTAAAATGAAAAGGCCTACGAGCTCACAAATTTCCGCGCCGTCGAAACTGCCCATGGTAACGTCGAACAAATTCTTGCTATCTTTTTTTATCCATGAAATTCCGCTATTGAAAAGGAGAGATTTTCTAGCGTGTTTTATTATTGAAATGTTGTTTTGAGGTATAGTAGCCAAATTTGAAGCCCAGGACAGAGCTTGGTCCAATAGTTTTTCAGAAATAGATGGATAGAAATCGACAATGTCAAATGAAATGAAACTGTGTCTGTCCTTATCTTTTATATTGCCGAACCACTCAATAACTTGTTTTGTATTTCTCCATTGATTTAAATTCAGTTTTTGTCTCAAATTAGAATTAATTTTGTCCAAAATAGCTTTGCTTAGTTTTCCGGATTCGCTTTTGGCGGGGTTAATTAATCGACATTTTGGGTTGTTTTCGAAATTTTCTTTGTGGTCTTTTAAAGATATAAATGCTTCGCGTTTTTTCATTTTTTCAATTCTGTCGCCGATTCCTAAATTGTTCGAAATGTCTTTTAGTTCTGAGTCAATTTCATCTATAGAGTCCTCGGATCCATGCTTATATGTTTTTGTGATGTTGTCATGTAAGAGATTGTTGTATATGTCGGGCGGGGTTTCATAAATATTCCGAGTTTTGTCTGCAAAAATGAAAATGTTGGGAGACGTATTAATTTTCTTTAAATCGTTAGCCAAAGATTTCTGAAATTGGTTCCTATATGGCCGGAATTGTACATTCTCGATTAGTTTTATAAGTTCGTCTTCGAAGGGTTTCATATCTGGAATCGAAGGAGGTGTTTTGTTGGACGCAAGGCCGAAATGAAGATAAGGACAGACACAGTTTCATTTCATTTGACATTGTCGATTTCTATCCATCTATTTCTGAAAAACTATTGGACCAAGCTCTGTCCTGGGCTTCAAATTTGGCTACTATACCTCAAAACAACATTTCAATAATAAAACACGCTAGAAAATCTCTCCTTTTCAATAGCGGAATTTCATGGATAAAAAAAGATAGCAAGAATTTGTTCGACGTTACCATGGGCAGTTTCGACGGCGCGGAAATTTGTGAGCTCGTAGGCCTTTTCATTTTAAACCACCTAAGTAAGAAATTTGGCAAAGAAAGCATCGGCCTATATAGAGATGACGGTTTGGCTATCATAAAAAGTAAATCAGCACGTTTAGCAGACAAAACAAGAAAAGATCTCCACAAAATTTTCGAGCAATTTGACCTAAAAATCACCGCCGAATCAAATTTACGTATAGTAAACTTTTTAGATGTAACTTTCGACCTTAACAATGGAAACTATAGGCCCTATAGGAAGCCCAATGACGATCCGCTATACATAAATATGCACTCTAACCATCCACCAAGCATAATAAGGCAACTA
This sequence comes from Chrysogorgia sp. JL179-B06, assembly GCA_035772405.1. Classification (NCBI taxonomy): domain Eukaryota; kingdom Metazoa; phylum Cnidaria; class Anthozoa; order Scleralcyonacea; family Chrysogorgiidae; genus Chrysogorgia; species Chrysogorgia sp. JL179-B06. Next base: position 1,966,678 of record JAYKKM010000095.1, on the reverse strand, counting down.
CCTGCATCAATTAACAAACGCATTAAACTCCTTTCGGCAGATGAGCAAACTTTTCAGGAATCTGCACCCTTATATCAGAACGCGCTTAGGCACAGCAACTTTAATCATGAACTTAGCTACACTCATGATACACCGCAACGACCACGTAGGAATAGGCAACGCAATATCATTTGGTTCAACCCACCATTTAGCAAGAGTGTCAGCACTAACATAGGACGTAATTTCCTTAGCCTAATTGACAAACATTTCCCTCCGCACCACAAGCTCCATAAGATTTTTAACAGAAATACAGTTAAAGTAAGTTACAGCTGCATGAACAATGTTAAGTCAATAATCACTAAGCACAATGCACGCATAGCTAGGAACATCAAACCGCAGGATAGGGACGCTACTAATTGCAGTTGTAGAGAGAACACCATTTGCCCGCTTCAAGAACAATGCATGACTAGAGACATAGTATACAAAGCAACAGTGACAGTAAACATCACAAACGAAATAAAACACTACATTGGTATGACTGCAACCACATTCAAAGAGCGATTGGCCAACCACACTAAATCTTTTCAACATAAAAAGCATGAAAATGACACCGAACTTTCGAAATATATTTGGACATTGAAAGAAAACAATAAAGATTTCAGTATTAATTGGCAAATTCTAAAACATTCTATTTCGTACACAGGAGGATCAAAACGATGCACTTTATGTTAAAACTTTAATATATATATATATATATATATATATATATATATATATATATATATATATATATATATATATATATATATATATATATATATATATATATATATATATATATATATATATATATATATATATATATATATATATATATATATATATTGAAAGGATTTGTGGTGAATGAAAATTTCGAGTGTTGGAATACATACATTTTAAGACCAAACCGGGACCAGTTGCGAAAAATGCAACTTTAAGGCCTTCCGGCTGGGAATTGAACCCGCGACTCTGCGATGCTAGTGCAGTGCTCTGACCACTGAGCTACGGAAGCCGTTGCCGAGAGCCTAGTCACGAGTTCTGTATATATGGTGGTGGTAATGCCGGGATAAGATTCTGGGTATATTATAGGTAATATTTGGCATTTCACTCGATCATAGATATATATATATATATATATATATATATATATATATATAGATACTGACGTTTCGAGCGGAGCCCTTCATCAGAGTAAGACGAGATGAATATTAAACAGGTTATGAGCCCAGGATGCATAGGATGTGGTTCAAACGACTCAAAATAACTACGGAGCTTGCGTTGATCAACTGAAGTCTGAAGTGTCTTGTAAAGAAAACAACGCTACGTGTTTTTTGGCATGGCTTCAAGTGGAGAAGAAACGGCGCTATTTCGCATCGCGAAATTCAAAGGAGAGAATTTCCACTTGTGGAAATTCAAGATGCAAATGATTCTTGAAGAAAAGGATCTATGGGGCATTGTGTCTGGCGATGAGGTAGAACCTGTCGAAGAAGGAACTACTGAAACTCAGCGACAGAAATTCAAGAAACGTGCCCGCAAAGCACTAGCAACGATTTGTTTATCTCTGGGAGATGAGCAACTATCGTTAGTGCGAACGGCGAAGACGGCAAAGGAAGCCTGGTCTAAACTGGAAAACCACTTTGAAGTAAAATCTTTGGCGAATAAGTTATTGCTGCGCAAGAAATATTTCACAGCGTCCATGGCAGATGGTGATACGATGACAGAGCACATAAACAAGTTGAAAACCTTTACACAACAGCTAGAGGCAGTAGGAGCTCCAATTTCCGAAGAAGATCAAGTTGCGACATTGTTATGTAGTCTTCCTGATTCGTATAACAATTTAATCACAGCCTTGGAGTCTCGTGTTGGTGAATTAAATTTAGAGTTTGTGACTGCACGATTACTACATGAAGAGCACAAGCGCAAGGAAAATTTACTTCCTGTTGATGAAACAGAGAAAGTCCTCTTCACGTCTAAAGATAAACAACATGGAAAGCCCAAGATAAAGAAGAAGGGAAAATGCTACAATTGCGGGATACAAGGCCATTGGGCTAGAGATTGTAGAAAGCCAAAGAAAGTTAAACAAGACGGATGCAAAGAAAACCCAGTTAATACAACATGTACGGCCACTAGTAAGGAACAACACACCTTATTTTCGACTTCACCAAGCGAAATCGAAGGAAATAATTCGACGTGGTACATAGATTCTGGCGCTTCTCAACATATGACATATGAGAAAGAATCGATGGTGGATTACGTTGAATTTGCTACACCTGAAAAGGTACGTTTAGGTGATAACCGAGAAGTAGAAGCACTCGGAAAGGGATCTGTTTGGTTAAAAGTGAAAGCTGGAGAAAGTTACAAGCAAGCCGAATTAGCGGATGTATTGTATGTACCAGATTTAGCCAAAAACTTATTTTCGGTTAGTGCTGTCACCAAAAGAGGTATCTCCATGTCGTTTAATGGACAAAACTGTCTCATTGTTGACAAGTATGGAAATGTGTTGGGTTCTGGCAAGATGAAAGGTAATCTGTTTGTTCTCGATTCGTCTCGAATGAAGAAAAGCTCACATAAAGCAAATGCAGCTTCCCAAGAGAACTCAGAGCATTTATGGCACCAAAGATATGGACATCTGAACTTAAAGAATTTGAGAATGTTGCAAGAAAACAAGCTGGTTGAAGGTCTGAAATTCCAATCTTCGGAACAATCAGTATTATGTGAAGGCTGTGTAAAAGGCAAGCAGAAAAGAACGCCATTTCCGAAAGAACAAGCAACTCGAGCGAAGGAGATCTTGGAGATTGTACACACCGATGTTTGTGGTCCAATGCAAACAACAAGTCTGGGAGGTAACCGTTACTTTGTAACATTCATTGACGATAAGTCAAGATTTACTGCCATCTACTTCATAAAGAATAAAGATCAAGTGTTTGAAAAATTCAAAGAATATGAAGCAATGGTCACGACTGCTACAGGAAAGAAGATTCAAATCCTACGCTCAGACAATGGTGGAGAGTACACTTCCAAAGTATTCACTGATTATCTCATCAAGAAAGGAATTCAGAGGCAACTGAGCATCCCAAGAACACCTCAGCAGAATGGAGTTGCTGAGAGAATGAACAGAACCATTCAAGAATCTGCAAGGTCCATGATACATAATGCTGGACTTCACAACAGATTTTGGGGTGAAGCAGTGCAAACAGCTGTTATCGTTCGAAATCGTAGTCCTACAGTTTCAGTGGACTATATGACCCCGTATGAATGTTTCATGGGCAAGAAACCATGTCTCAAATTTGAAGGTTTTTGGATGCAAGGCATACATGCATATTCCCAAAGAAACCAGAAAGAAGTGGAATCCTAAATCAAGAAAGTGTATCTTCATAGGATACAGCATCCAAAGCAAGGCATATAAGTTGTGGGATCCCAAAGCAAGAAGAGTGTATATATCAAGAGATGTCCTGTTTGTAGAGAATGACTTTGATGGTCGCATCAGAGCACCACAAGAATCTACAACCGTTTTACCTACAAATGGCAACGAAGAAGATGAGTTGCAAGATGAAGAAAGGCCAGTAATGGAAGATGAGCAAAGTACAACTAACAGCAACCATCAAATTGACCAACAAGAAGTTCACCAGCATGAAGTAGAATTCCCACGCCGTTCAGAGCGAAATACAAGACCGCCCTACAGGGATGGTACAATAACTGGTGATTGGTGGAAATATAAAGATATGGAATGTGGTAATGCCGAGCTGATAATTTCTGAAGAGCCCACAACAGTTAAAGAAGCCTCATCGTCACCTGACCAAGTACAATGGAAAGAAGCTCTTGATGAAGAATACTCATCACTTGTCAAGAATAACACTTGGACTCTTGAAAAACTTCCTGAAGGATGCAATCTTGTTGATTGCAAGTGGGTTTTCAAAGTAAAATATCAAGCAGATGGATCTGTTGAACGACACAAAGCTCGTCTTGTTGCCAAGGGATATTCCCAAGTAGCTGGTGTCGACTACGAAGAAACGTTTTCCCCTGTGGCACGTTACACATCAATTCGCACAGTCATTGCGATTGCAAATCAGTTGGATCTAGAGATTCATCAAATGGATGTTTCAAAAGCATTTCTCAATGGAGACTTGGAAGAAGAAATCTACATGAGCCAACCTGAAGGCTATATCCAGAAAGGAAAGGAACATCTGGTTTACAAGTTGAATAAGAGTATATATGGTCTAAAACAAGCATCCAGATGTTGGTTCAACACAATTAATCAATTCCTTAAGAATTCTGGGTACAAGCAATCCAAGTCAGATCATTGCCTGTATACAAAGCAAGAGGGAGATGATTTCATACTCTTGGCCTTATATGTTGATGATTTGTCATTAGCCACTAACAGCAAGAAGATGTTGCACAAAGAGAAAGAAGCACTGAAGAAGCAATTTGAAATGAAAGATCTTGAAGAAGTTCATTACTGCCTGGGAATCCAGATTGAACGTGATCGAAGCAAGAAACTCATGCTGCTACATCAGACCAATTACCTCATGAAACTGCTGAAACGATTTGGAATGGAAAATTGTAAACTCACATCTACTCCTCTTGACCAAGGCACCAAATTGTTACCAAATGAAGGAGATCCAGTGGAAAAGAGCAAGTACCAAGCACTGATTGGAGGTTTAACTTATGCGGTCACTGGCACAAGACCTGATTTGGCACAAGCTGTAGGAGCAGTTGGTCAATTCTGTTCAAATCCAGGACATGAACATTGGAAAGCAGCAAAGCGAATTCTACGTTACATTAAAGGAACGATGGATTATGGAGTTAGATTCGATGGTTCTAAGCAAGATACTGTACAAGTAACTGGATTTGTTGATGCTGATTGGGGAAGTGATCCAAATGGACGGAAATCTCGATCAGGATATTTGTTTTCCATTTGTGGCGGTGTAATCAGTTGGTCCAGTAAAAGACAAAGAACAGTAGCTCTTTCGTCAACAGAAGCTGAATATGTTGCAGCATCCCATGCATGTCAAGAAGCGGTTTGGCTGCGTGCATTGCTGAATGAACTTAACTTTGTCCAAAAGGAACCTACAATCATCAAGGAGGACAATCAAGGGGCAATCGCCTTATCAAGAAATCCAAAATACCATGCAAGATCAAAGCACATCGACATCAAACATCATTTCATTCGTGACATGGTGAATGATTTGGACGTGATTCTGGAGTACTGTCCCACTGAACAAATGCCTGCGGATTTGTTGACCAAGCCATTAGGAAAGACTTTGTTTCAACGTTTTAGAGACCTTATGAACATTACTAATGAATTAGTGGGTGTTTAGTAGGTTTAATTACCTAATTATATAGTCCTTCATTTTCGAGAGGGAGTGTTAATATTACTAATCGTTGTACGAAAATAGAAGAACTAGATACTTTAGTTTGATTGACAGTCTCGTTTAGAAGAACACGCCCTATAATATCTTTTGTTGATATGTGACCTTTACCAAGTTCACTGTATCGTATTATTCTTCGTGTGTTGACGTGTGTTGTTACTGTATTAAAAGATGTCGTAATGAATCCTATATGAGCATTGCAAATGAATATTAAACAGAACTCGTGACTGGGCTCTCGGCAACGGCTTCCGTAGCTCAGTGGTCAGAGCACTGCACTAGCATCGCAGGGTCGCGGGTTCAATTCCAGCCGGAAGGCCACGAAGTTGCATTTTTCGCAACTGGTCCCGGTTTGGTCTTAAAATGTATGTATTCCAACACTCGACATTTTCCTTCACCATAAATCCTTTCAACATGTAGTTTGATCGAGTGAAATGCCAAATATTACCTATAATATACCCAGAATCTTATCCCGGCATTACCACCATATATACAGAACTCGTGACTGGGCTCTCGGCAACGGCTTCCGTAGCTCAGTGGTCAGAGCACTGCACTAGCATCGCAGGGTCGCGGGTTCAATTCCAGCCGGAAGGCCACAAAGTTGCATTTTTCGCAACTGGTCCCGGTTTGGTCTTAAAATGTATGTATTCCAACACTCGAAATTTTCCTTCACCATAAATCCTTTCAACATGTAGTTTGATGGAGTGAAATGCCAAATATTACCTATAATATACCCAGAATCTTATCCCGGCATTACCACCATATATACAGAACTCGTGACTGGGCTCTCGGCAACGGCTTCCGTAGCTCAGTGATCAGAGCACTGCACTAGCATCGCAGGGTCGCGGGTTCAATTCCAGCCGGAAGGCCACGAAGTTGCATTTTTCGCAACTGGTCCCGGTTTGGTCTTAAAATGTATGTATTCCAACACTCGAAATTTTCCTTCACCATAAATCCTTTCAATATGTAGTTTGATCGAGTGAAATGCCAAATATTACCTATAATATACCCAGAATCTTATCCCGGCATTACCACCATATATACAGAACTCGTGACTGTGCTCTCGGCAACGGCTTCCGTAGCTCAGTGGTCAGAGCACTGCACTAGCATCGCAGGGTCGCGGGTAATTCAATTCCAGCCGGAAGGCCACGAAGTTGCATTTTTCGCAACTGGTCCCGGTTTGGTCTTAAAATGTATGTATTCCAACACTCGAAATTTTCCTTCACCATAAATCCTTTCAACATGTAGTTTGATCCAGTGAAATGCCAAATATTACCTATAATATACCCAGAATCTTATCCCGGCATTACCACCATATATACAGAACTCGTGACTGGGCTCTCGGCAACGGCTTCCGTAGCTCAGTGGTCAGAGCACTGCACTAGCAATGCATCGCAGGGTCGCCGGTTCAATTCCAGCCGGAAGGCCACGAAGTTGCATTTTTCGCAACTGGTCCCGGTTTGGTCTTAAAATGTATGTATTCCAACACTCGAAATTTTCCTTCACCATAAATCCTTTCAACATGTAGTTTGATCGAGTGAAATGCCAAATATTACCTATAATATACCCAGAATCTTATCGCGCGGCATTACCACCATATATACAGAACTCGTGACTGGGCTCTCGGCAACGGCTTCCGTAGCTCAGTGGTCAGAGCACTGCACTAGCATCGCAGGGTCGCGGGTTCAATTCCAGCCGGAAGGCCACGAAGTTGCATTTTTCGCAACTGGTCCGGTTTGGTCTTAAAATGTATGTATTCCAACACTCGAAATTTTCCTTCACCATAAATCCTTTCAACATGTAGTTTGATCGAGTGAAATGCCAAATATTACCTATAATATACCCAGAATCTTATCGCGCGGCATTACCACCATATATACAGAACTCGTGACTGGGCTCTCGGCAACGGCTTCCGTAGCTCAGTGGTCAGAGCACTGCACTAGCATCGCAGGGTCGCGGGTTCAATTCCAGCCGGAAGGCCACGAAGTTGCATTTTTCGCAACTGGTCCCGGTTTGGTCTTAAAATGTATGTATTCCAACACTCGAAATTTTCCTTCACCATAAATCCTTTCAACATGTAGTTTGATCCAGTGAAATGCCAAATATTACCTATAATATACCCAGAATCTTATCCCGGCATTACCACCATATATACAGAACTCGTGACTGGGCTCTCGGCAACGGCTTCCGTAGCTCAGTGGTCAGAGCACTGCACTAGCATCGCAGGGTCGCGGGTTCAATTCCAGCCGGAAGGCCACGAAGTTGCATTTTTCGCAACTGGTCCCGGTTTGGTCTTAAAATGTATGTATTCCAACACTCGAAATTTTCCTTCACCATAAATCCTTTCAACATGTAGTTTGATCCAGTGAAATGCCAAATATTACCTATAATATACCCAGAATCTTATCCCGGCATTACCACCATATATACAGAACTCGTGACTGGGCTCTCGGCAACGGCTTCCGTAGCTCAGTGGTCAGAGCACTGCACTAGCAATGCATCGCAGGGTCGCCGGTTCAATTCCAGCCGGAAGGCCACGAAGTTGCATTTTTCGCAACTGGTCCCGGTTTGGTCTTAAAATGTATGTATTCCAACACTCGAAATTTTCCTTCACCATAAATCCTTTCAACATGTAGTTTGATCGAGTGAAATGCCAAATATTACCTATAATATACCCAGAATCTTATCGCGCGGCATTACCACCATATATACAGAACTCGTGACTGGGCTCTCGGCAACGGCTTCCGTAGCTCAGTGGTCAGAGCACTGCACTAGCATCGCAGCGTCGCGGGTTCAATTCCAGCCGGAAGGCCACGAAGTTGCATTTTTCGCAACTGGTCCCGGTTTGGTCTTAAAATGTATGTATTCCAACACTCGAAATTTTCCTTCACCATAAATCCTTTCAACATGTAGTTTGATCGAGTGAAATGCCAAATATTACCTATAATATACCCAGAATCTTATCCCGGCATTACCACCATATATACAGAACTCGTGACTGGGCTCTCGGCAACGGCTTCCGTAGCTCAGTGGTCAGAGCACTGCACTAGCATCGCAGGGTCGCGGGTTCAATTCCAGCCGGAAGGCCACGAAGTTGCATTTTTCGCAACTGGTCCCGGTTTGGTCTTAAAATGTATGTATTCCAACACTCGAAATTTTCCTTCACCATAAATCCTTTCAACATGTAGTTTGATCGAGTGAAATGCCAAATATTACCTATAATATACCCAGAATCTTATCCCGCGGCATTACCACCATATATACAGAACTCGTGACTGGGCTCTCGGCAACGGCTTCCGTAGCTCAGTGGTCAGAGCACTGCACTAGCATCGCAGGGTCGCGGGTTCAATTCCAGCCGGAAGGCCACGAAGTTGCATTTTTCGCAACTGGTCCCGGTTTGGTCTTAAAATGTATGTATTCCAACACTCGAAATTTTCCTTCACCATAAATCCTTTCAACATGTAGTTTGATCGAGTGAAATGCCAAATATTACCTATAATATACCCAGAATCTTATCCCGCGGCATTACCACCATATATACAGAACTCGTGACTGGGCTCTCGGCAACGGCTTCCGTAGCTCAGTGGTCAGAGCACTGCACTAGCATCGCAGGGTCGCGGGTTCAATTCCAGCCGGAAGGCCACGAAGTTGCATTTTTCGCAACTGGTCCCGGTTTGGTCTTAAAATGTATGTATTCCAACACTCGAAATTTTCCTTCACCATAAATCCTTTCAACATGTAGTTTGATCGAGTGAAATGCCAAATATTACCTATAATATACCCAGAATCTTATCCCGCGGCATTACCACCATATATACAGAACTCGTGACTGGGCTCTCGGCAACGGCTTCCGTAGCTCAGTGGTCAGAGCACTGCACTAGCATCGCAGGGTCGCGGGTTCAATTCCAGCCGGAAGGCCACGAAGTTGCATTTTTCGCAACTGGTCCCGGTTTGGTCTTAAAATGTATGTATTCCAACACTCGAAATTTTCCTTCACCATAAATCCTTTCAACATGTAGTTTGATCCAGTGAAATGCCAAATATTACCTATAATATACCCAGAATCTTATCCCGGCATTACCACCATATATACAGAACTCGTGACTGGGCTCTCGGCAACGGCTTCCGTAGCTCAGTGGTCAGAGCACTGCACTAGCATCGCAGGGTCGCGGGTTCAATTCCAGCCGGAAGGCCACGAAGTTGCATTTTTCGCAACTGGTCCCGGTTTGGTCTTAAAATGTATGTATTCCAACACTCGAAATTTTCCTTCACCATAAATCCTTTCAACATGTAGTTTGATCGAGTGAAATGCCAAATATTACCTATAATATACCCAGAATCTTATCCCGCGGCATTACCACCATATATACAGAACTCGTGACTGGGCTCTCGGCAACGGCTTCCGTAGCTCAGTGGTCAGAGCACTGCACTAGCATCGCAGGGTCGCGGGTTCAATTCCAGCCGGAAGGCCACGAAGTTGCATTTTTCGCAACTGGTCCCGGTTTGGTCTTAAAATGTATGTATTCCAACACTCGAAATTTTCCTTCACCATAAATCCTTTCAACATGTAGTTTGATCGAGTGAAATGCCAAATATTACCTATAATATACCCAGAATCTTATCCCGCGGCATTACCACCATATATACAGAACTCGTGACTGGGCTCTCGGCAACGGCTTCCGTAGCTCAGTGGTCAGAGCACTGCACTAGCATCGCAGGGTCGCGGGTTCAATTCCAGCCGGAAGGCCACGAAGTTGCATTTTTCGCAACTGGTCCCGGTTTGGTCTTAAAATGTATGTATTCCAACACTCGAAATTTTCCTTCACCATAAATCCTTTCAACATGTAGTTTGATCGAGTGAAATGCCAAATATTACCTATAATATACCCAGAATCTTATCCCGCGGCATTACCACCATATATACAGAACTCGTGACTGGGCTCTCGGCAACGGCTTCCGTAGCTCAGTGGTCAGAGCACTGCACTAGCATCGCAGGGTCGCGGGTTCAATTCCAGCCGGAAGGCCACGAAGTTGCATTTTTCGCAACTGGTCCCGGTTTGGTCTTAAAATGTATGTATTCCAACACTCGAAATTTTCCTTCACCATAAATCCTTTCAACATGTAGTTTGATCCAGTGAAATGCCAAATATTACCTATAATATACCCAGAATCTTATCCCGGCATTACCACCATATATACAGAACTCGTGACTGGGCTCTCGGCAACGGCTTCCGTAGCTCAGTGGTCAGAGCACTGCACTAGCATCGCAGGGTCGCGGGTTCAATTCCAGCCGGAAGGCCACGAAGTTGCATTTTTCGCAACTGGTCCCGGTTTGGTCTTAAAATGTATGTATTCCAACACTCGAAATTTTCCTTCACCATAAATCCTTTCAACATGTAGTTTGATCCAGTGAAATGCCAAATATTACCTATAATATACCCAGAATCTTATCCCGGCATTACCACCATATATACAGAACTCGTGACTGGGCTCTCGGCAACGGCTTCCGTAGCTCAGTGGTCAGAGCACTGCACTAGCAATGCATCGCAGGGTCGCCGGTTCAATTCCAGCCGGAAGGCCACGAAGTTGCATTTTTCGCAACTGGTCCCGGTTTGGTCTTAAAATGTATGTATTCCAACACTCGAAATTTTCCTTCACCATAAATCCTTTCAACATGTAGTTTGATCGAGTGAAATGCCAAATATTACCTATAATATACCCAGAATCTTATCGCGCGGCATTACCACCATATATACAGAACTCGTGACTGGGCTCTCGGCAACGGCTTCCGTAGCTCAGTGGTCAGAGCACTGCACTAGCATCGCAGGGTCGCGGGTTCAATTCCAGCCGGAAGGCCACGAAGTTGCATTTTTCGCAACTGGTCCCGGTTTGGTCTTAAAATGTATGTATTCCAACACTCGAAATTTTCCTTCACCATAAATCCTTTCAACATGTAGTTTGATCGAGTGAAATGCCAAATATTACCTATAATATACCCAGAATCTTATCCCGGCATTACCACCATATATACAGAACTCGTGACTGGGCTCTCGGCAACGGCTTCCGTAGCTCAGTGGTCAGAGCACTGCACTAGCATCGCAGGGTCGCGGGTTCAATTCCAGCCGGAAGGCCACGAAGTTGCATTTTTCGCAACTGGTCCCGGTTTGGTCTTAAAATGTATGTATTCCAACACTCGAAATTTTCCTTCACCATAAATCCTTTCAACATGTAGTTTGATCGAGTGAAATGCCAAATATTACCTATAATATACCCAGAATCTTATCCCGCGGCATTACCACCATATATACAGAACTCGTGACTGGGCTCTCGGCAACGGCTTCCGTAGCTCAGTGGTCAGAGCACTGCACTAGCATCGCAGGGTCGCGGGTTCAATTCCAGCCGGAAGGCCACGAAGTTGCATTTTTCGCAACTGGTCCCGGTTTGGTCTTAAAATGTATGTATTCCAACACTCGAAATTTTCCTTCACCATAAATCCTTTCAACATGTAGTTTGATCGAGTGAAATGCCAAATATTACCTATAATATACCCAGAATCTTATCCCGCGGCATTACCACCATATATACAGAACTCGTGACTGGGCTCTCGGCAACGGCTTCCGTAGCTCAGTGGTCAGAGCACTGCACTAGCATCGCAGGGTCGCGGGTTCAATTCCAGCCGGAAGGCCACGAAGTTGCATTTTTCGCAACTGGTCCCGGTTTGGTCTTAAAATGTATGTATTCCAACACTCGAAATTTTCCTTCACCATAAATCCTTTCAACATGTAGTTTGATCGAGTGAAATGCCAAATATTACCTATAATATACCCAGAATCTTATCCCGCGGCATTACCACCATATATACAGAAACTCGTGACTGGGCTCTCGGCAACGGCTTCCGTAGCTCAGTGGTCAGAGCACTGCACTAGCATCGCAGGGTCGCGGGTTCAATTCCAGCCGGAAGGCCACGAAGTTGCATTTTTCGCAACTGGTCCCGGTTTGGTCTTAAAATGTATGTATTCCAACACTCGAAATTTTCCTTCACCATAAATCCTTTCAACATGTAGTTTGATCGAGTGAAATGCCAAATATTACCTATAATATACCCAGAATCTTATCCCGCGGCATTACCACCATATATACAGAACTCGTGACTGGGCTCTCGGCAACGGCTTCCGTAGCTCAGTGGTCAGAGCACTGCACTAGCATCGCAGGGTCGCGGGTTCAATTCCAGCCGGAAGGCCACGAAGTTGCATTTTTCGCAACTGGTCCCGGTTTGGTCTTAAAATGTATGTATTCCAACACTCGAAATTTTCCTTCACCATAAATCCTTTCAACATGTAGTTTGATCGAGTGAAATGCCAAATATTACCTATAATATACCCAGAATCTTATCGCGCGGCATTACCACCATATATACAGAACTCGTGACTGGGCTCTCGGCAACGGCTTCCGTAGCTCAGTGGTCAGAGCACTGCACTAGCATCGCAGGGTCGCGGGTTCAATTCCAGCCGGAAGGCCACGAAGTTGCATTTTTCGCAACTGGTCCCGGTTTGGTCTTAAAATGTATGTATTCCAACACTCGAAATTTTCCTTCACCATAAATCCTTTCAACATGTAGTTTGATCGAGTGAAATGTCAAATATTACCTATAATATACCCAGAATCTTATCCCGGCATTACCACCATATATACAGAACTCGTGACTGGGCTCTCGGCAACGGCTTCCGTAGCTCAGTGGTCAGAGCACTGCACTAGCATCGCAGGGTCGCGGGTTCAATTCCAGCCGGAAGGCCACGAAGTTGCATTTTTCGCAACTGGTCCCGGTTTGGTCTTAAAATGTATGTATTCCAACACTCGAAATTTTCCTTCACCATAAATCCTTTCAACATGTAGTTTGATCGAGTGAAATGCCAAATATTACCTATAATATACCCAGAATCTTATCCCGCGGCATTACCACCATATATACAGAACTCGTGACTGGGCTCTCGGCAACGGCTTCCGTAGCTCAGTGGTCAGAGCACTGCACTAGCATCGCAGGGTCGCGGGTTCAATTCCAGCCGGAAGGCCACGAAGTTGCATTTTTCGCAACTGGTCCCGGTTTGGTCTTAAAATGTATGTATTCCAACACTCGAAATTTTCCTTCACCATAAATCCTTTCAACATGAAGTTTGATCTAGTGAAATGCCAAATATGTATATATATATATGTATATATATATATATATATATATATATATATATATATATATATATATATATATATATATATATATATATATATATATATATATATATATATATATATATATATATATATATATATATATATATATATATATATATATATATATATATATATATATATATATATATATAAAGTAGAGTGCTGCGTAGACAGTGTTTTGAATATTTTGCAAAGTGAAAAGGTGGTAAACTGCCAAGAATTTAGTGACGAGATACTGACGTTTCGAGCGAAGCCCTTCATCAGAGTAAGACGAGATGAAATAAAATAAATAGGGCTTATATATATGCCAAAAGGGTATCACAAGTAGAAAGTAGCCAATCAAATGCACGGGAGATCAACAAAGTAATAATTAATGAGATGCGAAAAGTTAAATCATTTGCATCAGAGGAGGGAGAAATGACAGGTCCGATATTAAGGGGATTAGGCGATATTAAAGCAGTGAGAAACAAAACTTGAAATGCATAAGCTAATAATAAAAAAGTTCCAAGCAAACTAAAATAACAAAAAACTTGTGGGAAATTAAATAAAAGAAAAACGTTCGTTAAGACCAAGAGGATGTGTGGTGCCAAGTTTAAAAATGAGACGCTTCTCTTGCCGTTTGCGGTTATCGTTACCACCTGAGATGGGAAGGATGGCACGGACTTTCATGTCTGAAACCAAATGGTTAGAGCTGTTGAAATGGCGGGCCACAGGTGTGTCAACATCATTGATCCTCACGGAACGAAGATGTTCAGCAAACCTGTCTGAAAGGCGTCGCCCAGATTTTAGGGCATTTATCGCAAGAAATGCAAGAAATTATGTTGGTGGAAGTGCATGAAAGAGTATGACGGATTGTGTGGTTGAATTTGGGGGCAGTAATAACTGTAGTGGGATTGAGAAAAGGGCATGTATTGCTACGGGAACGGCCGCAAGAAAATGTTCCCGCTGGTGCCGAGGTATTTTGTTTAAGGGCACTATGTACTAAGGAGTCACGAATGTTTTTACTACGGCGAAAAGATACCAAAGGGCAGGGGCGGATTCAGGGTACGTCGAACACGTCAAGTGACGTACTGTAAAATCCCAGGCTAATTAATATTCATGAATTAATTAGTGAAGGCAAAGTGAAAACAAATTAAATTGAAATTTTTAAATTTTAAAAATGTCCAATTTTTTAAACATTTAACATGAATTCTCTGTTTTGAATACTATTAGAGGCTTGGCGCGCTGTTTGCGATACAATTCTTTGTCATGTAATTTCATTCAAACTGTATTTAGCGGTTTTCGCAGTTTGCACTGCTTTACTTCATGTAATTTCACCGTAACTATTCTTGGCATGAGGACGGAGAGGACAGCATTTACAAATAGGGGTAATCACAGTACGTCAAAATGGCGGGGGGACGGCAAGATAACGAGCACTGATTGGACAAAACACCAGAAAACAATAGAGGGTACGTCGGAAGTGAAGCAGGGTACGTCGGAAGTGAAGCAGGGTACGTCGGAAGTGAAGCAGGGTAACGTCACTGACTCGACTTCAGACTGTTGTTTGAGACGGAGTTCGGTTTCGATATGGCGTCTAACGATGCTACGAAACTTATAGAGAACGCTCTACAGAGTGGAAATGTTAAATTGCTGGAGAAACTTTTTAGCGATTTGTCAAAGACACTGGAATTGCGAAGCTACCAAACTGGTGAAGAGATAGCGGCGCAGGTTGGGAAAACGTTGTACAGGGATGTCGATGCTGAGGCATATATCCCAACGCGTGGAAAAAAGCAATATTGTATTGCTTTAAGGTGAGTAAGACTAAGACAGTAACATAGAAAGAAAACTAGAGAAGTAAATTCTTAAACTAGCGTGAAATGCGTGAATTATTTAAAATATTAATAATTATGTCTTATTTACATGTATGAATAATATTAATATTAAATATGTGTTATATGTCAACAAAAGCAGTAGCCATTCTTTTCCCAATTTTCTATATTAACCTGATAAATAACGTTTAATTTTAACTTGAATGACTCTCAATACCTTTTATTGATAACAAATTGCCACCTTGGCAATTACTTATCGATCGATTGGTTTGGATTGAGTTTTTATTGAGTCTGATAACGTTGTTTTGCTATCACGTTTTATAGCTCTGAAGCATCTGGAAATTGCTTGTACAGCTCTATTTCCTTGGCTCTGGTAGGCGATAATTCTATTACTAGAGATCTTAGACTTCTAACATCAATTGAGTTATATCTTAAAGCTGATTTTTATTCTCAGCACCCGTATTTTGTATCTGCCTATGCTACACATGGAGTGAATATTTCTCACAGTTTCAAAAATTTATTACCCATGTCTGTGTCAGCTGCAGCATTTGATTCTGGCTCTTCTGGAAGTGAGCTTGTTCAGAAACAAGCTATTTTGAATTGTGTTGATAAGACATGGTCCAGTTTTTTATGTATTCTTGCTTTGGCTTCTGTCACAAACACTAACATTTTTTCTTATTATCCAGACTTTGGGAACAAAAAATGTAAATTACTTTTTAATTGTAAAATAGAACCTTGCCCACCTACAAAACCTATAGCAGATGTGCATGTCTTGTTTTGCTATCATGGTGTTGTGGAACCAGGTGATGTATTTCAAATTAACCATTTTGTCCCTATTATATTTGACAACAAACAAGGTGCTAAAGGTGGTGCTTTAAAAAGAAAACTCTCACAAAAAGTTCTCTCCAGTCTGCATCCAAAGCCTAAAAAACCCCATGGTAATTTATCTCAGTCAAAGATTGCTTTTCCCTCTCTCCCCAAAATAATACCTATTGTTCCTGATCCACCAACAAATGTACCGGTAGGTCAGGTAACTCAGCCTAAGGTAAGTGGTGAAACAATTCCCCAGGCCCATTTTTTGCAGGAGTATGATGTTGCTCATTATAGAGAAAAAGTCAAGAATATGACTGATTTGGAAATTGGTACTCTTATCAAGAATGTTTTTGTACCCGATAAAACCTACTCTTTCCCCATAACAAATGGTCGAAGTTTTCGTTCCGAATGGTTGAAATTGTATACTTGGTTATGCTATTCACCCAGTCAGGATGGTGCTTATTGCCTTCCCTGTGTACTGTTTGGTGATGGATTTCCCAATATAGTGTTGAAAAAGAATCCACCAAAAAATTTTTTTCCCCAACCATTTAAACAGTGGAATGATGCTACCCGTTATTTCAAAAAAAATTCGGGCAAACATGGTTCTTCATCAATATGTTTGCACAGCAGTACATCACTAACTCTTTTAACTCGCCAGTCAGGTAATATTCTGCCAATTGACATATTGATAAGTGAGAATCGAAGAAATCAGGTATCAGAGAATAGGAAAAAGCTTATTCCTATTGTAGACACCATTATTACTTGTGCACGTCTAGGTTTATCTTTCAGGGGCCACCGTGATGATTCCCAATATCATCCAGAAGTTGGAAGTTATTCTCAGGGTGGTGTTGGTAATTTTATTGAGTTACTGAATATGAGGGTTCGTGCAGGGGATGTAGCTCTTGAAGACCATCTCAAGAAGTGTGCAAAGAATGCTTCATACATATCAAAGACCAGCCAAAATGAAATAATCAATTGTTGTGGACAGGTAATAACTGGTGAAATTATTGGTGAGGTTAAGCGAAATAGGTTCTTTTCCATTATAGCAGACGAGGCTTCCGATTGTTCGAATAAGGAGCAGATGTCCCTGGTTTTGCGATTTGTGGATGACAACTTGAACGTTAGAGAAGACTTCATCAAATTTATCCATTGTCGGTGGGGGCTAACAGGTAAAGACCTTGCAACAACTATTTTGAAAGCGTTGGCTGACCTTTCTTTAAATATTGAAGATTGCCGTGGCCAAGGGTATGATGGGGCAGGTGCTGTTGCTGGCCATGTAAATGGCCTTTCCGCACATATTTTGAACCTCAACCACAAGGCTCTTTATACCCATTGTTTTAGCCATAGACTTAATTTAGTAATTTGTAATGCGTGTTCTGTCCCAATAGTTAAATATATCATGACACGGGTGAAAGAGTTATCATCCTTTTTTAACAATTCTCAAAATCGACAATTATTATTTGAGAAGAATATTTCACTTGTTCATGCTAATAAAGACAGCAAAAGGAAGAAGCTAATTGATGTCTGCAAAACAAGGTGGGTCGAACGTATAGATGGTTTGGATGTTTTTCAGGACTTATTTGTTGCAATATTTTCTATGTTAAAGGAAATGAGTTTGAATGAAGAAGGTAAATGTAACCCAAGCACATCTTCCCAAGCAACTTCATTTTTGGCTATGATTTCTTCTTTTCAGTTTATTGTTTCTTTGATTATTACTAGACATATTTTTGATCTGACTCTTCCTGTGACACAGTTACTGCAGGCAAAGAACAATGATATATTTGATGGTATTGAGCTCATCGAATCGTTGAAGAACACTGTTACCAGGCACCGTAACATGATTGATAATTACCATGATGTGTGGTATGGGGAGGCTATCAATTTAGCAAAAGAAATTGATGTTGAAGTATCTCTTCCCAGGATTTGTGCTAGAAACTTCCCTGCTTCTGATCCTTCCTCATATTATAAATGTTCACTAACAATTCCTGTTCTAGATCACCTGAGTTCAGATCTTAAATCCAGATTTGACGTAAGTAGTGTTAACGTAATCAATGGTTTAAGTATTATTCCTAGTAAAATGATATCACTAATCAATCAAGCTGGAATGACTGGCTGGAAATATTCATTCAAAAAGTTCTCAGATTTTTACGAGGAAGATTTGCCAAACCCCCTTGCACTAGATGGTGAATTGGAGTTGTGGGAGACATTTTGGGTAAGTCATAAAAGTTCATGTCCCAATAGTGTTGCATCCACACTTAAAGCTATCAGTTTTGATTCATTTGCAAATATCAAAGTTGCTCTCAGAATTCTAGGTACTCTACCTGTTACATCTTGTGAGTGTGAGCGTTCTTTTTCAGCCATGCGTAGGCTGAAAAATTATACCAGAAGTACCATGGTGGAAGAAAGGTTAAATGGGCTTGCATTGATGAATATTCATCAAGACATACAGCCTTCAGTTCAGCAAGTCATTGATAAGTTTGCTGCTGATAGTAGAAGAATTGAACTCATTTAATTCTTTAAAAGCAAACTAATGATGTGTTATTGTCCAATGTCCATAGCTAAAATAATATTTTTTCCATCACTATCAATTCAAACTATCTTTATTTATACTATGGTATAAATTGGTCTATAAGAATATATATGCTTGGTCACTGGTCAGTGGTCAGTATAGAACAACTCAACAACAATCTAGTATTCTATTCTAAAAAAATCTGCATTATTTTACAATACATTCTTACATTTCCTCATTTGTTGATTACAACAAAATGAACAAATGCAACTCAATGAATAATGGTAACATTATAATATTATTTGCCAATTGCCATTGGTGTGACTTGGAAAATGAGCTCTCAGTCTGTGCCTCTGTCGACCGGGATGGTATAGAGAGTGAGCTCTTCTATGTCCATGAAATGCCCTACATGGTCTATTTTTCTCTTCTCGAAACTCTCTCTTTAGGCGAGTAACTGGTGCCTGAAAACCAGACAGCTCAGGGTAGATAAGGGGTGAAATAAAGTAATAATTATATACATTTCAATAAGAGTGCTGCAGTCTTTTGTTGCTAATTGGTAACTACTAGTTTGTATGACCAGGATGGTGTAGAGGTGAGCTCTTCTCTGTGTCCATGAAATGTCCTATATGGTGTGTTTTTCTCTATTCGTAGTTCTTTTTCCTGGGCGAGTATCTGGCGCCTTAAAACCAGACAGCTCATTGTGCTGGATGTTAAGATGACCAGGATGATGTAGAGAGGTGAGCTCTTCTTTATGTCCATGAAATGTCCTATATGGTCTGTTTTTCTCTATTCATAATTCTTTTTCTTTTTCTTTGGCGAGTATCTGGCTGGATAAGGGGTAAACTATTACATTTTCTTTTCATATATACATATTAAAATTAGTAAAAAGCCACAAAAAATAAATAAACATTTCAATAAGAGTACTGTATATGCAATGCAGTCTTTTGTTGGTAACTACTAGTTTGTATGACCAGGATGATGTAGGGTGGTGTGCTCTTAGTTTTCTGACTATGTCCATGTAATGTATTGTACATGGTCTGTTTTTCTCTATTCATAATTATTTTACTTTGCATGGGTGTGTATCTGGCACCTTACAACCAGACAGCTCATTGTGGAGAAGGGGTAAAGTTAAAAACAATCTAATAGATTGGTAAAATGACCAGGAAATTAACGTGACCTCGCCAGGATCATGTGATGTAGAGAGATAAGCTCCTCTATGTGTCTAAAAAATTGCTTGGCAGCTAAAGTTGGTGGGCTTTGGCTGTCCATGTCGGATTCACTGAGCAGTGAATCATAGGCATGCTGATGAGCTCTGATATGGAGCGAAACAGTCGTAAAAATTGTCCCAGTAACGATTATTTAAAAAGTGCAGAAGTATTTTTTTTTAAATCGTAAAATGTGGTATAAAAAACGCAAATTAGAACTGTAAGATTTTTCTAAAAAATCTTGTCAGAATGCGGGAAATGCCATTTCAGGGAGTCAAATTTCAAAAAAAATCCGGGGGGGCATGCCCCCGTACCCCCCTAGAATGTGCACTTCACTGTTTCGACGTACCCTAAAAAAATCCTAGATCCGCCCCTGCCAAAGGGTTATCGGTGAAAATGGCTGACGTTTCAGGATCATTTTGTAAAATGTGAAAATTCCGATTAATAATATTTTTAACTTTAAAATTGAAAGGATGAAATGTTAGAACTAAAGGAATTTTGTTGTTTGAAACTTGTTCCAAAGGTGCGGACAAAGGTGGCGCTGTTGTTGTCTGGAGAGCGGACTTGTATCGACAAGAGGCTCTTCGCCAACTCAGTGACACCATCTTTTATACTAAGTTGAATTCCGATCCCACTCAATCTCGGTCACTTTGCAACCCCATCCACAATGGAATAATTGCAATACTTGATAATTAGCCTATATAGTGAGTACCAGTACTGGTGGTAAGGATGTAAAAAAAGTACAGATTATAGCTGTGTTTATACTGCAAGTCTATAGGACTAACCAGGGCCAACCCTGGCTGGACGCCACCTTGGGCCTAGCTTACATTTTATTGACTTTAATAGTGTAAACATATACACCATACTGGCTATAACAATCAGGCCAATGGCTTAGTGTGTCTGTTTAAATTCACCTTTGTCCTGGATAGTAGGCCTGGATAGTGCCAGTCCTAGGCTTGCAATGCATATTTTTACACAGCTTTTGAAGGATAAATACTGTATAATGATAATTGGGTATGTTAACACTCACTGTGTCAGGGGAACATGTTAGGGATTAAACAAGTGGTATCACCTCACTGACAAGAAGCAACTGAAAGGAATTTCATCCTGAATTAATATATATATATATTGGTGAAATAATTAGATTAAGCAATAAGCAATATCGTTCTTTGTTGCATATTATGGGCTTTTGTCATTTCATCTTTTCGAAATTGTGTTACCGGTACTTGAATACCATTGAAATACTGGTGCATGTATGTGCATAATTATATAATATTAATAAAAGAAACAGAAGTCTTCTAAAAGAATAAAAGGTTTATCAGGCTTATCAATTTGGTCTAGGATAAATTTAGGTATTGAATCTTTTGGTATCTGCTTATACTGACAATTAGACAATATGGAACATGCAGATTACATTATTACAGTAGAGTACATGTATGTACAAGGTTATGCAGTCTCGTGAATACAATTGTACTTTGAGTAAAATTATGAGTATGCCACTGTTACTGTAAACATGCATGTTGAAATTTATTATTAAAACCATAACTGACATAATTAACTTTAATGATGTAATATATAATTAATAAAATTATTATTGAAATTAATAATTATTAAAATTAATTATTAATTTCAATAATCAAGAGTTACACAATTGGTTTCTAACCCTGCCTGCGAGACAATTTAGTGTTGGCAGACTTTCCCACTTTCCCACAAATTGCACCCAAAAAATAAGCAGTTTGAAAATCTGTTCAGTTTGGCAATATTAATGCCTCAAACAGTAAGCGGGCGAGGGGTTGTTGCGTACACGTATTTCTAGTATAACCCTGTTTCACTTGATATTTTGCCTGTATATGCGACTCCAAAATGCTCTAGGTTATCAGTACCAGTTACAACCAAATGATTGTCACAGATATTTTAAACTATAGAAGATCTTTATATCCCAGTATTGCATCTTGGACACACTGTCACAACAAAATTAGTTCTAGTTCATAGTTCCATATCAATGTTCTCGACAATAATATATTTTTGTAATTTGAGCAGTACTAGCTGTCTGTTGCTTATTGTGAGCCTATCAAATTAAATTTATTACGACTGTCTTTTCAAGGTAACTAAAAATATCGGAAAATATATGGCCTTTATGACTAATAACTTGTATATCTTATACCATTCTTAAGTTATTGCGTAAAATGTGATTTTGAGTTAAAAGATCAATTCTTCCGCCTAAGCATACGGGACAAAGTCGAACCATTTGAAGACCACTAGTCTATTAGGGGAACAATGAAATACCTGCATATGGTAATCCCCCCTATAAATGGCGGTCATTAAATGGTTACAGTTTTTTTCTCCGACCCCTCAAACTTCCCTATAGTCCAAGCAAAAGTAAGAATTGGATGTGAATCGACTCTGGAAATCACATTACCAACAAATTAACCGCGCTCCAGCAAAACAAAATCAGCCAAAAGTTCCTGCACAGTAGCTTTCTAAGTAACCCGAGTTTACGCTAAGCGGGCGTCTTGTTTTATCTAAGACCCGTTTTTTCAGTCGTATTACTTCAAATTTTAAAGGTCAAACTCTGATGAACGCCTAGGAAACGTTAGTATTTCGTTACTAAAAATCTTGGCAGTTTACCACCTTTTCACTTTGCAATTTGTCATTTACACTCGTTCTTAATAACGACGCACAGCCATACATGTGGTTGAAGTAAGAATGTAGTTTGACCAACTCAGACAAAACACTCTTAAAATAATGTATAAATCACCGTTTGCCGACACAATAGCGTCCAGAATACCCATTGAATAGAATAAAAATGATTCATTTCATTTGCTTTCGTGTTCTTGCGATCGGGCGAGGGGGTCGCCAATACTCCTGCGGTTGCGAATGTGTCGACCGCAACATGACCGCAACATGACCGCAACCGAAAGGCAACCGAACCGCAACCGAAAGGCAACCGAACCGCAACCGAAAGGCAACCGAACCGCAACCGCAGTTTTAGGTTAATTCTGCACCAGACAACCGTCCGACGGCAACTGCTCGCCTCCGTTCTACTGAGAAAAATCTGATGAAGAATCCCGTTGTTGCCAAAGAATACCAAAGCACTATCGAAGCTTATGTGGAGAAAGGCTATCTTCGAAAGATTGATCCAGGCAAAGAAGAACCACCTGGGGCCTGGTACCTACCCCATTTTCCGATTGTGAGAATGGACAAGTCTACAACCAAAGTTCGAATCGTTTTTTATTGTTCTGCTAAACACGATGGAATCTCTCTGAACGATGTCATCGATGCCGGTCCAAAACTCCAGCAAGATCTGTTTAATGTCCTGATACGATTTCGTCGGAATACAGTGGCTGTTGCCTGCGATATCAAAGAAATGTATCTTCAGATAGAGATCGAGAAGCAAGACCGCCCGTACTTCAGAATGCTATGGAGAAATCTTGACCCTGAACGCGAACCAGAGGAATACGAGTTCAACAGAGTGGTGTTTGGAAAGAACTCCGCCCCAATGGAAGCGCAGTTTGTTGCCCAGGAGAACGCTCGACAGCATCAAGATCTTTATCCGTTAGCCGCGGAGACCGTATTAAAGTCCACTTACATGGATGATTCCATTGATAGTGTAGAAGATGAAGAGGTCGGTGTAAAGTTATACCAAGAGCTCAAAGAACTGTGGGGTAAAGCAAACATGGAAGCTAGAAAATGGGTATCCAATTCACCGAAAGTGATCGCAGCAATTGCAGAAGAAGACCGAGCGTGCGGGATCACCATAAATGACGGTCAAAACCCAACCACAAAAACCCTCGGAATTGCGTGGAACAGCCGAGAAGATGTATTCAAGATCCCAACTTCGGATACGCCAAGATTACAGTTAACCAAGCGAAACGTCTTAAGAAAGATTGCCACAGTTTTCGACCCACTGGGATTTATCAGTCCGTTTATTGTCATTGCGAAGATATTGCTCCAGGAACTGTGGGCACGAGGTTATGGATGGGATGAGAAAGTAAGAGATGATATATCACGGAGAATCGAAAAATGGTTTGACCACTGATTACGGTGACGATACCCAGATGTCTACGTGATGCAGACCCAGTTGTATCCAAAGAAATGATCACAATTGTCGATGCCTCTCAAGAAGCGTATGGTGCCGCCGTATATATCCGACACGAATATGAGAATCAAGCAGTTACTTGTCGACTGGTAGCATCGAAGTTCAAGGTGGCGCCGCTTACCCCAACGACAATACCGAGATTGGAGCTCATGGGAGCTGTTCTGGGATTGAGATTGACTCAATCAGTCATCGTAGTATTGGGCATTGCGATGAAGATGGTAACCTTCTATTCAGATAATAACGACGTTTTATGGTGGATTTTTTGCTGTTTTATGTGTTTTGGTGCCGTTGATTGCCGTCGGAGTCCTTGTCGGGGGCAAACGAGTGTTTGCGATATTATGGTTGCCCGAAGGGTCTCCGAGCCATCCCGTGAGCCAACGATCCCAGCGTCGTGAAGTTGGCGAAGACGCCGCAGACAAATCGTAAGTGGGTGAAGGTATAGTAAGGGAGAGGCAAAGATTTCCGACCTTTCGTGGCAAATCGTATTGGTGAAATCCAAAGTAGCTCAGATCCGTCGCAGTGGCAATATGCAGCTACACTCCAGAATCCAGCCGATTTGTGTACAAGAGGTGCTAGTCCGCAGCAGCTAGCTAAAAGTTCGTTGTTAGCAGCAAGCTAGCTAAAAGTTCGTCTTCATCTTCTACACTATCAATGGAATCATCCATGCAAGGCCCAGATTGGTTGACAAAAGATCATGATCATTGGCCAAAAATGAAGACGAAAAATCATCCAACAGCAATGCCAGAAATGAGAGCACCGCAAGCTACGTCTTTGTCAACCCGTAGTGCACAGAAGTTAGAATGTGAAACGAAGCCTGATACGAAAAAATGGAGGTTAGACCCCAAACGCTTTTCAAATTGGTCGTGGTTAATACGAGTATTAGCGAGAGTAAGAAGAGTGTTGTTCAACATGCGTAATAGTGATCATAAACGAACGACCAAGGAACTGACTCTAGAAGAACTTAAAGAAGCCGAAGAGGAAGTTATTCGTTTAACCCAACGCCAAGCTTTTGTTGAAGATTATCAAGCTATTAAAGATGGTAAACCGGTGTCAAAAAAGAGCCAGCTTGTCAAGTTAAATCCTAGAATCGATGAAGACGGAATCATTCGTTCCGATGGTCGCCTGAAGTTTGCAGAGCAACTACCGTATGACGTGCGGTTTCCTATCATTCTACCAAGAGGTCATTGGATCACAAAATTAATCGTAAAGCATTATCATGAGAAAGCCAACCACGCAGCTGGAGTAAATTTCATTCTCAGCCAAATTAATGAGAGATATTGGATCATCGCGGCACGAGAGGAGATCCGTGAGTGCGAAAATCAGTGTCACAGTTGCAAAAGAAGACGAAACAAGCCAGCCAACCAAATCATGGCACCACTTCCAAAAGTGAGATTACGGTTCACGTACCGTGCATTCGATCAATGTGGAGTGGACTTCGCTGGTCCATTTATCACCATCCAGGGCCATGGACGGAAGAGGCAAAAACGATATTTATGTGTATTAACATGTTTATCAGTCCGAGCTGTACACCTGGAGATGGCGTGGATGTTGGATACCGATCATTCCTTAATGCATTTGCCCGATTTACCAACAGAAGAGGTGTACCCAAGGAAGTTGGAGCGGTAAATGAGCTGAAGGAGCTTACAAGTCAACTAGATCTAGAAAAGATCAAACGGAAGACCTCTGAGAAAGGAATTCGATGGTTGTTTAACCCACCGGCTGCTCCACACTTTGGAGGAGCCCATGAAATCATGGTGAAGGCGGCCAAGAAAGCAATCTACGCAGTGTTGGGTAACAGTGAGGTCAACGATGAAGAGCTGATCACCGTTTTCACCGGAGCAATCTACGCAGTGTTGGGTAACAGTGAGGTCAACGATGAAGAGCTGATCACCGTTTTCACCGGAGCAGAGAGCCTTTTGAATTCTCGACCACTTACATATCAGTCATCTGATGCTCGTGATGTAGTTCCGCTAACTCCAAACCATTTTCTCTATGGTCAGATGGGAGGCCAGTTTGCCCCAGAATCGGTGGAAACAACTGGATTTCATCCCCAACAACGGTGGAGAAAAGTGCAACACCTAATTTCATTGGTATGGCGAAGATGGTTGAAGCAATACCTACCTATGCTTACCACCCGACCTAAATGGACAGACGTGGTCAAAGATTTACAGCCTGGTGATACAGTGTTGGTCGCGCAGCCAAGTCTTTCGCGGGGACATTGGCCTTTGGGACGAATTATTGTAATGTATCCTGGGAGAGATGGACATAACAGAGTAGCGAAAGTACAATGTGGAGACAAACCACTCATGCGACCCACACACAAGTTGATCCCGATGAACAGTTAAAACATGTTAGCTTAAAATTGTTCACACTTGAATTAGAAGCTCCCAGTGTGGGGAGGGGGAATGTTCAGAAGAGTTATTTAATTTGTTTATGTTCTGTTACTAATTTATGCTAATTATTTTGGACGAGTAAAAGTACTGGGACGAGAGCGAGGACATACCTCGAGGAGAACAGTTTTTAATTTGTAAACCGATCGAAGGAAGTTTATGATTTCATTATTTATGGTTTATTAAAGTTCTTATAAATTCATATCGTGTGGAGCTATCGTCTATAAAACAATGACAGCAACAAATGTCCAGTAAATCAACGTATCTTTCGAAGCGGTACTTTCAATTATAAAAGTTTGTGGTTATGTTTTCACAGCGATCGCCCCCCCCCCCCGGATGATATAAGCGAGAATAAGCCAGGTTACAAAATAATCCAATATCCTTGAACTCACGTAACCAGCCTTTACCAGGGTCTTCTCTTCCCTCGCTCCCTTCGCCGGGCACTGAGAAGACCCTGGGTACGAGGTTGTCATATTTCCAATTAAACAAACGAACGGGAATACCCTTCTAATATACCCACGGCCACTGCTCCGGTGTATGTTCCGAGGCAGCATTTCACTTCTGATGAGAACTCATAGTATTAGTTTTGTATACATATTTAATACAGGAAATATGGAAAGAAAAGGGAATGGCTTAAGCGAGTTATATGGGGGGCTATTATAGTTTGGCGGTTAGGCGGTATTAGCCTATTTTGGGGGTCGGATTGCGGATATATCTCCATTTTCGTGGCGGTTTACGGTGAAGAAATTATCGCGCGGTGGCGGAAAATCATTACTTTTTCGCGCGGTTTTCGGTTGTTACGCATTTTCAGTCGTGGATTACGGTTAGGAATACAATCCGAGCCTTTGTCGAACTTTGGAACGGCCTTACAGCGGCTCCAGAAGAGGCCAGAAGAAGGAAGCTACAGCCGTTACAATGCGGAACTTTCTCCCGTCCCTCCCCTGGACAGAGGTAAATGCCGTAAATGGGCGTAAATTTACCACCAGACCAGGCTTTAATAAGCTCAGTGTGCCATTGAGGTTATTAACATAGGCGTAGGAACCGGGGAGGCTTCAGCTCCTCAAAATTTTAAATGGGGGGCCGAGCCCCCCCAAAAAAAAATCCAGGACAAGCGTTGCTAAATTTAATGATTTTTTCCCAATTGTATTAGTACGACTACCTTTAGTACGACTATAGAGGCTTGGGCTTCATCTACACGAGATTTTACATACGGGTGTAGCCTGAAGTGTTAGCCAACCCCTAAATCCTTGCCACGTGAGTGTTAGATTGGTTCCCATACTTCTGTCAGTACTAGGCGCAAAAAATGGCGTCACCTGGTGAGACAGCAGGCAACTCTTGGATTCATTTGAACTATGCTCGTTGTAGAATTAGATGAAAAAGTTTGCTCAAATTGCTGAAAATTGCCTTTCCGAGCTTCTAGATTTTAGAATTTTCCTGTGTGGGACCCCCGTACATTAAAATGCGAAATAATACGTATGAAATACGGTGGACGTAATCGGAAAAAAATAGCTGTGTTGTAAGGCCTTCTCTAGGGCCTAATGACTCAAGAGAAATAATTATTGTGGTCGCCGTGGCAATTTTCCCTTTCGTAAACGGTCGTTACCATCCCGAAGCGTCGTTACCATCCCAGCTCTGATTGAATGTTGGGTAAGCGGAGTGAAATTCCTCGTGGTCCCAAGGTTCCCGCACACTTTATTTCGCGACCCCTCGTGTTCTTTCATAATATTTCTTATCTAAAAAGCGAACAAGCACCTATATGGCAAGTTCTTTGAAAAAAAAACAAATTTAAACAAACCCGAAACAATCAAGAGGCATGTTTAACGCTTCAAGCGGCCCTTCGTCACAGAGTGAAACGTGAAGTGAAATAATAACTGAGTGATTATTTCACTTTATGTTTCACTCTCCGACGAAGGGCCTTCGCTCGAAACGTTAGACTTCTTACACACTATTTCGGCAGTACACCAACCTTCTTATACATTTTAATTTGTATTTCTACACTGCCTACGCAGCACAACACGTTTTATCACTTATTTAAAAGCATCTATATGACTATGACTAGTAAGTGACTTTACGAATGTTCTATGGCAAATGCAGAAATGCTTAACAACATTTATGGTTATATATACAGTATATTACGGTGGCCCGCATATAATAGTTTCAGTCGACAAATATATTTTGTCGGTCGACAAATGTATTTTGTCAGTCCACAAATATATTTTGTACGTTGTTGCGATTGATATTTCGAAATCCCAAATAACGTCGTTTGCCTTTTGGAAAGTATCTGTCGTTGTGACTATCAATCACAAAATTGAATTTACTGGTCCATGAACGCTCTTATTTGACGCCCCTTATTATATATGATTATATATATATTATATATTATATATATATATGACATTACGCCCCTTATTTGACTATGGGGACATCGTTTGGGGAGACAAAAATAATACGGTTTTAATGGAGCATTTACAAGTTCTCCAAAATAATGCAGCTCGACTTATGCTAGACCTTCCCCGTTTTCAATCGTCTGCATCGCAAGCTCTTAATAATCTGAACTGGAAGCCTTTAACTTTTCGCCGGCGTTACCACCGTTGCGTTGCAATTTTTAAGTGTCTGAACAATATGGTCAACTTTGATTTTAATCTAAAGAAAAATAAGGACATTCACGACCATGACACACGGCGGCGTGACAATCTCCATCTTCCCTTTGCTCGTACCAATTGGGGCAAGCAGAGATTCGTTTTTAGTTCACTTGTTGACTGGAACTCATTAGAATCTGATGTTAAATCGATTAAAAATTTTAACATTTTTAAATCGAAACTGAAAACCTGTTTTTAGAACTTCTATATCTCTAGTCTTCACTTAATTGTATATGTATATTTATCTACATATAAGTATGTTCTTTATAATTGTTCATAATTTATGCAGGACCTCCCTGAAAATCACCTCGGTGAGTTGGAGCTTTCCTGATTAAATATTGTTATAATAATAATAATGTATACTAAATACTAAATATTTACATATTTTGAATTTCACGACGAACATGTCACCGCACCAAACAAAGTATGCGGGAACCTTGGGACCACGAGGAATTTCACTCCGCTTACCCAACATTCTATGAGAGCTGGGATGGTAACGACGCTTCGGGATGGTTAACGACCGTTTACGAAAGGGAAAATTGTGTCGCCGTGGTCACGTTATGAACGTTTGAACTGCTTACGAACGTTCGTTACGGTTTTGTACGAAAAAATGGCGGTTACGGTTTGACGAAGAAACGGGAAGCGGTTAACGAGCGAAGGAGAAAAAACGCGGCGGTTTGCGATAGGTACTTATAGTACGTATTCCATATAAGGTCATATCGGACGGGACTCGGAAGAGCACATACATTGCCCTAACGAGCAAATACATTGCCCTCGTACCAGCCTCCAAGTTAATTGGATTGTAACCGACCCCAAAACAACAAAGGTCCTAACCCTCCCACAAAGCTATAGAATATATTCTTTTAAAGTTAAATTATCTATTTACAACATACATACAGCTTATCCTGGTAGCTAATTTAGATCTCTTTGAAAGCGGATAATCGAACATGCCCAAAAATATAATTTTCGTATTACGGATACCATAATTGTAAACGAACTTTCGGCTGTCTTCGACGAACGTTTTCTTTAGAAATAATCGACTCCCAAAGCTACAATATATACTAAAACAAAGGTAAATTATCTGTTTACAATATGCGTACAGCTTATCCGGCTAGCGAACGTAGTTTTCTTAAAAGGAGCGGATAATCGAACATATCGAACGTGTTAACTATCCGCATCCAGTGGGCCAACGTATTTGCTCTTCCCAGTCCCGTCCGATATGACCTTATATGGAATACGTACTATAGTCCATATGCGGTTTGCGGAAAGACCGACCCCCTATAATAGCCCCGCTTATATGCATTACGAATATTATTTAATCATAGTCAAGACTTCTTCGACAAATCGACTTGGCATTTTAACTGCGGACCAGATAATTTAGGCTTTCGCCGGTGTATCTCCATCTGTGCGAGCGCAAACCGTTGTATTCCATGGACCGCTATATTACTTTTACGATAAGCCCGCCATTTCATATTATGCACCTATCAATGTCAGAGTGAGGGGCAGACCTGGGGAATTAGACATTTTGAAGAAAGCCAAAGTCAAATTCCCCACCCCAGGACATCCAACGGACGTCAAATTCCCAGCCCTAGGTTCGAACACTTACCTTTCTGTCGCGCATAATATGTATTTTTTAATAATACTGTACACTATTCACGGTGAAAATTGAAATTTACGCAGGCCGTAACAACTCATCTCCAGTCTCTCTCGGTTTTCATGTCAAATTCCCCACCCGCCTTGACATTGATAGTCAAAATAAAAAATACCTTGGTTTCCGGTTTCCCGACCCTACCTAGTTTTTGGCCAGTAAAATACCGACCCTAATCTTTTTATTGAAATTTTGAAAAGCCTTGGTACAAGTTGTAGCTTAATTTGCATCCTGGGATAGTAAACATGGCTGTCTATCCAGGCAGCATCCTCAAGATCAGCGTGGTTTGGTAAAACCTATTGTTCGTCCATGCAATGTTTGGAAAAAAAAAGAAAAAAAAAAAGAAAACCCGACCAACCCTAGCTAATTTTTTTCAGGATGAAATAGGAAACCCAGGTATTTTTTTTCTTGGCCTAGGCGCATTATGTCAAGACGTCTAAACTTGGTCTAACTCTTATTAACAAGAGTCGATCACACCGTGAACATTTTTTAATCTATCATACAAACTAGAAATATGTGTACGCAACAACCCCTCGCCCGCTTACTGTTTGAGGCTCTGAACAAATTTTCAAACTGCTTATTTTTTGGGTTCATTTTTTGGGTAGTGCACTGAACAGAACACAAGTGGGAAAGTCTGCCAACACTAAATTGTCTTGCAGGCAGGGTTAGAAACCAATTGTGTAACTCTTGATTATTGAAATTAATAATTAATTTTAATAATTATTAATTTCAATAATAATTTTAATTATATATTACATAATTAAAGTTAATAATGTCAGTTATGGTTTTCATAATAAATTTCAACATGCATGTTTACAGTAACAGTGGCATTCTCATAATTTTACTCAAAGTACAATTGTATTCACGAGACTGCATAACCTTGTACATACATGTACCCTACTGTAATAATGTAATCTGCATGTTCCTTATTGTCTAATTGTCAGTATAAGCAGATACTAAAAGATTCAATACCTAAATTTATCCTAGACCAAATTGATAAACCTTTTTATTCTTTTAGAAGACTTCTGTTTCTTTTATTAATATTATATAATTATGCACATACATGCACCAGTATTTCAATGGTATTCAAGTACCGGTAACACAATTTCAAAAAGATGAAATGACAAAAGCCCATAATATGCAACAAAGAACGATATTGCTTAATCTAATTATTTCACCAATATACATGTATATATATTAATTTAGGATGAAATTCCTTTCAGCTGCTTCTTGTCAGTGAGGTGATACCACTTGTTTAATCCCAAACATGTTCCCCTGACACAGTGAGTGTTAACCTGCCCAATTATACATTATACGGTATTTATCCTTCAAAAGCTGTGTAAAAATATACATTGCAAGCCTAGGACTGGCACTGTCCAGGCCTATTATCTAGGACAAAGGTGAATTTACACAGACACACTAAGCCATTGGCCAGAAGGGCATGCCATAATATCAGATGAGCATAAACACTGATTGTTATAACCAGTGTGGTGCATGTTTACACTATTAAAGTCAGTAAAATGTAAGCCAGGCCCAATTAAGGTGGCATCCAGCCAGGTTGGTCCCGGTTAGTTCTATAGACTTGCAGTATAAACACAGCTATGATCTGTACTTTTTTACATCCTTACCACCAGACACCAGTATACTCTCTTTATCAGCTAATTTTCGAGTTTTGCAATGAGTGTTTTGTCTGACTATATATTGATAAGCTCGATAAACCTTTTATTCTGTTAGAAGACTTCTGTTACTTTTATTATATTATATAATTATGAATACATGTACCGGTATTTCAATGGTATTCAAGTACTGGTAACACATTTCAAAAAGATGAAATGACAAAAGCCCATAATATGCAACAAAGAACAACATTGCTTAATCTAATCATTTCACCAATATATCATTAATTCAAGATGAAATTCCCTTCAGCTGCTTGTTGTCAGTGAGATGATACCAGTTGTTTAATCCCTAACGTGTTCCCCTGACACAGTGAGAGTTAACCTTCCCAATTATACAGTATCTATATACAGTATATATCCTACAAAAGCTGTGTAAATATATACATTGCAAGCCTAGGACTGGCATTGCCTAGGCCTAATACAGGACAAAGGTGTTTACACAGACACACTAAGCCATTGGCCAGACCAGCATGCCATCAGATGACCATATAAACACTGATTGTTATAACCAGCTATAATCTGTACTTTTTTACATCCTTACCACCAGTACCGGTACTCACTATATAGGCTAATTATCAAGTATTGCAATTATTCCATTGTGGATGAGGTTGCAAAGTGACCGAGTGAAACAATGGTGATGGATAATTTAAATAAAAGTATAAAATCTGCCATTCAAAAATTTGTATTAACATTTGTTATTCTGCAATATTATAATAAAGCACATAATTTAAATGGTATACATATATATTCTAATCTTCCACTCATCGATTCTTCAAACAGCACTAGTTCTTTGTGCTTCATTTACTTTCACATTTAAAAGTCTTTCATTTGACATGATTGTGGTTACCATGCATCTTTCAAATCATAGTGTTCAAATCAATCAAGAGTCCACAAAACACGATATCGAACAAAACAAAACCAGCCGAAAATTATTGAAATTTGCATAGTCATTTTACATAGTTCATAGCTGTGTTTTGCTCAAATTTGCTAAAGTACAGTAAGATTGAGCTGTAAAAAGTGGCCAAGTTGACCACGGCAACTGGTCTTGCTATGCAAATTTTGAAACGATTTACATATTCAGATATTTAGAAATATATTGTTTCCAAAATATGCAGATGTTTATAAATTAGCATAGCATGACCAGTTGCTACGGCCAGCTTCGCCACTGGCTGTAAAGGCAAACAGAGATTCAAAGAAGAAACTGGTCTAAACATTATCATGCGCTCGTTACTCGTCGTTTTGTTTACAATTTTTACTGATTTCTCCAACCCTGACTTCGCTTACCTTTAGCTGGACTTGTCTGTTCACTTTTAATTTTGTAAGCATCACCAAACTTGTCGCCTTTGTTCACGGTCTTTTGACCTAATCGTATGGAGTTTCTACTCGCGATTTTCGACGCCTTTGTTCACAGTCTTTCGACCTTGTTGATGTACTGACCATACCTGTTGACTGTTGTTGGTTTGGTTTTCCCACAGGCAATATCGGACTTTACTTCCTGTCCCCTTTCGTTCTCCTCTGCTCGTGCAAGCTTCAACCTGCCATTCGTTATTTAAATTACTCATTTCACGTTTTTTCTGTTTCCAATACTGTTTAAATTCACAAACAGTAATAAAATCGTACGTTTCTCCGTTATAAGTATCTAAAATAAGACCCGAAATAGTAGATCGCCTATAAATTTCTATAATTGCGACGACGCATGCTCAGAACTCATGTTTATGATATCCCACAAGCGGAAAAGCGTCAGCAATGTAATAAATTGTCGACGATGCACAATGATTTTCATACTGATGAGAGCAGCCTCAATCAGTATCACAAGTGACTTGGGCGGATCCATGCTTGGTTTGCTAAACCATAACGCTCAATAGCTTTTTACAAGTGATCGTGAAAGCGATGCACATATTTTGCTGCTGGGTTTTGGGTTAGGAATTAGTTATTGGGTTGGTAATCGGCAGTACAGCCAAGGAAGAAGTGTTGTAACCCAGACTTTGGGTTAGATAGATACACTCGATTTGGTATCTTAGATTAACTTCCAACAACGGCTTAACGTCCCTGTTATAGCGGCATGTTATATAGCATGCATTTTACGATTGCCGGCGATTATTCGGTTTGAGACTAGTTTGTTTCAAGTCAATCGAAGATATTTTGAAACAGGTTTCAATTCCATCATCTTTTACGATGAGTGTTCCTCCCGTATAAAGAGCTACCTTAGCGAATATTGAAGTTTAGAACTTTTGTGTTAACCTTAGATTAGATCATGTTTTAACTACATGTCATGAGAGCAGTGTCGACCGAAAAGCGCAAACACGAAGGACGTCTTCAGACCAACTGCGACTATAGTGATTCAGTTATTTCTTATTAAAACCCGACATTACGGAACAAACACCAGCGTATCTCAAAAATATTAAACTTTTTATATAAAAGCCACTACATAACGCTAGCGGTTCAACAAACCAAACCAGTGTTGCATGTCCTGTGAGGCATCACATCAACTTGCGCATAAATGTCTAGCGATTTGCCCTGCTTGAATGTCACTCTGTACAGGACGTCGGCGATATATGGTGGCAAAGACGTGCAAAGCTCTATATATTAATTGGACCCAAGACGGCTAAGTTCGAACTCTCCCAGTAATAGGTACGTCCACAAGCTTTACATGTATTCATGAGTAGAAAGTAACAGCACGCGCAAAACAGTTGAACCGACGCGCAAAATAAGATCGTATTTCGACAAATTTCGTCACCTTTAATATTAAATGGAATTAAAGCTAGCTTTGCCAATACCCTTAAAATTAGGGAAGTGAAGTCATTTACGCCTTTTACTCTTTAAAACTTATATAAGCGAGACGAAGCTATACTTTGCATATCTCGCCATATTATAAATGTAAATTACAACATCGGCTTCCTATTAAAGACAAGTAAATCTGTCATAAAAGCCAGGTGGATCATGTCAAACATTGCATTACTGTTCATATCATCAGGCTGTGTCTTCATATCATTGGTGTCGAAAACGTTTCCTAAATTATCTCACCGTTTAATTCACTGCATGTCTGTACGCAAAACGTTTAACCCATCCTTTATTTTGAGCTCGCTATTCTTCAGTCTAGACTCGCACAGTTATTTATGTCACCGTATACTATTATATGCCAGAGTGATTACAGACTTCCGGCAATTGTGCTATATATATATCGTATTTACTCGATTAAGCGCCGCACTTATTCACGACAATGCGGACAGAACCAATGACAATGTTAGTTAAGTTTAACCAATTCTAGCGGTGGGCAAAATGGTCCACGCTCGTTAAATCGTTCATATGCCAACCAAAAAATTAACCGTCACCTTATCATTTTACGCTGAAGAACTATTCAAACATTAGTATCAGAACTTGCCTGCAACTTGGTTGAACGAACTTTTTATAGTTTATTACTCACCTCTGGCCATTGCAAAAAAGTAATAAGGAAGAGAAACATGCAATCAATTCAAAAGGTTAAAGCATCGTAAGAATGAACCCGTCAACGTCAATCTTTTGCATCTTTCCAATCTTCATTATGAGTCTACAGTATATAGTCTAGGCAAGTACTTTAAATAGTTTTTTTTGGTCAAAACAAAAATCAATTTAATAAGCACCCTCCCAGAAGTAACATCGTAGCGACAACCAAAACCAACATAGTGTACAATACGATGGGGATGCCAATGCAGTTCGAAATGGTTGACCACCAAACCTGCAAAATAGAGGGTTCAAACTTCCTTATACTTTTCTAGAAACTTCCTTATACTTTAATCAGTGTTTAAAATATCTGCTGACATCATCCTTCGCGGATGTTTCATCGCAAAACGGTTAATGACAGCATCAATGTTTAAAGTTTGTATTCCGATGTACATTCAGCAATGCAAGTCCCAGTAACGGGCTCTGTCATAGTGCTCCTCAGGTAGATCTTCAATCGCCGAAGGGTAGAAATATAACGCTCGTATGTGCAAGTTGTCACTGAAATGGTTCCAAAAATCTTGAAGGCCGTAAGTAGGTTTGGAAAAGAAAGGTTGTCAACAAATGGCAGTAGATCTTGAACAGTCATCGGTGGTAGACTTCAATACCATCAATTTGACGACATCTCACTCCACATTTCCAATTCTGTTCCCAAGATAACGAGGTTCGGGAAGATCACTCGTATTTTTTTGCAAAACGGGAGAATCCTACAAGCCATTATGAATTCGTCAGCACGCTGTTATGCATTGCATATAAGGCATCCATTGCATCCAGATTTGTCTCCGAAAAGCGAGAATGTATCTGATTTAACAAGTGGTCTAAAAAAGGAATAGATATTGCCCTTTTAAAAGTACTGAGAAATAGACTCTGTTGAAACATTTTCGCGATGCATTTCAGCCGTTAATGGTTTTGCAGGGACTGTACCAACTGCTTCAGATATGACTGTAGCCTCGTTGTACCAAACATCATGCTTTGCATCGATTTCAGTGCGCGTGTTGTTATCCAGTATCAGATACAGCAGATCTATCTTTGCTCGTGCTGCACCGGCATCAAATGAAGCTGACTGGAGTTGCTTAGTTAAAGGTCTGGTAACTTGAAGACATCGAGAGACGATAATAAGGCACACAACAAACTGGAATGTTACAATAGCATGGTTAATGCCGCTGGCCTTCGTACGAGATTCAACATTCCAAGTACCTCCAACGTGTTGTTACTTATCTCTTCT
This sequence comes from Chrysogorgia sp. JL179-B06, assembly GCA_035772405.1. NCBI lineage: Eukaryota > Metazoa > Cnidaria > Anthozoa > Scleralcyonacea > Chrysogorgiidae > Chrysogorgia > Chrysogorgia sp. JL179-B06. The sequence continues at coordinate 1,929,579 of JAYKKM010000095.1, read as the reverse complement.
AACGAAGCCACTATTGCTGAGTAGATTTCGAAAAACACGCCCAAACCATCGATCCTGGCCACCTTGTACGGCACACGTCTATGAGGTGACAATGACGAGCCTGTGGCAGCATCGCCTTTATCTTTTGATGCTTCAAAAGATCGAATCGTTTCGGGGAATTATTGAAAAACTCTTGAGGTGACACGAACATTATCCATCATGTTCCTAACCAGTTGCATTTCACAAGATGATGCTATGCACAAATTTAGAATACGAGAGAACCGCAATGTACATAGATTGCGCATTCTTATGGTTGGCCTGAATCCTTGCAGCAGCTCCAGATACTCTTCCTGCCATATTCCCAGCTCCATCGTATCCTTGTCCACGACAAAACTCTATTTAATCCCAGTTTCTCAACAAACTTCATAATGCTATTGGCAATTGCCTCCCCAGATAATCCAAGTTCACAAGGAACAAATCCTAGAAACTCTTCACGGATGGTCAAAGTTCTGTCAACAAATCGAATAACAGACATTTGCTCTATGTTAGAGCAATCAGTAGCCTCGTCAGCGCTAATATTGAAAAGAACTTTGCATCTTTTATTTCATCTACGATTTATTCAGTTAACATCTCACTGCAAACATCTATAAGCTGGTTTTGGGACCATCTTATGCAGTTAACATCTCACTGCAAACATCTATAAGCTGGTTTTGGGACCATCTTATGCAGTTCATTATTCGCAGTGTTGGCACATCTATAACCATACTTAAGAATTTCTTGAAAATTCCCAAGATTTTAACTCCCTTCCACAGCATACTTGGAATCATCTCGATGGCCTCGTAGTGGAATATTCTGCCGACCACAGAGAATAACAGCATCAACAATTGGTCGTAATCTCTCCCTGTTTTCCTCAATCTGCTTAGTTTGGTTCGGTCAAGCTGGACATCGATTGGTGTTGTTTTCTGTTCCATCGGCTGCTTAAATTGTAATGCTTGCAGGATTGCAGTTCGATGAACTAGAGATTTTTCTGCATGCTCAGTAATTTTTTGCACCGCAGGTTTTGATGCAATCAAAGGGGTCTTGAATAATCTCTGCAGCTTGGTTGCATTGAGCACTCTCCCCAGCAAAAAGAACACAGTGGATGCCGTCAGCAACTGCAGAATATGTCAGCCAAGGAAACATTGTCAGCCACTTGTACTGGAATCTTCTACCTGCTTTGCTTATAGGAAAGGTGTAGGCTGCATCGGGTTGCCAAACGTTAGAAAGTAGGTTATACTTCTCCTGATTAGTAAGGGAGGCAACACGACTTATATAATTTCCTATGTCATTTACACTACATGACTGGCTTGAGCATACTTTCGTCGAGGATTTATACAGCAGTTGAACATTTTTGTATGGAATCTCATTCTTGTGAGACATGATCATCAGCAATAGGAAAATAAGACTCTATAGGGCAACCAATAACAACACTGGATAAAGCCAACACACACATGAAAGAAGAAAATGCATGATTTTGTGCATTAACATTGGTGGCTTAAGCAATCACCGCTGCATAATGACCATCTTTTTCAAAAGCAATTAGCAAAGTATCAGATAGACACATTGCCAATGCATTTTTCATTGTGGAGCCCCATGTTTGTGTTGGCATTCAATTAAGGGATGGTTAGCATAAAAGGCAGCATTTGTGTGCAGTTCCAGACTTTTGTAAGTCAACGCAAATATGCAGCAAGGCTTTCATTCCCAACAAGCGCAAGAGAGCATGCATTGTACAAACAATTTCCATTGGCCAAAGTGCTAGAGAGAATTAGAAAAGGAACTTGCATGCCTATAGCTATTGGACTATATCTTTTGAATTTTCCTAACAGTATTAAATGTATACTCTCCATCATGATAAATAATATCAATAAATCTTAGCTATGCTTACAAATGTAAGCCTATTTTTTAATAAGTTAACATTAGATTATTTATACTTTTATTTGAGCATATAATATATATAAAACACACTGTAATCATGCATTACAGAGCTACACGTCACTATGAATACAATGCATACACTACAGGTAGTAACACATTAAACACAATAATATTGAATAATTTGTTACATGGCTACATGTACAGTAATCGACTAATTTGACAATATAGATAATAAAATATACTGTAATTATGATTAAAGTATCTGGTTTTCATATTAAACTATCAGAGCATTAAGAATAATCGGTCAATTACTAAAATTGTAAAGTTGAGTTCTTACACAAATAATTTTCATCTATAAATTATTATTTTTCAACTACCATACAATATCATCATTATCAATATAAAGAAACACATATGTATAATATGAGCACATTAATATTGAGATCACAGGTCACATAGAACATCGATCATTGTGTTTACATTTAGAAATATATATCAATTATTTAATGAATGCTTTAGCTGAATAGTGTTCAAGCAACTAAGTAATTATTTTTAGTACTATTATTCATATTGTATTACATTGTATAAGAAAATAATGTAATGTTACATCTATTGACTAAGGATATATTCAGTTTTATTCGATATTTGTTCAAATTGATACATGTTTATACGATTGATTCTACATTTGTTTTGGTAAATAAGTATAACGATGAAAAATACCGTATACGCAACCAAAGAGCAGTGCTATTCGACTAGTATATAAGTAGTATTTAAAACACTCGAACTCGCGTTTTATCATATTTAAAATGCGAGCGCACAGCGCGAGCATTTTAGATATGATAAAACGCGAGTTCGAGTGTTTTAAATAGCTTCAAAAACAATTGATTGTAATTACTAGGGAGTGGGAGTGTACTGGTTTTTATTTTCTATTAGAGGTAAATTGGGTTGATGTATGAAATGTAAATTAGCAGGAATTTTATATAAAGTTCGTAGAGACTTTATATAATTTTCATGCTGATTAGTATTCATGGCTTTTATCAGGTATGTAGTACAGGCTGTTTGCTTTTTTTGCTCAGAAGAGCCCTATGAAAGTAGCCAAACAAACGATCTATCTGCAAGGTTTTGTGCGACAAACAGCCTGGTAATAAATAAGGTGCTAGCGACGTACCTGTGGAAGGGAAACGAGAAGTTGACTTAGGATGAGAAGCAGCATTGGAATCAATGGATGTTGTAGCACTGACCCGTTTACTATTGAAAGGCTGATGGAAGATTTCTTCCGTTTCTGCACAAATGAAAATGGCAATGGAAGGTTGATTTTCAGCCTGCTTAGAAACAATATTTCTGATCTGTTTAGCGACTTGTTGATGAGATGTAACGGCCTCTTGTACCAAATCCACGGCATCTCGTATTTGTCGAAACTTTTTGTATGCATCTTGCAAAGACAAATTGGGACTTGGTATGGCACGTGGTTCCTCTTGGTTTGTGAAGGCATGACTGATATTGGTGTTTGAGCATCTTCTGAACCATAGGCATTTCCTGAATTTCCACCAAGGTGTCGAGTAACAATTGGGCTTTTGAATTTACCTTGCCCCTGATTTGACAGCCAAGATCAAGGCACAGCGATAATCAAAAGTCCTTTTTGTTTCCTTACCACTGAGTGATAATTAAGATAATTAAGACTCCTTTTAGAAGATAGTTCTCACTTGCTTTGTCTAGGTACTGAAGTGGCTTATTGGACTTTTCCAGGGAATTTTTCCTTCCATAAGACCCTTTCAATACCAGCGTCTGCCTTTCTTCTAGAGACATGTATGTGCAATGAAAATAATAGTCTAGCTCGTAGACACGATATTGACATAGGCACTGCATGTGGAGCAATGATAGTTCCCTCCTTTTTTTTTGGCAACATTCAAATTGCCTGGCGGGGGGCTGTCACCACGAAAGAAACGCATCACATCAGTCACTTGTGTTCCTGATGTTGTCGTTACCTTATTTGACAGTTATATTTCAGACACTATCCTTGGCAAGTGATGCCAAGCAATCTTTCCTGGTATCTACATAGCATAGCAGATTCAAATCCGAGGAAGTGGATCTTGCCACTATGTAAAGCTCCGGAGATTCAACTTCATGCTGAATGTCTACATTCTTTTCGTCTTTTTTATACTCCTGGCTTCTGAAGAACATTGCAGTATCATAAAGGCATGATGCCATTAACACTAGATGACTGTTGTTTACCACTGTTGAAAGGTCATGCCATACTTTCAGATACAGACTACGCTCCATTGTGGAAAGACTCTTCTTCCTTGAATTGATGAATGCTTTAGCTTTTCCACCACATTTTCAAATTAGATGTTCATTAAATCTTCATCAGTTGTATTTCTCATGCAGATTTCATGCTCATGCAATTTCTAATCTCAATGAGGGGTCACTTACAACCTTCTACCCAAAATTCGCTTTTCACAACCTGTCCATCCTTATCTAAAATCATCTCATACTATATTAGAAAGATAAAAAAATGCTAAACAATGTAGTGATGTTCTCACGTATGATTACTTAATTGTATAATATATTCAATTGACATGGTTTGTGATATGATAGTTTTATACTCTGAAGATATTATTGTTTATCAGGGGTAATTGTTGTAAAGTTAGGGTCCCTATTTATACCGTTATAGAACCGATGGCGACTTTATCTATTAACAACATGCAAATAAGATGCGACGCGATTGGAAGGCGTCTGTATGATGAAGCTTGTTGCAGATGCACATGAGATACATTTCGTGGCTGATACAACTGTTGGGTTGATCCTACGTTCGAGAACAACTGCTGCATGTCTGGTTGACGCCATTGCTGTTGTTTACGGCTTTCTACCTCTGTTTTCAAGGCGTGTTAGCATATGCGGTGGTGTACCTCAATTTTTCTGATGTGGGGATCTCTTGGATGAAGCAGAGTCTGAATCATCCATGATCTCGAGGCCGATAACATCGGTCAAATACAGTTTGCGTAAATTTTCGTAGATTTATTTTTCAACGAACAAAAGCCAATATGGAAACGTTTCTCATACATATCATTAATGATTTATATTAAAAAGATACGAAATAAATATTTAAGCAGTATCTGGAAATCAGTTAATAAGTAATAGTTCAAACACGAATAAGCATTCTTCCTCTGATTTCTGAATACCGACAAGATGGTTGGAAAAAAAACGAAGCGCGGCCGAGTTTTTAGCTGGTTATACCGCATTTAGAAAACAAAGATAAACAATTATGAGTGTATAGAACTTGCTTCACGAACAAATCCATATTTCAAAATGTATATGTATACCCGTTGGTGTTTTGTTGATTCGTATTATATAATAGTATTGCAATACTCACCTGGAATTAAAACAAGATCAATAATGTCGTTATCGTTAACTTCAATAAATCTCAAGTTCTCTCGCGAGTCATTGGACTTTAAATCATTAATGAAAACGTCTTTATCATAGGTTTTAAAACTTCTATACTCAAATTCTCTTGGTATTTTTAATTACACAAAACACAATATGATCACTTATACTGCATTCCAAAACAGCCGATTGAACAACCTTTTTTTTCTGGAAAAAAACAGGAAGAATTTCTTTTGTCTCAGCAAAGCTCTTTCACTTCGCTATCATTTAAAGTGTAACTAGGAAAAATATATTGTTTGGTTTATGCTGTCAAAAACATAACACTGATAAAAGAAATGAGAATTTAGAATTTTTTATATGCGCACAAGTTATTCTAAATTTCGTATAAGAATTATTACTAGGAAGAAAAAAAAGTAGTCCAATATACACATGCCGTTATCAATGACCGTCTGTTCAAAATTGCCTACAATATCGAAACCATAAGGATTGAAAAAGATTGGCCTTGAGGCCCCAGATGTTGGGGGGGGGGGGGGGGCGGGGTCAACACCCAATCTTTTTCAATCCTGATTGTATAGTAGGTGTGTAGACGTCATCTGCACAATATACTCGATCCCATTCATTCCTATTTTGTAACGTTAAACTATGCCAAAGGGCCAACATTGGACTTCGATATCTCGAAAAGTACGTACCACACTTACCGATATTTCATTTATTGGAAAATGATTATTTACATGACAATCTTCAATTTTGTTTAAAAATATAAAATCCGACTTTAAAGCTCACCGATATTACAGTGTTACTACTTCTGCAAAGTTCTAGATGCGATAGAAATTGGTAACACACCAATGATAGAAATTGGTAACACACCAATGATAGAAATTGGTAACACACCAATAGATATAAATTGGTAACACACCAATTTCTATCGCATGTTCGATAACCGGTCTAAATCCAGGGGTGGAATTAACCAATACAGGGGCTAAGATCCCCAACAGGGGCTAAAATTGTGCCTCCGCCGTTTTTAGCGGTAAATAATCGCAATGACTGACAAGCCACAGCATTTATTTAAAGTCTATTGATGGAGAAAATATTGTCAATTTGTCTCCTGGTAAGTGGTCTTACAAACATGCAATTTTGTCGTTAATTAAATAAAACATGAACATGCGTTCAAAACATGTTGATTAGGGAGTTCTGGGAGCATGCTCCCCTGGAAATTTTTTTGACTTTTAGAGTATCTCAAACGGTATTTTCTGCACCTTGAGGGCAGTATTCTCGTATTTTCGATTGCAGTACCAGGTGTGATTCGAGGTGTTTAAATTGCATACCGTTAAAGTAATGTAGATATTCCATGTTTAGACTCTCCCGTGGAAAAATTGCTTTGGACGCGAATGTCATAAGTTGCATTAAAACATCATATTGATTTAGGCCGACAATTCGTCTGGAAAATTTACATTCATTGGATAAATTTGTTAAGAAAAATAATTTTTAACAATTAAAACAAATGGAAAAAGTAACTTTAATGTTACTTTAACATAGAATACATTTTACAAAATATAGACAACAATTTAAATATTTGTGGCTCTTAAATTGAGTGCTCCAAAGTAGGATAAGGTGTCGCCGCGGTTCACAAAATTACACTGTTCCTTTTGAACTGCAACATACACTGCATCCCCTTCATTTTGATAAAAAGATAGGTGATGGGACCTGCACCGGTGTTAAATATGGTAATAAGTAGGATGTTTTGACAATCGACTGGAGTAAATTCAGATACGGCATGGGGCTCTGAGTTGGATGACGTGTTTACAATTAAAAACGGGTGACGTAATTTGACGCTTAAAAACGGGTGTTCCCATTTGGATACGAAATACATGTATGTGGCGTGTACCAACAGTAGGAGTAGATAGCGATTGTGAAATGTGAATAGTGAGATTTTGTATAATATATGGGTGGGTAATGAGACCTACATCGGTGTTGAATTTTGTAAATAGTGGGCAAACAGTACATTTGAGCATATTAACGAATATCAAAATAATTATATTATGTGGATAACATTGATTGACATGAACAATGTGTGGGTGAAAATGGAGTCGAAGGGCGGTGGTGTGTTGGCGAATGGAGAAACTGGGATGTTTGAACAGAAACGCGTGTAGTTGTGGTTGTTCGTATATTGGCAACCCTCGACGCGTTTCGACCTAACAGTCTTCTTCAGGAGGGATTTTGGAGGGTTTGGGTGTGAGTCAGAGGAGGTACGAAGGTCTTCCCAAAATGCATTGCGCTTGATACATATTATCGATTCCCCGCCGGAAATACTTCATTGTTCAACGAACCTTCGGGAAGCGAACATTGTTTTAAAATGGCGGTTTAAAAACCGTTCGTGGTATAAGACTGTTCGTGGCAAGAACACTTCAGTGTTTGGCTCACACGAACTTGTTTATATTCATTGTATTCCCAAGCAACACTTTAACGTTTAATATTCCGCCTGGTTTGTCGTGTACACATCAGATTTCTAAGCTTGATATTTGTAAATATATTGCCTCGCAATGTGAACGGATTCGAAATGGATTATCGTTTTGCAGGAACCAGCAACCGATCCTTAATTAAACTGAATGTGTTGGCATCTGTCAGAGATAGCTTTTTGGTCATCTGACAGAGATAGCTTTTTGGTGCAAAAAAACATGCTCAAACTAACCAACTTTAAAAATCTTGAATAGTTATCCTTACTTTTTATTATTTATACGACTTAATGTTAGGATTGATATATATCAACAAGGATTTTTATAGCTTTTATAGTCGAGTATTAACATTTCAAATTTTAAATGTGCTGTTTTTAGATTTCAAAGTTATTTCCTTTATAAACCCCCTCTCAATTTAATAAAATTTCATTAACTATATTCAATAAACTATGGACCATTCAATAGACTATTAAAATCAAACTTTATAAAATCAAGCTTTCTTTGTATTAAATTATAATATGGGATATATTTGACATCAGCAGTTTATTGTTAGACCACTCCAAACATCTAGAACTTAGTTGTAGATGGCAATGGAGACCTTTTGGAAAAGCTCCATATATAAAGGCAATAAAGCATTGACAATAAACCTCAAATTGTACATCACTAGTATTGTATGTATCAACAAAATTTTGGAATCTTAGCACTTAACTGTTTTGAAAAATCACTGTTGGTATAACCTACAGTTTCTTGCCTTTGTCAAGGGGTCAGGAAAATTGTCTGACTACTTAGAAATTAAGAAATTAAATTTCCACAGGCATAGGAACTGGGGGCATGTTCTCCCCGGGCCCCAACTTGTTATCATATAGACTTGTGGCTGTAATATCATTGTAATGTTATTTCAAATGTAATACACAGCTTTAAAAATGTATTAATTCTTTAATTTAAAAGATCTCAGAAGTACAAATCAAGCAATAGAGGTAATTCTGCTATGCAACTTTAATATTCTGAATTCCCCATCTACTACTGTAAAGCCTGTGCTTGAGACCTGGCCTAAAACATTTTACCAAAAGGCTCTTTTTTCATGGAGAAGGCCTCTGAGGAAACTTTCTGTGGAAATAAAAATTGAGCAATGAGCATGAACCTGAAAACATAAAAGATACCAATTCCATTAAATTCTCTGTATTTTATAACAAATGGTATGTCATGGGGTACTGTGGAGTAAAGAAGTAAATAAATCTTAAAGGAGCCATGCGCAAAACAACTTGGATTACTAGTATTGTTATTAAACACGGTCAATGGGGAGAGGATGAACTCAACTCTCACATAGATGTATGGACAGTATGCACACAATCATTGTTGAAGGATAGCAAAGTACAAAAGTGAAAAGTTTGAGCTTACAATGGCACAACATAATTTGCCCTTAGTCTCTTCAACATTTCGTTTGGTTACGTTTCCTGAAAGGATCAAACTTAGTTAGTAGTTCTGACAACCAAAGAATTTCGAGCGCCAAATAAAAGTAAGAGAGCGGGGAAACGTAATCCAAAACAACATACGTCATAGGCACGTTTTGTTGCCAATCTGACGAATGGCGAAGTATAATCGAGAAGACGCGGAATTTCACAGACCTCTCCTCATTTAAATTGTGGAGCAACAAGAAAAAAATTAGTACTAAAAGAAAGCAAATTCTTTCATATTCACACCGAAGAAATTTTTTAAAGATTTCATCAAATATTACGGTAAATATATTTGAATAATTCAAGGCAACTAAATGCAATATAACCACCAACAAGAAATAGTTCTCGTGAAAAAACCGATATTTCATCGCAAATATACTTCTCGGATATCTAAAAAGTTACTGACGACAGAGTAAAAGGCTTAAACTATAATCTGCACAAAATTCAAATTCCAAAGCCTACTTTTTATGGCGGAACAGAGATGTGTTATGTGAGTACGATTTTCTCGCAAATTGAAAAATAGTGGTTTTTCAACGTCTAACTGTAATTAAGTTCATGGAGCAACAAGGAATTTTATACTATTAACTGAAAGAGAATTTTCAGCTTGTTATAATAACCTATCCAGTGTTGTGTTTGCGTTCGTATTTCGTTAAATAAGTACACATATTCGCTCATCACTTTACAGCGAAATTTTGTGACCCGTGAAGGCATCAACAAAAAAATTGTTTATTGATCCGAAACAATTATGCTACGACAAAAAAACCCAGAGTAACATCTGTTGGATTAAACTAAAAACATCATATAGAAAGCTTACCTTTTAAAACACAGGTTTTGAAACAAAAAAGCACCACTGAAAAAATATATATTTTGTCCGCCAACTTTACGCCAGAGCAAATACGAAGAAAACAAAGCGCAATGCATGCCGGGACGACCTTCGCACCTCCTCTGGGTGTGAGTGCAAATTGTTGTAAGCATTGGTTGTGACGATTGATAGTGATATTTGTGAGCGATTTGGAAAATAATGGTGATGTGGATATACATTCAATAATGGTGGATACAGACGATGATAGTGAAGCCAAGACGGAATATATTTGTGCTTACCGAATGTAGTGTTATTGCGTGATAAACCAACTCTCTTGGCCATTTTGACTTGCTTTATAAAACTTTTAAAACTTGTACTTGTACTCAGTGAACTCAGTGAGTGAATAGGCTGACCCTGGTTGTGAGTCTTAGTTTTATATTGTGAGTGTGTCACGTGATAGTTTTATATTGTGAGTGTGTCACGTGATGAGATCATGAGTGTTATGAGATCATGATGTGTTGTGACGTGTGAGAAAGTGTTGGTTTGTACCACATGGCACATATATTTTACCATGAAATGTGGGGGGAAACTTCAAAATATGTTTGTTAAACTATGCTCTGCCAAGCAAAAAAAACAATTATTGAGCTACTGGCTACATAGGTGAGTACATATACTGATATATATATATATATAGATACTGAAATGTAAAAGTCACCAACTACAGTAGAAGGTGTTAATTCAGCCAACCAGTCATAAAAAGGTCATTGGTAAATGCTTAAAGTAATTTGGCATTCAAACCGCACTAATGCCCATATTCATATATTAAACAAAAACTTACGTAATAGGAGTTGGCTTGAAAGCAGCAGAACTAAAAAGAGAAACACTGAAATCAATACGAAGTTGATATCATTGACAATTATGAAAAATATACAGTAAATGGGCACTGGGTAGCACACACTTAACCAACAATCATTCATTTAATTTTCATGCCACTCTTGTACAATACATTTATACTAAATTTGACCAAGTATTCACAGTGTGAATAAATTATCAGGAAAATGAACTGTCTATGTAGCCTGTAGGCGGGTCATGACTCATTTTGATGATGCATGAGAATATATGGTGACAAACCGTTTTCCCTCTGTTTCCTCTATTAAACCAGTCGATTGAACTGGTTCATCATCGGGAAATGTGGCTACCACTGACACCAGCCACTGGGACATCAGTCTGGGCATCTTGGCTACCACTGGCCACAGACACATCCTTATTAACTTGAAGCTGTTCTCTAAAGCAATTTGAAATTGATAATTTTAATAAACTATTGGTATATACAGTTTACTCTATTTGACCTCAACTCAAATGTAAAGTACATAATGTTGTGGGTCTTGATTAAATGTAGTGTGATATTATGCTGTACATACATGAAAGTTAAACCACTCTCCCCTTCCTCATCCACATCCATCGCAGTGGTCTCTTCTGGGTCTGCCACATCACGGTCATCAGTCTCATCACCCTCCATCTGGCTTGTACTATAGTGAATATATAAATTCAAACATAAAAATTAGCACAATTTACAAAAGCTGTGGAGGTAGATGCTTTTGGATGTGCAGCGCACTGTACAACAACAAAGTGACCACCGCTATGCTATTATGTCCATTTTTGCACGTAGGTTCTTTTGGACTTTTAAGAGTTCTCTACCAGAAAGCTTTAGCGAAAGGGTTTCAAACGGAATTCGTAACCATCTAGATTTAATTCTTAAAGGAATATATATGTATTTAAAATGATTGTAACAATTTAGGAGTTGTCACCAACAATTATAACAAATTCATAAATGATCGATATCCATATCATTATTTAAGTCGTTATATATTTCTAAGTTTTTATCTCTATGCCGCAACGTCGCGTTGTTGGCGCGAAGTCGTAGTCGCTTCTATTTTTTAAATAATTCCAAATCACCATGAGGTTTATTAAATACATAAGTGCAAAAGCCTAAATATATGGTTACAAAGTTGTCATAAATTATGAATAATTTACAAATAGAGAGGAAACTAAAAAAAATTAAATAAGTACTTTATTAAAACAATAATATTGAAGTCACTCAATGCTACATCAATAGCATTGAGACTGTTTATGCCACGGATGACGGGAACCTCGAACACAAAGAATCAAAGCACGCATTTGGGCGAAGCATATCTTGGTACGGATCCAATTCATTGCCACTTCAGGAAGAATAGATCTCTTCTCCGCCAGTCGTTCTGAGAGCGTATGCATAAAATAATACGTTTCACGACTGCATCCTCCATACGCACTGAAAATCAGTGGTGTGAAAGAGGCATGTTCAACCGACTTCTACACAAGGTTCATATACTCTCCGAGTTGTCGATCCTGAATACATCGCTGGTTGTATTGCCGTTTCTTCTCTCGCTGATTTCTGGTGAATGCAGCATTCAGGCTCTGGCTGAGATGTGTCTTGGCATAAGGATTAAAAGGTTTATTAAATGAATTTAATAAGTTTAGACTAAATCAATAAGATTAATTGGTTACAAGTTGACTTAAAGGACATTGGCAACAAAAATTAAGTTTGTCTAATATGAAAGAACTCGTAATATGAAAGAGTAACAACTTCTCCGTATTTTACTTCGTTTTTTATATGTAAATGAGATGGTCTCTGATGTCAGGTGTTGGGTAGAGAATTTTCACTCTAAATAAACTAAATATTATAGTTCCATCTTCAAAGTTTGTTGCACAAATTTATTTGAAAATGTGCGTATAATAACTCCTCATGATAATGAACGTTGTAAACTTAGCAATCACTGAGATATAAGACATTTTTTAATGAGTGAAATTCTCTACCCAACACCTGACGTCAGAGACCATCTCATTTACATATCAAACAAACTGAAATATCTCAAAAACGAAGTAAAATACGGAAAAGTTGTGAAAGGTGTTATTCTATCATTTTACGAGTTCTTTCATATTAGGCAAACATAATTTTTGTTGCCAATGTCCTTTAAGTTTATCATCGGTGTCAATTATAACCGTTTGTAAAATTCATTAATAATTCATGAAAATTCAAAAGAAATTAAGATTTAATTAGCATTTTTAACACAGGATAAAACATTGATTAATAAAACATTAATGTTTAATCGAAGTTAACTTGCTCAAATTGAGCTTTTTTGGAGTTAAAATAATTTGTTTGTACCCTTTCTACAACTTCCAAACAAGGTATGCATCTTATACTCTATTCATTTTACAAGCTGCAGCTTGCCGTTGTAACTACCCGTAAACATCGGCCGCTCGTGTTTTGACTACCACATAGAAATTTCAAGCTCAGCATCTAATCATTAAATATGTCTTACTTGAAGTCTGAACATTCCTCGTTTGTGGCTATTATTGGGACAGTGTGAGGTTTCAATGATGTTATCATGTTGGCACTTCCACAGTATATTTTTCTGGAAGGTCGAGGCAAACGCTTTTTATCTGTACCCATTGAGCTGGTAAAATCAAACAGACCACTTCTCTTTCCATCAACATTATCCTTTTCCCTGACATTAAAGGAAATGCCACAACTATAACATGCTGCCACTAGAGAATCAACACGCTCACTGGACCTCTGGCACTGGTGGCTGCCGGGCTGATGTGCCATGAAGCAAATTCTTGTGGCAGGTACATGTTCTCTTATCAAATATACCACAGCAATTGCATCTAATCGTCCAGAGAAGTTGCTCTGGTGCTGCTGGCTGAACCATTCTGACTGGCACGAACGAGACCATCCGAGGATGCTATCCAGCCCAATCATCAGGGCCACATCGTTTCCGCGCCATGTCTGTACCTGATATTAAAGTCCGGTGATTACAGAAGGATGCTGTATTCGATATGGGCAGAAGTTTTTAGTTTAGGGGTAGTTAGTAGTGTTGGTCAGTGTTAAGATGGCGTTCATTGGAGAAGGTTAGTGTTTTTCGTGTAGTGATGTATTGTCGTTTTGGTGTGTTTTGGTGTGTGTTTTGTGTTTTAAAGAGTATATTTTCTTAATAGTTCTGTGCATTGTGTTTATATAGATTTGTTGTGGCTGGCGCAGACGTGTATAAAAATGGAGTTTAATGCCTGCAGTGTGTGTTGATCGTAAATGGAAATAATAATAATATGGCGAGGAAGTTTGTGGATGTTTTTCCTGAGGTGGTGGTTGCTCCCGAGAATTCTGAACTATTGTGTGATGATAATGAAGAAACATATATGAGTAAAGATTTTCCCAATGATTATGATCTTCCAAATGAGGCTGAATTGGAAAAAAAATTGTTTGGTAGCAACGCATTTAATGACAGTGAATCTCATAAAGTACTTGACGCAAAGATCGATCTGTCTGAGGAATGTATGAGTGATTTTGCGTTGGTATATGATAAATTTCAAGATGAATGTTTTGATTTGGAGAATGAAAGAAGAGAGATGAATCGTCGCGTAAATTTAAAGGTATCTAAAAGTGAACTATTATTATGTTTATTATTAGTTTGTGATTATCTTGAATTTACGTCATTAATGAAATGTCGAAATACATGCCATGATTATTGGTTTAATACAATTCGCAAATTTTGTAATAGTATTGTTTGGTGTAAAAAAAGGTGTTCAGTGCCTATTGAAATAAATTTTTTCATTCCATATGGATACTCAATGTTGCAAGATTTTCGCTTTAAAGTTATTAATGAAACAAAAGAATTAACAATTGTCAAGCACCTTGAGCGTGCATATATCTGTTGTATTTTAGATCATTTATCTTCACAAAATAATATTTTAATTATTGGTCGTGAAAAATATACGTGTTCAATCAATTCTAAGAAAATAATAATATTAATAAAGGCCTATTTAAAATTTAACCTTCAAATTAAATGTCGTGAATATTTCCGTGCAGTAATAATGTCTCGAAAAGAAGATTTCCTTGATTATAATTTATTTGACGAAGAAAAATTACCATTATGTAATCGTTGTGAAATTGTACTTGATGATTTGGATGTATCGGAAATATAGTAATGCGCTCCGTAATCATATTTATGGTGAATATGAAATATTTGGTTTTGAAAAAGCAATGCAAGATACCAATTTAGTCAACATAGAACATGTTAAATTATTTTACAAATATTAAAGGTTTTACGGAATTATAGAGAGAATTCTTTTTTTTATTGTTATAGCTTCCGGAAATTATATTATATATGGTCGGTTTTTTTTTATCGTGGCTTGACGTAAATAGGCTTATGTTAGTAAATCGTCTGTGGTATCAAATAATGTCCGCAATAAAAAAAAACAAGTCATGGCAACGAAAAATAAAAAGTGTTCCTGGTATTCTTCGCGTCATGCTATATTCAATTCGTTTGTGTGGTTCTAAATTATTTTTTTTATGATATTGAAAACAGCTGCTCTTTAATTATTCCTAAAATGTTTTTTGTATGGTGTGCAGTATTTAATTTTTCTTCCAGTAACCAAAATTATATAACTTTGAATAAAAAACGTGTATTAACATTGGAAAATTCCTCATTGTCTCATCAAAATGTGGTGATAAGATGCAATAATACGCATGATGGTAAAAAAATATATGTGGATGTAAATGCTCCAGATTCAAAAATAATAATTTTGTGGGCTGAAAATTGTACTATTTGTGAGCATTCCGGAGATCGTATGATGCATCAATTATTTTATAAGCAAATAAAAATAATTTTAAGTTGTTCATTAGTTAGTGTTATTCGTTATGTTCAAGTTAGAAATCGCGAACCTAATTATTGTTTGAAAAATAATCACATTGAAAATACATTTAAAAAAGTCCATATTAAAAAAAAATGTTTTCCTCACCAGAAATTAGTTATGTTAGAAAAACCCGACGAGTATAGTTATAATGACGAGTATTCACCTTAAAAAAATAATAAATATATTTGTTTTTTAAAAAAAAGTGGTTGTATTTTGTTTGCAGATGTTCAATTCAATCTCTATACTAAGTTGGATTTTAGTTTGTGAAAATTTAACGTACGAAGACTTATTTGCAATGTTATTTATTGGTAAATGGAATATATACCACGCGGTTTTATCTGTAAAAAACTCTAAAAAATGGTGTAGTAATAATGCCCCATTACCAATTGTTTACGCAAGAGAAAGATGTCAAACGAAAAATGGTAGTTGTTTTTGGGTATTGCATAATAAAGCAACTATATATTCGTGTTTTCGTACTTGTTCGTTTATTTTTATTGTAAATTATGTATGGAATGAAAAAGATGTAATTAAGATAAATAAAAAATGTATTAAAATTGAGAATTCAACAAAATGGATACAAATGATAGGTCTAGCTGACTTACCTCAAAATAATTGTATTGAAATCAATTTATGTACCGGTAGAATTATTTGTGTTCGTGGATATGGAATTCCTGCTGAATTTTTCCAAGCAGAAACTCATAAGATATTTTAAATGTGATAAATATTTCCTCAACTCTATTTCTTTTCATCATTTAAATCTTTTTTTTAAAAAGTATAATTATTCCACGTTTTAAAATGTTATCGTTATCTTCTGTTGTTGATATTGATTATACCGATGGTAATTTTCTCCTGGTTTCTAAAATTGCGAGCGATCATGATTTTATTGAAAAATTATGTAAAAATTGTAAAAAACGAATGACAATATACGAATGGGAGTATAAACGTTTTAAATGGTTATATTTATTATTAACATTTATTATAATTGGATTGTCATCATTAAGTATAATATTAGCTGCATTTAACATTCATGCAATAGTTACTTCAACATCAAGTGGTTGTATTATTATGTTTAGGCGTTATTACTAAACTTGATCTTGTATTTAAAGTTCGTATGTACAAATTGGCTGTGTTACATTTTTATAGTCGTTATGCTGAATATTCCAATATGTTATTACAGTATAAAATGGATTCAAATATTGAAATTAATCCCGTCGATGATAATGATAACACCATAGATCGTATAGCGTATTCATGTTAGCGTATTCATGTTTTTTTAATAATAATGTATTGATGTCTTCCAACTTATTAGATAAATATTCCAAATCAGTTGGATTGGTTTGATGAAATATGGGGTGATGACGACAATGAAAGTGTTAATGATGATGATGATAATGACAATGAAGAAGAAAAAGATGACAAGATTAATACCCCCGTTTATAACGATGAAAGTGTAATTGAAAAAAATGATAATAGTTTAAATGGAAAAGAAGAGATTGTAAATGAATCTGTTGATGAATGCATGTCTATTTATGCCGAAAAAAAGGCAAATGAATTAGATTACGATGGAGAGATAAGCGAAGAAGAAAAAATAAAAAGTGTAATTAGAAAAAAATCATCTGAAAGTAGCAGTAAAAGTAATTATAGTTCTAGTAGTGACAGCAGCAGCAGCAGTAGTAGTCAAGATAAACCTTTAAAACGTAAATTAAAATCTAAAAAATCACATAATCATAAAAATCGTTATTATCGTATTGAATCCATGACGCGAATGTATTTCTACGTCTTCAACTAACTCATTTTCATATTCTCAATTAAAAGTGGAACAAAAATTATTAGAAGAATTTATCGAAAAACGTTCAAAATTTTCTATGACGGACGGTAGTTCCTATATTTTCAACGGTGTTGCCCTGTCTGAATTAAAGTCACAATATATTTGTAATTGTAAATGTCGATTATGTTTAACAACATCCGGTATTTTAATCCGTAATTGTTCTGAATGTTCAAATGAATTTCATGAAAATAGACATTCAAAATGTGTTCATCCTAATAATCGATGTTTTGCTGTAAGATTAATTGCCCGTGGTTTAGCCAATCCGTTATCATGTAAACATTCAATGATTTGTTATGATATCTTACATATTGCTCAAACCCCCAAGGAATTTTATTATCATTTAACATATCGTTATACAAATGATTTAGCTCGACAGCGTTTTGTTAAATTTAGAAATAACTTTTCATCATTTTTCTCCAATCTGATTTCCGACGGGTATAAATTTCCGTGTGGCCATAATTATAAAACTATTAATTGTCGTTGTAACGATAAAGTTTTGATATGGACAAATCTTGCTGTGGAATGTTCAATACGTCCTAAAATGCAATTTAATAAATGAATAGTATTGTCGTCAATCCTGTTAAAAAATGTGTTCGTAAAAGTATTACTTCAAATAATGGATTAAATAAATTTATAAGTAAATTACATCAACAAAATGAATCCCATAAAAATATATATGTTTATAACAAATCTAATCAAATTATAACAGCCTATAAAAAAATATATACATTTATCCCAAAAATATTAACGTATATTAATGAAAATGATATTGGTGTAAATTTTTTTGATCATATGATTGTATTGTCTACATCATATCAATCAGAATATTTAGGATTTTATGATAGTATTGAACCTATTTTTTATAAATTAATTACTCGTTATTCAATAATTTTGTAAAAAGAAAATAAAAATGAAAAATATTTCTTTATTGTGTTTTATTCGAGATGACAAGATTACATCTAGGTAGTACTGTTCCTTTCAAATATACAGGTCCTAAACGAACACGGTACACTGCTGCCCAATTAAATCGTGGTTTTAAAGATCATTTGTTACCAATTAAAAAAAGAATTAGTAAAAAAACAGTTTCATCACGACGACGACAACCACTACCACTATCACCACCACCACTATCATCATCGTCACCAGTTTCGTCTTTCTCAGTTAAAAAAAAACTTTCTAAAACATCTCCATATTCCTCTTCGTCTTCATCATTACCATCTCAATCTACTCCACCCCCACCACAACGTCGTCGTCGTGGTGAACAACCGTCATCATCAACCGGGGTTGGCCGTAAAATTTAAAGTAATCCAACAATTTCACGTCGTCGTAAATTGACGAGTAAATTTAGTTCAATATTTAAAAAATGTTCCACGACGACTAGAAAAGTCCCCCCGATAACTCAACGTCGTCGTATGTCTTTTGGTAGAAGACGTAAATAAAGGAAAAAATGAATATTGTTTAAAAAAAAAGAAATCGTATAAACACGTATTTTTCTCTCTTTACTCATATATATAGTATTTGTTTATCATGCAGTGTGCAATTGCACCAAGTTCCAAAAATGTGTTTTATAAATCTATTGAAGAAGGTAAAGATGAACCGTGTCATTTGGTTATGGATTCAAATTCTATGTTTAAACAAACTGAATTTGGTAATTTTGAAACTTCACTAAATTTTGATTTGCCTAAATGTATCACATTTGAAGTTGGATTTCCTAAATTTAAATGGACACCGTGTAATTACTTTATACCATTATTTACTATGCGTGATTGTGAAGTTAAAAAATTAACCACAAGTAAAGATGGTATTTTTTCAGGGATTCGACGTTTATATAATTATAAAACACGTCAACCCCTCTCATTTGTGTTTCTCAAAGGATTATTATTTGACCTCGAAATGGGAACAGCTATTGAGCCCAGTGATGAAGCTAATGTTATTCCATTGTTAACATGTTCTTTAACTAATGAAAATTATAAAATATGTAATTATGGAAATATTTTGGAATTACAGGTAGCAAAAACACATAAAATCTTGGAGGTTAATGCTCCCTTACTAGATTTTTCTATCGCATGTTCTAAAAAAAGCATGTTGTTATTACCCTATGTTTGTGATTCTTTGTCAAGTACCTATTGTTGATTTTCAATCAACAATTATATCACGTAAACGTACAAAAACCATCCCTTCAAGCGATAATACTAAAAAATTTAAAAAAAATGTCTCTTCGTTGGTTAAACAAAGAAAAATTAATGTGAAAAATTTTCCTCAATTTCCTCCTCCCCCTCCCGTTCCTGCTGTTGCCGCCGTACCTGTTAATGTTTCCGGACTTTCTCTTAAAAAAAAACGTTCTAAAGCAACAGCCACCATTACAAAACCTGATCGTCAAATGAATCAACCCCCCGTCGCAGAACTTTCCAAAATCCCATCTGATTCTGAAGATGAAATTGGTACTCAATTTTCAGTAGCCGTAGCTCGACAGGCCATTGAAGATTCTGAAAATGATGATGAATCATACGAAGATGATGAGAATTATGATGATGATGAAGATGAAGAAGAAGAAGAAGAAGAGAACAATAATTGATAAATATTTCAAATCATTGAACGTAAATTTTCTTGTTACTCATATATATATATAATCATAAATATAAAATTAATTTTTTTTTGTAAGAAAAATGTATACATTACAGGTGTCTGAAATTTCCAATTCTGAATATATATGTTATAGTTTAATTCCACTCAAAAAAAAATCTAAAAATCTGTTTGTGAAATGTTCATTGTTTTGTGTCAATTATGTACCTTTAATAATTTCACCTAATACCAAATTATATAAAGGAAGTAAAGAACATGAATATATATATTTGTTGTGTCGATCAATAGAACCATATGTTCCTATTTTTAGTTTCATTCCTCTTCAAATTTACAATGGGCCAATGGTATTCCAATTGTCAAACAAAAGCGAATAGAAGAAATGATGTTTGTTATGAAGGTACGAGTGTATCTGGCAAAACTGAAAAATGTATGTTACAAAACAATGGTGCATGGTATGGTGATTTTGCAGATTTAATTGTTTTTAATTTAGGTTTACCCGACAATTCCTATGATTACTTGATGTTAGCAATATTTATATGAACTATTCAATATTTGGATCCAGAAATTGCTATCGTGGACAGATCAATATTTTCTTCAGTAATATTTCCTGAATTTAATGAAGATCGTTTAAAGTTTTTTTTTAAATTAAAATGTGTCCAACATTATTTACATAATTATCCTATGATAATTCACAGTTTAAAAGAATCGGATTTATCATCCTTTTTTGGGATATTGCAAAAAAGAAATAATGAAAATTTTCCCATTTCACTTCGGTATTTAAAACAACAAAATGAAAATTTTGATCGTTTATACAATGTACTTTTACATAATGGTTTCATAGTTTCAAAAATCATAATTCCATATGATATTGAACATATTTGCCAATATTCATCACGTGAAAATGTTATGATTGAATGTTTGAAAACTTTGGTGACTAACAATATAACATTATTTTTGGAGGGTACATCAAAAACTGGAAAAACAACAGCATCTCGCTTGAATGTTGGGTTTATACGGCCTTTGGATAAAGAATCTAAAGTAACACAAAAACCATCTTCATTATCTAATTGTGAATTAAAAGTTTTTTTTAATACACCAGAATTTAGTGATATTGTGAATAATCAAAGAGATAATGATAACGCTGCAGTTTTGGAAGGAATTGCAAGAAGTTGTTATTTTCATGAATTAACTATGATCGCTCGTAATGCCAAAAAGGATTCTGAACATGTAATTGATCGAAGTACAACATACAACATCATTAAGACTTTATCATTGTTTATTCAATTTATTGACAGATACAACAGTTTCTCGTTCTAAATTTCTTGAATTAATGAATGAATGTTTAACATCAAATAAATTTGCATTGGAATTATTATTGCAAAAATATCAAGTTAATTTTCCCGTAGAAATATTCACCAGAAATCCCCAAACGAAATGTTATGAAGATGATTTATCTATTTTACATCGAGATGAATACGATGAAGATTATATTTGTTTACAAAATTTAATGTTTCGTCTTTATCATGAATGGTTAGTTTCAAATAAAATTAAAAGTACGTTAATAAATCTTGGGAAAGATTCGTTTGTGTCTTCTCCTAAAAATGCGTATGTTAATCCATGAAAAAAACTTATAATTATTTAATTCAAAATTAAAAGTATTAAATGTATTGATTTTGTAATTGTATTTAGTACACTAAATTCTGTTGATATGGAACAACAACAATTGAGATGTTATCCTACAGTTTCAACTGTAAAAATGCCATGTTGTTCAACAGAAGGATCTGTTGGATATGATTTTTTTACAGCAGATAAACTTGTTTTAAAAGCAAAAGAATCTGGTTTTGTCAATTTGCGTATGAAAGTTTTATTACCCAAAGGTTTTGGTCTGATGTTGATAAATCGAAGCGGAAATTTAAAAAATGGTTGGTTAGTAAATTCTGGTCTTATTGATTTTGATTATTATGATGAAATTAAAGTGCATATAACATACAAAGGATAAAGAAAATATAATGGAGATTGGAATATGTCAAGGTGTTATTGTAAAATGTTCATTACAACACGAAGTTGGGCGTTTGTCTAAACCCCCAGAAAATTATGTAAATGAAAGATCCAAAGAACATAAAGGATTTGGATCTACGGACGTTTTGAGAATGAAAAAAAATAATGAAAGAGATGACGCTGAACCTTCCAAAAGAATTAAATATAATATTTAAAATTTTTTCAAAATCATTTTGTTTAATATGTAATAATAAATAAATTTAAAAATGTAAAAGTATAAAAAACAATTAAAAATTTGTTTTTGTAACATAAGTAATTATGGGAAAAATTAAAGTTTCTCCTCGTAAAAAAAAGGTTCTTAATTTATGTCTTATAAAAGGTGGTGGTAGCGGTGGTAGTGATGGTGAAAGTATTTGTCTTCCACGAAGTAAAAAAAAAAGTAAAAAGAGAAAAATTATAAAAACCAATAAGGTAATTTTTCTTTCACGTTGTAAAAAAGGAAATAAAAAAGGAAAAGTTTTAAAAATTAATAAGGTAGTTTCTTTAAGTGGGGGGTGGTTATTACGATAATGAGGAAGAAGAAGAGTACGGTCCTCCACGTAGATTTGGAGGAAGTGAACAATATCGAGAGGAATATTATAGTCCTCGTCCACGTCCTCAATTACTTCCTCCACAAGTCGCTCCTGCACCTGCTCCTTCAGGAGGGGGTCTTGGTAATATTATTGGTAGTGTACTTGGAAGTGTTTTTGGTGGGGGAGAAAGTGGTGGAGGAGGTGGATTTCTTAGTTCAATTCTTCCGTTGGCGGCATCATTAATATTATAATGTCAGCATTTGATAATTTTTAAAGTTAAAGAAATTCCATTTAAAAAATCTGTGAGTTCCAAACACGATTCTATTGAAAAAATTTTACATAAAAAAGAATATGGAGAAGGAGATACGGAACGTGTTTTTTTACATAAAGTTAGAAAACGAAATCGATGTTTACGTGATTCCAATTTACGAATTTCTAAAAAATTTAATATAAAATTAGATTTTGAAGCTATTCCTGCTTTGAAATTAGATAATATTTCTGGTACAATACTACCACCTAATGATAAATGTTTATGATTCCTGTTCCGCAAGAATTAATATCAAATTGTTTGTTATTTCCAGAACCACCACTCATATCAACAACGTTCCTCAACAATTACACGTTCCTTTGAAACCCCAATTTCTTCAATTAGACAAATTCCGCCAACACCGTTTCATCCGTCGCTCAACATGTCTCGACGTCCCGAATCAACGATGTATAAACAATTTTCAATATACGGGGAAAGATCATACAAATAATTATCTAACCAACATTGAAACTATTATAAATCAGCGTAAAGAAAAAAAAAAAAAGAAAAAAAGATCGATATTGTTTAATTAGAAATAATCAAAAGTATTATTTTAATTGGGATGTTTAAATAATTTTTTAAAAGAATACTTAAGTGTGAAAATAGAAAAAACAAAAATAAAATCATGGCAAATATTAATAATGGTAGTAGTAGTAGTGATAGTATATTTGTAACTGAAGCTCGTTTGAATTATATTAATAAACGATTACGTGAAAAACGTTTTTTTAATAATCCTATTATTGGTCCATTAACTAGTTGTCCCACAAGTGCTAAAACAATAAATTTAGGTGATCCTAAATTTTTAGTTTCACGTCAAGATCCTAACCGTGGTCCTATTTTTACTGGAAATATTATTGATTTAACACGATCTTCTTCTAAAGTAAATTCCTCTGGTAGTTTAATGTAATCAATGGCAACATTTGTTCCAAGACGTTTATCAAATTCTCAAGTTTACAACTAGCGGTGATTTTAAATGTTTTAAAAAAGGTCAAATTGAGAAATCTGGAGAACGCACATTAGACACAATATCTCAGTCAAGTAATAATCTAAAAAACCCAGTCGTAAAATGTTGTCCTTATGTGGTTTGTATTCATCTATTGATATTCAAGCAACACTAACAAAATTAGTTGAATTGAAAAATAATAAAAAAAGAAAGTTAAAATTCTCATTAAATAATGAACATTAAGGATGGTCAAATTATAAATACTCAAGTATATCTTAATGGTGAAACAGTAAGTTTTCAAACTGTAATGAAAGCATTTTCACCGAATAAATTAAATCATTTTTCAGATGATACATATAATGAGGAAGATTTTCGTATTCTAAAAGATCAAGGAATCAAAATATCTGATATTGTAAATCCTAATGTACACGCATTCTTTTCTTCATTATGAGTGGAAATCCAGATTCAAAACGTATTTTATATAATCTTTATTGGAAATCATTAAACCCACAAATTGAAATTTATGACGATTATAAAGTAAAAAAACAAGTTACAAAATTATCTCAATTAGATGAAATTCCCTCATTTATTCAAGATGAAGCTTTAAAAGGACGTAATGCAAAAACTCGTGGTTTATTTAAACGTGATATTGCAACTTGGAATGTACAAAGTTTTTTTGACACATTTAATAAAATGAACTATAAAAGTACAACATTTAATAATAATAAATTAAAAGATTCCAATACAGTATCAACACCTTCAAATAAACGTAAATCTTTTGACTGTTCAGTCAAAAAGAAAAAAAGAAAAATTGATTTTAGTTTGTAAAAAAAAAAAGATAGTTTACTTAAAAAAATAATGTTGTATGTAAATCGTTGTTTATGAATAAAGTATTATTTTTTTTGAAGTCATGAGTCATGTCAGCCAGGCGCGGATTTAGAAGTTAGTCGCATAAATTAGATTTAGAATTTGCAATTCAAAATACCTGTGAATAACAATCCTATTGGATAGGTTTTTGTTCTGAATTATTCTTAAGAAAAGCATAACCAATAAGGTTGTTCATGAAGTGTCTAATTTATGCGACTAACTTCTAAATCCGCGCCTGATGTCAGCGTCTAATAGATTTGATGATATAGATAGAAGTATACAATTAGCTACTGAAGTTGATGCTGAATATTATCGTAGTCAAAAAATACATGAACGATTAGCTGAAATTCCATCTATAACTGCGGCAACTTATCGTGAAAAACAAGCTAACGAACGTACCGATCCTGATGATGAAGATGGATTATATGTTCGTAAATTAATGAATAAATTAAAACGATATGAAGAAAATACATATTCTTTAAAAAAACGTGAACGATTAAATAATGCGGCAAAAGCAAATGCTGAACAACAAGCATATTATCGTCGTGCAAATAAACATTTTAATTCTAATGTTGGTAATGACGGTGGTGGTGGTGGTGATGGAAAAGAGAGTTATAACAATAATGGAGGTGGTATAAACTTTATGGATTAGGAACTTCACAAAGTCCTTCTTCAGGAGGAGGAGGAGGAGGAGGAGGAGATCAACAAGCTAAACTTGAAAAATTGCAAATACAAACTATTAATGATGTTAAAAAATTAACTAATTTGTTAACTCAAGCTAAAGAATTAAATGGTGATGATGACGATGATGATAATGACGATGATAATATTGGTGGAGTTTTTAATATAGAAACTTTAAATTTGGAAACTACAAAATCAAAAGCATTTAATAAAAAGGAAATCGTGAAGTTCATTAAAGATCAAAAAAAGGCTATGCATAATTTAAGTATGCAATTAACAGAAATGCAATATCGTCAAAGTGAAGAATTTAAACATGTTCAAACACATTTTGAAGAACAAACATTAAAATCAACACAAAACATTACGGATCGTTTATCACAGGTTGATATTAGTTTGGAAAATTTTTCTCGTATTCATCGTGAATTATCAGATGAATTTGAAATTATGGTCTCTAATTTTAAAGATATTGGATTAGACAATTCTCAAATTTTAGCATCGGTTGATTTAATAAGAAATAATATGGTGGAAGAATTGCAAAAATTAAATGCATTCGAACCAAATCGATCTCGTATTCATAGTGTTGATTTATCTAAAGAATCTCTTCATTTTATTGAAACTAAAATGCAAGTTATTCAAAAAGAAATAATGGATGTATGGGTACCACAACATTTTCAAACCATAAAAGAATATTTAGGAACTGAGCTTACTGTAACTCAAGAAAAAATGTTTCAAAAAATTGAAGAAAATATTAAACGTGGAGATCAAAGTGTAATTGCTCAAATAACTGCTTTAACTAAACAATTAAATATCGAACCTCAACAACATTCTCAAACACTTCTCGAAAATGCCATTAAAAAAGCGTTACATACAGATGAATTTTTACATTTTGTTCAAACAAATGGAAATGCTGGAGCATTAGTAAGTAGAAATTTCCCAACGTCTTGATGCTCAAACTGAATTACATAATGAATTATTAACATCGATGAAACAATTTTCTGATGAAACAATAAGTGCAGTAGAACGAATTTTTTTTGAATTTCAATCAAAACAAAATGAAAGTGGTTTAACAACATCAGATGTGGAAAATAAAAAATTTTTTAATGAAGAATTAAAACCTCAATTAGTTGCAATTCTTAATAAAATGAATGTTGAAATGGAAGGTTCTGAAGTAGTAAAATTACAAGAAACAATGTTAACAAAATTAAATCAGATGCAACAATCAATTCCCCAATCTATGTCTGAAATATCAGATATATTAAGAAATGTTGAACACAGTGTTGAAAGTTCAAAAGATAATATTAAAGTTTTACAACAAACATTAACAACTAAAATATTAGAACAAAAAAAAAATTTTCATATAATTCAACGTCACATGGAACAACTGGAAAAATTAGGGGGTGATAATTCAGAAGAATTAACAATATTAGATGGAAAATTAGGCCAAACCCAAACATTACTTGCTGCATTACAACAACAACTTATGACAAGTGTAGCTATACCTTTATCTGAAATGAAACGACAACAACAACAAGCGATTTTAAAACAAATATTTGCTATTCAATTAAGTGACGAACGAACAGTCGAACAAATGAAACATTTAGAAGCATTACATGTTCAATTTGCCTCATTAACAGACCATTTTACATTATTTCATGGTTTAATTGAAAACGGAACTGAGGCTCAAACTCAAATTTTTAGTCAATTAATAATTTTAACAAATCAATTAACGAAATTAGAAGATGATGAAGAACGTAAACAAGTTTCACTAAATATTGCACAATTAAAAAATGAATTAAAATCAATGCAGGTTACATTTTCAGCACATCAAAATGAGATGAATAATATTATTAGGTCAAATAAATAATACATTAGTAGTTAATCAACGTGATACCTTAGAAGGTTTTCGAATTTCTAATGCAATAATAGAACGATTAGATATTGAACAAACTCATACTGGTGATGAAATAGAAGATTTGGGTGTAGCAATACGAGCTTCATTGGCTTCAATAGAAAAAAACAGTGGTGCTGATGTTGCTAAAATTTTACTTCAAGGTACACATACGTCTACTCGATTAAATGAAATTTTACAAACATTGGAATCAAATGCACGTAAAAATAATATGACCGATGAAGAAATTGTTATTTTAGTAGATGAAGTAAGACAAAAATATGTCGATGAAGTTTCTGAATTAACAACTGAAATGAATAGATTTAATCGATTTATGACAACAACTTTACAACAACATGAAAATGAAAATTTTCGAATTGGAAATGTCGAAAACACAATATTAAAAACTCAACAACGAACTCAAGAGTTTATTTCTCATGTATCCAGATTACTTGAACAAACCGATCAAAATGTAAATTCAATTTCACAACAAATGCGAACGGATATTAAAAATGTTTTAGAGCAAATAGAATTAAAACTGAGAGAAAAAGTGGATGCAATTGAATTATTACATATTATTCAACCGTTTATTGTACAAACCCTAGAACATCTAAAAAATGTTGATGAAAATCCTGAAAATCAACAAAATGTTAATGTTTTAGAAGCAGATGTTCATAATATGTATGAAGTAATTGATCAATTTCATGAGGAAGTACCAATAGAAGATGAACAATTTAGAAATGAAAATTCTGAACAACCATTAATTCCAGGTTTAACACAAGAAAATAATCAACGATTACTTGATTTAACTAAAGTGTTTTTAGACATTCGTAATAGGAGAAATACAATGTTCGTTTTATTTTTTTATTATCAATATTATTCATTTTATTTAAAATTGTTTATAAATATAATATAACCTCTAAAATAGTGAATAACATACTTTTTAAAAACTTATTTTATATACTCTTTTTTTTAAAGAAAAATATATGGAAAAACAAATAGAAAAAAAATTTATTAACCATGCATTTAGTGGTGGTGATATTGTTATTTTAACTTCAGGAGCTAGTTTACATCGATGGTTAACTGGATTTGATAAATTTGTTAAAGGATGTTTTTCTAAAAATTCCCTACCAGCTAGTATTACAAAATTAAATAGTTCAGGTACTTTTCTATGGAATACAGTTAATGAAGAATCTCGTATTTCAGGTCATTGGCAAACATTTACATGGAGTAGAAGTTCTCAAGAAGCTTCATGGTTATGGGGTTATGATTCTATTAAAGGAAGATGTTTAAATCATGAACGGTCATGTACATGTATTAAAAGAAACATTTGATGTTTTTAAAGATGAACAAGTTATGAAACATCAAATATTCACCAGTAATACATGTGGTATATGGTGTTTAATGAAAGCTATTAAAGATTATATCGCTATTTTTAATTTAGACAATGAACATGCTTTACGTATTAAATCACTAATCGAAAATTGTAAATCAGATGCAGATTTATTTCATTTGACTATTGAATTATTTGGTTCACAATTATTATTTCAAGCTATGAAATCTGATGATCATAGCATTGTACAAATAAAATTAAAATTTACAAATAATGATTTTGGAAATTTCTTGATTTTTTTCTTAATAATTTTTCTACGACGTCTTTTAAATTTTATTTTAGTAGAATTTTTTATTATTTTTCCACTGCCACCCCCTCCTTTTCCCACGACACCCGGTGTATGAAGTTGTTGTGGAGGAGAATTATAATATTGACGAGAGTCAACATTAGTAGTTGCCTCTCTAACGTGTTTATTTCCCATAATTATAAACAAATATGGAATCACAGTTTTCTAAACTATATTTTTATTTCTTATATATAATTACAATGTTTTTTCCTCTAATAATTACATATAAAAATTTTCGGATTAAATGAAACAAAAAATTGACCTCGTTCATTATTTTCTTTTGAATCTATTAACATTACAGAATAAGGATATTTAAGAGCTATTGTTCGAAACTGAGCAATAATTCGATTGGAATTATTAATTCCAACATTAGTTAAAAAATTTTCAAATCCAGCTACACTTGTTGAATCCCACATAAAAATAAAGATAGAACTTTTAATTAAAATATTTGTTAAAGCATGCGATCCTGCATTAACAAATTGCGATGATATCATTGTAGTACAGTTCCAATGATTTCCGTGTTGTTGACCTAACATCGTTAATTGAGATTTTAAATTTGTAATAGCTTGTTTTTCACCTTTTCCAATTGTTCGATCTAATAAAATACGATGATATTGAGTTGATAATGTATCTTTTAATTTTTTAGGAATAGTTGTTGAACCTTTAAAAAATATTTCATTTCCATACGAACATTCACCGTCATTTGTGTTTTGATGTACAATTGTAGTTAAATAATCATCAAATATTATAATTAAATGACATTGTTCTTCTGGGCCAAACAATGTACGTTGGATAGTTACAATTTTGGTTAATTCTTTCGTATTTGGAGCTACATTTGCTAATATATGTTGAAAACATATTTTAGGAAACTCAAATGAATTTATTTTTTCTAAATGTTCTTCATTGAATGTTGTAGGTGAAAAAAACAATACATTAACATTATGATCACGTTGTAAACTTTCTAACATTGCTAATATCCAAGAAGTTTTTCCACTACGACTTTTACCTATAATTGAATATGAATCTTGGAATTTAAATGTATATTTTTGTTGTGTTACATCAAAATAATCAACTTTTGTATCTGCTTTATCTTTAACTTTAAATTGATCTACTTTATTCATTAATTCAACAAAACGTTGTTCCATTATATAAAATGAGTAATACCAAATGGATAAGATTTTAAATTACGAAAATCACATATATGTTGTTCATCAATAAAAAAACGTTTATTCGTTGTTAAACCTAATGACTTAGGTGATTCATATAAATTTCCATTATCGTGAATTTTCATATATAAATAATGACTTGGCATTCGTTTAAATTTGTAACATTCATTTATTGTTAACGGAGTTCGTGTTTCAATGATTTGATTTAAATCTTGATATGTTAATGAAGAAATACTTTTTTTATATATTCCTTTTAATTTAATAATTTCACGTACATTATTATTATTTAAATCATTTACTTTGTATGAATATGATTTTGGACCTAAAATTAACATGGTTGATATATGTTCAGTACTTGTTAATTCATTTTTAAAATCACCAAATGCTCCACCAATTTGAGTAATATTATTTACATTACAATTTTTAGGAGTTACAAAAAAAAACAACACTATCCGTATCCACGTAATGAACATGAGGACAATTTTCTAAACAATCACATGTAATATTACTATTTATTTCTTGCATACTTTTTGTAATTTGTTGACGTGCATATGCGGTTGTAGCAAACGCAATGTTTGGTTGGTAATTTGTAAAATTATAATATTGTATTCTAAATTTAACATAATGACGTGTTGCATTAATAGATCCGGTTGCAAGAATTACATATCGTGATGGTTTATTTCGCATGCCATTAATTCATTTGAGGACATTATTTGATATTTACATTGTTTAAATGAATTTGTAGCCATTCGACCCCAATACGAGTTCATTATTGTTTTTACAATTGATCGAATTGTTTCATCATGTTTAAATTCACTACGTTGTAATTGTAATTGTTCTTTTTCATTTGTCTAAAATATAATTATTTATTTCTTCATCAAGTAAATAGGGAATTTTAGAGGATATTATTTTGAGATATTTTAATTTTTGGAAATTATCAAATAAAAAAATTCCACGATCACTGTACAATTCCATTTTATAAATTGTATTAATTTTATAACCATTATTGCACGCAAATGTAATATCTATTACAGTATACCAACCATATAATAATTTAGAATCATCGTCATGATCACATAAACCGCGTCGCTGATTGAAAGCACATGTTCGGCATAAAGGAAACATCAATCTATCATGAACATGAACGTGTAAACAACCCACTCCTGTACCATTATCACATGGTAAAATTGAAACAAATAAAAATCCACTTCGATCTATTGCAATTCCATTATTTAACATTGTTTTATAACGTAAAATTAAAACACGTTCTTCAATATAAATAATCTTATTATACCCATAAATTTTTGATGCGTTTACAAAAGGATAAAGAGAAATTATATCAAAATACCATCCTAAATTATTGTTATCACATTCAAAACCGGAACTAAATGCTTCTGTGCGACCGCCGGCTAATGATAGAAATAAAGGTGGAAGTTGAATGTGGAAATATTCTCGTGGAGAAAGAAATTTTTCAGCTTTATAATTACGAGATTCTATTTGACAATCAAAAAAACATTTTATAGATCCAAATTTTTCAATTAAAAAATCCACATAAATTTTACGAATTATTGTAATATCTTCTAAACGAATTTTACGATTGTAAATCCAATTACCAGTTACACCAAAGCATTTAGGACAACCATAATGAGAACAATCTAATAACAAATGCCATTTCTTTCCAGGAAATACTTCAATCATTTGATATCGTTTATGAAAAGATATAAATTGAGATTTTTGACGTAATGAAAAAACATAATCATTAATTAACCATGAATGAAATATTTTACGGGTTGCCATATGTGTTGAATATTGAAAACATGGTGTTTCAACAGCATTATAAAATGAAAAAAACCAAATTGTAGCCGATAATTTAGATGCAGTTATAATTCCAGGATTAAAAATACAATCTATTTCCTCACTTAAATGTTCTTTAAATTTACATGACATTTTCTGACAAATTTCAGAAAGGATGTTAACATCTTGTTTACAATAAAAAATATATTCATAATAAACATTGTAAATTCGATCACGAGTTTCATTATACCATTCTTCAAAATCTGATTGATGTACACTATCATAAAATTGATCACGAGTAGGCATTTCACCAATATGATAAACATTCATTAATTCATTTGGTATTAATCCATAAGGGAAAAAACCTTTATTAGTTACATTACATGTTTTTGCTAAGGCGGCTAATGACGATTGAAAAATTAAATACGAATCTTTACAAATCCACTTACAATGAAATAAATGGAATGTACAACTTAAAATTGTAGTACCACGTTTATTAAAGCTAATATTTATACCAGGTTTGTATTTTAATAATGCTACCACAAGCAATTGAAAATCAAAATTTCCACCATTATGTGCAATCAAAATAAATGTACATGTCTTTACATTTAAATGTCGAAGTTGTTTTTCACAAATTAATTTTAATTGTTTAAACCATTGTTCAATACAATTTGTTCCAATTAAAGATTTGGATTGTTTCGAATGAGAACATGACAAATTAACATTAGTAGAATAAAAATATTCTTTGCAAACAATTTTCCAGGCTAATTCAGTGATGGATTATATATTTAAATTAGTAGAATAAAAATATTCTTTGCAAACAATTTTCCAGGCTAATTGATGTGGTGTGGTTAATGAAATATTTTGATCTAATACGGATGTTTCAATTATTCGTTTTTGAAATGTTTCAAAATCAATAAATATTACAAAATCTACATCTTTTTGGATAGTTAAATTGTACGGACATTGATGGAAATCATTAACATTGATAGATCCTTCGTTAACAAGTGTTAATGCATGAAAAATTGGAAATGCTAAACGATCAGATACAATACAATCACATTGTTGACAATAATTTCCACACGAATGATTTAATTTAGTACGTAAACATCTCATCATGCATTCTTCACATCGAATAAATGTTTTACACATACTTTTATTTGAATTTCCATATATTTGTTTGTGATTTGTAAAACATACAAAAGTAGCAAATGATTCACGACAATCAGAACAAAAAATAAATGTTTCATCTACAATACATCGATGATCTACACGATTTCGACGTGTCAATTTTGTGGCACATACATGATTCCATTGACGTCCTTTTTGACAAATATTACAATAATATAGTGTTAATCCATTAAATGAAGTTAAATCTATTATAGGATAATAATGTTTTTTATGTAATAATAATGGAATATATTGTTCTATAAACCAATGTTGATCTTGTATAATGTGATGATGTTCGAAAATACGTTTTCTATTGATATCAAAAATAACTAATCTTTTCATTGTAGTTCGGAATAGATGGGTAGCAACTTGTTGACATTGATCTAATGTTTTCAACCCCATTTTTTTTAATTGAAAATATTTACACCAACGTTTAAACAAATCAATATCAATGTAATTTAAAATCATAATAGGTAATTCGTGAATTATATGTTTTCTTAATTCGTTAACAGTTGATTCTTCTGTAACAATATTTTGTAATAATAAAAAAATTGATAATAAAAAACATTGTTTTTGAAATGTTTTAGGTAATCCAGTTGAAGAATAATAAAAAACATCTTTATCATCTTTAATTTTTTTTTCACATAAAAATAAACCTTGATTTTCAATATCAGAATCACCAAATGCTACCATAAATTCACGTTCTAAAGAATCTACCGAACTACCACTATGAGAAACAGACATTATATTAAAATTATTGTTTAATTCACCATTTGATAATTCTAAAACTTCAAATACATTATCATCATCATAAAATAATTCAACAAATTCAGATAAATTTGATAATTCAGACCAACGTGAGATTGCATCATCATCATCACCACCATCATATTCACTATCATATCTTGTACTACTATCAGGATCAGATGATAAACTGGATGCTTCCATTAATGATGAAACATCTGATACACCTTCTGATGAATTACCATCATTTATATCAGTTTGAAAATAATACCTAATGTCACGTATGTCTCGTAAATGATGTCGCGATGGATTTGCATGTCTATTTATTTCATCGTAATTTAATGCAATAAAAAAATATCATATGTATTATCACGTTCGACAATTAATGGACCACTTGATTCTAATAATTGATTTATTTCTTCAACAAATTCAAAAAAATCAATTCGAACATCAGATTTAGCCCAACTTGACATTTTTAATAACATTGGTAATTGAGTAAGCATGATAGAATAATAAACTAAACCCGCAAGTGATCGTTGTTCAAACCAATCTAATACAAAATCTAATATTGTTGTCCATACATACACTAACCAGTCTAAAACTAATTGACTATCAATGGTAAATGTTAGTCGAGGACGATGATTATTTTCCCATGTTAAACGAGACAAAATTCTTACAGTTTGTCCTACTTCAATTATTGCCGGAGAATGCATTATTAATACAACCGCTTCATTTTCTCTTGTATGTACTATTGGAGAATGCATTTCTGGAAAATTTACAATTTCTTGAAGATCATCAAATGGATCTAAATAATTCGTTCATTTTCATCATCATTGTCACTACTACTATTATTATTTTCTTCATTATTTCCATCAGCTTGTTGTTGTTGTTGTTGTTGTTGTTGTTGTCTTCCACGTAATTGAGGTCTATTATTTACTAAATCATAAACTAAACGACCAAGTCGACGTTCAATTTGTTGCCGGCCAAAACCTAATTGATCACGTTCTTGATTTAAAACTAATTGTTGTTGGTCTAAATTTATTAAAGCATTATCAACCGTTGTACGTAGTTGTAATAATTCTGCAATACTCAATTGATTCCAGTTTGGTAATGCGAGTAAATTAAATACATTTTGATTTCCTGCCATTTAATTTTACCTATCCTCCCATTTTCTATATTACTATATATATACATACTTTCTAATGATAATACAATTAACGCTTATTTAATTCTTTTTTTAATGAATAAAATTATTTTTTTTTTTCATCTGGGTTACCAACACAAATGATTAACATTTGACTTGGTAAACATGATGAAAAATACAATATATATATTGTTCTTCAAAACTTCTTTTTGAGGAATTGTTTAAATACGTTTTTATTTTCACAACATGATAATCAAATGATAAAAATATCATTTAAGAATTATATTGCGAAATTTTAACTAATTTTAAATTTTAAGTTTTATGGCAAATCCAAAAACATCAATTACATTCCAAATATTTGCAGGAACAAAATTAATAGCAGAAATTTTTAATACTGCTTGAGATGAAATATTACGCGGAGGATTAAAAATTTTAGTCAATGTATTATCTTCAGTATTTAGTGCATTAATAAAAAACGATGTATGACTCATTATTATTCCAAATTTTATTTTTATTTTTTTTTTATAAAAAATACTATTACATATTTTTTTAATATAGAAATTTCTATTTATTTTCATTTAAAGATTACAATAATATAGATAGAATAATGTAGTTAGAATACAATTACTACTACAACAATTCAATATTTTTACATATTGTTTGCATTTACTATTACTACAACAATTCAATATTTTTACATATTGTTTGCATTTACTACTACTACAACAAAATCAATATTTTTACATATTATTTGCATTTACTACTATAACAATTCAAGCATATTAAAGTAAAAAAAGATAATAAATGTAGTTCAATACAACTACTCTACAATAATTCAATATTTTTACATATTGTTTGCATTTACTACTATAACAATTCAATATTTTTACATATTGAAAAGGTTGTAAAATGAGTAAAATGATAATACAATATTTTTACATATTGATTTTTAAAAAATTTAAAATTTATTTAATGTTTAAAGGCATTACATTTAAAAATTGAAGTTCATTGTTATTTTTTACTTGAATGAGTGAATACGAGAAGATTTTTTAATTTTCATTAAAATAATTTTATTTCGGGTTGCAAATTCTTTTATTTTGATAATTAATTCAACAACACATTTGTGTGCAATATACATTATTTCTTTTTCCACGACATGTTCGCAAACAACATCTGGAAATTCATCATCATCTTCTTCTTCTTCATCGCCAACCGGGGATTCGGATTCACTTCATCCACATTTACCGGTTCAGAACGTTTTTTCTTCAAAGTTGCATTTTCTGCAAATTTTAATTTACGTTTAATTTCATGTTGAATTTCTTGTTCTTCAGTTATATTAAACGCTTCTAAGTTTAATGTTTCAATTACTTCATTTTTACGTTTTGAAATTCCACAAGCTAAATACGAAGTATCTTTAAATTCTTTTGTACGCCATGAAAAACATATGGCAGAACCATCTTTATGTTTTTCTAAAATAATAAACCCACTTTCATTACTTGTAGATAGATTCTTCAAAAATAATTCATTTTTACAAAATGATCGTATCATTCCTTCTGTTAATTGAATCGTAGCTTCTTTTACTGTTAACAATTGTGAATTTTTAGAATTTACTCCGGATAATAAAAAACACTTATCATTACCAGCTTCATTGTTTGTACCAAAATAAACATTCTTTTGATACGGTGTAGAAAATTGAGTTTGGGGTGTTAAATTTTGAACATTGAAAATTTTACTTAAATATTTTACCACAGTATAAACTTTAATTTCTGACGTCATTTTTTAAACCACGTGTGTTCTCAACACCGTGTAGGTGAGAGGATGAATTTACGGACAACAGAGGCGCGCTTAAAAAGAAAACTCAATTCAATTTCACCTATTTATCTGGAAACAAAAGGAAAAACATCATGTAGGGGAACTAATACAACACCGGATGTAGTTGAATTTTTAAATCCACATTTAACTATAGCTCATGATCAAGCTCAAGTTAGTATTGGACTTAACAATTTAACAGAAAAAATTGCACTACCGACTACACAATCTAGTTCCGGACATGATATTCATACATGGACTAAAGGAGGAGAAAATGGAATGATTTCTTTAGGATCAATACATACAAGTTATTTAGTTAAAGCTACTTGTACATTAGCAAGGGATGGGGTTAAACTACCTATTTCTATTCTTCCTTGTGCACCAACTACTATGTGGGGAAGACGATTAGAATATTCAGTCAATATTAAAGTGAATGGATTGGATATTTGGAATAATGCAAGACGTATTAAAATTATGTCTGATTTAATGACGCAAGTTGAAGATTCAACTACATTTCATTCTTCATTAACACATGAATGTATTGATGATAACTGGGGTTCTAATTCAGATCATCGTGATGAAGAAATTCTTGGTGATTCATTATTTGGAATGGGAAAACTATATTTCATACAGGAAATTCTCGATAATAGTGGATTGAAAGCGAAAATAGCAAATAATTTAAATGTGACTGTTTTGGAAAAAGCGTTTGCGTGGACAAAACAATTTATGAACGGACTGTATCCTATACTACGAGATAAAAGCGGATTGATTATTATTGGACGTGATATTACATATAAAACACGACATCCTAATGCTACTAGTAGAAAATTAGTATTAGAACTACAAGGTGAAAATGGAATGCGAATTTACAATAAAGTTCGAGGACCGTTTTTAGAAAAACAATCACTTCTACCTAATAATGTAGAATTGGTTATTACATCGCAAATAGTGAAAAATTTAAAAGATTCATGGACAACTAAATCAGTGATGGATTATATATTTAAATTAGTAGGTACACAACCAACTGGATTAATAGCTACAGGAGGAGCAGATTTTACAGCGGTTACACAAGTAGGAACTACAATAGTGTCGGCTACTAATCCAGATACTGTTTTTAGTTTTACCGTTACTGAACCTCAACTTCATTACAATGAATTGTTTCCAACTACTAATGTTGCAGCATATTATCAAACAGTTTTTAATCAAAATTTGGAAACAAGTGTGATTGCATTCAAATCTGATATGTTGGGACATCGTACTTTTCTTGCCGGTTCTGAATACACTCACTGGAACTTATTTTTAATCAAACTGTTCCAAGTGAAATACTCATATGTATCACAAAAACAAACCCGTTTATTGCCGGAGAAGAAAAACTTATTGAAAAAAGAGTTTTGTGGTCTGGAAATCAAATAGAAGGAAATATTGTTAAAGAAATTACTTAGAAGTTTTCCGATAGAATTCATCCCCGCAATTGTATTAAAAGGATGGGATGAATTCTATCGGAAAACTTCTGATGCAGGAAAACTTTCCGCACGTTCATTTTCAACATGGATTAAAAATCCTTATATTGCTATTACTATTGCAATACCGGGTTCATACACTGATAAAACAATGCCGTTAGAACTTACAGGAACACTTCGTATTGCTATTAAATTTAAAAAAGCAACAACAGAAACATTAGAGGTTATTGCCGTTGGACGTTTTAATAATTTTGTTAATATTGGTACTAAAGATCCTCCGTGGTTAAGTGTTTCTGTGCCAGAAAATTAAGTTTTTACATAACATTTTCATACAAAACTGTAGAAAATTAATTAATTTTTCAAATAATCTATATAACATTTTAGAGAAAAAACTTAACTATTATTAATTGAAATTTATATTGAAAAAAAATTTAGAATTACCAAATAAATAATAATGTCTACTGGAGCAACTTTTACTAAAAGGGGATATAGAGGTTTTGATATTGAAAGTGCAGGTACAGTTTTTTCACCAGAAGGGAGATATTTATCTACTTTACATAATAATAGAAATATTGTGCCACCCCCAGAAATTGCATCTTATCAAAAAACAACAATTATCGATAAATTTAATCCTTTAACCACAAAACGATATCCCGTGCCTAAAATATCGCAAGTAACACAAATATAATGACGTCCACAACAACTGAAAAAAAAAATAATGATGAAAATAATGATGTAACAACGTCAGATAATGGAGAAAATGATAGTTTTTACTCTTCAGATGAATATGAAAGTGACATTTCCGATAATTCTATAGATACTACAACAAAAAATGCTGGAAGTGAAAATAAACAATTGAAACGCAAACATCGAAATATAGAAGAGGAAGAAGACAATCGAAAAATTAAACAATTAAATAAATTAAAAGAACCTTATTTACGTAAATTAACATTTCAAAAAACAATACAGCCAAGTGAACGTCCACAAGGAAATGTAAATTATTATGCTGCTAATTTAGATCATCATCTTTTAACGCGTTTAGAACGCCATGAAAATGCTCATAATCAACTTGTAGATGAAAGTAATAGAAAAATATTAAAAAAGGCACATAAAAGAAATTTTAAATCACTTAAAACTATTATTGACGAAAGTATTGAAGATGATGATCCGGTTGTTGCAATGACAAATACATTTGCAAATAGAAAACGGATACATGAATTAATTACAGCAAGATGTACTTCTAAAGCAATAAAAAAAACAACAACAGGCGTACTTCAAATTTGCTAACGAAACACCGCCCGATAAGGCTAATCAACATAAATATAAAACTTTTGTAAAAAAATACTACAGTGATATTGTACAAACTTTGACTTCACTATGAAAATTATTCTCTATAAACCAAGATTAAAAACATGGATAACAAAAATGGAAAAAAAATGTCAAACTATTGGACTACCTTGTTATACACATACAACAAAAGCAAGTTGGATTTTAAAACAACATCATGTTTTTTGTATATATATATTAAAGACTTCAGAAATAATACCCAAGACATTATTATATTCTCCTACTTGTGATATATATCCATTTACTCATGAAAAAATTTCGACATTAACTTTACATTTAAAACAAATACTACGTTTTGCAATGATTTCAAAACCTTTAATTTCAAAAAAAGAAATAATACAATATTATAAAAATAAAAAATAAAAATATGTAAATTCTGATTTCAAATATTTAAACTTTTTTTTTTGCTGAATAAATATTTTTTAACCATGTGTTTTAACTTTTGTTGACTTGAAAATTGAGATGATTTTTGAACAAATCGTTTTATTCCAGCTTGTTTTATACGTTCTTTTATACCACGATATATTTCATCATTACCAGATCTAACACACATTTGTTTACTCCATAATAATGGTAAATGACAAGAAATACATTTTGATGATTTCAAATTTTTATATAATACTCGACTATGTACAATAGATAAATTATAATCAATACATCGACTACAAGGCACAATAAAATTACCATTAAAAAATAAACGAAGAGGTATTTTAACACTTTTTTTTTTCCCCCTTCTTCATCTTCTTCTAAATGGGATAATAATGTATCGCATGCATTAAATTCATCAATATTTAATGAAACATAATGAGCTATTTCAAGTGACATGCGACGATTTTCTTCTTCTTGTTCGCGAAAATTAAAATAATCATCTAATAATAATCCTTTTTCATAATCTATTTTTGAATTAGATAGTGGACGTGCAAAATGATTTTTATATACGTCTGCGTTTGAAGAAACTAAATCATTATTATTACACGATAATTGAACAGTCGTGGTTGCAAAACCAAAAGGAATTCCTTTTTTTTTTTCAATAGCTTGATAATACAATGTTGTATCTACTAAATTATTTTGTTCTTCGATTAATGTAGGAATATCAAGGGAATGCCATAAATCCATTAGATTGTTTGGAAGCATATCTAAACGACCGGTAAATGGTAGATTGAATGTGACGCGATGAAGAAGTAAATTTAAAATTTCACAAGAAACTGTTTGAGTTAAATTTTCATACAAAGAAATTTCTTTAGGAGCTAATAATAACATCATTAAACGAGTGTGAATTTTACGAACAGATCTAGCGTACATCTCTTTCAATTTTTTCATATCTTGTGGGGTCACACGACTTTTATTTGCATTTGGACTTAAACGGACTGAAATACGTTGTGTATACTGCAAATACAAGGCCGTATTTTTTTTCATAAATTAAATCCCGTAAATACATTATTAAAGCATTGTAAAAATAACCTGCAACTTCTGGATAATCACCAACACATTGACGATCATAATATGAAAAAAATTTTTGTAAAAGGATAATGAATCCAAGTCAAATTTGTAGGCAGCCTCTTGAATTTGTTTCGAATGAAGGATAGTACGCTTTTTAAATGATTTAAACACACCTCGCTTTTTTTTAAATTTTTTAAATTTTCTATCAATTGAACATTCAATTATAAAAACTTGTTGTTCCATTACTTCCTTTAATGTCATATTTACCGTTGCTCTATTACAATTCGAACAAAACTAGAGAAATACATTTAAGAATCACAAATAAGACCGAAAATAAATTGAGACATATCCAATTTAGTTTCACTACAATATACTCTTGCGTCTGTTAAACTTTTTGATGGAAATTTTACTTGCTCAATACTGGGATATGCGGATACAAGAGTTTTGACAAAAATACGCATTAATTCCACAATGGGAAAATTCTTTACACACGAGCAATTTTTATACACCGGGCGTGCTGACATTGTAGTTAGAATTTCATAAGCAACACCATTTTCGTCACTACTACTGCATCTACACGATGCATGGATACATTCTAATGCCGTTAATTGAAAATTCACATTCAAAAATTGACACCACAACACTACCAAAATTCGATCAAGAGGATCTAAACTACTCATTTGTATTATACACGATGATAAATACACAATGAATGACGGATGTTCATGAGACAGGAGAATTGAACAAAACACGTGAAATCACTTTCTTATTTTCAGCAGACTTTAAACCAATGTGATTTAAGAGACAATCAGTTAAACGTTTAGAAACAATTTCTTCGCGAATAACCCACCATAATGCACATACTTTTATCTCTTTTTTAATAAGGTCAAACTCTACAGGAATTCGAACAGATGCTGCACGAGTGCCAATTTTTGGAAATGAATTCACTTGCTGTTTTACAATAGGTGATAAATTTATACCCTCAAATGTTTTTATAAAGTCATTACGAGACGGTAAAATTAAAACATGAACTTCACGGCTCACCTCTGCACATTTTGAAATATTAGGAGGATTAGGGGCATTTCGATCGGCTCCGCCACTACCAACAACCATGCCACCCGACTGCTGAGACTGCTTTGATGACTGTGAATGAACAACAGATGTTTCAGCGGCTTTACGCATTGAACTACCATCCACCGCAACAACATTGTCTGATGAAGAAGGACGCGGTTGCTTTTTCTTTCGTTTACGGCTCGGTTCGCTACTACTACCACCACCACTGTCGGGTACTATCGCCGTCGCTGTACTCGTTGATGTCGACGGAGTGGACGACAACAAACAGGTTGTCTGAGACGATGACGACGAGGATTCTAGGCCATTTATCATTGGTATACCACCGGTATTATTTTTAAAACCAGACACAGACGCTACTGAGGCAGAAATAGATGCCGTTGAAGAAGCATTTATTAATTCAGACATAGAAAAATCACAATCTACAAGTAACTCTTGAATATCATTTATATCCACATTAAACTCCATTTGTATACACGTCTGCGCCACAACAAATCTATATAAACACAATGCACAGAACTATTAAGAAAATATACTCTTTTTAAAACACAAAACACACACCAAAACACAACAAAACGACAATACATCACTACACGAAAAACACTAACCTTCTCCAATGAACGCCATCTTAACACTGACCAAAACTACTAACCTTATACTCAATCAGGGGGGGGGGAAACGGAGGGAAACGCCTTTTAATCAGGGGGGGGGGGATTGAGACCGGAATTGCTTGAATTAAAGGAAATGCCACAACTATAACATGCTGCCACTAGAGAATCGACACGCTCACTGGACCTCTGGCACTGGTGGCTGCCGGGCTGATGTGCCATGAAGCAAATTCTTGTGGCAGGTACATGTTCTCTTATCAAATATACCACAGCAATTGCATCTAATCGTCCAGAGAAGTTGCTCTGGTGCTGCTGGCTGAACCATTCTGACTGGCACGAACGAGACCATCCGAGGATGCTATCCAGCCCAATCATCAGGGCCACATCGTTTCCGCGCCATGTCTGCACCTGATATTAAAGTCCGGTGATTACAGAAGGATGCTGTATTCGATATGGGCAGAAGTTTTTCTGGAGGCACATACCATGCCAAAGTCGCCACCTTTACCTCGTATTTCTCCACCTGTGCAGAGGTGCGGTTGGGTGATTTTTTCAATGTCTTACGAGGACGACGGAGACATGAAGATGGAGGCGGAGGTTTCAGGGCTGCATACATTGACGTGATATCACACCTGCTGACATCATGCAAGAAGAGTAGAGCTTCTGACAAGGATGGTTCCAACTTCTTCAAAGTAGTGATGCGCATACGGTTTGTTTTGACATCTCCATGTACAGTTTGCAATCTGTGGCATCGGCATGATGTGTAATTCGGGCTTAACTCAACGCAAAAAATGTAAATGTTCTTTCTTCGCAAGTGGGATGGAAAGACTGTGTTCTTGGGTGTATAGGTGGTGAGGGATCGTTATGGATATTGTGGTTGTGTGGGTGGGATATGAGGTTTCCAGTCTCAATAATTTATTAATAATAATTAATAATAATCTTCACGTTACTTTAGTCGCATCTCAATCCCCTGGGGTGTTTTAGGACGTTTGTTCAATCTCGCTATTTTTTTCACTTGATTTCTATGGTCTCATAGACACCATGAAAAGAGAGAAGTATAATTTCAATGGTCCAGAAGGGGGACCCAGAAGCAGGGGGTCCCAGAAGCAGGGGGGGGGGCCACAGGGCGATCGCCCGGTAAGCCCGACTGGCCAGTCCGGCCCTGCGCATGTGGAACTCAAGTAGAATGTCTAAGAAAGCGTTGGATGTGTCTGTTAACACCTTATCCCATTGCTCATTGAGATGACTGGGTAACTCAGGGGCGGATCTAGGATTTTTTTAGGGTACGTCGAAACAGTGAAGTGCACATTCTAGGGGGGTACGGGGGCATGCCCCCCCGGATTTTTTTTGAAATTTGACTCCCTGAAATGGCATTTCCC
This sequence comes from Chrysogorgia sp. JL179-B06, assembly GCA_035772405.1. Lineage (NCBI taxonomy): Eukaryota > Metazoa > Cnidaria > Anthozoa > Scleralcyonacea > Chrysogorgiidae > Chrysogorgia > Chrysogorgia sp. JL179-B06. The sequence goes on along the minus strand of JAYKKM010000095.1, from coordinate 1,885,391 downwards.
GCATTCTGACAAGATTTTTTAGAAAAATCTTACAGTTCTAATTTGCGTTTTTTATACCACATTTTACGATTTAAAAAAAAATACTTCTGCACTTTTTAAATAATCGTTACTGGGACAATTTTTACGACTGTTTCGCTCCATATCAGAGCTCATCAGCATGCCTATGATTCACTGCTCAGTGAATCCGACATGGACAGCCAAAGCCCACCAACTTTAGCTGCCAAGCAATTTTTTAGACACATAGAGGAGCTTATCTCTCTACATCACATGATCCTGGCGAGGTCACGTTAATTTCCTGGTCATTTTACCAATCTATTAGATTGTTTTTAACTTTACCCCTTCTCCACAATGAGCTGTCTGGTTGTAAGGTGCCAGATACACACCCATGCAAAGTAAAATAATTATGAATAGAGAAAAACAGACCATGTACAATACATTACATGGACATAGTCAGAAAACTAAGAGCACACCACCCTACATCATCCTGGTCATACAAACTAGTAGTTACCAACAAAAGACTGCATTGCATATACAGTACTCTTATTGAAATGTTTATTTATTTTTTGTGGCTTTTTACTAATTTTAATATGTATATATGAAAAGAAAATGTAATAGTTTACCCCTTATCCAGCCAGATACTCGCCAAAGAAAAAGAAAAAGAATTATGAATAGAGAAAAACAGACCATATAGGACATTTCATGGACATAAAGAAGAGCTCACCTCTCTACATCATCCTGGTCATCTTAACATCCAGCACAATGAGCTGTCTGGTTTTAAGGCGCCAGATACTCGCCCAGGAAAAAGAACTACGAATAGAGAAAAACACACCATATAGGACATTTCATGGACACAGAGAAGAGCTCACCTCTACACCATCCTGGTCATACAAACTAGTAGTTACCAATTAGCAACAAAAGACTGCAGCACTCTTATTGAAATGTATATAATTATTACTTTATTTCACCCCTTATCTACCCTGAGCTGTCTGGTTTTCAGGCACCAGTTACTCGCCTAAAGAGAGAGTTTCGAGAAGAGAAAAATAGACCATGTAGGGCATTTCATGGACATAGAAGAGCTCACTCTCTATACCATCCCGGTCGACAGAGGCACAGACTGAGAGCTCATTTTCCAAGTCACACCAATGGCAATTGGCAAATAATATTATAATGTTACCATTATTCATTGAGTTGCATTTGTTCATTTTGTTGTAATCAACAAATGAGGAAATGTAAGAATGTATTGTAAAATAATGCAGATTTTTTTAGAATAGAATACTAGATTGTTGTTGAGTTGTTCTATACTGACCACTGACCAGTGACCAAGCATATATATTCTTATAGACCAATTTATACCATAGTATAAATAAAGATAGTTTGAATTGATAGTGATGGAAAAAATATTATTTTAGCTATGGACATTGGACAATAACACATCATTAGTTTGCTTTTAAAGAATTAAATGAGTTCAATTCTTCTACTATCAGCAGCAAACTTATCAATGACTTGCTGAACTGAAGGCTGTATGTCTTGATGAATATTCATCAATGCAAGCCCATTTAACCTTTCTTCCACCATGGTACTTCTGGTATAATTTTTCAGCCTACGCATGGCTGAAAAAGAACGCTCACACTCACAAGATGTAACAGGTAGAGTACCTAGAATTCTGAGAGCAACTTTGATATTTGCAAATGAATCAAAACTGATAGCTTTAAGTGTGGATGCAACACTATTGGGACATGAACTTTTATGACTTACCCAAAATGTCTCCCACAACTCCAATTCACCATCTAGTGCAAGGGGGTTTGGCAAATCTTCCTCGTAAAAATCTGAGAACTTTTTGAATGAATATTTCCAGCCAGTCATTCCAGCTTGATTGATTAGTGATATCATTTTACTAGGAATAATACTTAAACCATTGATTACGTTAACACTACTTACGTCAAATCTGGATTTAAGATCTGAACTCAGGTGATCTAGAACAGGAATTGTTAGTGAACATTTATAATATGAGGAAGGATCAGAAGCAGGGAAGTTTCTAGCACAAATCCTGGGAAGAGATACTTCAACATCAATTTCTTTTGCTAAATTGATAGCCTCCCCATACCACACATCATGGTAATTATCAATCATGTTACGGTGCCTGGTAACAGTGTTCTTCAACGATTCGATGAGCTCAATACCATCAAATATATCATCGTTCTTTGCCTGCAGTAACTGTGTCACAGGAAGAGTCAGATCAAAAATATGTCTAGTAATAATCAAAGAAACAATAAACTGAAAAGAAGAAATCATAGCCAAAAATGAAGTTGCTTGGGAAGATGTGCTTGGGTTACATTTACCTTCTTCATTCAAACTCATTTCCTTTAACGTAGAAAATATTGCAACAAATAAGTCCTGAAAAACATCCAAACCATCTATACGTTCGACCCACCTTGTTTTGCAGACATCAATTAGCTTCTTCCTTTTGCTGTCTTTATTAGCATGAACAAGTGAAATATTCTTCTCAAATAATAATTGTCGATTTTGAGAATTGTTAAAAAAGGATGATAACTCTTTCACCCGTGTCATGATATATTTAACTATTGGGACAGAACACGCATTACAAATTACTAAATTAAGTCTATGGCTAAAACAATGGGTATAAAGAGCCTTGTGGTTGAGGTTCAAAATATGTGCGGAAAGGCCATTTACATGGCCAGCAACAGCACCTGCCCCATCATACCCTTGGCCACGGCAATCTTCAATATTTAAAGAAAGGTCAGCCAACGCTTTCAAAATAGTTGTTGCAAGGTCTTTACCTGTTAGCCCCCACCGACAATGGATAAATTTGATGAAGTCTTCTCTAACGTTCAAGTTGTCATCCACAAATCGCAAAACCAGGGACATCTGCTCCTTATTCGAACAATCGGAAGCCTCGTCTGCTATAATGGAAAAGAACCTATTTCGCTTAACCTCACCAATAATTTCACCAGTTATTACCTGTCCACAACAATTGATTATTTCATTTTGGCTGGTCTTTGATATGTATGAAGCATTCTTTGCACACTTCTTGAGATGGTCTTCAAGAGCTACATCCCCTGCACGAACCCTCATATTCAGTAACTCAATAAAATTACCAACACCACCCTGAGAATAACTTCCAACTTCTGGATGATATTGGGAATCATCACGGTGGCCCCTGAAAGATAAACCTAGACGTGCACAAGTAATAATGGTGTCTACAATAGGAATAAGCTTTTTCCTATTCTCTGATACCTGATTTCTTCGATTCTCACTTATCAATATGTCAATTGGCAGAATATTACCTGACTGGCGAGTTAAAAGAGTTAGTGATGTACTGCTGTGCAAACATATTGATGAAGAACCATGTTTGCCCGAATGCTTTTTGAAATAACGGGTAGCATCATTCCACTGTTTAAATGGTTGGGAAAAAAAATTTTTTGGTGGATTCTTTTTCAACACTATATTGGGAAATCCATCACCAAACAGTACACAGGGAAGGCAATAAGCACCATCCTGACTGGGTGAATAGCATAACCAAGTATACAATTTCAACCATTCGGAACGAAAACTTCGACCATTTGTTATGGGGAAAGAGTAGGTTTTATCGGGTACAAAAACATTCTTGATAAGAGTACCAATTTCCAAATCAGTCATATTCTTGACTTTTTCTCTATAATGAGCAACATCATACTCCTGCAAAAAATGGGCCTGGGGAATTGTTTCACCACTTACCTTAGGCTGAGTTACCTGACCTACCGGTACATTTGTTGGTGGATCAGGAACAATAGGTATTATTTTGGGGAGAGAGGGAAAAGCAATCTTTGACTGAGATAAATTACCATGGGGTTTTTTAGGCTTTGGATGCAGACTGGAGAGAACTTTTTGTGAGAGTTTTCTTTTTAAAGCACCACCTTTAGCACCTTGTTTGTTGTCAAATATAATAGGGACAAAATGGTTAATTTGAAATACATCACCTGGTTCCACAACACCATGATAGCAAAACAAGACATGCACATCTGCTATAGGTTTTGTAGGTGGGCAAGGTTCTATTTTACAATTAAAAAGTAATTTACATTTTTTGTTCCCAAAGTCTGGATAATAAGAAAAAATGTTAGTGTTTGTGACAGAAGCCAAAGCAAGAATACATAAAAAACTGGACCATGTCTTATCAACACAATTCAAAATAGCTTGTTTCTGAACAAGCTCACTTCCAGAAGAGCCAGAATCAAATGCTGCAGCTGACACAGACATGGGTAATAAATTTTTGAAACTGTGAGAAATATTCACTCCATGTGTAGCATAGGCAGATACAAAATACGGGTGCTGAGAATAAAAATCAGCTTTAAGATATAACTCAATTGATGTTAGAAGTCTAAGATCTCTAGTAATAGAATTATCGCCTACCAGAGCCAAGGAAATAGAGCTGTACAAGCAATTTCCAGATGCTTCAGAGCTATAAAACGTGATAGCAAAACAACGTTATCAGACTCAATAAAAACTCAATCCAAACCAATCGATCGATAAGTAATTGCCAAGGTGGCAATTTGTTATCAATAAAAGGTATTGAGAGTCATTCAAGTTAAAATTAAACGTTATTTATCAGGTTAATATAGAAAATTGGGAAAAGAATGGCTACTGCTTTTGTTGACATATAACACATATTTAATATTAATATTATTCATACATGTAAATAAGACATAATTATTAATATTTTAAATAATTCACGCATTTCACGCTAGTTTAAGAATTTACTTCTCTAGTTTTCTTTCTATGTTACTGTCTTAGTCTTACTCACCTTAAAGCAATACAATATTGCTTTTTTCCACGCGTTGGGATATATGCCTCAGCATCGACATCCCTGTACAACGTTTTCCCAACCTGCGCCGCTATCTCTTCACCAGTTTGGTAGCTTCGCAATTCCAGTGTCTTTGACAAATCGCTAAAAAGTTTCTCCAGCAATTTAACATTTCCACTCTGTAGAGCGTTCTCTATAAGTTTCGTAGCATCGTTAGACGCCATATCGAAACCGAACTCCGTCTCAAACAACAGTCTGAAGTCGAGTCAGTGACGTTACCCTGCTTCACTTCCGACGTACCCTGCTTCACTTCCGACGTACCCTGCTTCACTTCCGACGTACCCTCTATTGTTTTCTGGTGTTTTGTCCAATCAGTGCTCGTTATCTTGCCGTCCCCCCGCCATTTTGACGTACTGTGATTACCCCTATTTGTAAATGCTGTCCTCTCCGTCCTCATGCCAAGAATAGTTACGGTGAAATTACATGAAGTAAAGCAGTGCAAACTGCGAAAACCGCTAAATACAGTTTGAATGAAATTACATGACAAAGAATTGTATCGCAAACAGCGCGCCAAGCCTCTAATAGTATTCAAAACAGAGAATTCATGTTAAATGTTTAAAAAATTGGACATTTTTAAAATTTAAAAATTTCAATTTAATTTGTTTTCACTTTGCCTTCACTAATTAATTCATGAATATTAATTAGCCTGGGATTTTACAGTACGTCACTTGACGTGTTCGACGTACCCTGAATCCGCCCCTGGGGTAACTTGACTCGACACATTGTTTTAGCCTTGTGACCATGTGGTGTTGTGTTGTTAGTTTTGTGTTCGATTAGTTTGTGAATAGAAGAATTAGTTTTATTGAGATTATGCTGTTTTGCATGTTGGGTATCTGGAAGGTGCTGTAAAGTTCTGTAGGAATGTTAATAATATTCTTTATGTCAGATTGGTTAATGGGGTTACATTCTGTCTGCTCGTTAGTGTTAGGTAGTCTTATTGGGGTGTGATTTGGGTTAGTCCTGGAAGGCCACTTTAAGGTTAACAATTATTGCTTAGATTGTTGATGTTAGTGTAGTCGACGTCGAGGTTCAGTAACTCGTTTTCCAAAAGTGCGTCAGTGTCGTATTCCATGTCGGAATTTAGGACTTCGGATATGACTTCCTCCGGCATGTGTTTGTGTGTTGATACCGTGTGTTGACTAAGTTCGTCCTGCATTGCAGCATCAATCAGTTGGTTCGTTGTTGTTGTTAGTTGTATCTAGTGTTCTTACAGTGTGTTTTCTGCTTGCTTTCTGTCGATCCTGCAATTGCTTCCGGGCAATGTCCCTGTTGTTGTCTTACTTGTGCTTCAAGAGTAACCACCTGTGCTTCAAGAGTAACCACCTGTGCTTCACGATCACTACAGTTGGTGCATGTTGGTGTGTGTTCTCCTTCATTAACTGTAACCGTCTCATGACTCTCCGATTATCGATTATTGATATTATTCATATCCGTAATATATTATTGTGTAATTTGTATGACTCAGTCTCATATATATTTGTAACTGCACTAATTTTAATTATTTGGCAGCACCTACCTAAAAATTAATTATCATTGTAATAATATAATAATAATATCTTTGAATTCTTCAAAATTATGCTTGGCATGTTCATTATTGGTAGTAATGTTGTTTAACTTGGGATTTCGGTGCAAGAATAATGATTGTTAAGTTATATGGCACTGAATCTGTCAGTCCAATTGATTTGCCCTTTTCCCCTCAACCACTGTCCCTGTTCCTGGTGAAACTATTTTTCATCTATAATTCTATTAAATACACTTACAGGGATTTCCATTTTATTTATTGTTATATGTTGTGAAGTGAAAAGCACCCCGTCGCTTCTCACTGAAATATATGTCTGAGTCACTGAAGGTGTTGTTACGTTCAAAGGTGTTCGTTATATTCAAAGGATCTCGCTGTCTTTTTAGAAGCTCCCCAGAATTCTTAAATTATTTTAACTAACTCACACTTTCACGGTTGGAAGAAAGTTTGGGGCAGGTCCACCTTGTAAAATAGACATGCCAATGAATTCACCACAAAGCTTAAAATCACCAGACATCAGTGTCAAAGTGGACTGAATATGTTCTCCATTTGAAAAAACTTCCTTTGCATGAATGCTAGCAATTCTGTAAAATTAAACATTGAAAAACCCTGAAAAATTACACAATAGTACAGCTACAGTACCGGAAAATGATTCCAACCTGCATTATAATGTACACTTCTGGTTTTTGTGCAAGCTAAGACAATACATACAAAATATTCAAGTTTAGCCAATTGCAAAACGTGATATATAAGTTGGTTTTAAACATCAAATTAAGTTACAAAAATGTACTGTCAAATATAAAAAATCTATGCAAACTAATGTTGCAACAAATTTTATGAACAAATATTATAAAAGCATATGGAAAATTTTTATTTAATTTAAACTGCTCTTCCAAAAACACGATTAGATTTTCACTCACTAATAAAAAGATTCTGAAGCTTTTCATTGGATTAACAGGAAAACAAGCTAGAATAAAAACCGCCACAATTTGTAGTGTTTGTAAAAACTTTCAGTTGTCTTTTTTAATTACTAAATTAATAAAGCTTTTATAATAAGTCATCTCGAACGTGTGCATCTAATAAAATATTGTAGGTTTTGTGAGTTTTTGTAACCATACACTGCATATTAATACCTGAAAACAGCTCTCTTGGTCCACCATCATCAACAGCAGGCTCTTCTGAAAAGACAACCTTCACTTTATCATCTGGTGATATTTTCCTCTGACGTAATTTTTTCTTCCTTTCGGCCAGGATAATGATAAAATGTCTTTGGTTGATGGGGAGGTAAAATGCACCACAGATGCATGCCCGACCTCCCCCTGGGGCTTAACAATATTGGTGCATAATTTACTAATTTACAAGTATGGTAATAAAATAATCGTATTTCTATCATCATTAAATATTTTTATAAAATCCACAAATTCCATTTTGGCTAATGTATCGTCTGTAAACTCTACCAGATTTGCCTACTTTAGGTATTTTGAGAAACCTCCTCCTCCTCAGGAAGTTGTGCAACAGTGTGTTGACAATTTGCGGAGAGCAGTAGGAGGCTCTGAGACACGAAGGTTCATAACAGAGGGTCGTATTGGACTTTCGCCATGATGTTTACCATTTATTGCACGGTAAGGGGGAAACTGCCAAACAGAAGCAGTGGACTTTCTTTGAGCAAAAAGACTTCTCATGCTGTAAACTGCCAGAAGTAGGTAACGTTGCACCGTGCAGACAGTATGTTGAAAGTGACCGTTTCACTACAAGTACACTTTGTGGGATGGTACTGTTGATCAAAGAAAGCGAGTGCCTACAAATGTGAAGTATGGATGTGATCATGACTATATTTTAAAAAATCTTGTCACCTCGTGATATTTCTGATTTTTTTAAGTTTTAGATTCTTAAAAACAGGAAATCAAGTGACCTCCACGTTTAGGATTTTCTATGGCTCTTTGGAGGAACATAGGTTACTTCGATTAATACTATTTATTCACAATTAATAAAATTTATAAAACAAAAACAACGTTTCGTGGAATGAAACAAACTTTGTCGACGTCTTTTAAGATGGTATTTAGATGCTATATATATATATATATATATATATATATATATATATATTATTAAGATGCTAAGCAAGTGGTATTTCGGAAGATTAGAAATACGGATATCTTGTGTTATTGATGACTGATCGGCCTGCAGGTACAACATCAGAACTATTGTATGTCGGTATTACTAGACACAACACCTTGTCCCAAACATCGTAAAAACAGCCTATATGCACAGCGCACTGTACAACAATAAGTGACCACTGCTATGCTTTTGTGTGCATTCTCCATTCTTGTCCAAGATGACAGTAGCACATTTGTAGACCCATTCACTTTTGCATTCTCAGTTTCTGGAGGGGGTAAATTTTTTTGTAGGCACATCTGGGCTTTTTAAACCAAAATACTTTAAAGCAGCTGCTATGCAATGGGCATCAACAATCAGATCTCTTGACTGTATAAACATTGTGGACAAAAAATTTTATTTCTAATTTTCACTTAGTAATTTAAAGGAATAGAAAAATCAAGATAGGGGAAAAATTGATTAGGTCACCAAATTTACATGTACTGTAGAATATCTTCTTATTCTTACTGATGTACTTGAAACAATGAAAATTATTACCGGTACCTGTATATTAATACCATGACATAGCGAAATTAGGCCAAAAAAAGTATTCTGTTTCTGACGGCTTTTTTCCAATATTTTTTATTTTTTTAGGAAACGCTTTTTGTAGAGTACTTTTCAAGTTTCTATATAAAGTGCAAACATTGATTTTTATGCTTTTAACAGAACAAACGTTTCCACACGCATCAGTGGTCGCCATTGTTGTCTGTGAGGGTGCCCATGCCCACAAACACGCAACTGATCAGCGGTTTTTATAAAAAAAAGTGACGCGCACAGTCAAAGATGATGCGCGTGCTTACAGGACACTTGTTGTTTTTTTCGCCTTAGTGAAAGCCAAGGGAGGATCTGTGAGATCACCGAGGTATAATATTTAACTTAATGATTTTATTTGTGTAAAAAGTATTGTTTGGATCACTGCTTGGTGGTCATGCATATGCATACTAACGAAGGAAAAAGAAATCGCCCTTGTTTGAGGCAAATTAAATATTAAAATCCAGGTAAGAACAAAAGAAATCGAGGTGATCATTATCATAGTGCAAATAACCTTTCTTGTGTACATAATGCAAGGCTTCTTGCTATGTCATACAACACTCGGAACCAATTTGGCATGGGCATGTTGGATCTCTCCGTGCTCAATGTACCATCAAAGTGTAACTTGTATACAGTCATGGAATGTACTCCATGAGGAACTCCAGAATTAGGGAAAATAGTTTCTTATTTTATTTTCCTAACATTTATTATCGTACATTTTTTCTTAATTTTTTTTCTAATCTATTTTTTCGTCATATATTTTTTGCAATGCGAATATTATTTTCGCTTCTCACAATTAAATCGTGTATGTTACTTATAATATCGATGACTGTTTTTCTCACAATTTTTGGTCATTTTTAAAAAATTAAATATATTTTTCTTTTCGTGTTCGTCGTCGTCTTCGTGTTGCATTTCGTCGCCGTCTTCCATCATAATTGGTTGGTGGGAGATGGATTGTTCGGGTTCTTTGGGATTTAGGTTTTTTTTTGGAGTAAAGTATATATGTCATTGAATTCGGGTGATGTTGGGTCCAGTTGGATTTCTAGTTGTGCTTCTTCGATGAGTGAATATAAATTTTCTACTTGAGGTGGTGCTGGTGGGAGGAAGGGTATTGGTGATAACGGGATTCCATCGATTGGAATAAAAAAGGTGTTGGTGGAGCTGCAGTGAACGCGAAAAAATTTGGTATCTCTCGGCGTGGTGGTTCTGGTGATGGATGAGGTGGTAGCGGTGAAGGCGTTCGCTATTTGTGGTGGTTCTGGTGATGGAGACGGTGAAGGCGGTGCGAAACTTTTTTGACACATTGCCAAAATCAAAATATCCGCCGCTTTCCCCCTTCCGATTCATCGGCGGATGAAACATCAGAGAGCTCAGCCAAGCGTCTCACTCGCACCACTGAGTTACTCTTCCAATAGTTTTTCAAAGTTTTCCCCCATGGTTTCAGTTTTTTTACCGTCCGCTTTGTTTCGGCCCATCTCAATTTCTGAATGAAAAATTTTCTCACATTATTTTATGATCTATTTTCCTCTGATTGGTCGATTGATTTCTAGGAGGTCGTAAGGTCCTACAACCATTAGCAGCTAGAGATGTCAGAATTCTATCATGCCTAGCCTTGTCAGTACCGGTAAGAGGACAGAAGCGTTCAAGCTCAGCAGTAAAAGTTTATACGATCTTATCACGAGTTGTACCAATTTTACGATTGAAATTTAGAAACATTTGCATATGGGGATGGATATGTTGCAGCCTCGGTAACTTCATTAGCAGCCCATGTTTGCCACGACTGGTCAGCAGAAGGTTGAAATTCAAATAAACAAAGTTGTCCATTTATTGTGAACACACTATCTTCCAAGAGCAGCATCTTTTGAGTGTTTGTTCCAAATGTCAGCATAAGGGCATGCTTTTCAGGAAAACTTAACCCATGAAGAGCATATTGAAATTCACGACTGCGTAGGTAAATTCCAAAATTGCAACAAGTTAATGTATCAAACCCCATCACCAAATTGACTCAACTGTGCGACAAACCCCAATGCCTCCAGGTATAACATCTACATGACCGATATCGATAGCTTTAACAAATGGAAAAAAATGGGAAAACGTGCCACTGGAAAAACATCGTTGGTACTGATAGTAATAAGCAATATCGGATAAAGATCATAAATTATTTTGCGAGCTTCAGAGAGGGATGAAAGTTCAATATCAAAGGTCTATCAGAATCATCATACTGACAGATGGTTTTCTTCTGAGAACTTCAGAACGAGATATATGCTAGGCTCTATCAATCTGCGAATTCAAAAAATCATCATGGTAGCCCTTCCTCTTAAACCAGGTTTTCATCTCTCTTGTGCTGGCCTTAATAGCCTGTCATACTACAATGCAGTTCCAAGGACCACAATATGAGGTTGTGCCAAGTTTTACACAACATGTTGTACTTCTTTTTATGCTCCTAAAAATAACCAATTGGATTAAATTAATCTGTGGCCTTTCAATAGTTTTCGACCTACAGTTCTAGTACAAACTTAATAAAATCTTGAATAATTAATGGTTTGAAGAAAATTCCAGCTTTCTAAAACGAATGCCGAGAATAACACTGATGTCACTATTCATGTTTGTCCGCTTTTACCAAATATAAGAGCCCAGCTCAAAACTTTCAAATGAAGAGCCATAAACACAAGATATTAGAATATTAATATTAGTAAAGATATAAATCGTTAAAGTATCCTGTTCATACCCTTAATTTCTCTGTTCCTTCCTTAATGGGTTGTTTGTGTAGGTTAATGGCAGGTCAGAGAGACCCCCTTGTACGTACAGGCTTTAAAAACCAATGAAACAAACTCTTGTGGTTTCGTTTGTAGAAACCATTTGTGGAATTGAGCAGCTCGACCGCTTCAACTTGTTTCACGGTCATTCCACACCTTTCCAACGACGCGAGCATGGGAAAAATTTCCTCTTCGTGTTCCTCATTAGTTAACCCACTTTCGAAGACCATTCGGGCATTACGACCGAAGATGTCCGACACGAATTCGTCTGATACCCACTTTGGTAGACAAAGTTCGTTCTCTAACTTACGTCGATGAGCATAGCAGATGACAGATGTACTGCTTGAGGAAACGAGTTCTTAAACAGAATAATTCCTGCTGTATCTCCGTCAGAACCATACGTGAGATATTTAATCTTTGGCTCAAACTTCACCATATTCTGTGACAGAAAAGCGTACGTTTTACCATCTTGCGTTGATGTACCAGTGATGGACCCAAAAAGTACGGGCATTTTCCTTGGGCATTTTTAACATTAGGTACGGAAACGTAGTCAGTTACGTGGAAATTTCCGCAGTTAAACGTGGGATCTACACCTAGAACACCGAGTTTACTAGGCGTGAGTTGTTGGTCTGTTGAAAAGACATGGATTCTCCGCTATCGTTGATGGCCACTGCACGATTAGTCTTCAATGCAGTTCGCATGGCGATAAGGGGATGTTTTGTGGCCGACCTTCTCATCAATGCCAAAGTTGACCTTCTCAATAAATTCCCATGACACTGAACTCGTAACTCATAACTGACTGTGTGATTGGTATTTGAGAACTGTTCTTTAAACACTTTTGCCAGCACTCTTTCAAATATGCCTCGTCAGTTTTAAAACTGTTGGAACGGAAATGGTGTTGAACTGGTCCCTCTTGTGCAAATTCAGGATTTCCTTCAGCATAAAAAAACTCAGCATCTCCATTCTCACGTGTCTTCCACCAAACATCTGCACCTGCTAAGATACAATCGCTGACTCGTTCTAGGTGAACTTGCCAAACTCAAACCTTTCTGCATGTTATCTCTTCATATTCACTGTCAGTGTAGAATGTTGCTGGCTCATACAAACACGACACCATAAAAACAAGATGACTATCATTTGCCACTGTTGAGAGATCATGCCACACCATTAAGTGGCGAGTTATTTCCATAATTTTCGGTCTCTCTTTCATGTCCTCTTGGCTTTCGCCTTCTGTTAATATTTCATTGAGCAGCAGAACAGGAAAATAGACAGTTATAAATGTTTGTAGATGTGTTGGTTGACCAGCATTGCTGTATCAGCAAAAAAAGTTATACTGTATATTTGTAGAAGTGTTGGATGTGCAGTATACTGGGAAATTTGACCGTTTAGTTGGAGAGGATTCTGTTGGAATTTCTTAGGTCGAAACCGGTCAATTACTTCATCAATATCAAGATATATTTCTCTGTGAATGTTAAGCAAAGCTAGTCCTTTTAAACGACCTTAAGACATAGAATTCCAAAGATATGTTTTGAGTAGCCTCAGAGTGGAAATGGAGCGCTCGCAGGTGCGGTTACCACTGGTATTGTGGCAAAAATGTGAAATGCTGTGTATATATTTGGGGAGTCAGACTTGTCCACAAATAGCAAGACATCATATGCAATGTGGTAGAGAACTCTTTTGAGCTATCTTGCATTTTTTGTTCATATATCCAGTTCAGTTTCTCGGAAATATGGTACTGGCAGGTCCTCTTTGTAAGTCTCCAGAAACTTTGAAAATTGTTGTTTCAAATCATCTCTTGTTACCACATTCTTTGGCATTCCATAAAGAGCATCCAACACATCTACGTTGGTCTTGGAAAATCTGGTGGGCATTTCGCTGATAAGATGATCCAAAAATTGAATTGACAGGAGCAGGGACATTTGAGCGTTTTTTGTCTACCAGTTCTTGGTTTATTAGGAGCTGTTCCCACTGTCAGTAAGTGTTGTTACGAGTTCACTAAACCAGGAATCATAGCATTTATCTACCCGATCTCGCATCTCGTTCAGCAGAGCGAAGAGGAGGTTAACTTTCTCTGTAGCCACACCCCAGCATCATGAAATAGACTGTAGTTGGATAGTTCGTGGTCTGGTAACCTCGAGACAACGGGAAACAATTACAAGAGACAGACTGAAATGTAACTATACTGTAGTACAGGCTCTTCGCTTTTTTGCTGAGAAGAGCATTATGAAAGTAGCCAAACAAACCATCTACCCTGCAAGGTTTTGTGCGACAAACAGCCTGGTAAAAAAAAGGTGCTTGCTACGTACCTGTGGAAGGGAAACGAGAAGTTGACTTAGGATGAGAAGCAGCATTGGAATCAATGGATCAACAGCACTGACCCGTGTACTATTTATTGAAAGGCTAATGGAAGATTCGTGCTGATTTGGAATTTCTTCAGTTTCTTCACAAATGAAAATGGCAATGGAAGGTTGATTTTCAGCCTGCTTAGAAACGAATATTTCTGATCTGTTTAGCGACTTGTTGGTGAGATGTACGGCCTCCTGTACCAAATCCACGGCATCTCGCATTGGTGGAAACATTTTGTGCATGCATCTTGCAAAGACAAATTGGGACTTGGTATGGCACGTGGTTCCTCTTGCTGAATTTGTGTTCCAACGCCCCGAAAACTGCCGGTCATTATCGGAGCACCATAGTAAACTGGCCTCTGAATTTGTTTAAAGGAAACATGTATCTAATTAAAACTTCCTGCAGTAGTTGCACGATGTAATCAGCTGTGCAACTGGAGATCTGAACCAACCCGAAAGGATCTTCATGAATGCTGTAATGCTCGTCAACCCAGCTACAGCAGACGACTAATTACTCTTTATTCACAATATCTCTTGTTTCATCTTCTATAATAGAAAAGTAACCAGCTTTTTGCATTCTTATAAGTATTTTGCAGAAAACAAAACTGATATTGAGAATTAATTTCACGCCCCCGTTGCCATCCTCTCACGTAACTGAAAGGCAGGTATCTGGATCATGTCCTCCAAACACCTTTCCCAGCAGTCTTTCAAATATTCCCCTTCTGTTTCAAAGTTGCTGGAGCGGAAATGATGAAACCACTACTCTCCTCCACCAAACACCTTCCCCAACTAAATGAAAGTCACTGATTCTTTCAAGGCGTGCTTGCTTGCTAAGCTCGTTTCTTTTGTATTTGCCGTGAAATGATGGTGTTGCCAAAAGCAGGCAAAGATGATGCCAGTTTAGAGACCACTGCATTGTGCTTGGAAACAGGAATTTTCATTAGCTGTTAATTTTTTTCTCAGCTTGAAGTCTTATGAAAATGTTTGCAATGATGTGGTTAGAGTGATACGAAGAGGTATCTCTTGTGATATTTATGATTGCATTGAACACAACCTCTTGTTTTTCGAAGTTGGCAGATCAGATTCTGCATTGGTACATGGGCTGTAATGTTATGAAAATAGCTGCCATAAAACTTCCGAGTGGTCATGTGCTTCAATTTAAATGCAATGACTTTCTACAAGAGTCCATGGTGCCAGGCAAGGTTGTGAAGACATGACTGATATTGGTGTTTGAGCATCTTCTGAACCATAGGCATTTCTTGAATTTCCACCAAGGTGTCCAGTAACAATTGGGCTTTTGAATTTACCTTGCCCCTGATTTTAGTGGCAACCAAGATCAAGCATAGCGATAATCAAAAGTCCTTTTTGTTTCCTTACCACTGAGTGATAAGGCACTGTCGATATATTGTTGTGTGCTTATTTAAAATATATATATATACAAAATATACACTTTAATATAGAGGTAGATCCAATAACGCTATGTATAAGGCACTGTCGATATATTGTTGTGTGCTTTTGTATATATTTTTGTCTTTTTTTTATTGTTTGTAAGTCTCATTCGCTTTCGAACGCTACGGAATTTGTCCCGTAGCTGCTGCCTATTATATTTTCCACCTGGCGTCATTCGAAGTTCTCTGCATGTGGAATCCTGCCACAGGGCTTCTAGAGTTTCCGACGTTGTGGCAGAGTTTTCTAAATATCTCGTGGCCTCCTGCAGTGCCACAGCAGTCTCTCCAAAGTTAAATAGTCGCTTCGGCTCAATAAGATTCGGCAGTATAGCTTTATAATGCCGGTGCTGGTGGAAGTGGTGCTGGTGGAGGTGCTAGGGGAGGTGCTAGGGGAAGAGGGATGGGTGGTGGAGGTGCTAGGGGAAGAGGGATGTGTGGTGGAGGGGCAAAGGTTATTTCTTGCATGATTGGTTGAGGAGACGGAGGACTTCTGGGTGGAGACGAGAAATCTTCATCACCGGACGATTCGCTATCACTGTATCTGGAACAAGTTACAAAAAAAATGTTTGGGATGATTTCCCATATTTCTCCGCCGAAGCCCCCCCTGCCACGACCAACAAGTGGAACATCCCACCATGTAGCCATGGTTAGGGTTAGGGTTAGGGGGGTTAGGGTTAGGGTTAGGGCTAGGGCTAGGCATATGCAACCGTATTGGTACCAATGGTCCCAATACGGTATAACCGTATTAGTCCCAATGGGACTTATTTGGGCTCCGAATTGGGACCATTAAGAGATGATTGCTAATGACTTATAATGATGTTTTGAAGATATTTTTGCAATAAAATTTTTTTTTTTTTCGATACAAAAAATGCTGACTCAGCTTTTTTTTCTAAAAAGGTATGAAAAGAGTTTTAGAGTCATTTTGATTTTTTTTGTTTTTTTAATTTATTCCATACAAAAAATGCTGACTCAGCATTTCTTCCCTTTTAAAGTAGTCAGCAAAAGTGAAAACTTAAGGTAGTAAATCGTGTTTCGAAAACCGGAAGTGAAATTTTTTTCTAATTTTCGTTAGCTACAGCCTTAACGAACACTTTTGCTTATTGAAGTAGTCAGAAAAAATGGTTATTTAAGGAGTAACTGATGTTTTAGAAAACCGGAAGTGACGTCATAAAAAAAGGGTAGAAGATCACTTTGGGGACATATTTGTAGTACATCATAGTCACCCATAAGGCCCCATTAAGAAGTTATGTCCATAAGTGTACATAGAAAAAGACCGGTGATAATGCTGACTCAGCATTTCTTCCCTTTTAAAGTAGTCAGCAAAAGTGAAAACTTAAGGTAGTAAATCGTGTTTCGAAAACCGGAAGTGAAATTTTTTCTAATTTTCGTTAGCTACAGCCTTAACGAACACTTTTGCTTATTGAAGTAGTCAGAAAAAATGGTTATTTAAGGAGTAACTGATGTTTTAGAAAACCGGAAGTGACGTCATAAAAAAAAAGGGTAGAAGATCACTTTGGGGACATATTTGTAGTACATCATAGTCACCCATAAGGCCCCATTAAGAAGTTATGTCCATAAGTGTACATAGAAAAAGACCGGTGATAATGCTGACTCAGCATTTCTTCCCTTTTAAAGTAGTCAGCAAAAGTGAAAACTTAAGGTAGTAAATCGTGTTTCGAAAACCGGAAGTGAAATTTTTTCTAATTTTCGTTAGCTACAGCCTTAACGAACACTTTTGCTTATTGAAGTAGTCAGAAAAAATGGTTATTTAAGGAGTAACTGATGTTTTAGAAAACCGGAAGTGACGTCATAAAAAAAAAGGGTAGAAGATCACTTTGGGGACATATTTGTAGTACATCATAGTCACCCATAAGGCCCCATTAAGAAGTTATGTCCATAAGTGTACATAGAAAAAGACCGGTGATATATAGAAAAAGACCGGTGATAATGCTGACTCAGCATTTGGTGATAATGCTGACTCAGCATTTCTTCCCTTTTAAAGTAGTCAGCAAAAGTGAAAACTTAAGGTAGTAAATCGTGTTTCGAAAACCGGAAGTGAAATTTTTTGTGAAATCATAGTCACCCATAAGGCCCCATTAAGAAGTTATGTCCATAAGTGTACATAGAAAAAGACCGGGGCCCATTTTGATTTTTTAAATTTATTCCATACAAAAAATGCTGACTCAGCATTTCTTCCCTTAGAGAAATTTGTTTATTTCTTCCCTTAGATATATTGAAGAACATCATATTGAAGGCGATTTTACCACCATGCGGACCTCTTTTTTTACCATTCTGACGCCACATTGTCGATAGCTATACCCTTTAGTAACACTTTTGGTTATTAAAGTAGTCAGCAAAAGTGAAAACTTAAGGTAGTAAATCGTGTTTCCAAAACCGGAAGTGAAATTCGAAATAATTATTTGTAATTTTTTCTAGTTTTTGTTAGCTACAGCCTTAACGAACACTTTTGCTTATTGAAGTAGTCAGGAAAAATGGTTATTTAAGGAGTAACTGATGTTTTAGAAAACCGGAAGTGACGTCATAAAAAAAAAGGGGTAGAAGATCACTTTGGGGACATATTTGTAGTACATCATAGTCACCCATAAGGCCCCGTTAAGAAGTTATGTCCATAAGTGTACGTAAAAAGACCGGAGGTAACCCATTAGGCGGGGGGTTAGGGTTAGGATCTTTGTTGTGTTGGGGTTGGGTTCTAGCATTAACGCTAATATAACATAATATACATTTTTTACAAAGGGGTTGGACAAGGGTTTTAGGCCCATTTTGAAATATTTTTTTTTTAGCCAAAAGTAGTTTTAGACAATAATAAAGACATTTTGAGAAGAATAAACAAATTTTTGTTTTATTAAGTGTGTAACAAGGCAAAGGTTAACTTTTCATTCGATAATTGTTCGATATCTTAGTCTTGAAGTGTTTGAGTGAATCAAAGCTTACATGTTCGATTCTAGTAGTATTCAGAAGGTAAAATGTTCGATTCCAGTAGTATTCAGAAGGTAAAATGTTCGATTCCAGTAGTATTCAGAAGGTGAAATGTTCGATTTCTGTAGTATTCAGAAGGTAACATGTTCGATTCCTGTAGTATTCAGAAGGTAACATGTTCGATTCCATTAAGGACTTTCTTATCTTTCTTTTCTTTCTTCTTTCGTAGCTTTCTTCTTTCTTCTTTCTTCTTTTTGGATTTTGTTTTTGTATTTTTTTTGGGTTTTCTGTTCATTTTCTTCTTTTTTTGGTATTTTCTTCTTTTTCTTCTTTTTTTTGTTTTTTCTTCTTTTCCGAGTGCCGAGTTCGTCGTCGTCGTCGTCGTCAGGTCTTGCGTTTGTCCAGACTCTTCCTCAGGGACTTGAATTTATCACGCAGTTGCTGCTTAGTGAATTGCCCGCCATCGGAATCGGGAAACATCCCGACCCTCCGGCAGGCTATGTTTTCAGTCAGCGCGTGCGTGATGTCGGCCATGAGAGCCGACGATTGCAAGTATGAGGTGGCTTCCATCAGTGCTGCCGTCTGCGTTGATGTAAATAGTCGCGTTGTGGTTGACGGCTGCACTGCTTGATGTTTCTTGGAAGCCGAGGCCACAGTATATCGCTGGTGGAGGGAAGGTCGACTGGTGGTGGTGGCGGTGGAGGTGGAGGGAAAAGGAATGGTTCGGGAATGAAGGTATTGGTGGACGATGGAGGGGTCGAGGTGCTTGAAGGTTGGGTTGGCTTTCAGGGTGGTGGTTACTGTGGCCAAGTCTGGACACTTTTTTGGTCAGGACGTCGAGGAATTGGAATAGCAGGTCTCTGCGCAGCTCTTGGGGGATGACGTCGTATGGTTGTGGGATTTGGCTTTGCAGGAAAGGAGTTTGAAGGGGTGGTGACGGTGGGCGTGTGGAGGGTGGTGACGGTGGTACTGAGGAGGGTGGAGACGGTGTGGAGCAGGGAGACTTACCAGGAACCGAGGAAGAGGGTGGTGGTTGGTGACGAGTAGGTTCGGTGGGAGTGACACGCATGGAGCAGGAGGACGAAGTGGCAGACACAGCTGAGGAGGACCATGGGACGATGATGGTAGGGGCTTTGGATATCGTACAGGTAGGTTCTCTGGGTGCTAAGATGGTAGAGGTAGGTGGTATTAGGGATGAGGTAGTTGCTGTCCGGGCGTACTGGATGAAGTCTGCCACTCTTCCCTGCTCAGGGTAGCTTGGATCCACATAATAATGCGAATCGGCCGTGCTCCGGGAATGCGTCATCTGTTTCGCAAGCGATTCAGATGACACCGAAGCGGACGCGTCCTGCCGATGACGGCGGACAACGAACTTTCGGAAACTCGTTCCCTGAAGCACTCCCGTCATAGCAGGAATAAGGCTTAGCGCCATTGTCTTCACGCGACAGGACACACCCTTCCCGTTAAAAGCGGTCCCGAATTGCGTGACGAAAAATGGCTTACCTCTCTCCTTGCTCCTTAATCCCTTAAATGTTGAACTGTCGCTGTTCAGGCACAATGGGCGAAGAATTTGGAGGTAGATGCGACCCATCTCCAGAATCTCGGAGTTCCAAAACAGGGTTGCTGGACCACCAGCGCCAGTTTTATGCCTGACCGTAAAGGTCAGGTACCGCTCGGTGCTGGTGCTGCGGTCCATCTTCCCTGCTTTGAACTCCGATATCGTTAGATTTGAAATCGCACCACAACGCTGGGCGCTGTCAATCAGCAGCCTCATCATTAGGTAGTCCCGAAGTCTGGTTATTTCGAGCACATTCGGAATCCGAGCGCCCGATTTCGCCAGCTCCGAGAACAACCCCACCATTTCCCTCGCACCTTTGCCGTCGACCAGTTCGGAGATTTCTGATGGCAGCAATGTTGCTTCCAAGTGTTGCTGGTGCAAAACGCGCTTTCTGGCGGGCATGGGTTCCGCCTGGGACCTGCTCCAACGCAGAGTACGAGCTAGCATCTCGTCTACGCGTGAAATTGTTTCACAGTCTATCTGCATTAGTTTACTAATACTAGTCTTTCGACCTTTGACAAACTGATAAAACTCTTTCAGCGAGCCGAGATAGGCTAGGAGAGTACCGGGTTCTCTCGGTTCCTCAAGGAGATGATTCCCATCGAAAAACCGACTACGTATCTGTGTGACGCAGTTATCGTCCCAGAGAAGCTCCACGTCCTTGGGAGGGTCCTGTACTTCGTACAGTAACCTACCAACTCGACGCATATGTTCGAGACCTTGTTCGCGTTCCTTTACACCACCGTCGGACGACAGAAGATGTTCTAGGAACATTGCCAACACCGGGATTTCTTCCAGCAGAGCATTGATCTTGCCTCGCGGTATCACTTTCGGGGCAGTTGGTTCTGAGGTGTCGGACAGGGTGGAGAAAGCCGATGACGGAGACACGGATCGGCTTGGTAAGTCAGGCATGGTGGACGGGCTTGGGATTCGGGTGGAGGAGTTGGAATGGGAGTGGTGGTCTTCTTCTGACGACGACGACGACTTGTTTGACGAGGACGGCTTCCATTCTTGCTTTTTCTTCTCCATTTGCTTTCTCTGTCTGCTTACTTTCTGATGTTTCATAGCCGCCCTCGTCTTTATAACTTGTTGATTGTATCTACAAAGAAAATATGAAATAAGCTAACCATGCAAGTTGTCCTGTTGATCTAGTATCCATCGGGTCTTTGCAATGTATCACTTTGCTCTTTGCAATGTATCACTTTGCAATGTTGATACTTACTTCTGGAACTCGGCACTCTCCTTTAATAAGCCATGGCTTTGCTGGAGGTGGACGCCAACACTGCACACCTTGCTTATGCAGAAGGGATAGGGGCACGCGATGGGAGCAACGCGTTGTCTACCTTGCGTGCGTACCTTGACAGCCCGATGTTGTTGGCAGTATAGGCACGCTGCGTCTTCACTATAATGGTGAATGGTGACGAGGTGCCTATACAACTGAGTCAAGGACTTACCGCACGCAGGGCATTGCTTCGACCGTCTTGTGCCCCTCTAAAAGAAAGAAAAATAAAAAAAGTGTGAGAAATGATTTCATTTTTAACTTCAGTTTCCTAAATAAATATAAGGTGAAGTTAGTGCCAAAAACATTTTTACTTAGTTTAATTACCTTCGTGCTGACGTCCACCTTTTCCTCTTCGCTGCTGCTGTCTTTCTCCTTCTCTTCTTCTGCCTTTTCCCTTCTGTTTCTTTTCTCCGCCTTCCTTTCATCTTGCCATTTCACTTCTTGTCGCCTTCTCTTCTCTGCCTTCTTTCTCATTGCCATCTCCTCTTCCTCATCCGCCTTTTTCCTCATCTTCCTCTGCTCTTTCTCCAACCTTTTCCTTTCCTCCTTCACCTTCTCCTTTGCCAATTTAATATTTATCTCCTTCCTCGCCAACACCTTCCTCTCATGGACCAACCACAACGGCATGTCATCGTCCGAAACACCCCCCTGACGACCCTCGTCCATGGCAACACCCTCCTGACGACCCTCGTCCACAGCAACACCCTCCTGACGACCCTCGTCCACAGCAACACCCTCCTGACGACCCTCATCGACAGTAACACCCTCCTGACGACCCTCATCCACAACACCCCCCTGACGACCCTCATCCACAACCTCCCGATAAGCCTCCTGATACCTCTTACTATACTCCTCCATGTCAAACTCACTATCCGAACTAGTGTTGACCCCGTCCAACCCCCTTTTCCTACGCCTTTCCTCTTGTGCCCTATACACCTCCTTCTTCTTTTTCAACCGTTTCTCCCTCTGCCGCATTGTCCTCTTTGTCTCCATCACCTCCAAATCCTCCACTCCAACTCGCCAACGTGCTGCTTGAAGCATTCCCCGCTTCCCTTGCCTCCTTCTTACTCGCCAGCCTATGGCGTTCGTACTGGCGGTCCCTTGTGTGCTGCGTCACCATTCTGCTGAACTTCAATAAATTTCTAGTTAAAAAAAAAAATGGGACTAATTCGGGTTTTTTTTTGGTTTTTTTTTTATTAAAGCGGTCAGCGGTTAATAAGGGTTTCGCATAAATTTCACTTTAAAAAAAAATAAAAAAAAATGGGACTAATTCGGTATTTTTTTAATTTTTTTTTATAGCGGTCAGCGGTATCCAGGGTTTCGCATAAATTTCACTGTGTGTATTAGTGACGTCGTAACTCATCTCTATACCTATTCTAAGATAAATCGGTTCAAACGCTGTTGACTTATTAACGTTTTATTCACAATATTTGTATTCAAGTTACACAGTATTCAGAAGGTAAAATGTTCGATTTCTGTAGTATTCAGAAGGTGAAATGTTCCATTCCAGTAGTATTCAGAAGGTGAAATGTTCCATTCCTGTAGTATTCAGAAGGTTAAATGTTCGATTTCTGTAGTATTCAGAAGGTGAAATGTTCCATTCCAGTAGTATTCAGAAGGTGAAATGTTCGATTTCTGTAGTATTCAGAAGGTGAAATGTTCCATTCCAGTAGTATTCAGAAGGTAAAATGTTTGATTCCTTTAACTTTAACTTTAACTTTTTTTTTCTTTTTCTTTTTTTCCGTTTCTTCTTCTTTCTTTCTTTTTTTTGGAATTTTTTTTTTTTTTTGTTTTTCGAGTTTTTTTCAACTTTTTATAAACCACCTAACTGCCTCCTGATTGTCCTAAATTTGTCTCTGACTTGCAGGTTTGTGTATAATCCTATTTTGAACTCGACGCATTTCGCATCGTTTTGCACGCGGAAGAGTATTTCCGCGGCTGTGGCTGTGTCTTCCAGCCCATCCGTTGCCAGCTGAATTGCCAACGTTTCATCCGCCGTAAATTTCCGTGTTGCTAAACAAGGGACGCATCGACGACGTTGTCTTGGTGGCTCGTCGGTGCTGGTCCATGAGGAGGTGGGCGATGGTTTGAATACGGGACCGGCGTGTAGAGGAGAGGAAGGGTAGGTGGATGTGGATGCACCGGCGTGTAGAGGAGAGGAAGGGTAGGTGGATGTGGATGCACCGGGGTGTGGAGGAGAGGAAAGGTGGGTAGATTGTGGATGCTGTGGTTAGGTAATGTGGATGCCGAGCTTTCGGAGGAAGATGGAGAGGTTAGTGGATAGGGTAGTGGATAGGGTAGTGGAGAGGCTAGTTGGGAGAATGTTGGAGAGGCTGGTGGAGAGGCTAGTTGGGAGAATGTTGGAGAGGCCGGTTCAGAGGGTGAGGACGAGTACCATGGATTGGGTAGTGGAGAGCCTAGTTCGGAGGATGAGCATGGTCTATGGGCTGGTGGAGAGGAAGATGGAGAGGTTGGTGGAGGGGCTGGTGGAGGGGCTGGTGGAGAGGCTGGTGGAGAGGTTGGTGGAGGGGGTGGTGGAGGGGCTGGTGGAGAGGCTGGTGGAGAGGCTGTGGAGGAGGAGCTATCCAATTCCAGGCGGAAGTAATCGTCGCTATATGTGGAAGTTACAAATATTTTTTTTATAATTCCCCATATTTCTCCGCCGAAGCACCCGCGCGCACAAGACATGTTATATATGTACCCAAGACACATTACCAAAAGTCTTGGCTAAAAATAAGCAAATTTAGTGAAATTTTTCAAAATGGGACTAATACGGTTTTTTTTTTTTGTTCTAACGGTCAGCGGTTTGCAGGGTTTCGCATAAATTTCACTGTGTATATCAGTGACGTCATAACGCATCTCTATACCTATTCTCAGTTTAATCGGTTCAATACTGACTGAGATATATATAGCACAAACTATTTTGTAGAACATCATATATTGAGGGCGATTTTACCACCATGCGGACATCTTTTTTTACCATTCTGACGCCACATTGTCGATAGTTTTACCCTTTAGGAACACTTTTGGTAATTAAAGTAGTCAGCAAAAGTGAAAACTAAAGGTAGTAAATCGTGTTTCCAAAACCGGAAGTGAAATTCGAAGAAGTATATCACTTATTAAGTGTTTTTATACCAGAAAAAAGCATATTTTATGACTAGTATAATAAGCAAATGTGATTAGAATCGAAATTCCAACAATCAATTTTTTTGTTTTTTTTCTAATTTTTTTTTTTTTTTAGCTACAGCCTTTACGAACACTTTTGCTTATTGAAGTAGTCAGAAAAAGTTACTTATTTATCTTAGGTTATTTATCGAGTAACTGATGTTTTAGAAAAACCGGAAGTGACGTCATAAATAAAAAAGGGGTAGAAGATCACTTTGGGGACATATTTGTAGTACATCATAGTCACCCATAAGGCCCCATTAAGAAGTTATGTCCATAAGTGTACTGATTTTTTTTCAAAAACCCTAGACCGACCCAGGTCCCCACCCCCCCCCCGTCCATAGCTAACAAGTGGAACATTCCAGCATGTAGCCATCTAGGTGAGTACACTGAACAAGTTTCAGCTCAATCGGTTCAATACTGACTGACATATAACTGAAAACCTCTATAAACCCTCTATAGGCCGACCTAGGTACCACCCCCCCCCGGACACGACCAACAAGTGGAACATCCCACCATTTAGCCATTGTCTAGGTGAGTACACTGAACAAATTTTGGCTCAATCGGTTCAATACTGACTGAGATATAGTCACTTTAGTATTTTGTCCACCCTCCCATCCCCTCTACATTGGTATTAGTTCAAGATGGCGGCCAAACAAGACATGGGGAATAATTTCATTTACTTTCGCATTAAAGTGAATGAAAATACCCCGCAGACTGCAAACAAATATGATAATTACAAACATCTAATCACGAAGGAACTTCCTATCATAATTTCCAACGTTGGAACATGTTTGGAAGTGAGTAATTAATGAAAATATACTAAATATTCGATAATAACAGCAAAACATGGCTGAAACATATATTTATACATTTAAAACACTTTTAAAGTTAAGTTACTGCAACCAAACATGATACGAGCCAACGTACATAGTAGATACGTCTGCCCATGGCAATATAAAACCTCCCAACACATTTTCATACCATTTATAGGTAAAACATTTGCATAATATGAATAATTTATATTACCATATATGCAAATACATAATATTAATCATAAATATGACTTAATGGTGTCGAAAAAGTGGAAATATTTAGTCCAACTAGTGTTAGAAACAATATTATTTACCCTTTATCTGCCATTCTTGACTTGAAACGTTGCAAATCGCACTTTTACTCGGCTAATACACACTAGATGTCTTCTTGATGACTTGGAACACGGCAAAGGATTGGAACTAGCGCAGTATTAGTAGGACTGGGATCTAATATTTACATTTTATAGTGTCTAGAGCACTAGGTTTAAAGTGCATATAAACCCAAATTCGTTTCTGGCTCGAACGAAAGAGGAGATGGATAGAAGGTTTTTTGCAGATTATTTGATCGAGAAAAAATGAAAAACAAAGATTCTACAAGCTCCCAAAGTTGGATATTTTGATTTCATGACCGGTAGTACGGAGTCTGGGTCGAGAGTTGTTTGTGACGTCTATGTAGTCATTCGTTTTACTTCCGGCCCCGAATTACTAGGGTTTTCATAGTAAAAACGTGAAGAAACGTTGTTCTTGTCGAAGCGTATTGCCGATGTAAAATTCAAATTCAGGAAGTCATTCTTCGTCTAATAGTTCATATTTTAACGCGGAATACGATTATGAAGTGGAAATAGTGGGCGAAGTGACAGAAAATGAGAATAATGTCGTCGAATATGTCGCCGGCGCGGACAGTATGTTGCAGCCATTATGAGCCATATGTTATACAGCCGAATCAGACAGGCGTCGTTTGCGCTTCGCCGGCTTCGGTATAAAAACCACTTTCAACATCCCAAAGCTATGGCTGAACCTTGTCGACCGGTTGTGGCTCTGTGAATGATGCACATCGACTATTCGACTCCGCTGGAAAGTGAAATCTATCTCCACGGGTTGTTTCAAAAATATATTCACTTTGAGAATTATTGACGGCAATATGTTATGACGCTGTTGGATAGCGTTACACCATTCTATACCAGACAGAGAGTTATTCTTTGTCTAATAGTTCATATTTTAACACAGAATACGTTTATGAAGTGGAAATAATGGGCGAAGCGACAGAAGATAAGAGTAATGTTGTCGACGAGACGACGACGACGAAGATAATGTTCATGTTGTTACAGGCATCGAGACAGGCGTCGTTTGCGCTTCGCAGGCTTTGGTATAAAACCACTTTCAACATCCGAAAGCTATGTCTGAACCTCGTCGATCGCTTGTGACTCTAACATTATTTTTGTTATCTAAAATAATTAAATGTTTCTTATTACAGCGTCGCGAAAAAGCTTCTAGTCCCACGCAGGAAACATGATACTCCACAGTGCACATAAAATGTATCGGCACATAATATTTATCTCCCAACTGGCGGCGCCCCTTTTCGAGTTCGGCTTCTCCTCTTCTTTTCTATGGATTGTTGGAACCACAGAAATTCCTAGTTCATCTTCTGTCCAGGCAAGGCCTTATAAAATCGAAAATCATCTGACGCAAAATTGTATAGAACAAATACGCGACTCCTTTGTCAGTTCCCACTTTGCTGTCTTAGTTTTCACGAAATCATCCCATTGTTTTCTTCGTTTCTTCGCCTTAGGTGTTTCATCGTTACCAAAAGGGATTTATGAAGTGTTACCAACTTTTCAGCGCTAGATTATGTATTGGAATAACCAGCGACAACACATTGAAAAGACTATGTTTACTATGTTTCATATAGGTTCTGAAATCTGCGTGACTACATAGACGTCACAACACTACTAGTACTCAGATCCCGTACTACCGGCCATGATTTTTGAAACAATAAAAATTCGTATTTTTTGGCATGTTTGGCAAGCGCTAACAAAATGAGTTTTTCTTCAAACAAGATGTAATATATATCATTAGAATCCTGGCGACATGACAAATTTAATTAGAATGAAACGAATTTGGGTTTATATGCACTTTAATGCGTTTTGCATGAAACTTTGCAGTTAGGTATTGTTCGTTAAAGGCACACAACAGCGCACCACGTGATATAGCTGATCGCTGACCAGCGATTAATTGAGCGGGGGCGCGCAAAGGCAAAATGGCGGAAAGTGAATTATGTTCGATTTTGGAAACTACTGGCGATTTGGTTTTAGAAAATAGAGAAATAGAAGAACAGAGTTCCAATTACCTTGAAGAAGTAAGTACGTTTCATTATTTTTTACTTTGAACTCATCCTTGACAGTATTAATCACTGAAATCACACATGAAAAGCATGTAAATCTCTGTCACTAAAATGTCACTGTCATGTATAGTAATAAAAATATGTATATAATTTTCCAAGGAATTGGAATCTGTCGCGGGCTGTACTTGCAAATCGCAGTGTGCAAGAAAAATGAAAACGTCGAAAAATGGAAAGGTAACTGGATGTCCTTGCAGAGCATATGGGTTACTATGCGGTGTGAACTGTAGCTGTGGCACAAGAAGCAAGCCGTGCACAAACAAGGTACTGTAGTGTATATATGTAATAGTTATAATATATACATACGGATACATTACGCTGTTGAGATTCTCGCATTGCAAACTTTTAATTCAAACCAATACATTTGTAGAGTCGAGATTCTAATGTGGGTGTCAGGGATGAAGACAATAATGCTCAAATTCCCAGTGGCACTGGCAGTGTAGTTCCAACAGCCCTGGAGGCAATTCCAGAACGTTCAGTAGAGGTATTTTACAGATTATTGTCATTCACACTTCATATAAAATGTATAGAGATGCTTTTGGAAAATTTTGAGTAATCATGGACATATATTCTGTGTAATTGTAGGAAATGCTTGAAGCTTTGGACCATGAAACCCTGCTCAAAGTAGCCAAGAGAGGTTTCATGTCAAGAGCACTACAGTTAGCAGACTTGATCGAGACTGTACATAATAATCCTGGTGAAATACCCAATCCAGTCAACCCAGTACCATCTTTTTGCGTTTGTGGGCATTGCCGCGAAATGTTCACGGACAAAGAAAAAGTTTGTTGCAAAGAAAGGCAACTTTGTCGAAGCAAAAGTGGACCATTCCAGAATATCTGCGTGGATTCAGACAACCTGGCCACTTCCATAAGAAGTCTTGCAGACACCTATGTGTTCACACCAGTGTATGACAATAGGGGAATGAGGCATGCAGCGTACAGGCAATATGTGATGTGGCAACATGGCCACTTGGGGAAGGGACACCGCAGAGTAATTCCTTCATGCTGTGTTTGGGAAATACGGAAACATTATCCTTCGCCCAATGGTCAGTACACAGGATATAAAGTTAGATAGTCAACCACCAGAGGTGGATAAGGTGTGTTGTTTATCATAAAAAATTTAAATCAGCTGACATGCATGAGTTGACCATTTTACTTTTGAGGTGATTAGGGGTTGTTTTAAGAAATAGCACATACCTGTACAGTATGCTTGCATGATGTTTTGTAAATGATCCAGAATAAATAGTATAATGAAAGTATTGTGCTGTTTAGGAGCAAGGAAATACAAATAAAAATATAAAGGTTGGTGTTCAGCCAAAAAGGGAATACTGTATATAAGGTCTAACGTTTTGCTCACTTATTGGCAGTACCAACCCTTCTACTGCATATTATATTTTATAAATGGCCAGCTCATTGTATCAGGTGATTTTAAATTTTCTACAATGAACAACATACCTTATTTATAATGACAGCTGTTTATTATTCTTTTATTTACATGAACCTATATCCTAAAAAATTAATTATACCAATCTACAATGTACTATTAAAGTGCCTATATCACCTGTGGGATCTTTACATATTTATAGTAATTGGAACATTCTAAGAAGATTTGTACTATATCTTCTCAGGCGAAAATTTCATCTTCATGGACTTTTTTGCAGTTAAAGTTACCGGATATGACATCAAAGGAGGAATTGCAAATCAGTTTTCTTTTGTTTCTTGCTTCAAAAATTCCTCCTTTGATGTCATATCCGGTAATTTTAACTGCAAAAAAGTCCATGAAGATGAAATTTTCGCCTGAGAAGATATATTACAAATCTTCTTAGAATGTTCCAATTACTATAAATATGTAAAGATCCCACAGGTGATATAGGCACTTTAACATACTCTACTAGAAGCTATTAGGGACTGGTCATTATTTAACTTGGAGGTGAGGGTGATGTTGGAGAATAATAAAGACCCTGAGTATTAGTAATAGTGAGTACATGTATTCACTACGAGGTTGATATTTGACAAGATTTTAAGACCCCTGTTTAATAACATGGACTTATGAGTCCTTATTACCTACATGATTGAGTTGGTTTTTAGTTTTTTTCTTTGAGGTACTGTGTTATCAGTTGCATATAGCATACAAGCCTATGAATACTAATTAGATAAGAAATGAAGGAAAAACTAGGAAAATCTTTGTCCAAAGTGGCAAAATGGACAAAATGTTGTTACAAAACCTCCTCAATCATGTCATGTTATAAGTCGGTCCATTACCTCTTGCACACCTTTTGATTGCAATAGTGCATTTCTCCATGACCTGACAGTTTGCCCACTTGCAAACTGTACTTTCAAATAAATAAATCATTGTTGCTATTTAGTATCAGAATGTCAAATAAAAGGTCTGCTACAAAATACTAACCTCCAAAATTTTGAAGACCTCTTTCTAAAGTTATTTTTTCCAGACCTCCTGTTTCCCCTTTCACCTCCACCCCCAAGTTAAATAATGACTGGCCCCAATTAGTGTGTAGCAATAAATGTAAAATTAAAATCTAGAAATGTAGTCTTTGACAAGTTGGGAAGTAGATGGTGCAGGTATTACAGCTATAGTAGGTGCTACATTTCTAGGATTATGTACATATGTTACAGGTTGTGATGATCCTGAATCTAATATTTTGAGTACACGAGCACACAAAATTGGCAAGTACGAATATTTCTTTTCCTCCTTTACAATCACAACCTTCCATCGTTTAGCACGTTTGCTCCATCGCCTGGAATAAATTTTTTCACCCTGTGCATTCTGTGCTTGCTTTCTGCAAAGGTGGTGATTGTGGTCTATTGCTGCCAAAAGACTACGAAGAACTAGACCCTCATAACTGCAAGAAAGTTTTGTTATAGAAAGGTTAGCTATTGCATATAAATCCCAAATAAGGGTTCAAGGTGGTTTTGGTGCTTGGTATGTACTCTTGTAATAAACATAGTTCCCCTGTCCCTCCTATACATACATATAGTGTATTGCAACAAAAATTACTTACCAAAATCCAAATCTTTTGGGGGCATACATTAGCCTATGGCTGTGATAGGCTTCAAGTCTCCCTGTATGTCTACAAACACATAAGAATTATATAATAACAAACTTGGTTACCGGTAGGTTAGCAGTTACATAAGCTTTATTCTCACCTAAACCGTGTGTAGAATGGAAACGATTTTAACAGTTTCTTGTCAAGAACAATCTCACGTAGTGCTTGCATTGGTGGAGAGTCAGGTTTTATCCACTCCTTCTCTGTTGGCTCTAGGGGACCATGTGAGCACTGACCATCAAACCATGCGTGTGTATTGGTCACATGCTTCAATACATTAATCCACATCTTCTAAAAGATTTATAAAAGTAAAATTATGATAGTAATTATTGAAATCTTTCATGAATTGTTGATTTTGGTCACACTATGCTATAACAAACCTTCATTTTCTTTAATTTACCATCACAATCTTTTGAACAATGCCAAAAGTGATTGCGTATGGCAGCAGCCCATTTTTGGATTATTTCATTTCCCTTCTTTTTGCCAGCCTTATAAAAAGAAACAATGAAGAATGTGTTTTAAAAATAACATTTATATATACCAGTACCAGTACATTATTTATTAAATAGAAAATATAATGCCATTTGCTTACAAATTTACTGACCTCTTTCAATTTTTTATCAAGCTTGTTACTTTTATGCCAGATATCCAATTGGTGAATTATATCTTTGTACTTTGCATTAGTAGCTAGAAAAATAAATTAATGGGGTTATCAAACTTACACACTATATTTTCCATAACCTTAGGTACCTAATTTTTCATTTGGTGACTCCATGATTATATTATGTAAAACTAGCATGAAGTACCTGTACGTATATCCCCATACGTAACTATTACGTACAGTATATGTTCCTGCATCTTATTAATGACTAACACAAAAAGTTAGAATATATAATTACCCAGCATTTTGATAATTTGTGAAGATGCATCTGTAACAAATTCAACAATCTCGAGTTTCTCCATCAAACCATTCAGTGCCCTCTCACAACCAACCTTTTCCATAACAGAACTTTTCAATTGGGAATGACGAACATCGACTACCTCAACTTGAAGGACATAATATAAGTCAGCATGCATAATGGTGTATACGCAGTTCTTTGCTGAAAATCCAGGTGAATCCATCTGACCATCTCCAGTAACTACCACTGATTAATTTCCAATCATGTCAAACATTAGCCCCTGTGTAGCATTCCACCAATCATGTATTGGTTTAGCTAAATACTTCTTTTGGTATTTGTAGTAGGTACTGGAACTAAAAAAGGCTAATCGAAGGCATTTGGCAAATAATGAAACCTTGGTGAAGTTATTTCCTGTGAACAATAATGCAGATGCAGCTTGTATATTGTTTACATAAATATTATTGACAACTTCACTGGACTGCCAACATCCACAATGACCAGCTTTACACTGCCATCTCACTTCAAGAGTGCAACCAATAAATTTCTCTTTTGCTTCAACCATAGGCATATTGCAATCACTGTCCATGCAATAGGAGAATAGTTTCTTAATTTTTGACATACTGCAAACAAATTTAATATCATTGACTAAATGCAACTCTTGTTCAAACCCATTTGAAAGGGTGTCTTCGTAGCCATGAGCAAGCAATCTTGTTGATGGGCTAGCTCCTTCAATTCTAGATGCAGGTATGTTGCATTCAATTGCCACGTGTTCTAGTGATGAACTGCATGCACTAATGTCCATTTCAACCAATTCTGTGCTTGTTGACTCATGATCATCTGTATTGCCTGTATCATGGCTTAGGAACTCTTTGTTGTATGAGATTTCTAATTTTTCAATCTCTGGCATCAGAGTCTTGTGGTTATCATCATCACTTCCACTTTCATTCGCACTATCCCATTCAACATCGTCACCACTTTCCACATCACTTTCATCATCATCACTATCATCAATAGCAGCGTCCATTGCAAGGCTGGTGTTTCTGATTACCGTGTCGATAAAAACTTTTTTATTAGCAATGCTCCTTGATGACAGGTCAATGAATCTCTGTTGACTGGCATCAGCTGACATACTTTGCATAGATAGGTCCTCACAAATAATATCCCCTAATAACATGCGAAAAAATGTTGTATATATCTCAAACAATTTATAATTTGAAACAGAATACAAACAATAGCATTAACATACAGAGACACAATAATGTGTATATAAATATAATTCCAAAAGATAATCGATACCTTGAGAGAAAAGTTGTGCTCGCACGTTTTGACCTCGCGGTGTGGACGTCGTTTTAGGACAAAATTCTGCCATACTGGTCACAGGAGAATCCATTCTAAAAAGCGTTTCATTAAATTAATGATTTCACTATCGGTATAACTACAGACTGAAAATATAACTGAACATTTAATCCTGCTGAACGTACCTTAGACTTTGGTCAGTTTGTGTGTTATCGCCGCGTGTGTTGTGAAGTTGAGTCTTCATATTATTTAAAAGATGGACGGCGAAATCAGAATTGTTACGGAATCCACACATTTCTCTGACTCTTGACCACTCTTCGAATACCTCAGTATGAACGGTTAAGTTTTTCCACAAAAGATTTTTCACCGATTTATAACCTCCTTCGTGTACTCTCTTTCTCCCCGCTCCGACTCTTTGCCCTCCCTTACTCTTTGGCTGTTCAGGCACAAGAAAATTATCTTCATCGTCATCACTGGTTTCGTTCATCTCATGAATATGTATGGCGATTTGGGTTACGGAAACTTATCAACCACGCGGGAGCAACATCTACGACGCCATGTTGAATATTTGCTTTGAATTTGTTCATGAATTTTTTCAAAGCTAGGGTCTTAATGCGCATGCTCATATTTCGCGACACTGTGCCTTTAAGGGGAAAGCGTGTATTCGCTAAAAATCGGTAAAAATTGAAATTATCGGGGGGGGGGAGGATGACCGGAAGTAAATTTTTTTTTATATTTTTTCCTTTTTCAATGCTTTGTTTTTAACCATTCTTTACAATATTTTGCACACACATAGCACGTATCCTTGTGCTAATTCTATTAAACTTTTGTGAGAAACGAGTTTATTCATATACTACTTTTCGCACTTTAAAGCTGAAAATCGTATAATGCACCCTTACGACTAGTAGTAAATGCCTAACAAAAAATGCTTTTGCACACGAATACGTCTCTATACGACACACATTTTGGTATTATAAACAAGTCCTACAATGATTTGCTTCGTGAGATACGCACATTTATATATTTTTTTTGACATGGCTATAACAGGAGATTTCCTCGATGAATTCTTCTGAAACTCGGCAAGCGTGAAGCCTGTGTTAATGCTATTACGCTTGCGAAAGCAATTTGAAAATAGTTAAATCTACTAGTATTTATAACCCTTTTTTTTTTTTTTTTTTTGATATTTGATTTTAAATGGCTTATATATATTTTTTTTCTGTTTTTTTAGCCCAAATTAGTTCTAATTGGTGCGCTGCATAATCTTCTTGATTTTCAGCGATTTCTATTTTCTGCTTTTTTGGGTCTGTTTTTAGCCCCTTTTTTTTTTTTTTTTTTCTTTTTTTTTTTTGAGGTTCCTGGCACCAAAGCCCTCCCGCGGAGCTGTTGAACGGTGTATAACACTTGAATATACTACTTAATCTCGTCGAGATATTAATTAAAACATTTTTGCATTTTGTTTGAGTTTTATCGCTTATCTATTAAGATTTTCAAAAAATTAAAAGCGCTACGCACATGTAGTTATGGATATACACAACATACTCAAATTTGACTCAAAATGATTAAATTCTACCAGTTGAAAAATCGATTTCAAATTGGGTTTTTTTTTTTTTTTTTTTTTTTTTAATTAATTATTTTCTAATTGTTACTCTTTTTTTTATTTTTTTTTTTTTATTTCTATAAAGGCCTCACCAATAGCTCTCCAATGGTATATACAACTTGACTCTAGCACATAATCTCGCAGAGCTATAACTAAATGAAATTTGTAAACCTTTTTCACTATTACAGCCTAC
Organism: Chrysogorgia sp. JL179-B06; assembly: GCA_035772405.1. Taxonomy (NCBI): domain Eukaryota; kingdom Metazoa; phylum Cnidaria; class Anthozoa; order Scleralcyonacea; family Chrysogorgiidae; genus Chrysogorgia; species Chrysogorgia sp. JL179-B06. Next base: position 1,850,576 of record JAYKKM010000095.1, on the reverse strand, counting down.
CAATTAATTGTTTTGAAATATTACAAAAACAGTACATATTCCTATCTCAAGCGCTATAACATACTAAAATTTAGTTGAAAATCGTTAAATTTAACTACTTCAAAATTCGATTTCAATGTTTTTCAAAATATTCAAATGTTAATAACTTCGTCAATTTTCAATAAAATATTCTGAAATTCACACTGTAGATACGCAGTAGAACGATCTCTATGAATCCTGCCGTGTTTTTAAATCACATAAAAGCAAAGGGTTCAAATTTCAGTTCCCTTTTCGCTAATTTTATACCCCCCCCCCCGGAATTTATTATTTTTCGCCAGAATTTTCGTATATGTGATCCGCTACACCTGTCTGACCTACATGCCAAATTTCGAACGTCTAGGACCCCAGGAACCCAGAGATAAGTTTTCAAAATTTTCGATTTATTATCTATATATCAATAAACAACCTCCAAACATTCCCCTTATTTTATTTCTAACCCTAGATCCATCCACCTTTTTAAGGGGTTTGGTCTGTGCCACCATGAAAGACTACCACGAGCGGTCTTAGCTCAAACTAATAAAATCTAATGGACTTAGAGCAATTTTTCAAAATGGGACTAATTCGGTTTTTTTTTTTGGTTTTTTTTTAGCGGTCAGCGGTATGCAGGGTTTCGCATGAATTTCACTGTGTGTATTGATGACGTCATCAGTAACCCGTATGCCAATTTTCAGACAAATCGGTTACATATTTGTATAGTTTTTAATGGATTAAGTAAATGGTCCCAATACGGAATGCCTAGTTAGTAATATTGTAACCAAATAGGCTGCCGATTTGGTAACATTAAGATAGGGTCCCAGATGACTGATATTGATGTTTTGAAGCCATTTAGACAAAAAACAAATTTTATTATTCCATACAAAAAATGCTGACTGCATTTTTTCCACAAATGGCTGAAAAGGGTTTTAAAGCCGTTTTGAGATTTTTTTTTAATTATCCATACAAAAAATGCTGACTCAGCATTTTTTCGACAAATGGTTGGACAAGGTTTGAATTTTTTTATTTTTTTCAGAGTCAGCATATTGTTGGAAAGTGGTTGGACAAGGGTTTTGCCAAATGTAGTGTTTAGACAAATTTTGACAAGAATAAACAATTTTCTGTTTTATTAAGTGTGTATCAAGGTTAAGGTTAACTTTTCGTTCGATAATTATTCGCTATCTTAGTCTTAAAGTGTTTGAGTGAATCAGAAGGTTACGAGTTCTATTTCTGTAGTTCAGGTTACATGTTCGATTCCCGTAGTATTCAGAAGGTTACATGTTCGATTCCTGTAGTATTAAGAAGGTTACATGTTCGATTCCTGTGGTATTCAGAAGGTAACATGTTCGATTCCTGTAGTATTCAGAAAGTAACATGTTCGATTCCTGTAGTATTCAGAAGGTAACATGTTCGATTCCTGTAGTATTCAGAAGGTAACATGTTCGATTCCTGTGGTGTTCAGAAGGTAACATGTTCGATTCCTGTGGTTTTCAGAAGGTAGCATGTTCGATTCCTTGTTTTTTGTTCTTTCGTATCTTCTTTGTTTTTTCTTCTTCTTTCTTGTTTTTGGATTTTTTTTTTTTTTGGGTTTTTTTCTTTTTCTTCGAGTGCCGAGTTCGTCGTCGTCGTCGTCAGGTCTTCTTGTGTTTGTCCAGACCCTTCCTCAGGGACTTGAACTTATCACGCAGTTGCTGCTTTGTGAATTGCCCGCCTTTGGATATGGGAAACATCCCAATCCTCCGGCAGGCTTGATTACTCAACAGCGCCCGCGTGATGTCGGCCATGACAGCCGACGCGTTCAAGTGTAAGGCTGCAATGCTGCCGACTGCGATGGAGTGAACAATCGATGGCGACTGGATGCCGGCAGCACTGCTAGATGTTTTTTTGAAGCCAGGGCCACAGTTCGCTCCATGAGGGAAAGGTTAGTAGTGGTGGTGGTAAATGTAGAGGGTTCAGCAACTTTGGATTGTAGGTACATGTGGACGGTCGAGGTGGTTTAAGGTTGGGTTTTGTGGCCGACTTTGTCATCAATGCCAAAGATGACCTTCTGAATAAATTCCCATGACACTGCACTCTGCCACAGATAATGTATATCAAATACATAAAATAACTTGAAGCACACATCTATTGCTTTCAAGAGCGTGCGTTCTCCAAGCTTTGCCCTTCAGCAACAACAAAGACTACATTGGGTACTCGCATGTCTCCAATAATCAGGATGAATGGCCTGTAATTTCTCACCTCAAGGTATTTTGGTATGTTAGTTCCAATCTATAATACAGTTATATAATACAGCCAGAACGTAGGCAAAGACAGCACTTCATCAATAAAATATTGTACTTATGCAGTACTACATGTATTCTATTATTCTTTGCCAACAAAATTTAGAAATTCACAGGTTTAACATCCACGAATGATTTTAGTGCATCATCGATGCTGCATTTCTTCTTACGCTTTCTTCCTGAAGGAAGGATACAGGGCAACAAACCCAATGCTGCATTTTTCTTTTCATCTAAAGGTGGGTAAGGCATTATTCTAGCTTTGAATAATACCAACATTAAACATGATGTAAATTAGTCTACATTTTCCTACAACCATATAGGAAATATATGTTTTAACAATAAAACTTTAAACAATTAAATTAGTCTACATTTTCCTACAACCATATAGGAAATATATGTTTTAACAATAAAACTTTAAACAATTAACATCCATGGACTAATTGAAATAAGTCATAAACATCGTGCTCAGATAAAATGAGGGAAAACACATTTTCGAAAAACCCTAAATCATTCCAAAATTCCGATCGCATAGCGCGCGACGTTTCAGAACGAGGAAATTTGTACCATTGTATTTCTGTTGCACATGAAACAAGGCAGGAAAATAGTTTAAAAGTATTTTATTGAATAATCGACACAATTAACGAATAATTAAAAAACTGTAATTAACATTTATTGTTTATAATAGTTCTTTCACCATCAAATTATGTCTCTAACGTTAGACATGTTAATGTTCGAAATCGTTCTATTTATAATCTTCAGATGATTGCAGTGGCTTCACTCCCTTATGTCCTTTTGGAGATTTTTGCTTCTGAGTACAAAGCACTCCATACGATCTGTGTATTTCTCCTCCGGGTGAACAATGTACACGTTTTCGTGTAAAAAAATCCTATAGGAATTCCTATAGGAATTGGGCCAAAATATAATAGGAATAAATTTCCTATAGGATTTCCTATAGGAATTCCAAAAAAAAAATTAAATCCTATAGCAATTCCAATTGAATTTTTTTGTAACTAAATTTAAAATATAAATGTGTGTAAACAGGGTCACCATAAAGAGTTGGGTTTTTCCCTGTTAACATATTTATGTTAAACTACAGAAGAGTAAGATTAAATTAAATATAAATATGTATAAACAGATATACTTTTGAAAACCTTTGGATTAATTAAATCAAGAAACTCAAACTCATGATCTTTGGAATCTTTCACTGAGCATTCCTTTAATAGTGTCAATTACTTGGAAATAAAGTTGTTTATAATTATGCCTTTTGTCAGATCTTGACACTGGGGAACAGCAGCCTGATAACAATTGTCATACTTACCATCATTTCGAATATTAAAAAGGTGAGTTTTAAAAATGGGTTCCCCTGTTTTGATGAATAGCGTAAAGCATGGCAGATGATCTACCAGTTTCTCTAAAACATCAATAAGCATGTGGTAATTGTTACAAATAACACTGATGGTACGTGACCTGTAGTATTATCTGTTATCTCCTGGGCTGGGGATTTCAATGTTGTGAGATGTAAAGTGAGCTTTCCTTTTGGAATGCTCTCGGATGTGAGGAAACTGGGCCGGCCCAAGTTCAACTAGCGCGCAAATTGGATACCAAATTCTCGCTGGAGGCTCAAAGTGCGAGAAATGAAGCGCACCGAGCCCATAACGGATGCATTCCGCGCATACAGGAAATACACTTTCTTTTTTTTTTAAATATATATCCACCCAATACCCTCGAATTAAACAAATATTTATACAGACTTGATACATGTAGATAAATTTGGCGAACTATTTGCAACCAAGCGACCCCAGCTACGTTTTCTAAGACCCCAGGCGGTGTCTGGATATAAATTTGGTATGCGTCGCCAACCCATCGTCCTATCGTCTTGATAAGTGGTTAGGAATTCCCATCGCTGCAGCGGTCGTCGCAGCGCCAATACGAAAAATATGTCTAGTAATTACCTTGCAGTCCTAGACGTGTTACCGCGTCCCGTAGCCAAGCTGTTAACGTTCATGTGTCAGAGGAAGACTATTTTCATGTCTAAATAGAGGACCTGCTGTATTGCCGTGACGATGAAGGTAGTTCATCAGAGCACGAACCGCACAAATGTTGGAACGTGTTGTTGCGGAATTGATCTGTTTTAGGATGATTTGATTGTTAATAAAATCACCGTAGGGTTAATGTCTTTCGATTTTCATGTCGTCCAGTGATAAATGGGTCTTGGCGTCATAGGAAGACGAACTTGTAGTAAACTCCCCACAGCGCAAAAATCCGAAAAAGCCAATACAACACGCCACCCAAAATTACGCGTCACCATAGTCGGAGAGGTTGATTAGTCGAAAGAGTTGGTGTAGGATATTTGCCGTGATGGAAAACGTGGTCTAGTTCCTATGCCCTGAACGCGCTTGATTCCTCGTATGACTCGTCCCAAACGAAGGCAATGAGCTTACCGAAACCGTTTTCGATGTGAATGACCAGACGCCGGCTACATACACTTTAATAGAACTCCCTTTGAGCGTACGCGATAAATATGCGGCGAATAGCATCAACGTTCGTTCGTTTGTCGCGGTAGAGAGTCGTTGTCGTTGAGTTGTTGACTCCAAATAGCAGAAATCCAGAAAGCGGTGCTGAGACGAGGTGTATGTTCTACAGGTAGATTTCGATAAGCCCTGAAATAGAGTTGACTCGCACATAGATGACAAATTATAATTCCGTCCGCAGATGCTGCAGGGAACAGTAACACTAATTGCTAAACAATTACCCTGCACCCAACAGCGGTCAACCATGTGCACCCTTCATCAAAAACCCTTAGGAATGTACAAATTAAAAGCAAAACATAAGCCTAAAACATTACTTAAACATAAAAATGGTAAAATAAACTAAACCGAAATAAAGAAATCAAATAAATAGATTAAATTACTATAATACAAAATTTTAAAGCAATGTTTTAACGAATATCGACAGAAGAATCGTACTTTTTATTTAACGATATTTACCTGGAGATATATCTTGACGAGATTTATCTTCAGCGGCATCGTTGAACTATCTCCATTCTTGTTCTCTCTTAAAATGCTTCCTTGCGTCTCGTTCGCTTCTCAACTCGGTAATAACTAAATTAATTCCACATGCCCCTTTTTATAATCACCCAATGAATTCTGGGTAATTCCTATTGAGATTACCCAGGCCATTTTAGGCTAACGAAAGGGAGAATAGCATTGAACAAGTAGAGGACCCCTCAACAAAAGTTCTGGGTAGCACCTATTGAGATGTCTACGTTTGTTAACACAGAGAAAGAACTGATTGTGGACAATGGATATAATGTTCTATATTTTATCTTATCTGGACGTGAAAGAATTTTCATGACATATACGAATAAGTGACAATACTGCCTTGATTGGGAAAAGATGCTTTTATAACGAAAAATATATATTGCAAGACATGCGAGCCAGAGTTACCCAACATTGACACGTTAACTGTTTCATAATGAACCTGTTAAATAAGAAAGAACGATTTCATTTATTCTTAGTGATGTAAAAATTTATTAAATATATATGTTTTCCCATTGAATATTGTGTTTTGGAGTTTGTGTGTTTTTTGTGGTGCTAACTTTTCAATTTGCTAATATGCGGTGGGTTACCCCTCCCCGACGAGTCTGATCAAGATATCAAGGTGTATTGTTTCTGTTCGTGTGAAATCGAACTTTGGTTCGAAAACACTTGAGCGATAACGTCGATGCTATTGTGTTTTGTTCACACGGTACACTTATGAAATCAAACTTTGGTTGAGATGTTTCACATGTGTACACATGAAACAAGACCCTGGTATTGTTCTCCATTCATTAGCATAAAATTGTCTGGGTAACAATGGGTTGGTCGTGATACCAGTACCGATGAATTTCGCGAAAGGATGAGCCATCCCTACTTGTTCAAATGAACACTTTGTATTTATAGCTTGTTATTAAAACAATGTGAATAAAATCATTGAAATAAAAAACACTTGTATTTTTAATTATATATTAAAGATATATTTCTACACAAAAAACCATTCACGAATAAAATCCCTCACAAGCATATCATTCCATTCCTTATCAGTAAACATGTTTATAATAATTGACATGGACATATCTCTACAACTGTGAGGAGCATAAAACAAACAATATTGCCTTACATAAGCTTTTCATTAGCTTATCTGGAAATCCACCAGTCTATGTTTACAGCAAGGCGATTGTATACGACAGCAGAATCTGTCAAAACTATTTTTCATCTATAATTCTATTAAATACACTTACAGGGAAGTCCATTTTATTGTGATATGTTGTGAAGTGAAAACCACGCTGTCGCTCCTCGCTGAAATATATGGATGAGTCAGTGAAGGTGTTACGTCAAATCCAGTGACGTCAGTAACCGAACACAGTCCGCCACATAGCCAGATATCTACGGCAACATTGCATTTACATTAAAACCCTCAAAAACATAAGTGGAATAGACTGGTAATTGGCCTCCAATCTAGGTTAAATGAGACAATTGGCACCCAAGTTAAATGGGACAGTTGATGAATGTTGTAGGTCTGTGCTCGCAGGTGGTAACTGGTATTGTTGCAAAAATTTGAAATGCTGTGTAGATATTTGGGAAGTCAGACTTGTCTGCAAATAGCAAGACATCATGCAATATGGTAGGGAGTTTTTGAGCTATCTTGCATTTATTGTTCCATATATCCCGTTCAGTTTTCAGGAAATATGGTACTGGTAGGTCATCTTTGTAGGTCTCCAGAAACTTTGAAAATTCTTGTTTCCAATCATCTCTTGTTACCACATTCTTTGGCATTCCATAAAGAGCATCCAACACATCTACGTTGGTCTTGGAACATCTGGTATGCACTTCGCTGATTTTATCCAAAAATTGAATTGACAGACTCCAATAATACTGCTGAGTGACTTCAGCAGCGACATTTGAGTGTTTTTTTGTCTACCAGTTGTTTTTGGTTTATTAGGAACTGTTCCCACACTGTCAGCAAGTGTTAAAAATATAGGTATTACCATAAGTTAATAGTCATGACTTTAGCTGTGTTTATATCGATTACATGTTAAATAATGATGTTATCCATGAGCTATTTGATAAAAAATACATGCGGTAATACTTACCTTACCATCGACAGCTTTCTTCCTCTCCACATAAACTATTTGTGCAATTGACAACGAAAATGGTCACGAGCTGGAATTGTAAATATGACCTTTATTTCCGATACTTCCCTACCTACTTTTTTCATTCTCAGTTCTGCAACAAAAAAGAAACATCAATCTGTCGTTGTATTTCGTGTAGTAATAGAAAACAAAAACAAATATGTTATTTGTTTGGTATATACCTTTTAATCTATAACAAGGAAACCCACCATGTGAGTTACGGCCTCATTATTATAAAGTAATACCATAAAAAGAGATGTATTAGCTGTTAAACCTGCCGGTTGATGAGGGTAATTTTAAAATTCACGGTAGCTGACGCATCCCTTTCACGGTATTCTTTTGTAAGTCCTAATAGTTTAGTCCCAATATTGGGCTGTGGCCTGCACGTTTCAGGCCAAGGCCAGAATATATCAGGGCTTGGTTCTTTAGTTGGCCCATGCTTTGCCCAGGCTTGTGCCAGTGTAAACATAACACATCCCAGTCCAAGGCCAAGCCATGGCTTGCAGTGTAAACATGGCTTAAGTTCTGGGAAGTGATGATGGCATGCTAATGTTTCCTGATATGTGTTCTGTATCTTCTACAGTATGATTATTTTAGTATTGTAGTAGTTTTATTATTATAAGGGTTTGGTGGTGGTGTAGAAGTATAAAGGGGGATCAGGGTCAAAATTAAATAGCGTAATCAGGACAGGCACGGCGTAATCAGGACACGGCGTAATCAGGACACGGCACGGCGTAATCAGGACAGGCACGGCGTAATCAGGACAGGCACAGCGTATATAATAAGTGTCCCAAGTTGCCCCGCGCTCATAAGTTCTTCGCCTCTCGTATTAAAAATTTTACATCGACTGGTGTTCCTTCGAATCGGAATTTCGCCACTCGAGCAGCCGAAAATTTCAGGTAAGCTTAGCCAAAATTAATTGAAGCGTGTAGTCTCATATGGTGTAAACATTCGGTAGAACCATTGAGTAGTAATCCAGCCCTTGAACAAATTACATCGACTGGTGTTCCTTCGAATCGGAATTTCGCCACTCGAGCAGCCGAAAATTTCAGGTAAGCTTAGCCAAAATTAATTGAAGTGTGTAGTCTCATATGGTGTAAACATTCGGTCAATATATTTTTTCCCCTTTATCATTTGGAAATTTTTTATACTACCAGACAAGTCACAAGTGTACCTGTTTATGTATATATATATATTTTTTATATAAACGTTGTCAAATTCTTACATAGTAATTACTCATTTATCGACAATATTTTCTTAACTCCTTGATGACTGAGAGTTCTCCTATTGTCCCTCACAAGTAAAAACTGTCCTCACAGTTTGTTTCTTGGGAAACAAATCCGCAATACTTCATGTTCAATGTTTATATAATGCAATGTAAACAAACGATGTAAACAGAAATGTGGACATGTGCAGAATCCCAGCCTCATGAAGTCATGATAAGTGTCTTTATTATATGACAATGACGTAATTCTTCCATATAAGGGCACGAGAACAGAACAAATACCAGGCCGTATTGCATGGTAAAATCCGTATTTCTCCTCTTCTATACCAGTTAAACCGGTTTGAACAGAACAAAAATACGGATTTTTTTGCGGCTTTAAACCAAAGCCTAAAATGGCGGATGCGAACTGTCTTTTTAATTTTGAAAATGTAAGTACAGACATGAACGACGCCTTATTATTTTCGTTAAACTCTGACGACTTTGACGATGAATTTCTCAAAGCAATGGACAATTTAACAGAAACAACGTCTGACAACGTATCACAAACAAACGAGGAAATGAAATAAATACAAACTTATTCAATTTCTGCAAGTAGTCATATAATAAAAACCTCATTGAATGGTTTGGCATATAATACGGCTGGGAATTTTACTCGTTTCTTGAGAAACTCGTAAAACACCCGGCCGTATTATATGCCAAACCATTCAATAAGATATAAGTACACTCTCAGTCATCAGATAGATAGATAGATAGATAGATAGATGATTTTATTCAGTTTTAAAAGACTTTACAGCTATAATGGCTGAATTGCGTTAAAACTTTACAATTATAAAATAAAGTTAAAAACCTAAAGATTAAAAGTATTTGAATTACTAACAATAAAAGAATTCTTAAACCGATCAGTTTTGGCTCTAGGAACGTTAAGTTGTCTCTTATGTCTTAGCTGGTATTTACAGTTATTTTCAGATGGAAGCAGAGATCTGAGTTTGTGGGATTGGTCTTGAGTGATCTCATTAAACAACTTGCACGTCAACAGCTGCCTACGTTCGAAGAGGCGAGACAGACCACTTTCTTCGATCGAGTCTGTGTAAGGCATCCATGGATAAATTATTCTTAGAGCTCTCTTCTGCAACCTTTCGATGTCGTCTGATAGATACTTGGGTAACGAGTTGTGATAAACAGGGCATGCATATTCAAAGATCGGGCGAATACAGGTAGTATAAAATTTCAAAAGATCTTTGGTTGGAATGGCAGCTCTTTTGAGTTGTCTCAAGAAATAGAAACGAGATGCAGCCTTCTTGGTTGTTTTCGATATATGAGAGTTCCATTTTAAGTCGCTCGATATATTCAAGCCCAGTAACTTTACTTGTTGGACGATCTCCAGTGGCTTTTCATTGACCATCACCAGTTCAAATTGGGGATTAGACTTGGCGAATGAGATCCTGAGTTCTTTACATTTTGTTTCATTCATTTGAAATCTATTAGCATGAGCTTTGTCTGAGAACTCTGACACTGCATTTTGAATCGTGCTCGCATTATCTCTCTCCACGCACTCTGACATAGTGGTGTCATCCACAAACTTCCACATGTCAGTGTTAGTGACGTCGATGTCATCGATCAAGAGTAAAAAAAGCCATGGCCCCAACTTGGTCCCCTGGGGAACACCTGCTGGAATATCCCTCCATTCTGATTTGCAGTCATCCGCCAATTTGACTCGCTGCTTGCGATGTTTCAGAAAATCTATGATCCAACATTCGATCTTATAAGGGATGTTTAAGGTCGCGAGTTTCGTGGCAAGAATGTTATGATCGATTAAATCAAAAGCCTTGCGAAAGTCAAAGAGGACAACTCTTGTAGTGGCACCATTTCCGTCAGTATCTTTTGTCCATTTATGGAACATAGAGATTAAAGCGAAAGTTGCGGAGGACTTGGGGATGGCGCCAAATTGGTTTTCCTTTATCTTGGCCAAAATTGCTGGTTTCATATAATCTTCGACAACAATTCTTCCGCAATTTTTGACATGATTGGTGTCAGTGAAATTGGACGCAGGTCTTTATTTATATCCTTAGGTGGATTTTGTTTTGGGATTGGCACTATATCAGCTAATTTCCAAATAGGAGGGAGGCAACCTTCACGATAAGAGCTATTAAGGATGTCTGAAACGGGGTCAGCCAGTAGATCAGCATTCTCTTTTCATAACCAGGCCGGGGTATTATCAGGCCCTTGTGCTTTAGTGGAGTTCAAAGTCGATAACTTCTTATAAACTGAGTAGGATGAAACTGTAAGTGACGTCACCACAGAGTCGTTAACCGAACTTCGAACTGGCTGGAAGTTGGATGGAAGTGGCACAAAGTCACTCATTGGAGATAGGAAGGCATCATTGATGTTGTTCGCCAATTCTAACATGTCGTGTGCTCCTAGCTGATGTAACAACTTGGTGGAATCGTCTCGCCTTCCTGAGGTAGATGCCATGCCGCTTAGTTTTTTAACCTCCTTCCACCAAAGGGAAGGCTTACACTCATTTAAATGGCTGACCTTAGCTTTGTAGTACTTTTCCCGGCAAATCTTACGTTCTCGATTAACGCGATTACGCAGAAGTCGAAAGTTAACCATATTACCATTCGATAATGCAGATTCATCCAAGGTGGTTCGCTTGAATGGATAGTTTTAGATCGCAAAGGAAGGATGAAGTCAAAACCCGTCTTGATAATAGTATCAAATAATAAGACTTTCTCCGCACATGACTCCACAGCTCCGAGGAGGCTCGGTACGTCAACTTGTTGAAGGTACGACCGCATAGCCAAACGGCTGCTTAGGCGTAAATCTCTTTTTTTTTACAGTAAACTGGCCTCTTGGCAGGTGGACACGATGTTTCGGTTGAACTTCAACAGATACATGGTCAGATAGACCGAAGTTGGGACGCTTTACTGGTGTGTTGTAGAAATTCTGAAGGTTAGTTAGAATTAAATCCAGTTTGTTAGAACCTCTAGTTGCAAAAGGCACGATTTGCTTCAAATTAAAAATATGTTTAAGTTTGTGGCTGTAATTTAACCCACAGAACTTCGAGAACTGGGTCAAGTAAATCATGAAGAACGGAATATTTGGTTACATTCTTGATGTACATACACACACCACCATGATCGTTCGACCTCCTATCAAGACGAATCAGATTATAGCCATTGATAGCGACCACAGAATCTTGAATATATTCTTTTAGCCATGTCTCAGTCAAACAAGCAAAATCCAAATTTGCATTGCTAATACAGTGATGAATTTCATCTATCTTTGGTGCCAAGGATTGAACATTGGAGAGCAAAAAGCTTGGCACAAAAACACTTTCTGACCCTTTCTTCTTACTAGACTCAGTCGGTTTAGCCATTGGAGTAATGGTGATACAATTTGCTGGGTTATGACTCCTTAGCAGACTTGGAAAGAACGATGTTGTTGTCGCACGGTTGGTCGCTCTCAGTTGTTGAGTTGATCTTATTGTATAACGACTTTGAGTTTCCCTCGATTTCACTAATTTTCCAGCCCGCCTTCCACGATAAAATGGCCAAAACTTTTTGAGAAGGTCTCCATGAAAACAACTCGCTCGATAAACTGCTCGAGTGGCGAAATTCCGATTCGAAGGAACACCAGTCGATGTACTTTGTTCTAGGGCTGGATTACTACAAGGCTGAATGATAGCGTTACTATGGCCAGGTGAGTCTGAGTCGATTGAGTGCGGTTGTGGGTTAGAAGTTGAAGAAGTTGTAATGCAGTCATCAATGTTGTTGAGGATGTCCTGTAATTTTCGTTTTAATTGGTCAAAACGTCTGTCATCTTCGCGTCCTGGAGTACTCATTTTGCATATATGTAAATTTTTAATACGAGAGGCGAAGAACTTAGGAGCGCGGGGCAACTTAGGACACTTATTATATACGCTGTGCCTGTCCTGATTACGCTGTGCCTGTCCTGATTATGCCGTGCCGTGTCCTGATTACGCGGTGCCTGTCCTGATTACGCCGTGCCTGTCCTGATTACGCCGTGCCTGTCCTGATTACGCCGTGCCTGTCCTGATTACGCCGTGCCTGTCCTGATTACGCTGTGCCTATCCTGATTACGCCGTGCCTGTCCTGATTACGCCGTGCCTGTCCTGATTACGCCGTGCCTGTCCTGTCTGTCATTATGTTGAGCAGACAATTTGGTACGCATGTCCTGATTACGCTATTTAATTTTGACCCTGATCCCCCTTTATATAGAAGGAACAAAATTAAAGAAATCAATTGACATATTAGTATGCAGTTGATTTCTTGTTGTGGTGGAGGATGCGGTGGCGTTATGGGTTCATAGGTATAGGTGGTGGTGTTGGAGGTAGGAGGTGAAGCGATAGCAGGACTATCTATCACGACAGCAGGAGGAGGAGGACTACGCTTTACTTGACGTGGAGGTGAAGCGACAGGCGACTAGACTTGGCTTGATGATGATTTTTTTTGGATGATTTTTTCTTTTCTCGATGCTGTTGCTACGTTCGAATTTCCCATAAAATATCTGCAGGACTACGATCATCATGGCTCTTTGTCTGACAAAACCAACACCAATTAATTAATGATTTTTTGACAGTCGTGTCGCTGCTGTAACATTGTGGGAATATCTTTTCCTTTATTTGTATTTTTTTAGTCTGCTTCACTCAAGCCATTTCATCTTGTGATAAATTTTAAAATCAACTTTGTTTTATAATAATCGGTATAAAAAATGTAGCAATATATGTTGTGAAGTGAAAAGCACCCTGTCGCCTCTGCAAATTTCGAAACCGTTGACGGTCGGACACATCTTTAGCCTGCGCCCGAAGCAAACCGGATAGCGGTCATTCGCCTCAGTCCAGCGAATTAACTGGGAACGAGATTGATTGCTTGCATTTTGGCCTTCGTGTGTTAAAGGGAAATGGCAATAAAAATTAAGTTTATCTTATTTGAAAGAACTTTTAAAATGATATATCAAGACCTTTTACAGATTTTCCATATCGTTCTGTAAATGGTTCTGTAAATATTTCACTTCTTTTTAACAAAGAACATTGAACATTCCGCCATCTTGGATATGCATAACCATCCTTGGATATGTGTGACGTCACAACCAGGGTAGAAATGTTTTTTATATCAGCAATTATCGAGTCATTATAGATGCTAAATCGTAGTTGTTTTGGGTGTTGTATACTTTTAAGTGAAGTAGCAATCTATTTGAACGCATTCCACTGATATTTGGGCAATTATTTATAACTTTTAGAATGTTTACCCTGGTTTTGACGTCACTTAATTAGATCTAATTATAAAACAAGATGGCGGATTGCAGATATTTTTGTTCACAGATATTTCAAAAATTAAGGAAGTTACGGGGAAATTTTAAAAGGTCTTCATATATTATTTAAATGTTCTTTCAAATGAGACAAAGAAAATTTTTATTGCCATTTCCCTTTAAATAATAAATATGGACGATCTGCTTCGTGGCGCTATAGCAGATCTGGAAAATGTTTTTTGCGGTCAAGAGAATACTACAGAGCTAATATCGCGAGTTAGGGAAGTTATCCCAATCGAAGAAAACAACCACAAGATAATTAGTGTTCAAGGAAGTGAGCGAAGATTCAAAGCAACCATCAAGATGACTCTCCAAAATGAAGAAGATATTGCACCTTCATAAAGAATTATGGAATCAAAAACAATGAAACTTTGAGAATTTCAAAAACGAAGAAAGCCACAAGTACTAAGGGAGAGCATACTTTGGTGAAGTATTTCAGGTATCATCACAACACAAGACATGAAGGCACAAAGTGTCCTAGTGAAATTTTGGCATCTCACCCAAACAAACGTTTCAAGAATACCAACTGTCCTTTCTCTCTGGTGGTAAGGATTGGTAAAAATACAGATTCCCATTATTATAGTTCTGTAATTGATATAGAATGGAATCATAATCATTCGGTCGAGTCACTGCATTCTTTGAGTCCCATTATTATAGTTCTGTAATTGATATAGAATGGAATCATAATCATTCGGTCGAGTCACTGCATTCTTTGAGTTTCAAAGATATACCACCGTCTGTCACAGATAGTATTAAAGAGATGTATATCAGTGGTCTACTGCCCGGGGCAGCTCATCGAGAATTTCTACGGCAACTAAGAAGTGAATGCAAAGATGACCTGGAATATCACAGAAGACTGTCATCGGTCACAAGCGCCTCCCAGAAAGGATTTTAATGACATTTTTCATAATTCAAGAAGGAGCGGTTTGGAACAGGTAGCATGTCTGAAATGTTTAGTGCTCTGGAAGGAAGAATTAAGTATCTTCAACAAAAAGATAAGGAATACACCATTAAATTTCAGAAGTTTGATGAAGTAACCAATCAGCCGTTTATCCTGGCATTGATAACTCCACTGATGAAAAGAGTTCACAAACTGGTAGGTTAACTCTAAGATAGTGTTTAAGCACTTGTCATCGGAAACCTCCATCCCCCCCATTGACACCCCGGGGAAACATTGGGCACCAAAAAAATGAGAGAAAATTGCCCCACTCCCTGGGGGTGATTTGCCTGTCTAATCCCCCACCATTAGGAACTAAATATAATAGATTAAGTATAACTAATTCACTCTTCATGCATGCATGTACAGTGTACTAGCTTGTGTGCAATCTCAACAGGCATATATCTTTTTGTGATATACTGTACCCAGTAAATAAGCATAATTTGCATCTAGTATATACTTCTAACATATGTGTACACCCATGGTATAAAATTTAATAAATTTTCTCACATCGTATGCATGAATCACAAATTTTGACTCCACATCAAAATGACATGATGTGAGTGGGATTGTACCCGAATTATATTCAATATTTACATTTACAGTGAAAGTTGAGTAACATGAGGTCAGTGTGGAACATTATAATGTAGTTCTAAAACATATCTATAATATATTTTGACACAGGTAGCACAGTCAAAAGATTTGGCTTTCTTGGATTCTTCTTCCAATATGGAAGAATACAATCTCCGTGTGTTTGTAATGGTTACACAGTGTTTGTGGAGCTCTTCCCTTGGGAATTTTTGTAACTAGTGACGAAAAGGAACAGACTCTTAAAGATGCATTACAATTACTCAAAACTTGTTTTTGTGATTTTGCATTTTATGGTGCAAGTGGGCCTAGAGTTTTCATGACAGACAACTGTCATGAATTGCGTGTTTCTTTGAAAGAAGTATGGCCAAATGCTGTCCCACTGCTATGTATCTTTCATGTGCTCCAGCAGGTTTGGCGTTGGTTGCATGAGAAGAATAATGGCATCAACATGGAAGATAGGCCTCACTTGCTCTTGGCATGAGTATCCAAATTTCCAAAAGTATGTCACTGATGTCTTTGAAGACTGCGAGGCATGGGCACTGTGCTACAGAGTCAACTTACCTTTAAGGGGAAATAATACCAACAACCTGCGTGAAGCACAGTTTCTGGTCACCAAAGATGAGATCCTCAACCGCCAAAAAGAAGTAAATGTTGTTGGTCTCATGGACAAGTTTACAACTGAGCTGGATCAGCACTACCGCAATAAGCTTTTGTCAGTATCATCAGGTAAATAATATAACGATGGGTGATAATATAGTGATAGACTGAATAATCAATATGATATAACATACATGTACGAGATAATTATCAATTGCAAAAAGGTGGCATTTAAAATCAATGCTTCAAAACAATAGATGCAAACTTATTTTAAAGTGGGTGGCTATATCATGGTATGGGACAAGCCATTATGTCCCATAATGGGTTTTTGAAAAAGTAAACCGAAGTAACAAAGTATTCTCAAACCTAGCCTGTGTACATCGGACTTGGAGTGCAAAATCTTGTATGGTCACGTTGATTTCCCAGCAAAAGTTGGGATGGTTAGTCATTGATCAATCGCTAAATTTGACAAATCATGAACGGACGAACCAATCAATAGCGCCGACTGTCCAATCATGAAATCTATGTGACCGTACAAGCTTTTACACTATGATGATCAGACTCTACTCTTTATATCGAGTAAAGTCTGCACGCAGGCTACCCCAAACCCTGCTAACTTAAATACTTAATCCTCCTTGTAAATGATACAAGTTTTAATCTCACCCAAGTTGAGAATTTTGAGAACATTTTTAAACAAATGAGAAAATGCTATTTTTAATATCAACCTAGGAAAGTATGATGGCATTTATAGTAGACGATTTAAAGGCCTGGGAAAGAAGAAATCTGATGGAATTGGATTCCGAGTGCCAAGCTGTGATGAGCAAACGATCATAGTGGACAAAACCATTAAAGTCAGCAATAACATATTCCTTGTACCAAGCATGTCTGATGAAGGAGTTCAATATTTGGTTGATATGAACACTGGAATCTGCCAGTGCAAGATCGGCATCAATGGTTCACCATGCAAGCATCAGTACATCCTATGGGCGAACAAGCTGTCCATTGCTGTAAACTTTTTGCCAATTTTCAGCAGGGAGCAGAGGCAAATGTATACTGAGATTGCTATTGGATCTACTTTGCCACTACAATTTTATGAAGGCTTGCATGACCAAGTTATTGCCTTACCTGACCCTGGGACACCAAGCTGTTTTCCTCCTAGTGGTGCAGAAGCTTCAAATGAAACAAATATTACCCCAACAGGTAATTATGTAGCCTGCGTGCAGACTGTACTCGTAAAAGAGTATAGTCTGCGCGTCGCAGCGTAAAAGCTTGTATGGTCACATGGATTTCCCAACCAAAGTTGGGACGGTTCGCGATTGGTCAACCGCTAAATTTAAACCAATCACGAAGCAATCAATAGCGATTGACCAATCACGAACCGTCCCAATTTTCGCTGGGAAATCAATGTGATCATACAAGCTTTTAAGCTCCGATGCGCAGACTATACTATTTTATCGAGTAGAGTCTGCAAGGCTAGTAATTATGTCATTTCCCTTGTATAAGAATAGAGTATCAACCACCCAAATTAAGGAGCGTAACTGTGTGCTGTGTTTGTGTGTGTGTTAGTGTACTGTGTAGGTGAGTGATTGTTTGAGTGAGCCCATGGATCGTTTGGCAGGAAAAATCAGATTTAATAATTATAAATAAGTTTAAATTAATAATTGAATATCTAAAAGTCAACCTTGACTTATACACAGGTTCATAAAAATATATATCACAAAATATGGTATCTGTGTCTGTACCTTTATTTAAATTTTTTACAGCTCCACTTAGGAGGGACACACCTCAGGATGCCATTACAAAGGAAGAATGCAGCACAGCCTTAAATGAAGTTTTGAGTATTTGAAAGACAAATTACATGCAGCTGACCAGAATTTCCTAAGAGGCATGATGAAATTTTCCGACAGAGTCAAGAACATGCCAAATTCAAAGCTTGCATCATGTTTTCATTGTTTTGGTGCAGAAGCGGTATATAACACCCATCTCACTGCAACCTCTGTTGTGAAAAAAGCTAAAAGGGGAAAGATCCATGTACAACCAGAATCAGTTAAACGTCGAAAGGTGGCAAATGGATCCAAGAGAAGGCAGGACAAAGGGCAAACTGCAAGGAACAATCCATTTCAGAAGGTGGCTGGGAATGCTAAACGAGTACACAGGTTTGCAGAAAATGTGCGAAGAAATGAGCCAGTTGCCAAGAAAGCTGGAAAAGTATGGCAACCAAAACAAGGATTTACGAGCATTAAATTAAGATAATTCTCAATATAATATTGTTTTTCCACTTAGTGAATCCATGGTACAGAATTTGCTCTCTACAGCAGTCTGTCCCATGGTGCAATATAAACCATACCATATTTCTTGATTGAATCTGTTTTCTTTGATGTACTGTGGGCTGTATATAGCATACAGCACTATGAATACTAATTAGATAAGAAATGAAGAGGAAAATCTGTCCAAGGTGGGAAAAATAGACAAAGCTTTGTTGGAAAACCTCCTCAATCATGAAATAAGTTAGATAAAACGCTAGAACGTCAGGATGTATGTATAGCATAAAGCCCGACATTCGAGGGCTTTATCTGACTTATTTCACGAGTGAGGAGGTTTTACAACAAAGGTTAGTCCATTTTATTCACTTTGGACAAAGATTTCCCTAGTTTTTTCCTTCATTTGTTATCTAATTAGTATTCATGGGCTTTATGCTATATACATCCCTCGGTACATCAAAGAAAACCGACTCAATCGTGCAATAAGTGCCATGTACAGCCCTCAGATGCTTTGCGTCCTCGGGGCTGTATGTAGCCATACATCCCTCGTTTTGGTGTTTTATCTTTTACTTAGTTTTCATGGAAAGAAACAGTATTTTAATGGCCATGTAATCAGTTAGCCATAATAATTTGCTCTGTTTGCTAAATAACTTTAAACACAGTTTTTAGCATGCCTTTTCAAGTTTGATTTTGTTGTGAATTTTGCATCGCAGATATTACAAGTAAAATGCTTTTCTTGAATACCATTGTGTATTTTCAAGTGACGTTTAAGAGAGGCTTGTCCACCAAATGATTTATGGCATGTTTCGCATTTGTACTTTTCCTGATAAATTACCATATGTCTCCTTAAAGCCAGTTGGTTCAGAAAGGTCTTTCCGCACGTGTTGCATGTGCACTCTCCACAATGTTTTTCATGGTAAGCTGCATCTTTTGCCCTTGGGAATGATTTTTGACATTTTTTGCATTTGAATATTGCAATTCCACAATCTATATCCTCCCTTATTCTCTGTCCTTTTTTCCAATCCTTATGAGAGAAAAATCAGAAAAACTATCACATATTAAATATATATATAGTACTGTATTACTGTATGTGTACTGTATAACGTGGTACAACGAAATTAATTATATATTTAAAGGAATTAACCATCCATATGTATTATAGCTAAATAGATTTAGTTTGGCAGTGTGAAACAAGATCAAATGACGTAAAGGTGGTAATACTGCCAATAATGTAGAAAAGTATGGCTGACGTTTCAGATAAAAGTCCTTCGTCAGACCGAACATCCCTGTTTGCTCTGATGAATGGCTTTTGCTCGAAACGTCAGCTATACTTTTCTACATTATTGGTAGTATCACCACCTTTTCGTCATTTGATCTCATGTGTATTATATGATGATTTTACTCCTTTGGTTTTTTCTTCTTTTTTCTTCTTTTTTCTTCCCAAAGAAAGCACAAGGGAGGTACAACAAGTGCGGTCTATTAAATGAATTAAAAATTCCTTCAGTGAGCCTGATTTATTAACCAGTGTCTGAAAGCCTCCACTTCAACTTTGGCGCAGTGATGGTAAGCGTTAGGCTCCGTGTGATTTCCACACGGTTCTAACCAAACCAGTGCATCAAATAATGCTTCAGCTTTTGGACACCCGTAATACTCCAGGTTCACTGAAGGAATTTTTAATTCATTTAATAGATTGGGCTTGAGGATTCCTCGACTCTTCATCCCTCTTGATGCTTTCATAAAACTCAGTAACCAACCCTTTCAATGCTTCGAGCGGGTATGCCTTTGTTTGTGGATATACTTCTTCACATAGTGGCAAGATCGGGAGTCTTTTCTGTCGAGATCGCTCCATCTGACCCCAATGTCAAAAAAGTAGGAAGATGCAGTCTTCACTTACTTTCACCATGCCAAGCTCTTTGCATAAAAATTTATTTCTGATCTTAAAACCATCCATGTCTATCACACCAACGATGTTTGCCATTACCGCAGTCGTGTAGAGAAGCGATATTGAAAGTGAATGATCGCTACTGACTGAATGTTCTTTTATACCCAGAATAGAGAATAATCATGTGTCTTCGCAGAGGTCCGCCAAGAAAAATTAGTAACCTCAGTGAAAATCGATCTATTAAGCTATTCGATGTCGCACAAAAATTATCCACATTTTTATAACATATCAAATTGTTTCATTTCTTAATGACTAAACTTGTCCCATTGTTTCAATCGTAATGATTTTATTGCACACGGTAACATGAAAATAATGTCTTTAGGAACAGTTTCCCTAGCATTACTTTCATGACACAATTTCCAGTCGGTTTACGTTCATATTCCTTAATGTCAATATGTTCGAGATCTTGAACAGTTCTTCGCACTGCTCCCCTAAGGGTTTCTTCCTCATAGGAACTGTGTACACTAAAGCGAGATAAGTCATAATACGGACAAAATTATTAGGGTTAATCTCTTTGTAGGGGCAGCGAAGTTAAGCGAACCCATAGGATAACGTAGGGATAGAATAACTATAGTATAATTAAATTTAGGCATAGTGACAAGATCTCGAATCTTTTGGGTCGAGATCGCTCCATCATGGGGTTCTGACTAGTACGATGGATCTAGTGGATCAACTTGATCCATTAACGACGTCATATTTATTATATTAATTTATTCTAGTTAATAATATTTATTACTTGAGTTTCCTCAAATTGACCGGCTTGACAGTGAAGAACTCTTCGGTATATGGAATTTGGAAGGGAGATTTGGCGTCGCTGCCATGATTTCTTTTGCAGTATTAACCCATTTAATTCTCTAGCGAATCGTCAGAACTTGTCCGACAAAAGAACTAATTAATAACAGTGTTGTTCCGACAAAAAAAAATCAATTAGAAACAAAGCATTTCAGATATCAGTTCTCTCTTTTCTAAACTTGATCTGTCTTTGAAACGAACAAAAAAAAAACACTTTCATGTGACATGAAAAGATTAATGATAAGGACAGTCTCACCGACACAAGACAATAGCGATATTCTGAAGAAAGCACTCGCAAAATGATCAGGGATTACAAAATAAGGCTTCCTGGCAGAAAAAGTATAATATCTAAGTTTTAAATTGGTTGAACGGCTTTACTTCATAGAGAACGACAGAACGAGGATATAAAGCGGACTAACTCTAACAGCTTGAATAAATTTGTCCACCTGATCTTAGATAAAAGCGTAGGAGCCATTAAGTGTAATTAAAGAATAGGATAGCGTGAAGGGAGCGTCATAAACTCCCTCCTACGAACGGGCCAAAAGGCCTCATCGTGCCAAAGAAGGCCAAATAGGGCCTCATCGTGCCAAAGAAGGCCAAATAGGGCCTAAACGGGCCTAATAAAAAGCAATGCTCATAGAAGAGCACGGCAAATCGTGTGAGTCATTGGAGGTGTAAACAGTTCGAGATAATGGGTCGTACACGTAGAAATTGTCCTGTCTTTGGTTGTGGAAGCACTAATCTTGTTAGATTGGCAAACCATCTCGATCAGATACATCATATGGATATCGAAGAACGCTCTAGGTGGTTAAAATGGAGTAAAATTGGAATGTGTGTACCTCGACAGAGTGAACAGACTACCGTCGATAGTAAAGAATTAAATCTGGAGAAAACTTTGGAAAATCTTATAAAGCGGCAAGAGGAAATGGAAACAAACTTTAATAATTATTTAAAAGCTGCAAGATTATGGCATGGAGAAACTGTTATTAATAAACAACAAAAGCGGGGGAAATCTAAATCCCATACAAAGTCAAAGAGCGAACACATCTTTGACAGTGGAAAAACAATCGTATCTCTAAGAAGTGGCTGCGATGCTAATTTGTAAATACAATTTGTAAACACAACGCTTCGTGTCAAAGTTCTCGATGTAAAATCCATCGAGCACAAAGGAAAGAAACGCAACTTGTTGTTAACGGAGGACGGCAGCGTGTTAAAGTTAAACGCTCCAAACTAGAGGACACTGTAAGAGCCAGAAAATGTGTCTAAAACGATTGTGTAATTAGCTGTTAATATCCGCATATGTAATTTCCTATAGCTAGAAAAAATAAACCGTTTGCACCTTCTATAAAGTGTGTTTGTATGTCTTTATTCCTAACATATTACAAAACAAGAGTGTAGATAAATGAAGGGAATTCGTTTAAACTCGCCTTAAAGCTATAGCAAAACGCCATGCGTGCTCGATAATTTATGCGATTGGGTTTGTCGTAGTTTGAATTTTAATTAGATTTCTCGCTCCGTTTCACCCTGCCTCGTTTCTATGTTTAGCTCTAAAAATCAGTACGATTTCGAATTCGTTCCACCACTCTGCACATAACTTGCACACATTTTAAATCTTCGACCGTTCTTCAAACTGTTTCCCAAAATGTTTCATCATAGGAATCCCGTACCCTAGCGCAAGATAAGCGATAATTCGGTCAAAATCTTTAGGGCTCTTCTCTCAAGTGAAATATACAAATATCAACAGTATAAGCATTAGCATAGCAACGCTGTAAACGTAATACCGTTTAAATTTATATTTTTTCCAAGTCAATATGTTTGAGATCTTGAACAGTTCTTCGCACTGTTTCCTGAAGTGTTTCTTCCTCATAGGAATTGTGCACACTAAAGCGAGATATACGGCTAAAATTATTAGGGTTCATATCTTTGTAGATGCGGTGAAAACACAGGTTCAATCGAACGCTGAATCCATAGGTTCAGTCAAACGCTTAGGCAATCGCACAACTCCCGATGAGAGACAAGGAGTTGGAATTTAAATCGGTGATATTCCAATTTAGGGTTATGAAGGTGCAATAGGGTTAGGAGTCTACAAGGGATGTGAGGCGTTCTTAACGCTAATTACTTTCGTTCGCAACACAGTATAGCTTTGGCTTCTCGAATGGTTTGATTCAGCAATTTTGTTTCGCTTACAGGCAAATTAATGCATTTGAAGAGGTTAGAGTTGGGAGTCTACGAGGGATGTGAGGCGTTCTTAACACTAATTAAGTATACGAAGTCAGGGATGATAAATATCCCTCATTATCCCATATTGACTAATGTCAGTTTACCCTCAAATCAATTAAATATTCCCAAGACATGCAAATATTTGTGAGTTGCACCACTAATGACTCTTAACGATCCACGGGCTATTGTCCATGTGAGCTCTCAACCTTCGCTTCGTTTGACAAGTCAATACGATTCAAAATTCGTTCTTAGTCGTACGGCTTCTCTTCGTCCAGAGAAAACTTTCGAACCTTTCACGAGGACAAGAGATACTCGAATGAAAGGACGGCTGAATAGCGTGAAGGGAGCGTGATCACCGTATAAACTCCCTCCTACGAACGGGCCAAAAGGCCTTATCGGGCCAAAGAAGGCCAGATAGGGCCTAAACGGGCCTAATACACACACAGAGCTACCTCTAGAGGACTGCTAAGTATACCTTTTTTAAAGCAATAGTTGGTTCATGTGACTCTTACATTTCTACGCGAGATAATTAGCGATAATTCGGCCAAATTCATGAACATGTATGCAAATCTTAACCTTAACAACGTGAATATACATAATGACAACGGCGTCATAAAATAGCCGAGTCATCAAGTTTAACCAAGACGATTAACTTTATATATATTTTTTCAATATGTTTGAGATCTTGAACAGTTCTTCGCACTGTTTCCCGAAGGGTTTCTTCCTCATAGGAATTGTGTACACTAAAGCGTGATATACGGCTAAAATTATTAGGGTTCATCTCTTTGTATGTATGTGCGCTGAAAACGTAGGTTCAGTCGAACACTAAGATATATAGGCTCAGCCGAACGCTTAGGCAATCGCACAACTCCTGATGAGAGTCAAGGAGTCGGAATTGAAATCGGTGATATTCCAAATATTAAATTTAGGGTTATGAAGGTGGAATGGGATTGGGTGTCTACGAGGCTTACTTTCGTTCGCAACACAGCGACTACATACGATGGGGGTTCCTAAGGTACACAAGACTAGGGTTAGGAATCATAAAGGTTAAAGAGCGTTACGTACAAAAAGTAATTAGTACGCGTGACGAACGCGTAGCACGTGAGGGACGGAAGTAATTACCTCTAAGCCTCTTTGTTCTCCCGCGGATAAAAAAACACGCGAAGAAGAGGAAGATGTCTTCGCAGAGGTCCGACTGAAAATTCACCAATGAGGTGCAAGTTAGTGTACTATTCTATCCGTTAATCACCCAAAAGTGATCCGCATGTTGACCGAACATGCACCATTGTTTCATTTCTTAATGACTTTTTTAATGAGGCGGCATCCCTTTGAACGGTATTGGGGGGGGTTGCCTACTCGGGGGGTACCTATTCGGGGACCTGAGCTATTTGACACCAAGGCAATTTAACACACTTAATAGGAAATTACATAAAACCTGTGTTGTTAAAAGAGCTGACAACACGCACTATCGTTTTTCCGCTGATTGATATGCCGGCAAAACAAGATAGACTAGTGTAAGTTTCAATAGCCAACGGGTTGCCTTTTAGCAACAGAAACCCTTTTTTAACCCAACCTCGTAATTACATAGGGTGTATATAGAGAGATGATGTACAGGGTTGCTGCAATTGCGTTGCGAACACGTGTCTGTTAAGACCGCCGAATCTGAATACACAACACCCGGTCTGTTTGAGGCTAACACATGTTTTATATTGTGTTTCTCATACCTACTTAACCCACCGACAATTCCTTTAGCTATACCACAAGAGAAAATCTTCTTCTCTTCTTCTGAGAAAAAACCTGTGTTGTAGAAATATACAGCCATAGCGTTGGCAAGAAGTGGGAAGTCGAACATAATAAATAGTATTTCACAAACCATATCTATACTAGCAAAATAATCGTATAGCTTTCTCCAAATCGTCTCTCCACAACCATTATGAGGGTGTATTCTATTTACATTTGCCCTCGCAACGCTCGGATAAATGTCACCAGGAGAGAATGAAGTTGGAGAGAAAAACCGCCATCTTCCCACACATCTGGAAGTCTGGTGTATACATAGTATTTACCCGTATATTCACACTTCTTCCTCTCGCAAATACACTTAAAATAAATCATGCGGACACGATTTGGCGAACACCGCCAGTTCGTCAGTGTCTATGTCGTAATAAAAACCCTACAGGTTTCATGGCAAATGGACACTCGTATGTGTTATTTCTAAATCTGAGAAGCGTCCTTGTCATCGTTACCCTAACCAAGCAAACTATCCATCTATTATACTTTCGGTTACGAGGAATCTTCTTAC
This sequence comes from Chrysogorgia sp. JL179-B06, assembly GCA_035772405.1. Lineage (NCBI taxonomy): Eukaryota > Metazoa > Cnidaria > Anthozoa > Scleralcyonacea > Chrysogorgiidae > Chrysogorgia > Chrysogorgia sp. JL179-B06. Next base: position 1,824,920 of record JAYKKM010000095.1, on the reverse strand, counting down.
ACTTAATTTGGACACAAAATCGCTTTCGCGCGGTTGCGTGATAGATAAGGTAGATGTAATAACTGCAATACATAGCCAATCTCCCTTATATTGTATGTCGACAAAGCCACGTAAATACTTTTTATTCAACATGAAATAGTAAATTAGTTAAAACACTCACGCATCACTTTTAGTAGATTCACGTCCATTGAGGCGAGGCAAATTAACAATACCCCCACCTTCTAAGAAACCTCCTCCCCCCTAGAAATGGACAAGTTCATCGACGACTATACTAACGTCTTCGAATCGATGTTCTCGAAACAACGTCTATATCACATAGATCAGCTATTATAGTAGATAATAGAAAATGTAGTGTTCCGTAATTGTTTATCACAGACTCGCCAAATGGACCAAACACGAACGACCGTTGAATATACGTTCAATATCTGTCCGTAACTCGCCAAATGGACCAAAACACGAACGACCGTTGAAACGTTCAATATCTGCATTCGTCGGACTTCTTCTCTAAGAAACCTCCTTCCCCCCTAGAAATGGACAAGTTCATCGCGAAGTTCAAGTTCATCGACGACTAACGACAAGTTCATACTAACGTCTTCGAATCGATGTTTGACAACACCATCGTCAATTTCAACATTTACGGAGTAATCTGATAGCAACGAAGCGCTACTCGAAACAACTTCTATATCACATAGATCAGCTATTATAGTAGATAATAGAAAATGTAGTGTTCCGTAATTAAACATAACCGTGTCAGGCAAATCGAATAACCCTGTGTTGGTAGTGGTTTCGGCAGGGTATAAGGCAAGCTCAATTTCTCTAAGCTTGTTTATCACAGACTCGCCAAATGGACCAAAACACAAACGACCGTTGAATATACGTTCAATATCTGCATTCGTCGGACTTCTCTGACGATTAGCGAGAACCAATTCACGCGCTTCTTTCCCAAACTCAATAGTCGCGTGTTTCATTATATAGTTGGCGACTTGCTTAATACAGGCAAGATCTAGTTCTTGCCCGTCTTTTCCCAAACCAGGAACGGTTCCATTGATCCACGGAGCTTGTCGAGCTTTTACTTTCGGAGCTTTCACCGGCGTCGATGGCGGCACGATGCGTAAACATCTAAGCTGTTTCACTAACCGCACGTCTCTCGGCATAACACTAACTCGTTTACAATGTATCGCCGCATCGTTAGTCGTCTCAAAGAATTCTACAATACAATCTTCAGCTGCGGCTTGAAGCGCGTCAACAGCCGATCGTTGTACTCGCAAGCGACCGTCTACGTATTGTATGATCTCTTTAACGATTATTTCAAATGGTTTCCTCGGGATTAGGTTCTCAGTCGATTTCTGATATTTTCTTATTTCCCTCAATGCGACTGTGCCAGGTTTGAAACGGTATGACTTATGAACCTGTGCTTCCGCTTCTACTTTCGCCATGTTACTTTCGCTTTCGTTTCTTCAGCCTTTGATAATATAGACCATTCAGGGGGATGTCGCATCGTGTTACCTATCTACACGACGTGACACCCCCTGAAACCTTATATTTTTTTACTTCTATTTTAAAACGAAAGTAAAATGGTGTTATAAGGAGATCAGATTACAAAGTGAGGTGCGAGTATATAGAATTACAAAATAAATTGTCAGCCATGGGTAAGACGTCGGATACACACGACATGTAAGCCGCGAACGCGAAATCCGCGATTTCAAAAGATGATAAATCCACCAAGTTATTAGACCTAGCATGGTTGTTAGACGCCCATCCAGATATAATAGGTTTTTTTTCAAAAAAAGATGAGAAAGATGAGCAAAATGAGAAAGACGAGACAGACGGAATTGCTGCCGCCGCTCTAACAGGAGTTGCTTCAGCCATTGTTGCGCCTGGGTAAGTTTACGTCGTTTAGCAAGTTTACGTCGTCGCTTAAGCTAAATTTTAGTTTTTGTTAGTTTAGAAGCGATTCGCTTCGTGATGGAGTCTCTGTTGATGAGTTGTCTAGAAAACACTTCGTTACGCCAGACGATGTTGAAGAAGTGGAAAAGAAGACAGAGGTTGAAAGCTGCGACGAGGTTCTTCTAAGCGTAGGCGTGTCGATAACGTTGAACGTGACGAGCGACGGTGTAACGATAGTGTCCTCCGAGACGAAGTAACAAAATGGTGGCTGAAGCGTTAGCGAAGGCTTACAAAGCGGGACGAGGACAATGCCCGGTAAAAGTGATTGGTGAACTAATGCGTGGCGCATTCAAATTAAACGAAGTTCTACGCCAGCAAGAGCATTCAAACTAAATGAACTTCTACGCCCATCTCGATATTTCTCTTTCAATATTTATCTCACATTACATATATTTAGCTGTAAATAATTGAAATAAATATCTCAATATAAATTGTGTTGGTCTACCCTCAGCTTAATTATTGCAAGGCAAGCGATGAGCAAGCGTAGATTCGTCGATGACGAAGTACAAGTAGATAATGATATTGTGGTTCACGAGGATGAGAACGATATATCTGAAACAGAATCCGATATAGCGTTTATCGACGACGACGAAACACAGTAAGTTCGTTTTGTTTTCTTTCTCATTCGTCGTAATAAAATATCCAACTGGTTTTGTGTTTCTTTGTAGAATTGAGGGTTGTACATTCTATGCCAATGCTAATTTTGTGGATACGATACCAGATTGTTTAAGCGATGCGGAGTCTATTCCTGAGGAGTCTATTCATGAGGAGTCTATTCATGAGGAAACCGAACCGCAGGGATTCGACGTAACAAACCTTAGAGAATACGAGAGACCTGTTGTCGGATATAGTTATCCGAGTTCAATAGAACACCTAACTCCGTGTCAGCTCGAATTGTTGACTTCTATGACTGAAAATAATGAGTGTTCTATGCGCGAGTTTCTCGCCATCACGAATTGCAAGTTTACAACGGTAAACGATGGATATCTAGGGAATCTTGGTCTTCCTCCGGAGGTGGTTTGATATGGATATGGTTATCCATATCCACTGTTGAACGTCATGCAAACAACGTTTTCGCCATCGTTTGTATTGTCTGTGGAGGCAAACTACCAAAATGATGATTTCCGTGTCCCGACACGTAAGTTTAAAATTCAAATTTCCCCCCAATTTTAAATTTTCCCCCCCAAAAATATTAATTCGAACCTACACCAACACCTGAACCTACTAGCCAAAATATAAACCGATAGAATATCACATGGTATAACCCACCCTATAGCAAGAATGTTCCCACCAACATCATACAAACATTCCTCACGATTCTCGACAATGAATTTCCGAAGAGCCACATTTACATAAGATCTTTAACTGCAATATTATAAAAATCAGCTACAGTTGCATGAGCAACATCGTACAGTCTATCGATGGACATAACAAGACCACTGTTGAGATAGATGCAATTTATGTCTATGGGAGAAATATTTCATCATTTGTAAACTTACACTGGCCACCCTGAACAAACGTAACGAACTTGTGTCCTCATGTAGACATGCTAACAAATTCCTTCTCAGGAACTTTGTAACCGGTGTTTAAAATACCGTACTGTACATAGTTTTCCATCAGATATTTTTGCGGCCACTTCATATTACTTATAATAAGCCTTCCGGGACCTGTACTTGTTCTTTTTGACAACTGCTTAATCATTTCAAGTCATGCGGTGTGTGCCTACGATCGCAAATAATAGTGGGTGTTACAAAAAATTAGGCCGAGTTCATCACTATTACGTGTTTCTAGAGGACATGGAGAATAACCAGTATTCGGTACTGAAAGTAGTTCGCTACACATGATCTCTAGACTCTAGTGTTATGGGATTGCCGATTGGGGAGACAGGAAACGAAGGAAAGAGCCTGCATGTGAGGTTGGTAATTTAGTAGTCACTTGCCAAAAAATGGTGTGCGCAATCCAAAGAGACGGGTAAAACGTTTGAGGTCATATCGCGACTAGCCTAGCAAATGGGTATCCATGCACGCTATCAGAGGATCGATTTAGCAATATTTTAATCCAAGAGAAACTGGGATTGATGAAATTACTTCTTAACAAAGAGTTTGTATGTGCGACATACGTACTGCTTATTCAGTCTCGATATGTCTCAATATCTTATCAGAATATATTAAATGTGACTTGCAGCTTCGTTATTTTAACATGATAAACTGTTTGCTACTCAAGCTTTTAACACAAACTCAGAAAATGTTTCGGAGCCCCAGACGGGAATCGAACCCACAAACTTCATGATCTCCGGTTAGATGCTCTAACACCATTGAGCTACCAGAACTCAGATGGCAGAACGAAGGCTACGTTGCGTACTAGTTCGTACGTGCGACATACGTACTGCTAATTCAGCAGTCTCGATATGTCTGAATATCTTATCAGAATATACTAGAAATACGTATACGCAACAACCCCTCACCCGCTTACTGTTTGAAACTTTTATAGCGTAGTTGCTTACAGTACGTATTTTCGTTCTTTTACTTGAATAGCAGTACATCGAGATGACGTCAGTATCCATGGTTTGTCCGTTTTTACCCCTATTTCTTGCAATAATTTTGAGTCAAAATTGGTTTGTTTATCTGCATTTTGAGCTATTAATAGCAGCTAGACGCTACGCTATTAGGTAATAGCCCTATTCATTTGCCAAACTGAATAGATTTTCTGTAGACAATTTATCAATATATCTTTTGTTGTCTGAATTTAATTTTAATTTTTTTTAAATTTATTTATTAACTTTACAACCATATATAAATGCGAAAGAATTAAAACTATTAAATTAGAGAAAAAACTTTGAATAACTAAATATATGGTTGAAGGTAAGGTCAACAGGACATGAGTAGTCCCATGTGAAGACCGACCTTAATGAAAACAAACATAACATACATAAAATAAAGACCAGAACAAATATACAGTTTACAGAATACATGACGAATTAGGAACAACAGCTTAAGTTGAAAGAGCGGCACTTAGAACAGAAGGTTTTCCAAGTGCGCATTCTGTTAACAAGAACAGAAGGTTTTCCAAGTGCGCATTCTGTTAACATCGAAAGATGAGTGTAGTGGAGAAGAGTAGTAAACAGTTAGTCTGTTTGAAGGAGGAAACGGATGAACTATTACGAATGGTGGGAGAGAGATTGTTCCAGAGAAGGACAATTCGGTTGAAAAAAGAGTTCGTATAGAGAGACGTCCTGCAATGGTTGACTTGAAGCAAGTTGTCCTTATTTGAACGGGTGCGAGACGTGCTTTGAGAAGAAAAAGTGACGAAAGAGGAGATGTCTAGGTCGAAGAGGCCTTGTTTACATTTAAAAAAGAAAACGAGATCCTTCGCTAACATACACACACATAAATGTGCCAAGTCATTACTTCCAACATATGATTGTTTGTCAACGATAGACGCGTCAGCGGCAATACAACGCATTAACCCCAGCATTCAGCTATCGTGTCAAAGCGATAAAGAAAAGCATTATTCGACAATAGTTGCCGTAGAAAAAAAAAATTCCCTTCAAACAAACCAGAACGAGGACCACTGGCATTATTGACGACTGGTCCGATAGTTAAGGCGTTATCGTGTCCACCATTTGACAATGAGTATATAAAAGATGATAGTGAACAACTGTACCTTGGATGGGATAATTCAGTCAAGCCGACATATCACTCCTCCAGATAAAACTGTAGATGTGATTGATGTAAATACAACCAAATACAAAGCTTTGTTGTCTTTACCAAAATTCCATTGTTTACTTGCCGAAAACCCAATAACACCGAAATTAGCCGTTGTACGACTGGTCAACACAGGACAGACTAACATGCAATTACCATCGACAAAAGAAAATCTGTTTTCGCTTGGAACCATAGAATGTCCCGATAGCGATGGTTGGCTTGTAAACAGATTGCCAAATCAATGAGACATAATACCTTTGATGCCACAAAAACTTCGAAACTTCGTGATAGGCATTGTGAGGCTAGATGGTCTTGATTTGAAATACGAGTCTGACGAGATTTCAATCCGTATGTTTATAAACTAGGTAAGTTTCTGTTTTTAGATGGCGTGGTTAAACGCACGATTTTCATACAGAGACCACCACCCAAACGATATTGTGTCAAAAGCAATACACGGAATAAACGAAAGCATATCGACAATTCTTTTTGGTTATCACCACGAGGGTAACGACGAGTGGGGTCATGGGTGGAAGGAGGTATACGAAGCGGATAGAAAACGCAATATTTTTCGAAAAGACAAGCGGGTTGGGATAAAGCACACGCGAAAGAGAGAAGAGCTTTAGCTAGCTACCACAGCAACGACACCACCGTAGACCCGTTCGATTAAGGTAACGATTTTTTTATTTTTTTTTTCAGTGGGTTTAGGTATACCCAACGTGCAATGGGGAGAGTCTCCTGGTTTAGCCGTTTCAAAGCATTTAAGTGGCAGAGGATTAGCGTCGGATAGCATGATAGCGGGCGGAAGATTGTTAGGCAAAGCACTCGCAGAAACTGCCAGTAAAGAGGTGGTGAATACTGGTAAACACGCAATCACGCGTGCCAGCGCATGGTTGAGAGGAAAAATAGGGGGGGAGTCCCAGCTCCTGCTGCTAACGAGGAATCCGACGATTCAAGCGAGTATGAGGACGACGGAATGGTGGGAGAAGGAATACTTGGCAGGCGACACGTTGGGCAAACATCAACAATTTCAACAGCAATACCAACCCCTCCTACACGTAATAAGCGAAAAAGAAAAACTATTACTACTAGAAGATGTAGGCGAAAGACTTAAGGCTAAGGTTAGTTTTTTGTTTTTGTTTTTTCAGATGGCATACGATAGTCACTCTAACATGTGCTTCGGCGCGCATACGGAATACGTCGCTGAGCATCTTGGCATCCCCGTGTCAAAAGTTGAGTCAACTTTGTTCAAACCGGTAGAGTTCAGAAGCAGTGCGATGCTTTCAAATTCAGACAAGACTGGATCAATAAACTCGAATAGCCAAGACTACGTCACCGAATTCAAATTGCCGAAAGGTCATTACTTAGTACCTAAAACAATGAGAGCGAACGTGACATTCACAAAGTCTAACACAAAGGATTTTATAAACCCTACCTTATTTACCGAGCCATTTGTTACTTCGACAGTATCATTTGGTCGTGGCGAGATTGGTCAGGACGACAGGGTCGATAGGTCATTAGTTCAAAAAGGCAAACAAATACTAAACTACGTTGGAAAGACTAAACAAAACGTACGATTTAGATAGCGACGAATCCATGGGCAATTTATACCAGTTGTCGACAGATCGTGTTGCCAATCATACTGCATCAGAATGTAAATCCATTTTGACACGTACGCTACTGGTACTAATATTGAGGAGGTGTCTTACCCCATTTTTATGATGCAAGACACCAACGTTTTTAATACAAACCAACTTATTTTTGGATGTGGAAAAAAAGTAACCTTCAAAATAAGGAAAAGTGAGTTGTCTCCGGTTTACTTTAGCCCTAGCCACGACAATGGCATTGGCAGCGGTATTACTATCACAGCCATAACTGGATTACGAAGTGAGAAAAATAAAGAACAACGATTTGCAGATGCGTTTGGAGACGATTTTGAAGTCACATCCGTATACATTTCCATACACTAAGGTTGTGGCCAATACGACCCCCATAGCAGGCAATGCCGATATAGTATCTACCGACAAGGCTATCAACTCAAGCAAACAAAGCATCTAATTTGAAATTGGTAGTCCTGGCCGTAGACTTAGCAGCAACGAAGAATGCTTGCTGCTACAAAGGCGTCGCCCTTAAGAAAATTGAATTTCCGCACTTCAACTACTCATATAACAACGAGACAACAGACATTGAGACATTAAGCAGCAACAAAATCCGTTTATACGAAAACGTTAAAACGATTTTCAACGATGCCGACTACCGACTTCCCTCCGATGAGTTCCACGACAATTATGTATTATGTAATACCTTTTCCCAGCCGGTTGTTAGCGCACCATCAACTCTGGGAGACTCCTCACGCTTACATCCCAATCAAAGGTTTGATTTAAATTTAAAACAATAAAAACTAGCAGCAGTGTTTTATCAAGATATATTTTTATTCATTGTATTTTATTTTTAGTTGACAACATCCAAGTGACGCCAATTTAGCAGCATCCACTTCTCCACCAAAACACCTACTCATCATCTGCGTCCAGTCTGGTCATCTGGTATTTGGGAACCTAGACGGAGGAGCTGCGTTAAACATAACATATTTGTAAATGGACAGTGATAGTATTCGTAGACTACTAAAATCTTACGCTCTAACTAAACGTTTTAAATGATTTAAAACCACCTTGTTTCGCGTATGGATACAAAAAACATATAGCAAGAGGGCATTGGGTTGCTATAGAGAGGGTTGACAACAGAATCTATTTGTTCGACTCGTTTGGTCTACACCCTAGCAACATGCTTTACTACGATGTTCCTGGCTGGGATAAGCTGACGAGTGGAATGGAGCTAGTTCGTAACGTGATAACTATTCAACGAGTAGACTCTAATGACTGCGGTTTATACTCAATAGCTTATTTCATTTTACGGGAAGAAGAGCATTCAATTTCCGAATGCATTAATATTTTATCTCCCACTGTCGGTGACTCTCGCGACAATCGTCCTGAAACGTTAACCTAGAATTATTAGCGGAATTGTTAGACGCGTAACGTATAGGTTTTCTGTCTTCTTTCCTCTTTAATTGATATGTGTACTTTTCTTGTATAAACCATCGCTTTACTAAATGTTGTCATCGCTAATTTCTGTTTTATTCGTTCTTCTTTAATCGAAATATGGGGACGAGGTGGTCGGTTAGGTGTACTCGGCATGGCTTAACCGTTTTAAATTAAACATACGTTTTTTTATTTTATACGATCTGATTACGATATACGATACTTTATTTACAAACCAAATACCTTGCTACATGAATGGCGGTTTTAAGTGGCAACTAGAGCATTCACATAAGTCCAGAGGGAACATTTTGTTAAACGTATCTCCTGTTATCGTCTCGTCGAATTGCGCATTCCAAATATCATTGAACACGTCTGGGTTGTCTTTCATATAGCGTTTGTAGTTGAGACAAAAACTCATTAGCATCCCAAGCTTGTAGGCTATGTCAGGCTGTCTCGCTTTGTCACACATAAAACCAGCCGCAGATAATTCGTGCGATTCTTCTTTACATTCTTGTAGGTGTTTGACTCGCCACCTTTCAAATCGGTCAAATGGTATAATATACGGTTGAAACATCGACACAAATGCGGAACAATACCGAGCGTATACAGCGCTACCACAAGCGGACGTTATCCATTTGTCCAGGAATTCCTCACGAGACACTCTCGTCGTATAACGCCAGATAAGTTTGATAACTTCCTTTAAAACTATCAAGTCTCTCGTTGAATTTCAGTTCTATCCATTTTCTTTATAATAACTTTGTCTTATTACATACATACAAACCATTTGAAAGTCTATGGTTAGTTTTATATGACACAGGGTGATGCGAGCGTCGTAATTCATTCCACTTCAAATTTGCAATTCGCTTTCGTTTGTTTCGCAGAACCGTAGAGCACCGTCAACATTCAGCAAATAACAACCGACGATGGTCGGATGTTTATACGCCAACCCTCCCCCGTAAAAAATGTATATCTGTTCGTTTGGAGAACACCGCAGCAACAAATTTGATTGTGCTACCCAAGCCTTTGTTATCCTGTTATATCCAGAAGGAATTTCCGTAATCGGTAACGCCGTCAGCAAAGCGTTCTAACTTAACACACAATAATAGGAAACGAGAAACGTAGGTATGCATCGGAAGTTAACACACGCACTATCGTCCTGCTGCTGATGATAGCCCTTACAAAAAAAACCTATAGGAATTCCTATAGGAACTTAACTACAAATTCCTATAGGATCCTATTGGAAATTGGCCCGTGACCCTATAGGAATTCCTATAGGATCTTATAGGAATTCCTATAGGATCTTATAGGAATTCCTATAGGATCCTATAGGAATTCTTATAGGATCCTACAGGAATTCTTATAGGATCCTATAGGAATTCTTATAGGATCCTATACGAAATCCATATTGGAGATACTATATAGATATCCTGTCAATTACACAAATTGAAAAGCAACAATTGAGACAAAAATGTTAGTTAACCAAATGATTTATTAATTTCTACAGGAATAAAAACTTACAATTTCAATAAAGTTAATTGATAACTCCAGTAAAAAATCCCATTTTGATAAACAACCTTAGAGAAACCCATACTTAATTGGCTCAGTTGAAGTTTGAACTGCCGTAACCTTATATTTTATAATACTATATGGTATACTAGTCTGTCACTCTAGTCTAGTCTATTATGCGGAATGCTGGTACTTGGGTTTATGATATTTTGAAACAGAATCTATATTCTTATACATCAAGAAATTTCTATATCTTCATCTCAACTTAAATAAACAATTTAACACCACAAATGTCTCAATATACAGAATAAAATTCTGTTTCAAAATATTAAAAACCCAAGTATCGTCATTTGAACTTGACCTGTACTTCTGCATCAAAATACTTGGCCAGGACATGGCTAAAAGGGATGACTCAAAAGGACCTTCCCATTTTCAAGAACTAGTCCAATCCTAACCTTAAACTAACACAAAAAATTTGAGTCATCCTTTTAGCCATTTCCACTTGGCCAAGTACGTTTTTCTTTATTGTTTACCAAAAAGGGAATTATTTACTGTACTATCTAATTCCCATAGACCTCTTTCGTAATTGATAGATTACCGGTATTACAGACACTTTCTAGCACTATTTTTTCAATTTCAAACTTCGTTCCATATTATTAAGTTTCGCTTTTATGTGAGCTTTTACTTCTTTATCTCCTTGCAAGTGGAACTTGTTAACAACCATATCTACAAGAGTTTTAGAAATCAGTGAATTACTACATACAATTTTACCAATTCAATTAAAGTGCTACTGAGATGAAAAATATTTTGAAAGTGAAACAGAATGGCTTTCTCTGTTTATCCAGGTTTTTGAAACATGCAAATTAGATACCGTACACTATGTCATTTTCTCACAGACAAAACAAAATGAGGAATATCTCTGCAAATAACAAGTGGAATGTTTTACAACTTTGCACATGTATGCCAATGATGATAATGCTCACCACTGTGTGAAGTATGTTGTTGCCAAGGACAGCTAGCATCAGGAGTCTTCCAACTAATAAAATAAAATCTTAATTCTGTACATCTCTTTCTTTTAAGAAACAGACAGAATTAAGATTTTATTTAGAATAAGATGATTTATACCTCAGGAATATAACTATGTGCGGTAAGCGTTGTTCGATAGAGGAGAAATAAACAATTATTGTTTTACAAATGGAAGAGGTCTGATACCAAGCATCTGCTTGTTATTTACAGAGATATTTCTCATTTTGTGAATTTTATTTTATCTATGTGAGAAAATGACGTCATAACGCATCTGATTTGCATGTTTCAAAAACCTAAATATCTCTGGAACGAGATGACGTATTGAGAAACAGAGAAAGCCATTCTGTTTCATTTTCAAAATACTATTAAGATAAAATCAAAATTGGATAGAGGAATTTCTCATTTCAGTAACACATTAAGGTTATTCTATATTTCTATCCTTTACTTTTTTATGGCATCAGAGAACAGAGAACTTAAAGTGCCTATGAAATTGAGATGATTTTTATTGTTTTATTTGAAATAACTCCTGAAACAATAAAGAATTGCATTTGTAGTTCTTTCATATTGTATCTCATTCTTGAGTTATTCAAGGTTGTGTAATATGACCTGTGATGTCACACTTTGTATTCTAAAGCGATAAAGAATAAGGCAGTTTATTATATCGACTGCAAATCAAAACGACATGTTGCGTTGGGATACTATTGTGGTTTTAGCCTGATGTTATGAATTGAAATAAGTTTTATCCCAATGCAGAACATGTCATTTTGATGCAGAGTTGACATTACAAACTGGCTTATTGCCTTTGTAGTTCTTTCATATCTTATCACGTTCTTGAGTTATTCAAGGTTGTGTATATGACTTATCAAGTCACACATTGTACTCACCATGATTCACCATGATGACCAATCTGAAAATGAAGCATATCTTCAAAACTATTGAACAAAATTGCTTGAAACAACTTTGCACAACTATACAGTTCACTAAATTGAATATCCCAATGTCAACCTTTCATTGTTATAGTAACATATTAGTTCCCAAACTCTTTTCTTCCTTGGGGATATTCAATTTAACGAACTGTATGCTTGTGCAAAGTTTCAAGCAATGTCGTTAAATAGTTGTGAGGATATACTTCATTTTCAGATTTGTCATAGTGAATACAAAGTGTGACAGGGCATATTACACAACCTTGAATAACTCAAGAATGAGATACAATATGAAAGAACTACAAATGCAATTATTTATTGTTTCAGGAGTTATTTCAAATAAATCAATAAAATAATCATCAATTTTCGTTTCATAGGCACTTTAACACAATTTGTTTACTAATGGTATACAATGACAAAGTATAGTACTAACCACAAATAGCAGCAACCTTTACTGGGTCCAATGAAGGCTTGGGATCTTTATCCTTGTGTGCATTGGACATCTTGCCAGTAAGGGAATGTGTGGCCAACACATCCCTTGACCACACCATCTCCATCAAAGCATATGTAAATAATTTTGGAGTGCCATGTAAATACAACAGCTCCTTTTGTGAAGGCAACACCTTGATGCCTGGGCATAGTGTCACCTATTAAACAAACAAAGATTCCTTAATTAACTTAAATTGATTTAAATAAAGGTGGAGTGATTCTCTGCAATCCTCACAGTAAGTGTAAACTATGATTTACCATACAATAATCTTTCCCTTTAAAGAAGAACTGTACCCTAAAATCAAGTCATTATTAATAATAAGGTTCTTACCATGCTACTTTCTTCTTTAATTAACTTGCATGCTACATCGGTTAACTGGGGAGATGGTTGTGAATATGGTGTTGGAGAAGATGGTCTGGGCGAAGAAGAACTTTGGGAATCTGGTCTGGGTGAAGATGAATTTTGGGAACCTGGTCTGGGTGAAGATGATCTCGAGGAAGATGGTGATCTGGGGGGAATTGATACATGTGCTTGTGTGGTTAATTTTGTTATTGCCATTTGTAAAGTCTTGACAACTCCAGGCAATTCTAAAAATATATATAATATTATGCAATTAATTTCATGCTGTTTTTAAATAATTTTAAAATGGTATAGCCAATACCTGTAATGTTGTTCAGGGTAGACGTCAGATGTTTTAAACAATTTTTCATTTCTGAACATTCATTCCTCAACTCTCTCAGCTCTGTTTCCATACTGGCAAGCCTTTTTGTCTCCTATTAAATGGTAAAGCCAAAATTACAGCATGAACAATTGAGTTATCTACAATTTGCTTCTAAATTTTGCCTGAAGACAACTTTTATGGTACTGTAGTGTACTTACAGATGCTTCTTCACTGAAACTTTCAGTATCACTCTCTTGTGAAACATTGACCTAAAATATAAGAAACACAATTCATGGAATAATCATAGTAACCCATTGGGACTAGTATCCACAGGATATTAGATTTTATAAAGCAGCAACAAAGTGCAAAAATCAGTGTTGGATTACTGCATATTTCAAACCCTATACCTAATAAGTCTATATTCAATTGATAATCCAAACATATCAAAAGTTACAAGATAAAAATAGAAACAACATACAATACAAAGTTAGCATATCAAGTTTAAACATTACAAAGCTGTCCTTAAAACGCGTAGTATTTGTAACTGGAAACTGGCTACTTTGTGTTCTTTAACCAGTAGCATCTTCAGAGTAACTAATTATATTTACATGTCTCAGCTTATATAACTATGCTATTACAATATAGGATCTAGTAACAATAATAAAATAATGTAAAGGAAAAGGAAGTCAGTGAGATATGTCAAAAGAGACAAATCAAAATAGCATCAAAGGAAGCGATGATGCTATACGATCAAAGGAAAAGATGATGCCTTTGATTTGTCACTTTTCCTTTACTATTGTTACTTGATCCTATATTGTAATAGCATAGTTATATAAGCTGAGACATGTAAATTTAATTAGTTTCTCTGAAAATGTTACTGGTTAAGTGATGAAACGTTAGTCTAAGTAAATTTTCTTAAAATGTTCAATCCCGTGTTTTAATATGGCATTCCTAAGAATTATTTCCTGGGCAATTATTTATATTTGAATACATTAAGTATATATAGACATATACATAGACGTTCAATGTCTATTCATTGAAAAAATCACAGGCATTATTACACCTGCATAAACCAAGCAGGCTAGTTTTAATGTATTAAGGAAAATAGTAAAATACTATCCAAATTCCTCACAAAAACAGGAAGAAAAAAAATAAGCTTACCTTTTGTGCTTCATATTTATTTTTAATCATTGTTAGTAAAGAGTTTTTCTTTTTCGAATCACCATTTTGTATTTTTCTTTTCTTTACTTGTCTCTAAAATCAGTTAAAATACATAAGCTGCTGTAAGTGCTGGATTTTGACAAAGGTTTACTTCAGTTGACACTTTGGTCAAACACATTGTATATTTTTACTAGGTTCATGTCTAGGTTTCACTTTGTTAATATCACAATATTACAACTTTCCCAGTATCCTTTGCAAAACTGATGTGTATTGTCCATTAACGCCATAACAAATGTTAATGGCCCAGTGTTGTTAAAATAGTGTTGTTTCTATTTGACATGGTTATTAATATGTTCTGAACATTATTAGTCCTTTGGATAAGACTGATTTTTAACTGAGGACGTTTTGACTTTTGATCAGAGGACGACGTTATGACCTGGGAATGTTTTGACCCGAGGACATTTTGACTTTGGTAAGCATTTAAATTACCAGATTATTATTGATCGTCATCATATAAAAGTTATATTATAAAAAACAAATAAAAAATTAAACACATGTGCTAATTGGCTTAAAATTGTGTTTCTATAACTCGATGGAAGCATGGAAAGTGTTCCACACCATCCAATATAACTCGAAATAGCATGAAAACACTTGCCCTGCGGGCTTGTGTTCCCACTACAATTGCTCGTTAACAAAACCTCCACTTATGTTTCTATAACTCAATGGAAACATGGAAAATGTTTTCTATTTCTAATTTGCATTTTAAACCCGGCGCTTGTACCAGACCCTTTGCTCCCAAATATGGCGGCAAAAATCTTGAAGTTTGAAAACACAATACACTGACAGTATAATTTTATTAGTAGAATTTTACGAGAAACACTTGCACCTTTACTGACAAAACTAATGGCCCATAATTTACTAATATATCTGTGAACGTGCTGATTGAGCGTAATAATATAAAACGAAATGATTTATACCTTTTTAACAGGGCTTGCGTCGTCACCGTCGGCGTCAGATTCTTCATGAGCGGATTCAAATCGAGTGTTTTTGACTGGGAGTCGATGTCCTCTTCCTTTATGCGGAGTATCGGTCTCACCAGTTTTGACGTACGTGTCTAAGCAGGATTTCATTGCATTATAATCGTCTAAAAACGTCGAGGTGAAAAACAAGAAAGTTTGAGTAAACAAGAGCATATTAAACGCCACAAGCATGTTTCATCGAATGTATATTCGTTTATAAATATAATAAACACTTACCGCCGAACTTGACTACTCTGGCCGAATATCTTTCACTTTCTACTCGAGTAGAATCCACGTCAACATCTCTCTGCATCATCTTTGTGGCCTTGTTGAAGTCTTTTGGCCACTTAAGAACAACCTCTTTAGTGAAGAACCAGGCATCGTTGTCGAACAATTCGGCATCTTCACCCAGGATCCATTTTGTTTGCCCAATATCGCAAGACAAATCTTTAAACTCAAAAATAGCCCACTTCATTTTGATAAAGAGATTACTAAACGTTTAAAAGGAGAAACTTTTAACAGCTTAGAGAACTAAAAGACTTGAAAGCTCGCTTGGAAGACACACGTGCTGCAGACAAGTGACACAGACAACTCAGTTGAAACCACGCAAAATGCATCTCGGGAATTGGCACCAGTCCTCTTGGGATTAGTCACCCTGCGAATTCTGCGAAGCACTTGAATCCACGATTGAATGTCATTGAAATATCATTACTTAAATATAGTTGTGTTATACTTTTCCATATAATGAGCGCAAGAGGACCTTACAAACGATATGCGATTGATTCTAGTATTGATCTCCCAAGAAGGAGCAACTACCGACGGCAAAAACAACTGTGTACGGTGATTGATAATGAAACACATGTGGTCGCTTCTATAAATTATGATGCAGATGATACAGTCAACTCGGATCAGTCGGATAATCATTCGGTAAAACTTTATAATTCATTGTTTATCATATATAATGTATGATGATTAAGTCACTATATCAACTGATATTTTTCATCCACAAAGGTACGAGATCAATATGATGATTATGAGGAAAACAATGCTGCCAATAGTTCAAGTATGCATGAAGAAATGGAGGTAACTATATATATTTTTTTAACAAGTTGAACACTGTTTATTTCTGATCATTTATAAAAAGATTGTTTCTTAATTTGTGTCTATACATAGAATGACTCAAATGATGGAGATATGGAAGATGGATCAGCTGAGGATATTGAAAACAACAATCAGGTAAACTTTCTTTGTATATATATGTCAGCAAAATCACACACATTATATATATTTAGTATAAATACATTAGACGATACATGGGCGATCGTCAAGCTCGTATCCTCAGAAAAATGATTCTGAGTCCCGGACAGGAATCGAACCTGTATGTATATTAACACATAAATACATTTAAACTAGTATTTTTGAAAGTATTCCTAAGAGTGGGAAAATTTATACTAAAACAATCATTAACCTCCGACTTTATCTTGGTTTTTATTCACCGAAATTCACCTCGCCTTCGGAAAATAATTGTTGAATATATACTAAGGATTTATGGTGAAGGAAAATGTCAAGTGTTGGAATATATACATTTTAAGACCAAACCGGGACCAGTTGCGAAAAATGCAACTTCAAGGCCTTCCGGCTGGAATTGACCCTGCGATGCTAGTGCAGTGCTCTGACCACTGAACTACAGAAGCCGTTGCCGAGAGCCTAGTCACGAGATCTGTATATATAGTGGTGGTAATGCCTGGATACGATTCTGGGCATATTATAAGTAATATTTGGCATTTCACTCAATGAAACTACATGTTCTAAGGATTTATGGTGAAGGAAATTTTCGAGTGTTGGAATATATACATTTTAAGACCAAACCGGGATCAGTTGCAATAAATGCAACTTCAAGGCCTTCTGGCTGGAATTGACCCAGCGATGCTAGTGCAGTGTTCTGGCCACTGAGCTATGGAGGCCGTTGCTGCGAGCTTATAACTAGTTCTGTAATATAGTGGTGGTAATGCCAGGATAAGATTCTGGGTATATTACAAGTAATATTTGGCATTTCACTCAATGAAGCCTTTAGTCCTTAAAATATAAGCTTTAAGTCATTGGCTGATTATGGGATAAATAACTGACAGAGTTTGAAAGAACACTTAAAGTGCCCCTGTGATCACATTTTTGATATCCCGAATTTTTACATATAATTTGTAAAGATCATGGTGTTTTACTTGTAACTTGCCAAATTTCAAGCAAGACTGTTTTTATACAAGATTATATGGACACCATTACTCGAACATGTTCCTGTTGCTTATATTAATATACCTTATTGGTATTAATGGAGATGAGACCCTCCAGTGGGGTCCGAGGTTGGAAATATAGAAAACGTTGTCATTTTGCAATGCATACATTGATGACACAATTACTGTCAATTTCATATATGGAACTGTAACTTGAAATGAATGTTCCAAATTTTGTTACTTACACATTTGATTGGCTATTGAGTTCCGTGTACCAATCAAATGCACAACATCCAAACAAACTTTGGAACATTCATTTGAAAAGTTATATGAAATGGACAGTAAGTAAGCCCATCTGGTGGAAATAGATTTTTGTATGTGTTGTATAGGTAGTGTAAAATGCAAGATAACATAGTGAAAAAGGTGGTGAACTGCCAATAATGTGATTAAATAATGCTGGCATTTCAAGTGGGTATGGTAGTATAATATTTTGACAAAAGCCATTGATGTCAGTACCATGTTTTTATAGATATTAAACGTTGAAAATGGAAATGACGCCATCTACCCTGGAGCACTTATCACACATGCTCAAAGTATTTTAATGATGGTTACCTTTCTGCTGAAACATCACCTAACAGATGCAACTTTAACTGATCTGCTTAGCATTTTGAACTTGTTTATACCAAATACTTTCCCCTCAAGCAAGTATATGTTTTACAAAGCAATTCAAGTAGATAACACTCAGGTGAGCAAACCTTTTTTATCAATTAGTTCTCTGGTACTTTATTAAAATTAGTAGAGCAAGACAGGTGTGATTTTTTTGTTTTTGTCATCTTTGTAGTGACAGTTTTATTAACTGCAAATCAATATCATGTTTTAATATTTATATTATGTATATTGTGCAATGAAAATTATCCTGTTGCAACCAACTTAGTCTTAGTATGAAGCAGGGTCTATTTTTGCTGAATGATTTAATCAGTACCGGTAACATGATTGTGGCATGATCAGTCAATGACTATGGCATCTTACAAAAGCATGACAAAAAACATTCATTATGTTGTCCATCCGATTCCATCCATGCCATGTGATATTGAAAATCTATTGATGAAGTGTGAGGTCTAGTAGTTAAATATTGGATTGATGTTTTTGATGCAGAGCAAACTGAGATCCAGGCAATATTTCACTTGTACAGACATATTGGAGGTCAACAACAAGTACATTTTGATTTATATGACCTCAATCATCATGAATGTTTTGTGAAAGCTTTGCAAAGTTAAATATTAGTATATGCCACAATTTGTCTCATGATTCAAGGTTTAGAATTCAGTATTTGCTGTACATAGTGTTTTTGTAGCATTGCTACAAACCATTACAAACTGCTACAATGTGTGATCATGAAGTACTCTTACAAATTTATGCAATGGTTTGTAGTAAAGTTGGGCAGTAATGCGGTATACTGGTATTTTTAGTTATTCACGATGTTTAGTTGGCGGTATTGGTTCTGACGTTATACCAGTATACCGTTGTTACAGTATACGGTAAGATAAACTGGTATCATGACTATCACCAGTTTATCTTTTTATTTAAACTGCAAGAAAAGTTCAGTTCACAAATGAGAAACAAAATAATAGATAGATTAGATTTTAACTTTTAAAACTTTTTGTCTTGGCAATTGTGACAATTCTGATTGTGGTTTCCATTTGATCGCTGTGATCTTACTTTTGAGCAATCGTGGTGATTGTAGCGATTGTACAATTATAGCAATTGTGGTGATTGTACTCATTGTTGCAATCATATATGGAGAGCAGAATTTTGGTTTGTACTGTAGTGGTTTGTAGTGTTGTATAAAAATGTCTGTGTACAGTATTTATGTAATGGTTTGTAGTGTTGTATAAAAGGTCTGTATATTTAGTGGTGGTTAATTGTATGGTTTGTAGTGTTTATACAACACTACAAACCATTACATAAATACATGTATACAGACCTTTTTAACAACACTACAAACCATACAATTAACCACTACATAAATATACAGATATACAACACTACAAACCATTACATAAATATATAATTTTCACATGGAAATCATTTAAAATCATTCATTTAAGTCAATCTGGACATAATATATAAATATTTAAAATGTCTAATAATAAAACCAAAATTTTTTAAGGTACATTTTTATTGTTTTTCATGCTTATCATATATGGGAACAAGTGAGGAAAGCAGAGACTGTGAAGACTGCAGTACAACGTTTCAATATGATGAAAGCAAGAAGAATGGCAGCTTTTTTCTCCACATCCCACTAGAAGGACAACTGAAACAACTCCTAACAGATCCAAAACTTTTCAGTTGTTTAACAAACAGAAATATAGACCGTCTTGCTCAGTCCAGTGTAATATCAGATGTAACAACAGCCAAACTTTATCAAAACCTGATTAATAACCATGGTATGTCTAAGAATGATTTGTCTTTGACATGGAATGCAGATGGAATACCTGTTTTTAAATCATCGCAATTCTCAATATGGCCAATCCAATGCATGATAAATGAGCTACCACCACACCTTCGATCAAGCAATATTCTGCTCACAGGATTGTGGTTTGGTCGCAACAAGCCAAAGATGAACACATTTTTAATGCCGTTCGTCAATGAATGCAAAGAATTGGAGGAGAAAGGTTTTCTCTGCAGTGGAGAATCTATCCCACGTAAAGTTTATGCCCTTATATGCTCCAGTGACAGTCCTGCCCGAGCAATGTTGAGGAACTGCAAGCAGTTTAATGGGAAGTGTGGCTGTGACTGGTGTGAACATGAAGGTGTCACAGTCAATAATGGAGGTCCACCAACCCGATACTATCCGCAGCGTGGTAACCAGAGTCTAAGGACATCACACAACCAAGCTGACTATGGCATCAGAGCAGAATATCTGCAAGAGGCTGTGAGAGGTGTGAAGGGGATCACTGTTATTGATGTTCTTCCAACCTTTGACACAGTGAATGGCTTCACACCTGAATATATGCATTCAGTATGTCAAGGAGTCATTAGACAAATTTGTAAACTTTGGCTTGATTCCTCAAACCACGAAGAAGAGTTCTACTTGGGTAGAAAAGCCAATCAGTTAGATGAGCGATTGTTGGCAATAAGTCCTCCTTCTGAAATTACCAGAGCTCCTCGATCAATAACGGAAAGAAAATTTTGGAAGGCTTCAGAATGGAGAGCATTTATGCTCTACAGCCTGGTGATTTTGCATGGTTTACTACCTCGTGTCTACTTGCAGCACTTCTTCTTGTTTGTGCATGGCGTGTACACTCTACTTGGTGATAAGATCACAAATGACAAGCTGTTACATGCAAAGGCTTGTTTAGTGAAGTTTGTCACAGATATGGAGGGGTTGTATGGATTATCTTCATGTACATATAATATCCACCTGATGACACATTTGGCAGATGGAGCGAGGAACTGTGGGCCACTATGGGCAACTTCAGCATACATATTTGAAGCGAACAACCACATGTTGCTTAAGATGGCTAGTGGAACCCAGTACGTACCACAGCAAATATGTGATACTTTTATGTTATCACAAAAAATTCCTGCCATTGGAAGAGAGTGTATGAATGAAGAAACATGTCCAATAGTTAAGCATATGTTTCAGAAGCTATCGAAGGGCAAGATGCCAGTACAGACGCAGCACATTCTACACAGAAATGTTTCCGGACTAGGAGTTGGGAAGGCTGTCCATCTCACCGCATCGCAAGCAGTTTCTTTGGCCTCATTGCTAGACAAGGATGTTGTAAACCGTTCTGCAATTACTTATAACAGATTTGTTGTTAATCATGTCCTGTACACTGCCCAGAGCTACACCAGATCAAATCGGCACCATGATTTTCTTGTGCAAATTGACAATTCAGCAGCAAAATATGGAATCATTCTAGGTCTGTTCACAGTGAAGCCAGATTGCCAATGCAGTGAAGCTGATATGCAGGCATGTCCATGCTCAGTGTACCATGTGGTAATCCTGAAAGTGCTTCAATGTGAAACGGGGTCTCTCTTTTCAAACACTGAATGTGGAGTTAATTCGCACTTTTTGAGAGAGTACACAGAAAGCCACAGAACCGTTGCCATCAACCCAGACCAACTTCAAAGGAAATGCATCAAATTAAATCTAGGAAGCCGTCGCTTTCTCTGTGATATTCCATGTAGATTTTATGGAGATTAAAACATCATTGATATTTATATACTTACTTTATTATTAATATTTAATATATATATACACCCTATTCCCCACATATAAGCGCACCCTGGATCACATGCACTAATATCCGGATAATGGTGCATGCGCCTTTAAACAATCAAAATTTGTGAGTTTGATAGACAGGAACAGAATACCGCACTGTTAATAAATTGTGGCATCACAGTTGGCACAGACATAATGTTCGTTATATGGTAATAAAATCCAAAAGTTATTGCTTTTGGTTTATTTTTCCAAGATATTCTTGTATAACACACTCCGCTTGAATCGCTTTCATCTCGGTGCTTTTACAAGGTATTGACATGGAACTTCAACCATTATTTCTTTTATTCTCATGCGGTTTGGTTAGGGGTGTGCCTAAATGCGAATATTTTTTAGGCGCATGCACCTCTAAACGATCATTTTGAATCCAAATATTATCGAATTAGGTGCATGCGTTTACACGCGGGCGGGGGAATAGGGTATATATATATATATATAAAATAAGTTTGAGTTTGTACTGATTTTCTATACAGTACTTGCCAAACAAACAAGTTAATCAATTTGTGATGTGTTTGAAAAGAACTCAACTTATAATTTGATTTGAATTTTTATAATTGTATATATATTTATTTGGATCAATGCATGTGTATGTATATAGACTTACTGTATATATTTGGATATATTATTTTACATGTACATAGCTTTTTATATCTTATGCCAATACATACTGTTCTCCATACCAATGAATCTCTGACATTATACCTTATGATATTGCCAGTTCTCAGGTTGAACCAACTGTAGGATTGGCTGATTCTGCTTTATTTTTCTTGCAAGCTTTTGCTTTTTAATGCATGTTCATGTTATAGTACAACTTATTGTTGTAAATTTTGTTTGTGGGCTATAAAGTGTACTAGGCCTAATGTGATAAAAAACAAATTGATTGTTGGTCATACAGATTCTAGCTTTGCCAAAAAATAACCAGGGTATATAACCCTTTTTAAATTGTTAAGGCACCCATTATCAAGATTCTTCTTAAAACGTAAAAGTAATACGATAAAAGTTATATATTACAAGTTGAGTTTGTTTTTTATTAAGAACCAGGTCATTGCAGATTATACCAAGTATAGTAAGAACTGGGATGGAAGGTTAATACTACCAGTAAACTGACAGCAGACTAATTTTCATACCATATACTTTTCACAAACATACCAACTTCAAAGAAGGGGTGTTTCTGAATATCAAACACAAAGTTTAAAAACAATTGCATTTATAAGATGCACAATTTAGTGAGATAGAAAATCGACTGAGGGTCCGAGAGAGCTAGTGAACTGATATATTCTTATAAACCAATGAACAAAATTTTGGGTGAAGTTTCATACATAGAGTATGAAAAATGAAAATCCGCTGTTATTTTTAAAATAAGGCATTGTTAGTATTATGGGACTATGTTATTTATATGAAAACAACAGCTAAAATTTTGTTAAAAATATAATTTGTTCCTATAGGATCCTATAGCAATTCCTATAGGATGGGAATTTTCCTATAGGAATTCCGAATCAAATTCCTTTAGGAAAGTTTGTTCCTATAGGATCCTATAGGAATTCCTATAGGAATTCCGATTCAAATTCCTATAGGAAAGTTTGTTCCTATAGGATCCTATAGGATCCTATAGGAATTCCTATAGGAATTATTTTTTCGTAAGGGAGATGTGCCACAGCTTGGCGCACCAAGTCTCAATAGCCAAAGGGTTGGCTTTTTGCAACAAGTCATAATGCACATCAACACAATATCCAAATTACATAGGGAGTACAACGAATTTACACCAATTTGAGGGTTGTCGCAATTGCGTTGGGAACAAACATCAGATATTGGCGAACATCTATGCACAACAGCGGGTCTGTCCGTCGCTAACACATGTTTTATAGTATGCTGTTCACACCTACATAACGCAGAAACGATTGCTTTCACTACATCGATGAGATAGCTATCGAAATTCCGACCATCGTCGGTGTTGTGTAAATAAACAGCCAAGGCGTCCGCAAGAAGTGGGAAATCATACATAATAAATATTATGTGACAAGCCATCTGTCTTGTATCGAAGAAATCGTGTAAGTTTTTCATAAGCGTCATCCCGCAACTTTATGAGGGTAATTTGTTAGAAAACTAAAAAACCATCCTGCCGGATGGCCACAAATTCCCGACTTTTCCCATACATCTTGAAGTTTGGTGTATATATGATATTTAAATGTTACACATTCACATATCTTCACATTATCACATTTATATATTTCCTGAATTGGAGAAGATTTGGCGAACACCACGAGGTCTTTACTGCGGTGGTCGTAGTAAAACGTTAATCAATAATAATATAGTCAACTTCATTTAGATTTTCTTGCAATCTACACAAGCTCTGACCGGCAAGATCTTTTTTACCCCGTGATCCAATGGGTAATTTCAACAAAGAGTGCACAGTGACACCTCTTATATTATAAGCAGCGTTAAACGTCACAGGCATCTCACGATTAGCTTTTACCAGTTTACCCACTTCTTCTTCAAACGGAATAGTCGAGTTACTCATTATATAACCGCTAATTTGACGTATGTCAGCTAGCTCCAATTCTTGGCCATCCTTTCCCAAACCAGGAATGGTTCCATGGATCCAGAATATCTTCTCTTTCGGCTTCATTCCCACGGCTAGTGCTGCGAAGGCTGGCTGTCAAGCGTGACGATGACAACGACATGTTTCTAATACATCTCACTAACCGCAAGTCTCTCAGCATAATAGTAACTCGTTTACAATGTATCGCCGCATCGTTAGCTTCTTCTAAAAATTCTACCAGATAATCTTCAGCCGCAATGCGAAGCGCATCAACAGCCGTAACTTGTATTCGCAATCAAGGGTTTGTATTTTGTATGACCCTAACGATATTTCGAAATCGTTTCAACGGGATTAGGTACTCAGTCGATCTCTGATATTGTCTTATTTCCCTCAGCGCGACTGTTCCAGCTTTGTAACGATACTTTTTTGGGGGGCAATAATGGCGGCGGCCATGACAGCGGCTTTTACTTTCGGTTCTTCAAGCTTCCTGTAAAAATATACGTCTTCCAGGTCCTTGACACCCCCCTGGAACCCCTATATTTTTTACTTCAATTTTAAAACGAAAGTAAAAAGTATAGTAGGTATAGTGTTACATTAGATGTGTAGTAGGTATAATGTTACAATGTAAACCAACCCTTTGGCTATGATATAGTGTTACATTACATGTCTACAAATGTACGGTACAAACATCATGGGGAAAATGTCGAATACACACGACATTGAAGTAAAAAAAGAAGCACCGAGTGACGATAGTGCGATAAATAAACTAGCGAAGTTGTTAGAGCTTCACCCAGAGATAGAAAGGCTTTTCAAGAAGAACGATAAAGAAAACGACGGTGAAGATGGAGTAAAAATAAATAATAAAATAGACGAGATAGACGGAGTTGCTTCAGCCGTTGTTTCGCCTGGGTAAGTGTTTGTTGCCTCGTTTAGATATGTGTTGTTGTTTAGCTAACGTTTAGTTTTATGTTAGTATAGAAGCGATTCGCTTTGTGCTGGACTCGTTACGCCAGAATGATGGCGAAGTGTAAAAGAAGACAGAGGATGAAATCTGCGACCCGATTCTTCAAAGCGGCTCTAAACGCAGGCGTCTCGATAACGTTAAGTGTGACGAACGGCGGTGTGACAATAATAACCTCGGAGAAACGTTCAGTTTCCGAGACGAAGTTGTAACAATGGTGGCTAAACGTCTCAAGATGGTTTACAAAGCAGGAGGAGATTGCCCTGTCAAGGTAATTGCTGATCTATTGCGTGGCGTGGTTCAAGTAAACGAAGTTCTACGGCAGCAAGACCACATCGTCAAAATGGCTAAATTTTATTAAACGACTGGAAGAGGAGGAACGTGTGAACGTGGTTAAATGAATAAAAATTAATATAATAAATATATAAAATAATAATATATATAAAATAATTATTTTGTGATGTTTTTATTGCGCGCGCAACTTTCGCTTGATATAAATAAGGGGGGGAATTCAAAGGGATGAGCAAACGTGTAAAGCTTAGCTTCGTCGACGACGACGCCGTGGATAGTGATGCAAATTTGATTAATGTGGATGAGAATGTCGACGATTTATCGGAAACAGAATCCGATATAGCGTTTATCGACTAGTAAGTATTAATTTCCAGTCGTTTTACTAAAACCTTAGATTTTAAAACCTTGCGTTTTTTCTTAGTACGGAGGATACGGAGGATTGTTCCTTCTACGCGAATGCGGATAGACAAAATTTTGTCGACACAATATTAGATGGTGTGGAATCTATCCACTGTAAACATGCCCCTATAAAGAACTGAATTTACTTAGATTTCAAAACAGAAGATGACTTGAAACTGACAAGTTGGCTAGCATTGCGCTATAAAACACTTTTGTTTGTATCCTTTTCGGAAAGCTTGTACTTGTTGCAACCAACAAGAAACGCCGTGGAGGCGCAATGAAATTTATATTCCGATGCAATGGTTGTTGGAAAGAGGAAATCTGCTATAGGAGCAGCCAGTTAGCTCTGAATTCCAGACGGCAGTTGGTGTCCTTAGCTTTATCTTTTTTTGTTAGTGGTTTTGGTTATGCTAGTTATCGTAAAACACTAGGGAAGGGTCTTAGGTTGGATGTTCTTTCGGAAAAGCCTTTCCTAGAAGTTATTTATTATGCCTTCCCTTTTATAAAAGCAATTTTAGATGAGATATGTGATAATGCAAAGCGTCATATGAAAGATATCTCGTCAGATGTTTTAGGTTCCTGGTCTCGTGCTGTAACCACATGTGATGGTTGTTGGCAGATCAGGGGCCATTTCAGGCCCTTTCTCGATATATGAGCAACCGAAATTTAAAATTATTATAACATCAACCCAAGTCAGTTTTAGGATTAGGGTTAGCGATTATTTATTTTGAATTTCGGTTTGTTCATATATCGAGAAAGCGCCCCATTTCAGTCAAAATTGCACTTTCATTATAAAAAACTATCTGACTGGTGGCCTTCTCTATTATGGCCATTTGTCAATGAGAGGTGCAGACAAAATTTGTGTTGAGGAGTTATGGCAGGGTACAGCAAAGGCTGCAGAGGGTCACTTGGTTCAGGTATTGTGGGCTAAAGCAAAGGATGAAGATATGATGGTGGAAGTAAACTGGCAAGATGCTGACTCCTCATCTGCATTAGGTTTTAGATATTCTTTCCCTAATGAATTAGAGTCAAAAGTCATGTTAGAATAATTTCCCAAGATAAGTTATACCCAAAACATTAACATATTCACTGAACAAGGGCTAAAAATAATTTTGTGCCCATTTTGTTACGTTGTCCAATCACAAAGTATATATATTAGATCCATCTATGTTCCCAAAACGGATTAGATATACACAGACTGTGAATTGAGTAATTTGAGGTATTCATACAAATGCTATGTGAACTTTCAACTTTTACAGTGCCAGGATGACAATCAAAAGCGCATGAGAGGATGCTGGAAAAGAAGAGAAGTGTGGAAGGAAAAAAGAAGAGGGTGAAGACGAAGGTTGATCGTACAGAGGAGCAGAAAATAAGGTGTGTTACTGTTTCTTTTTTCCTGACTAGTATAATTATAACTAGAAATACGTGTACGCAACAACCCCTCGCCCGCTTACTGTTTGAGGCTTTAATATTGCCAAACTGAACAGATTTTCAAACTGCTTATTTTTTGGGTGCAATTTGTGGGTAGTGTACTTAACAGAACCCAAGTGGGAAAGTCTGCCAACACTAAATTGTCTCACAGGCAGGGTTAGAAACCAATTGTGTAACTATTGATTATTGAAATTAATAATTAATTTTAATAATTATTAATTTAAATAATAATTTTATTAATTATATACAGTATTACATAATTAAAGTTAATTATGTCAGTTATGGTTTTAATAATAAATTTCAACATGCATGTTTGCAGTAACAGTGGAATACTCATAATTTTACTCAAAGTACAATTGTATTCACAAGACTGCATTAACCTTGTAAATACACGTACCCTACTGTAATAATGTAATCTGCATGTTCCTTATTGCCAGTATAAGCAGATACATGTACCCTACTGTAATAATGTAATCTGCATGTTCCTTATTGTCTAATTGTTAGTATAAGCAGATACCAAAAGATTCATCCTAAATTTATCCTAGACCAAATTGATAAGCCTGATAAACCTTTTATTCTTTTAGAAGACTTCTGTTTCTTAACTTTTATTAATATTATATAATTATGCACATACATGTACCAGTATTTCAATGGTATTCAAGTACCGGTAACACAATTTCAAAAAAATTTTACATCCTTACTACAAGACACCAGTATACTCTATATCAGCTAATTTGTTTAGTTTTGCAAGTATCTATATATACAGTATATATCCTACAAAAGCTGTGTAAATATATACATTGCAAGCCTAGGACTGGCATTGTCTAGGCCTAATACAGGACAAAGGTAAATACACAAACACGCTAAGCCATTGGCCGGACCAGCATGCCATCAGATGAGCGTATAAACACTGATTGTTATAACCAGTGTGGTGCATGCATGTTTAGACTATTAAAGTCAGTAAAATGTAGGTCCTGGTTAGTCCTATAGTCTTGCAGTATAAACACAGCTATAATATGTACTTTTTTACATCCTTACCACCAGTACTGGTACTCACTATATAGGCTAATTATCAAGTATTGCAATTATTCCATTGAGGATGAGGTTGCAAAAAGTGACCGACTGAAACAATGGTGATGGCTAATTTAAATAAAAGTATAAAATCTGCCATTCAAAATTTTTATTAACATTTGTTATTC
The DNA here is from genome assembly GCA_035772405.1 of Chrysogorgia sp. JL179-B06. Classification (NCBI taxonomy): domain Eukaryota; kingdom Metazoa; phylum Cnidaria; class Anthozoa; order Scleralcyonacea; family Chrysogorgiidae; genus Chrysogorgia; species Chrysogorgia sp. JL179-B06. The sequence continues at coordinate 1,796,115 of JAYKKM010000095.1, read as the reverse complement.
TGCAATATTATAATAAAGCACATAATTATTGGTATATGGTGTGTAAGGACTATTCAATTTCGAGCGAAAGCCCTTAAAAGAGTGATTTGACAGGCTCACGTTTGTTTTGTTTTTAGTCGCCATGACGACATGCCAAAAGTGAAATGTTCCGACCAGAATATATTTTGAAGTACTAACTCTAAGAACTCATTCTACATATCTAATGAAAGCTTGATTAACAGCCTCTGACATACCTACAAAAATATTTTTGTAACTGATAGCTAACAGCTTGAAAAAAGCGACGACGCTTGGATTGGATTTGACAAAATCCGAGTAAATATTTCAGATATTCAGACGACCATATCTTTTGAACTATTAACTCTAGAAAATCATGCTACACATCAAATAAAAGCCTGAATAACATACTCAGACATGTTTGCAAAACGATCTTTGTAACTGATTAACAGGTTTAAAAACCGAAAACGGGTTTACCTTTAGTTTTGACGCCACGTATAAAACTTGATTTACGAACTTGACATCTTCCGACGACGATATATTGCATTTTCACTGCCTTTTCACGATCTTTTTGAACACAAATCTTCATTCACTGTATAACCAGACAAAACACGTACTTTTCTTTACGGTTCAATAGTAAATATTCTGATTCAAATGCAGATATTTACAATATCTAGTTACCAGGGCCAAATTTTCCGATGCCGCGCATGATCGACGACATTGATCCTGACGATATATAAATAAACTGAAAGTGACTCTACATTACGCCTGGAATCCCGTGATGAGGGACTAAACGCCGGTCGATATTAGCACCCTCAGGCCTTCGCGCCGGGCGAGGGGACAAAATAATGGAATTTCTGTGCATCTTGTTTTACATATCCATACTTATTTTTAATATGTTAGGAAGAAGTACACTGCGAAGTGCCAGATACAGCACTCGTACGGCGAGGATGATGACAATGACATTGATGAAGAGATAGCCAAGGCTCTAACAGAGAGTGCCATTGAAGAAGGCAATGTACCTGGTGTCGTCCTCCCAAATGGTGTGGTGACTGCACCTTCGGGTGCAAATGTGGTCATCGGTGGGAAGGAATGCAAGTGGTGTGGCAGCACAACTCACGTGAGGAAAAGCCACAGACTGCCCTCATAATCCAAAAAATATCTAGCAGGATTCAAATTGCAGTAGTTGCAGAAAATGATAAGGAGCAAAATGACTTGTTCGGAGAGACTAGGGCATCTGTCTTATTATTTTTTACACCATTCTGAAAGTTATATTGATTAGTTTTCAACTAAAATATTCTGTTCATTGCAACACTGTCTAATTGAATCCTGAACTGTTATATTTCAGTACCAAAAGAACATCTTATACCTGACAGCATTTCATGAAAACATTTCAGCAAAATGAACTGCTAACCTAACAGGCACTCGATACATGGGCGATCGTCAATCTCGTATCCTCAGAAAAATTATTCGGAATCGAACCTGTAACCGTCTGTCTTCTCCAAGCTCTCCCACATTCACTACAGCAGTGTGTATATTAACACTAACAGGCACTCTTCAGTTGACTCTGAAGATAACTATCATTCAAGATGGCACTAGCCCACACAATCAACTTCAACAAGCAATGTTCACTCGAAGTTATTTATTACTGTATAGATGTATTATATATTTATAGAATTACAAGTGCTGAAAATTTATTGTAAAATAAAAGAAAATCATAGTTAAAATCCCGATAAATGTGTGCAGATATTATTGTGCAACCAAAATTTGATATGAAAAGAACAATCTAAAATGAAAAGGAAAAAGCGATTTATTAGTTCATGCAGGCAGTATTCATTATCATACTCATTTTTTCATACTCACATGTATGTTAATATTCAGGGCTTGGTGTGGCCTCTTCACAGTTTGGTACTCCTGTACCAACTCTTTCAGTTTTACTTCATATAACCTTCTCCTCTGCAGAGTGAAAGATACATCATTACATATTATATACCTTTGGTAAGGGAGTATTGATCAATTATGGGAGATGGTCACTATTGACAATGTTCACAATTAGGAGACCCAAACTTAGTGTAATTCACACTGGCCATGATAAAAACTATGAAACCGTTATACATGTATTTATATTTATACAATGCCAAATACCAGGCAATTTTGTTCCCAGGGCTTTTCTCTGTCTTCTAGAGTAAAAGTCCTAGGAACAAGATTGAACACATAAGATAAATGACAAATAGAGTGAACTTTCCAGTTGAAAAAAGTGCTTTATTTTGCCCACTCCCAACTTTTTGCACAAGGGGAAAAAGTACCCTTTTTCTGGAATGAAATGTATTCTTTCTTACATAAACACGCCCTTTAGGGAAAATATACTTGCTTATGGCAACATGGCAGAGTAATCCAAGGCTCAGAATGCATGAAATGACAGTTCTGGGGTTCAAATGTTCCTGGGGGGCTTCTTCCCCTCAGACCCACCTAAGTATGTGTGGCCTAATGCTCCTGTCAAATTTGAGACTATAGATGCATCCCTCATAGGGTCGTACGCCATATACACTCCATGGGAAATCAAAGATAAATTACTAAACCATGAAAAAATGTTGCTTAAAAAGTGCACCTTCCAGTCAGGGCCCCGGGGATTATTTTCGAAAGCAACAGTATAAGATAAATGATCAGCATGCTAATGCTTACTTTAGCAGCTCTTGGTGGGTAGTCCTTGACGCCCTCAGGGTAAAGTGCCCTGATTACATTGAGCACTTCTTGGGGGTACACGAGTGAACACCCGTTACCCACTCCTCGTTCTCTCTGAAAAATAGAAGTAGCAAATTGTTTCACTATTACAAGCCAGGTCATGTAAATCGCAAAACCAAACCAGTTTATATAAGCTCATATAAGAAACATTTTTACACTTGCCCATGCCACAAAAGAGCAACGACAAAAGTTATTATGACTCTAGGATTATATTTACGACTGTACTGCGATATATGTAGCGCCTCATTTCCGAGTCGCTACTTTCGCGCTGGTAATGCATCAGATGATGCAGTGATTCAGGTATTCTTTCGCCACTAATATAAGAAAAAGCAGAATTATTATAATGTTCTAAACATAAAGAAATCAGAAAATGAATTAGAAAACACTCACGTCTCTGATTGCACCGCTTCTTCTAAGCGACGCATCGCAATCTTTTTCTCTGAAGCTTTGCTTGATTCTAAATATAAGAAATATCATTGATTTGTTTTTCGTCATATCATCAATTGTTTCTGCGAAATCACAAAAGCAAGAACACTAAAGTTATCGCACTCAATTATTAATTACTGATTGACTTTTCTGAGACAGGGAAATTTGATTTTTTTTAAACATCGTGGGATGGGATTTTTGACACAATAATTTTAATACTAACTACTTATTGACCAAGAGTGAAGTCATTATGGGTAAATATCTAACAAAGATCTTGCTGTAGTGCCCGAGCAATAGCGGCCAAGTTTTGGTATTCCCAACAACACCATTAGATTGGACCGCCTGCATCAGTATTGTCTTTTTTCGCTACTCGCACACAACAACAAAAAGTAGGTAGGTCTGAAAGTAGTCAGAAGGTTGGCTCGGATTTGGGAGTGAATGAAATACGTCTCTAGAATATGGATATAGGAACTGCATTTTGGGAAAACATACTGGGTGTGGAAAAATCGCCTTGTTTCCGTTCTTCAATCCTTATTGAAGATTGAAGAGCCAACACCCAAAGAGACTGCAGAATGTAATGGACTGATTGCAAGTCTGTGCGACTTTCAATTTGTTCTCACACTGCTGATGCTGGAGGTAATTTTGCCAATTGCTGTGCAGATGCACTATCGCGCTTTCTTCAGTCGGAGGATGTGGATGTTTTTCTGGCACGGAAGACGGCTAATCGTGTGGTTTCTACCCTTAAAGCTTCTGAAGAACAATCGTGATTTCCTACTTTTGTGTGGGCTCTTGCAGAGAAGCTAGGTGAAGAAATAAAACAGGTGATTTTGAATGTTGTAGCATTCACCTTTAAGGAGCCTCAGCAACCCCGATGACGAGTTCGTCTAAAGCACATTGTTGAACAAGCTACATGTGAGCCAATAACCGAGTTTGTCAGTCCACAAGATTACTACAGAGAAATGCTTTTTTATCCAATAATCGATCAAATTGTAGAAGAATTGGAATTGAGATTTGGAATCTCTGCCCTGCATAGTATTAATCCCCAAACCTGTCCCATACTTGTCAAACATCCACTTTGAATGCACAGGGACCAAGTTGTCAATGCTCCACACAGTTGCTGACACAATGTTTACTACCAAACAGAACCAAAGCAGTGAAATAATCATGAGCTAAGGACGGATGCTTCAGAGGTTTTTCTTCAATCAAATTATATGCAATGCAGTCTCTAAGCTTGACTGCAGTAAAAGAAAGAAAAAGAAGTTAAGCCAACAATGTTAAATCATCAGAATCTCCTTATGGCGCTTCACTAAGTACACAAAGCCATGTAGAACTAACTTTGAGTCCTTTCCAGTGAATCGATAGAAGTCGACTTTGTCCCTTGTTCGGTTGTCAATCAGCCATTTTGACAGCTGTTTCTTTAATCGCGCAGCTTTAACTTCATTTGCCATAGCTTCTAAATACCTTGCCATAGGACAAGAACTTGGCAGCTCTGAAATTGTGCTAATATTTGCAGGTAAGGCACTCTTTGAAATAGCAACTTTCAGAAGTAAATCATGTAAATGCTGAATGGAATTGTTTTTTTAAATGCAAAGGTTCATGCACAGCTTTGTCACAAAATTTACCAATGTGTGGAATAAATTCCTGCCTTGAATGCTTATCGGCTACGGACATGGTAACTTTACTACTGTTTGTCTTGGCAGTTACAGTACTGCTCAGAATTAACCTAACGAAAAACGCGTTCTGAACGCGTGCGGAACGGATTACATTCTCGTTCCGAACGCGTTCGGAACGCATAAGGTTCAAATATCGTGACCAAATCGGCCCCGGTTCGGCGATCTTCGCTGTTTTCCGAACGTTAATTGTTAATTGTGATTATGTTAATGATAATGATAATTGTAATAAAATTCACAATAAAATTCACATAATAATTCACATAATAAAATTCACAGTTCACGCTGGGAAATGCTTGGTAGTTAAAGAAATGCGAAGTTGTTGATGCCACCCTTCTTATATTTGATCTGAAAAGATGCAAGAAAAATAGGTTTGTTGAGTCATTTCATTGGCCATGTTGGCGACAAGTGACACCAAGCTGTTCGCCATGTGTGACAACACTTACATGAATTTTCCGTATGTGTCCTATGAAGGAACACGGAGTTAAAAAAGATTTTTCACAACACGAAACTCCGCCAGATGGAAACATCCTTCAAGGAGAGAATTAAAACGATCAAAAATGCGGTTGACATGAGAACATGTGGGGATTTGTTGCATGATGTCCCCTCTCGTGCAGCGTGGGGAATAGACAGTAGGTCCACTTGAGTCGGAGCCTTAGAAGTTTGTGTCTCCACGCATGTCGCATGACGCATCTAGCACTGATATTTCACAAGAAAATGACCATGCAATACCCATGGTCAAACGTCAATTTGTGGCTTACAACTTCAGATAAACAGCAGTGGGCCTACATTACCTTTTTTGCTAAATCATTTTGATAGAAACGTAATTTGTACTTATTTAAATACACTATCACTGTTTTGGTGTAAAATAGTTAATATTTTGTGACCGAAATTAGATAATCACGAATTAGATAATCACGAGAGACTGGAACGATATTCTATAATACAATGTTAGTTCTGTCTCATTCCTAAACAGAGTATGTTAATTTATGTTAAATAAACTCGTTGTTTCTTTCACAATGCTTGGAAATGGATACATTCCTATTTATGATACAGAACTAACACGTCAGCGTTGCTTTTAAGCCGCTTACCGCCCGTCTACGAGGTAAACTTCGACGGCTGTTCGATGCAAACCAACATGATCTTCGACGGAACATTTTGGCGCCATTTTGTTTTTCTGTTTTAGGACAAGTTGACCATGTTGACCGCCATGGTCAACTTGTCCTAAAACAGTTGAGTTTATCTGTCCTAAATGAAATGCATACACAAACTCATATGCAGGTCCTAGACTAAAAGGGTTGAGCCTGATATTTTAAAATGTCGAATGTGCCACTGTACCTTTTGGCGTTATTTTCCCATGGACCCCGTTTTCCTTTTTGCATTTTGAAGTTCTTGTTAAATTCCTCGAGGAAATTCTGCAAATATGATTTTCAAAAAAAATATTAATGGCATTGCAAACACATTGTATCACGTGGGTTTTTTCGCAGCGGAAGTTTGTTATTTTTTCCGCAAATAGCAACGTAGACCGCTATAACAAGCTGGTTTGGTGGAAAACGCAGACTGCGGATTGCACTGCGAAAAGCATGTTTTAAAATCCTACTTTTGTTAGATTTCACTGGAAAGGTTTTTGTATCCTGTTTAAATAAAGTTTCTAACCAACTAACCATAGCGTCGTTGGTCGGTGCAGTGGACGTGACTGCCTCTGGCATTTGAAATGTATGACCGACGGAAGTCGCCACAGCAGGAAGGGCATAAACTACCACCGGTGAGGCGGTTGGATATGCGAGCAGGGGTGATGAGACGCCAGCGAGATCCTGAAACAAGCAGATAACATTTTAAACGAAAGAAGAAGAACATCACAATGTCAACCAAACAAGAATTTGGTCCCACAATGTTCAATGTTCAAATTTATAATTACAAATGCGAGCGGTGGTGGCGAAGAGACTGCAGGTGACACCAGGGGTGATGAGATGCCAGCGGGATCCTGAAACAAGCAGATAACATTAATAACAATGGATAACAGCAGGAGGAAACTGAATTACATTAAGAAATTATAAATTACACGCACTTGCGAAAAAGCGCTCTGCCCTCGCTCTTGCTGCACTTGTTCGATCTCTGCTATCGCATTCGCATATTCCTCGGGACATTTTTTCGAAGGTAAAAACTGAACTTTGTTCTCCCATGGAGTGAGATCATCAGAATGGAGTTGACGTCTGTTGAAAGATAAAAGGATTTTTATTTCAATTTTTTAAGAGACAGAAAAATAAATTCATGCGTGCGTTCCGTACTTTTCACCAGTTCCGTAGAATGTTGTGGGAAAACGACCATTTCTTGATCGCGGAGCGCTTATCTATGAAAACAAAAAAGAATATCACATTCACTTCACACCACTAATTTAATACTAGGGGTGTATAGTTCACAAGTGGAAAATGTCTTCTTCACTGAATCGCGCGCACTCCAGTGAAAACGTTTAGCATTTCTAAGCAGTTTCAAGTCCTTTGGACACATTGTACACCAATGAGATGGTGGTTCCGACGTTAGTTTACAAAATGTTATTCTTAGACATTGCCCCCATTTCGTTCTGAACAGAGTTCAGCTTTGTTGATTATGACCAGGCTCGGCGTGGCCCATTGCTCCATTACTTTCTCCCTTGCGAATTGTCAATATCGTTTGTTTGTTGCAATTTATGCAAACTGTCACCATGCATCCAAGGGTCAGTTAAAATCAGGTTAAAAAATATACTGCCAAAACATGTCTAAAAGATTTGAACTGCTCAAACAAAAATTTTTCAAACGTTTTCACCAGGGGTGCGCGCACTTCAGCCAAGCAGTCATTTTCCATGTGTGAACCTTAACTTTTTGACGCACTCTGAAATGCTGGCCTCAAAACTCAACGTTTCTATACACTTACTTTCGCTGGCCACGGCCGGTAACCTTTGACCTTCCCCCATACAAGATCGCCTTCTTTGAAGGACGGCACATCTGTATCACCACGCTTTCTTTTCGGCATGACTGTTTGACGACTTGAAACACGCATACGTCACAATCTAAGTAAACACGCATACGTCACAATCTAATTGTTCTAATTGGTCGTTCTAATTATTCCTATATTTGTCAGAATTAAATTGAAGGTGCGTACGAGCACCTCCGAAGCGTCATGATGGGCGACAGCTGCCCATCCACATGGTCATAGGAAATAGCGAGTACGCGCGCATTATGCAGGTTTCCATCGCCTCCAAACCCCTAGAGGTTTGCATTCCCTCCAAACTCGTAGGAAACATTTGAAACATTTGCAATGCGTAGAAAGTCTTTTACTTTTACGTTACCTGCAAACCGCTTAACATGTCGCAAAGGGTGACTGGAAACCTGCAATTTGGCTGGTGTCTGCACCTCGTACTTACCGTGATCTTTATATAACTGGATAGCTCATAAGGCGGCACAAGAACAATCACACATAATTACAATTAACAATTATCATTAATTGTGATTTTTGCGGTCGATTAAAAAAGGAGCCTTACTTAAGACGCGATTTCTTTTTCTAGTTAAGATTTCCGGTCAAACTTCTTGCTGTCTTAGAATTTCAATTACCTTTTCTCGCAAACTTAGTGAAAACTAGGTCGAAATTCGGTGCGGATCCGTGATAAATTTGGACTTGGATTTTATCGAATCTCTTTGAAATAGACTCTACTTCGACCTGTCTCAACACACTGGGATCATTTAAACGAAAGAAAACTGCGCTAACTCTACGATTGTTAAAATATATGTAAGAAACTGGATATAAATGGCGAACTGAATAGGCTTTCTTACATGTAATTTGACAACATGCGCTGAGCAGCTTCATTATTCGATGAAGAGTGTCCTGATACTAAAGAGATCTTCGTTCTTCAAGCAAACCCAAGACCGACCACAGACTTGAATTTGTAACTATTGTTTTGACGTCTGATATATATTCTTTACGGAACACATGGCTTCACGACATGCGATGATGCGCAGCGAGGATCAAAGCAACAAGTGGGCGACCAAATCATATATAAACGACATACAGTTATTTCAGTATTTTTCTAGACTAGTATAAATATATTTATAGATAAACTTAGGACGTAGCACTTTGCAAATATTCATTCAGCAATCGTCAGTGATTGAAAGTGACAACGGCGAATACTTTCCGTGATGCTCTTTATTTACTCTCCCGTATAACGATATGATTTTGAATAGCATTGAAATAAAAACCTTCATTATAAACTTGGGGAAAATCACCCTTTCGAAGGACCGTAATTTAATGTATACTTTCTCCTTTAATCTCGTTTAATAAACCATTTACTGCAAGCACTCCAACGATTTTAGTTTTGACAATTGGCTAAAGTCGGAGATTAACGAAGCTAAATCAAAATTTCCGACGAACGTTTCAACTGAAGCCACAATGGTGTTCCGAACGCGTTTGGAACGAGTTCTTAACGCGAACGCAGTGTTAGGTTATTTCTGAGCAGTACTGTACCTTGCTGGACAGCCCCTTTTTTAAATTGAGCTGCCTGCTTAGCAACCTTAAGTTTGTCCTCATCTCCATGGCTGCCATTTCTTACCAGGTAAAGAACAGTCAGACTTAGAGACAATTAGCAAAGAGAGACATTAACAAAGCTAGAAAAGTATGTTGTGGCGTTGTTGAGTTCACCATTAAGAAATGCAGTGAATTTCATGTCAGGTATAAGCTCAAATGAAAAAGTAATTTCCATATCAAGAACAGTATAGATCGTGTTCTCAATTTTCTTCATATCATTCAAGAGCTGCTTTGCCACAACCTTATGCTCTTCTTTGCAACTTTGCCCAAACAATAAAAAAATCATTGGGACTTGCAACCCTTGAACCAGCATTAAGAAAGCTAACTAACGATTACATTGATTCATCCGATTTACCAAAAGGTGCACCATCCCCACCAATGGCTACCTTAAAAGAACCTTCCATCCAAACCATACAAGTTTATTATTTTCTTTTCTAAAATAATTAGTTTCAAGGTAAACTTACTAAGAGCAAGGAGTAGTAGGAGGAACATAGGTTACTTCGATTAATACAGTTTATTCACAATTAATTTAATTTATAAAACAAATGACATGTCGTGGAATGAAACATACTTTGTCGACGTCTTCTTTTAAGATTTATGTGAGCAAGTGATATTTTGGAAGATTAGAAATACGGGAAAATTATAAATAATATCTTAATTAGAAATAATAATATATAATAATAATATCTTAATTATAATAATTACAATAATTAGAAATAATATCTTGTGTTATTGAGGACTTGATCACCTGCACATACAACACCAGAACTATTGTACTACGTCGGTATTACTAGACACAGCACCTTGTCCAAAACATCATCGTAAAAACAGCCTAGATGCACAGCGCACTACAACAATGAAGTGACCACCGCTATGCTTTTGTGTGCATCCTCCATTCTTGTCCAAGATGACAGCACATTTGTAGACCCATTCCCTTTTGCATTCTCAGTTTCTGGACGGGGTAAATTTTTGTAGGCACATCATCTGGGGTTTTTAAGCCAAAATACTTTAAAATACTAGACTAAATACATGGACACAATGTGATAGTGGGTGACGATTTTAATGCCCCAAATATTGATTTTGGGTAAATCGTCACATCTGCGGTAATGTCTCTACTTCAGAAATGTTGCTCGAAATCATTGACAAACATGATTTACATCAACTTTTGAAGGAACCAACCTGGAGACAGAAAGATACTTCTAACATTTTAGATCTTCTTTTATCTAATGATATCAAAATCGTTAGTAATCTTAAGGTGCTCCCTGGTATAGGTGATCATGCTATCGTACACTTCACATTAAACACCCGCTGTCAAAAGAAAATAATGTTAAATGAAAGATATATATCCGGAAGAAGGCTAACTCAGCCTGTATTAAGCAGGAATTACGGGCGTTTACCGATAATTTTAACAGGATGATAGAAGGGAAGTCCATCAATACGATGTGGGATGAATTTGAACTGAACTTGCGACATATAATGGATAGTTGTATCCCACATAAAACGACCAGTACATGCTACAACCTCCCTTGGTTCGACCGCTCCCTAAGACGTCAAATTAGAAATAAACAAAAATTATACAACAGCAAAAAGATCAGGAAATGTGTCCCATTGGGCCAAATTTAGAGAAGTTAAAAGACATGTACACCTAAAAACTGCGAGAGAATGCTACATTAATGATTTCCTTTGGGAATCTATCAAAGAAAACCCCAAGAGATTTTGGTCTTACGTAAAGAAATTAAACAAGGAAGATGTTGGAGTAGCAGATTTCGAAGTTAATGGAAAAATTATAAATAATAGAAAGCAGATATTCTCAGTGAACAGTTTTCTAGCGTGTTCACTAAAGAAAATATTGCCAATATCCCATACATATGTGACGACTCAAAGCCAAGTATTGTCCATTATATATTTCTATTGAAGGTGTTATTAACAACTAACTGAACTAAAATCGCACAAAGCTTCGGGCCCTGATGAGATTCCACCTTGGTTTATGAAAGAACATGCAAATGAAATTGTATGAAAAAAACAATATTTCAAGAGACTATAAATAGCGGTGTGGTACCGATGAGATGGAAAAATGCGAACGTGACTAGTGTATTTAAAAAGGGTACTAGATCTGACCCAAGAAATTATCGTCCAATTTCTTTGACGTGTGTGGCAAGTAAAGTACTCGAGCATATTATCCATAGCCATGTCATGAAACATTTCGATCAGTATAATATTCTCTCGGACCTAAACATGGATTTCGGGCCAAGCGATCAACAGTAACTCAATTAATTGCTACAATTCATGATATGGCAAGCACTATCAACGATAATAATACTGTACATGCAGCAATACTTGATTTTGAAAAAGCGTTTGACAAAGTGCTGCATCAATACCAGTTGAAAAAAATCCAAAATCATGGTATACAAGGGTCCTTACTAAATTGGTTCGAATCCTTTCTAACAGGTCGATATCAAACAGTCGTCTGTGAGGGGGAAGCATCGGAGCCAAGGCCAGTCATCTCTAGAGTACCCCAAGGGACGGTCTTTGGTCCGTTGTTATTCCTCTCATATACAAATGATTTACCAAACGCATTAAATTCCTCTGTCAGACTCTATGCGGATGATGCTCTTTTATACGGCATAATATCAGAAGAATCAGATTGTGACAGGTTGCAAGAAGATCTTAGAAAATTGGAACTTTGGGAAGATCAGTGGCAAATGAAATTCAACCCGACTAAATGTAAGATCTTGTGTATTTCGACAAAGAAAATGGCTCCGGAAAGAAAATGTCTTCTGTAATATTGTTTTAGAGCAAGTTGAATCTATTTCGTATTTAGGAGTTTCCCTGAATAATAAAATGAAATGGTCAGAACATATTTCAACTGCTGCAAGCAAAGCTAGTAAAGTTCTTGGAATGGCGCAATGCAACTTCTGGAATTGTCCACAAAGCATTAGGGAAATCGTTTATAACAGCATCGTAAGACCTAAGTTGGAATATGCGTGCACGACCTGGGACCCGTATTATAAGAAAGATATTAAGGCGTTGGAAATGGTTCAAAGGAAAGGAGCATGATTCTGCTTACAGAATGTTGAACCTATGGCAAGTGTGACAGATATGTTAGAGAAACTTGGTTGGAAAACTTTAGAACAAAGACGAATGGAGGCTAGACTAATAATGATGTATCAAATGAGTCAGTCTTATTGATATGGACACTAGTAAATATCTTATACCGTATACGGAAACCAGAACGCGTGGCAGTCATTCAAATACCGAATACCAAATGCAACAAAAGACGTTTTAAAATTTTCCTATTTTCCAAGAACTATTAAAGAGTGGAATACGTTGCCAGAGGACATTGTATTGCATTAGATATTTTTAAAGATAAACTACAATCAGTGACATTGAAATGTGGGACACAAGGTTTGTGATTAAATTTGTTTACATAATTGTAAAATTCTTGCATAAACCCCCGTTTCAATGTTGCATTTTCGTGCCAAACTATAGTCGCAAATGAAGTAAGGCAGATAACCACTTCGAATTATGGTCTTACAACATTGAAAAGGGGGTGGGGGGGACTTACATTCCAGTTTGAGTCAGTTGTCCCACCAAATTTGTCACTGATTGTCTGAGAAATTCGGGACGCAGTTGATGCACTTCAACTACGTATAACTTTGGAAGTAAGCATGGTAAACCTGTCAAATTTTCAGCACAAGTTAAATGTTAATAGCAGTATTATATGGTGCCAATTAAGCAACGTGATATAATTACATGACGTCACAATAGTTTCATGTTCAGTATTGTTCAATATGCCGATCATGAAGCAAACTCAGCACTTAACTGCCGAGCAGCGAGCTTTAGCTCTCCTAATGAGGAAAGAATTGAATTATTCGTATCGAAAGATTGCGTCGAAAACAAATATGTCAAAAACAAGTGTTGAACGAATTGTTAAACAAGACGATGTAAGATATAAAATTGTCAAAAAGGCTAAGTCTTATCCTGGCAGGCGTAGGGCGTTATCAGAACGAGATGAGCGAAAACTGAAGAGAGCAATCATGCAACTAAGGGAAAAGACTCCAAATTTCACAGTAATGAAAGTTGTGCAGCGCAGTGGTATTTCAAGAACTTTAGTGTCTTACAGAACATTTGTTCGCTATATAAAACAGCTAGGATACGGTTACCTTCAAAGTCGTAAGAAAGGAGTTGTGACTACTAAAGACTTCAAAATACGTCGCATGTTTGCTCGGACCATGGCAAGCAAACCAGCTGATTATTGGACAAACAATGTTGCATTTTACTTGGACGGTGTTTCTTTCATTTACAAGAGCAATCCCATGAGTGATGTGTTAAAGCCAAGAGGTCGTGTTTGGCGAAAAAGGGGCGAGGGTCTACTTGTAACAACAAAAGGAAGCAAAGAGCTCGCTGGTGGAAAACGACTACATTTGATTGTTGCCATGGCATACGGAAAAGGTGTCATTTGCGCAGAACCATATGAAAAAATGGATGGACCATACTTTGCGCGTTTTGTTCGCCGTCACTTTCCTACGCTCTTTGAAATAACAGAGAACCAAGGTAGTGTTCCAAAATTATTTCTAATAGACAATGACCCATCACAAACTTCAGCTGTTGCAAAGAAAGCCATCCATTCTGTTGGTGCTACTATGCAAGTTATCCCAGCCAGATCTCCAGATATAAACCCCATAGAAAATTTATTCCACGTTCTGCGTAAAAACATTGAATCAGAAATATTGCAGCGAAATATATTATATCAATCATGGGAGGAGTTTGTTCAAAGAGTTAAATTTCATGTATGGTCTGTTTCCCAAGAATATGTTAATAAGACAATAGCAAGTATGCCAAATAGAATTAACGAGATTATTAGGTTAAAGGGCCGGCGTACAAAATACTAATATATTTATTACGAAATTGTAACGTAAATAGTTCTTATTTTACTGTGCTTTGCTATTTGTTGGTTTGTACTAACATCTTTCCCCTGTGCTCAGTTACCCTATTTGTTGGAATATAAAATGCCCGAATAAACGTTTACGTCTCACGTGTGTCCCTTATTCGAGATCGCCGCTTACTTGAAGGTAGCGGTTTCGCGTTGCATATACGGCGGGTTTTGATAATATCAATGGCGTATGTTTTACCTGCTCCGGCTATATATAAATCTTTTTTAAGTAAACGCCGAACCAAGTGGTTATTTGAGACCGACGTTTATTCGAACAAATATGGTATATATTTTATTACAAAAGGCTTTGCATAAATAGAGTGAAAATGTTACTTTAACTTGCATTTATTAAGCTTGTGAACATTGAAAAAACATCTGCAGATAACATTTGACAACATATATCCATTTACCACCAGAATCTCTGAAAGTTACTGCCATTTTGCACGGGTAACCACGAGTCACCACGGGTAACCATGCAATATTAAATATATTTATATAGTAATCTCTTTATATAAATAAATATGGTAACTCGTGGTTACTCGTGTTTGTTTTACGTAATATGTTGGTCTTGGCATGGTTACTCGTTGGTTACTCGTAAACTAAGTCATGTTAACTCACAATATATTTAAGTCAACGTTATAATTTCCACTGAAATTCAGTACATTTTATTTAATTTTTCTGTTTATTTAAATATTGTAATCATCAAGGATTAGACGAGCGAAGCACGCTGCGCAAGGTGCAAGTTCCCTTTGCTCTTCCTGCGAAATCTGTCTATTAAAGTTAAATATTTTCCAACGAACAGCCATCATTTCTGTCTCCCTCTCGTCTACTATCCCACCTTTAACAAAAATTAACTGATGCTTGCTTGTGCTGAATATTGGCGTATCTTTATCAAACTCAATATCGTGGGCAAAGTGCGATTTTGGTGCAGGCAAATGGACCAACTGACCCTCAAGCATTAATAACAAATCATGCCACGCGATTATCTGAGGTGACCAACGAAAGTCGTTTAGGAAAACAACCTCTGCATTTTCAGCTCCCACCCAGGCGAAACTTGTTGATGCGGGGTTAGTGAAAGACTTGAAAATCTTGTTGAGAGGATTTAACAAAAATGTTTTGCCACAGTTCGCTGGGCCCGTCAACATAATATTTCTAAATTTACCACGGCCTTTAACTAAAAGTTCCTTCACACAGTTTGAAAAATTCTCAACAGCAATACTGTTATTTGCCAGTAATCGCAATGCACAGCTATGCCATTCTTCTTTTGTAATGCATATGCATTCCCCGTGACGTGCCTCGTTAAGAAGTTCAATGCGGGTTTTACTTTGTCTAATATGCGCTTCCTGTGCTGATTGCATCTCCCAAGCCGTTGCGATCACTTCACTGACAACTTTTTTACCGCGGTCGACAACAAACTCAGCTAAATCGATCTTTCCTTCTTCGCGTTGTCGATTAGACAAAGCCAGAAGTTCAGTCCGATTACGCAAGCCTTTACTTAAAACAATCTCAGCGACCTCAAATGCACTTAAACGCTTTCGCTTCTTTCCTTGTTTCTTCCCATCGCATTTGTCTCGTGATTCATCACCATCCGAACCATCCAAAAGCTCCACCACTTGTTCCGGCATAGTTGTATCGTGGCACTTTTTCATTCTGACTACAAGTGGCCTCGCTTGCTCTCATTGTCGATGGTTCTTTGCTATTTATCAAATCTGGATGTCCTTCGCTTTCGATTGGGGTACTGTCTTCTTTCGTCACATATTTCCATGCCGTGTAATAGTTAGAATGCACGCTAGAGAAATGAACGGATATACCATATTTTTCAGCGAGAAACTTTTTTGCGCCCAACCATCGTTGGTTTTTACTAAGCTTTAAACACATGTGATAGTGCACTCCTGATTTCTTATGGTTTTCCTGTGAGCAACACCAGTGTAGAATTGTTGCAGATCCCCTGTCAAATGATTTCGAAACTGCCTCGGCGAACGCATAACGCGTAGGAAATTTGTACGTATTAGACTGGCTATAGGTAACCAAATACACCTTGCGAATTTCTCTATTGCGCAACTCGCGGTTTTTATCTGAGCCAGACGAAGAAGTGCTGCTTTCATACCCTTCAATGAGATCCATCAATTATTTAATCGTTAATTCTATTTTGTATTTTTGTGGAAGCATACACAGCATGTGATTTCAAAAAATTTGTGTCCTATATATATAGGAATAAAGAACAAAGCAAACAAACACAAAGGGAAAACAACGAACAAAGGAAAAGTGTTTTAGCCGTTGAAGGCTTGAGCACAATACCGAGATATAAAACCGCGCGCTTTTTAAAAACATTGCACGCACGTTTTTATGGACAAGTGCGTGAGATATATTATAAATACTATTCGTGTACAATGTCGTTTTCGTTAACTTTTTAATAAATTTTAGTGAAATGTGATCGGCCAATATTTCAAAGTTCCTTCTAACAGCTTACATCATAATATTAAATGCCACGCAACAATTAGCACACGTCTCACTCTGTAATAAACACTTCAAAATATTCAGACAATCAGTGACATTGAAATGTGGGACACAAGGTTTGTGATTAAAATTTTTTACATAATTGTAAAATTCTTGCATAAACCCCCCTCCCCCCGTTTCAATGTTGCATTTTCGTGCAAAACTATAGTCGCAAATGAAGTAAGGCAGATAACCACTTCGAATTATGGTCTTACAACATTGAAAAGGGGGTGGGGGGGACTTACATTCCAGTTTGAGTCAGTTGTCCCACCAAATTTGTCACTGATTGTAGCTCGTCATTTTTAGTATCTTAATAACTTAAATTATATTCTAACTAATTTAATTTTGATGTTATTTTATTATTTATATAATTATTGTGTATAATTAGGTTTTTTTATGTATTTTAACCATATAGTTGGTGTGATCTTGAAAGAGTTTACCGACTTAATAAATTCAAAGTTCAAAGTAGCTGCTATGCAATGGACATCAACAATCGAATCTCTTGACAGTCTAAACATGGACAAAAAAAATTATTTCTAATTTTCACTTAGTAATTTAAAGGAATAGCAAATTCCACCAATACCACAAAACCTAACCTGCCAACAGCGTGATGCTATAAAAAAGGACTGAAACAGGATGCTGAGATTCTGATTCTGCCGGCAGACAAAGGAAATTTCACTGTAGTTATGAACAAGGTCGACTACACCAAACAAATTTATGACATGCTTTCAGACAAGACCACATATCAATTGATTATGGACACCGACTTCGAAAGTCGAATTGGATCTTCAGGAAAAACTTGGAAGAAACAAGGAAATTTAACCGAAGCTGAGTATTGGAGATTAAGGTCTTCTGATAGCAATCCTGCCGCCTTCTATTGCCTCCCAAAGATTCATAAGGTGGAACTCTAGCCAACAGAGGATCTTTTTACCCTCCCTGAAAATACAACAACAAAGATACCACTGTGACCAGTTGAATCGGGAATCCGACATACCAAGTCTCCAAATACCTGACATCTATTCTACACGGAAATCTCTTCATAGAAACCGTTGAGACACGTTAAAACACCGTTTTATTCACCTTTGAGACACGCCTATACACCATTGAGACACCGTCAATACACCATTGAGACACCGTTTATTCACCGTTGAGACACCTTTTATTCACCTTTGAGACACGTCAATACACCGTTGAGACACGTCAAAACACCATTGAGACACCGTTGAGACACCGATGAGAAACGTTAAAACACTGTTAGTGAACGTAGAGACACGTCAATAGACCGTTGAGACACCGATGAGACACGTAGAAATACCGTTTATTCACCAATAAACCATTGAGAAACGTCAATACACCGTTGAGATACCGTTGAGACACGTTAAAACACCGTTTATTCACTTTTGAGATACGTCTATACACCGTTGAGACACCGTTGAGACACGTCAAAAACACAATGGAGACAGTTGAGACGTCAATACACTGTTCAGACACCATCAAAGACACCGTTTATTCACCGTTGAGACACCTTTTATTCACCTTTGAGACACGTCAATAGACCGTTGAGACACCGTTGAGACACCGATGAGAAACGTTAAAACACTGTTAGTGAACGTAGAGACACGTCAATAGACCGTTGAGACACCGATGAGACACGTAGAAACACCGTTTATTCACCAATAAACCATTGAGACACAAAATCTCAAAATGTTGTGTACCTAGTTACATGTATTAAGTGCTCACGGCAATACATTGGATCCACAAGCACAGAACTGAAGGTGCGCTTTCGTAACCACAAGTCCACGACGATTAACAATAAAAGGACATGTGAAGTAGCGACGCATTTCAACAAAACACCGCATGATTTGTCGGACTTCAAGTTTATAGGTATAGAACAAATAGTAAATGACAGTGATTCAAACATTCCAACAGAGGCTGTAGTTAGTTTTTGTTTTTTTTCATTTCAACAGAACTGCAAAATCTTGTCAGCATGTCGATAATGATTGTGATGATGATGAGGCACGCAGCCAACTTACGGGAATCGCTTTGCATTCTTTGTAACTACGAAAGTGCGAGAATAAAACCGCGACTGGTTAGTCCACCTGAATTTATGGTGGAATATCCATGCAGCTCACTTCTCTGGACGGTTCTCATGTCTTCCTGATGTTGTTTTATTTTTAGACCTCTTGTCCTTCTTCGGCATCGCCACGTGCCTCGACTCCTTGCAGTCTGGCTCCTGAACCTCTGTGCTCTTCATCTCTGGTCGACCAACAAAACGAAGAAATAATGGCAGCGAACCTTTCGAACCTCTTCTCACAGTCATGTTCCGTGGCTGCTTCTGCAGAAGGAGAAGGAGGAGAAAAAAGTGAAGGAGAAGGAGAAGAAAGTGAAAAAGAAAGTGAAGAAGAAAGTGAAGAAAGTGAAAAAGAAAGTGAAGAAGAAATTGAAGAAGAAAGTGAAGAAGAAAGTGAAGAGAAGCATGTGGAGGAAAGTGGAGAGAAGCTGGAAGACGAAGAAATAACTGTAGCGAACTTTCTCAGGTACTTTTTAAGGGCATTTGATAGACTCCAACAACCTCCTAGGGAGCAGCAACAGGAAAATTTAGGTGCAAACGTTTAGATGAACTGTCCTGGAGGGGGCTTCTAAAAAGGCTTTTTCTCAAGGAAAACATGACAATAATATGCTCATGCGGTACGGGGGTAATGCCAAAGAAGACTGCGCAAGCTGCGATAAAGCATATTGAGAGACATCATCAGAACCACGAAGGAGAACAAACAACACATTTTGGCATTGAGAACTTGTGGCCCGTGATTGGACCGAGCTATGAGAAGAACAATTATTGATTGTATGTATTTACATGTATGAACAATTATTGATTGTATTAATATTTCCCCAGGTACATTGAATGTTTGTCGTAAAATAAAACAATCAAAAACGCCATAGAGTAGATTAAGAGTAGATTAAGTAGTGGTGTAGATTTTCATAGTGTAAACGCACTTTGGCCTGGCCTGGCCGCCTTAGGGCAGTGGAACTTTGTTTAGGTATCTGCCAAGTTCCATCTTTCGAGAATTTCTTAGTCATACCCTTAACACGGTCATTTTATTATGAGATCTTTCCTGAGACCCAAAAGATAGACTCGATAGAGCTTGTGTGGTTATCAAATACTTGTTAGGTTTCTCGATCTTAATTTCCATCCATGATCTGTACTATCCTGGGTATAGGCGATTGTAAACCACAACACATTTTCGCTTTGACCAACAGATTTACGCGCTATACTGTAGATTTTTGTCTCAATTTGAACTTTGCGTGGTTAACGGCAGTGCGTGCTAACAATTCTGTGCACTCCTAGCACAGTGTATATATGTAAATAATTTCAGTATTCTGAAGAAGGCTCGAAGTACCGAGTCGAAAGCTCAATAAAAACATATTTCAATCCGGAGAACTTTTATCAATGTATATATATTTATCATTTATAGACCCGGAGCGAGGGGTATTCGGCGAAATATTTCCTGAAGTGATGATATTTCCCGAGGGCTGAAGGAAATATTTCGCCGAATACCCCGAGCGGAGGGTCGAAAAACTAAAATGAACATTTTAAAACATAAACGTGTACATATTTTATTAAGCGTTTTAACTCATGATATTTTATAACATTTCTATAAACAATTCTATAAACCATCTTTCAAACGTTCGTGTGGCAGTTTTCGTTGCTTTTCTTGTATTTCTGGCGTCTTTTTCGTCCAAAATTCTTTTAATTTCTTCGGCTTTGATGGAATGGGTGGTTTCACACATGTTTTAGCAAGCACTTTTCCACTCTAAATAAAAATATAAAAATCATTCATAACAATGGCTTTAAAAGCGTGGTGACCTGGAAACTAGTGTAGGAAAATGCATAATGAATCGCTCCCTGCTCAACATGGTATTTGTAGAACCTCAATTACACCAACGTCATATGGCGGGAAATTTATCCTGTCTTGGGTGAGACGTCATAAATGGGAAATTACCCTGGATGGGGATGACGTCACTTCGGTGCATACCGATTTCTTGCATACTAATTACTTCCGCCGCCAAACGTCGGTGTTAAGCTACTCTCTGGCTTTTTCTGATGATTGAGGACCTAGAAATTTTATCATCCCCAATTGGTAAAACGCAGATATGTCTTTAAAAGTGAAAATAAACATATTTTATACCATATTCTGAAAATATATTCTGTGCTGGGGCGACCCAAAAATGCCCTTATAAATCAGCCATTTTGAATTCTTAATGTGGAGTCACTTTTTTACTGAGAAAGTACAGGAGCACGCATTCTAGGTCTAACATTTTAATGCCGTAAACACAATTTCACCTTAAATCGATCGCTCATGCGACGGCCATTTCGTTCGCCTTACCTCATATTTTTCAACATAGGTACTTGGCACTAGTCCTCTCTAAGTAAATATAAGCAAGTCATTTAGCTTTAGGACGGTACTCGAAAACATTAATTCACTCTTAAAATTAACATGTTAACCCCTCCCAAATAAAGACGTTTCGGACTTACAAATGGGCTGTGCCAGGTTGTTCCAGACCGGGGAGAGTCACCAGGTATGCAAAGGGGGCTGTGAAAGGCCTAATAGAGTCACCAGGCTCGCCAAGGCGCTCTACCAGACCGGCGATAGTCACCAGGCCGGAAAAAGTCACCACGCTCGCAAAGAGGCTGTGCCAGGTCTAAGAGAGTCACCAGGCTCGCCAAGTGTTTGTACCAGACAGGGGAGAGTCACCAGGTACGCAAAGGGGCTGTAAAAGGCCTAAGAGAGTCACCAGGCTCGCCAAGGGGCTGTACCAGACCGGAGAGCGTCACCAGACCGGAGAGCGTCACCAGGCCGGGGAGAGTCACCAGGCTCGCCAAGGGACTGTACCAGACCGGGGAGAGTCACCAGGTTGGGGTGAGTCACCAGGTATGCAAAGGCGCTGTGAAAGGCCTAGTAGAGTAACCAGTCTCGCAAAGGGGCTGTGCCGGGACTAAGAGAGAGTAGTAATATATATATATATATATATCAATGTGTTTGAGACTGGCACTAGCTCTAAGCCAATCAGAATCAAGTATTGATTTGAATGGACCAATCAGAGCAGAGCCAGTCAAAAATTTCCAGGGGGGTGTCGTATTTTTAAGGTGTGGTCACCCTGTAAAGAACGACCAGCCATCAAATCAGGGGGGATATGCACCTGGTCGTATACAAGAGGTTTTTTTGTGAATTTTGATATTATTTATCTCATGAAATCTGGTGTTGTTGTACGACCAGTTTTTGGTTTATCCTTGAGTTTGACGACCAGAGAGAGGAAGGTCAATCAAGGTGCTGTCAATTTCATGAGATAGATATTTTAAAATTCAAAAAAAACTTTATAAACGACCATCATACCTCACCCAATGTGATTTATACTTACCCTCCAAAAAAACATCCATATTATTTTTATTGGAAGAGTTGTACGATATTGAAATAAAAATAATCAAATTTTGGGTTTTATAGAATTAATCATAGAAATTTCCGCCATGGAGCTCTTACCTCGCCGCCATCTTATGGCCGAATGACTGATATTCTTTAGTTACGGTATTTTTAAAAAAAATGATAAAATTTGTAGAGGGTTCCAAAAATTATTTGGTGTTTTTCAAATAGATATATTTTTAATTATAAAAAATGTACTTTAACACACAACTTTTTTTTGAAAAAACAAATCTTTTTATTGTTTTTATTTAATCTAAATACATTTCTTTATTAATAGAACTAAGTATGGAATCATCAGTTATCATAATTGTTGTTAGATATTTATACGGATAAAGAAATCCCCCCTCTACCACTTCTAAATATAATTTATACCTGGATACCGTATGAAAGGGAAAGTGTATACAGTGTCGTAAAATATATTTTTGATTTGGAAAATTCTGTCGAAGAGAATTAATATCACAGTGGGTATATACTTTTTTTTTAATGTTGTTTTTATTAAATACTTTTTCTTCCTTTACTTCGTCATCATCACTACCCAAAAATGTTTTCAAACTATCATCACTATCAGAATCATCCTGAATAGGTTTGACGGGTTTAAAGTCCTCGAAATTAAACACTTTCGACGTATGCGTATCCCGTACACGTACACCGTACGCGTATCCCTCTCCTTTATCGTTGTAATCCCATATGAGAGGGGAACCAGGCAGGGGTATGGGTTTTCCAGTTTCATTCGTTATGTCTTCTTTCGTAGCCATTTTTTCTTAAACTAAGTTTGTAGAGGGACATTTACGTATAAATGAAAAAGAAAAGTTTCAGCTTATTTATATGAAAGTTTTTTTGAGAAAATTTTTTTTTCATTTCTACAAAACCTAGGGTATAAAAAACGATATCATAAAAAAAATGGGTCAGTTATTTTTTGTTGAAGATGGCAGGGTATATACCCAATCGAAAGATTTGGTCATTTCAAATGCGTAATCCAGAAAATGCTGAAAAAATGATAGAGGCAGCGAAATTAATCAATTACTCAACTACTGCACAGAATTGTCTTAAATTAAATGAAATATCGTTTTTTGAATGTAGTCGTGAAATTGTAAAAGATAAAGAATTGGGATTTCTTCAAGGGGTTGTTTATCTCAAAGAAGCAAGAGGTGATATTTTTGATTGGCTTCCCTATGGGGGAGAAATCATTCGTTCTTATGCTGATGATTTCTACCATTTTAAGGGTAGACTATATGATCCGTCCACGTTATATCAATATGGAAAACGTCAGGGTAAAATGGGGAAATTATGGAATAGTGAAAGAATCAATAAATTAGCTGATTATAAGAACAAACATCGACAAATAAGAAAAAAACTTTTAGAGTAAAGAAAGAAATTCATGTAATAAAAAATAACATTGTTTTTATTAAATAAATTTATACAAGAGAAGGAATTATTATGTCTTTGTCATTTTTTATAAACTTGTGTCTCAGAACAGTATAAATAGGCGGTTTTTCTTTTTTTTTATATTACATTGCTTGTCGTACTTCAGTTAACAAAAAAAAAAAATGAAGTGTAGGAGTAGGAGATGTAGGAAAAGTGTAGAAAAAGCGAAAATAAAAAAACGAATACGAAAACGACGACGTTCTAAAAAAATTCAAAAAGGAGGATGGAAAAAAGATCATCCGAATTATAATCATAAGTTTTATGAATTTTGGAAATGGTAGACAATGTATTTTAAAAAAAAATTTTATTAATCCAAATAAGTTTTTTTCCATCTTTGTATTCTATCATCACATTCACATAGTTCAACTATTCTACTATAGATAAGTCGTGAGTAATTCTGTTTACATGGATAACAATAATGATGGTTTACAAAGCATTCTTTACATCTGTAATGCATGAAAAAATGATAGAAGGAATTCACTCCACAACAACAGAAACTGCAATAAACCATCTTGACAATATTTTTTTGAACGTTTTTGTGAAAATTTTATAGTTTGACAACCTACTTTTATAGATTTTTTACAAAACTATATAAACAGGGTATCAAATATATTTTTTCTATTATTTTTCAAACATGTGGTTGCGTTCAATGATTGATTTTGGAGAATGTGAATCTCATGCTTATCTTACATTTTATTATCGTGCTCAACCCATACAATTAGTAAATTATGAACCTGTGATTCCCTCGTTGTTAAGATATGGATATTATATATATCTGAAAGATTGGCAAGGACCTCGATATTTCAAATTGATGATAGTAGACGCGTTTGGAGCTCCGGAGGAAAATTTACAGAACCTCTTATTATCATTGAAGGGAAAATATATAAATATTAATAATGGTAATGTAAAATTAGCAAAAACTCAAACACCTATATTAAACATTAAACCCTACAATTTCATTGACCATAGGGGTAGAGGGAAACAAATATTTCATTCGTTGTAATGTTTTTAAAATTAAAAAAACTTGAAAGTTAGAAACAGAATGTTTTTATTTTTGTGTAAAACTTTTATTACAAGAAAAATAAATATGTTTACAAATTAATTTGTTGTGGAATTATTGAGTTACCATTTAGTAGTTTAATTGTTTTATACACGAGATGATCACTTTTAGTTTCAAGAATTGTTTTTAGGGTTATTCCCTTCTCTTCTCCCTGTTTAATAATTTTCAGAGTTAATTCGTAGACTTGAGGTGGAGAACAAAAGGGGGGATTACATTCTTTACATAGTATAGCAGGTTTACAATCCTCTACCAAATATGTATAGTTAGGAAAATGTTTTTGAAGAAAATGACATGAATAATAACGAGGAGTATAGTCATAATATGCTATACCCCTATAATTGACACAGGTCACGAGCTCTTGTTCTTGATTCATCTTGTTCTAGATATGATTAAATCAAATATGTAATCTTATATATAAATAAAAAACACGAATTTTTTTTAAAAAAAGTTTTTATTGAGTATATGCTACAGCTTTCATGAAATTATTAGAATCTATTATTAGTTTAATTTCTTTTTGTAAAAGATCAGAAGCATCATAGTCAACAATTGTTGTTATGTTTTCACCCAGACATGAACAATTCCATTCATCATTTTCATATTCATGTTTCTTTTTAACTGCCAGAGCTAGGAAATATGTTTGAGGCGTTGAGGGTATATCTTCATAGGGTATATCTTTAATACATTCGCATAATTCCGTAGGTTGACATTTCTTTACAACATAGGTAAAGTGGTGTAATTCTTTGGCTAGAAAACGACTTGGATAATAGTTACTTGCATCGTCAATTCTGTAGGGGTTAAAGTCATCAGCAATTATTCTTTGATAACGTTTACCGGTATGTTCATCACAATCACGATACTGTACATGTGAGTTCGACATCATTCACAAATAACGTTATAACATGGGGGTAACGCGTTTATATATAATTTTTTATAAAAAAAATATAAAAAGAAAAATCAAAATTAAAAAAGACAGATATTCTAAAATAAATAAAATAGAAATTTTAGTAGGATATAAATATAAATGTAATAAAATGGTTTTTACAAAAATATCATGGAAACCGTAGATGCACGATATAATAGATTATTCTATTCAAAATATCCTTGTGGACAATGTCTTAACGGAAATATGTGTGGGGAAGTGTGTGCGAATTATATATCGCGGAAAGATTCAAAAAAAAAAACGTTGTTGTAGATTAAAGAGATGGTTGTTAAAGAAGATACGTTGTTAAAAGATTTAAAGAAAACAGAAATAAAAAAAAAGAAAACAGTATAAATAAGAGTAAAAAAAATAATTGTTTATATATTTGTTAGACAATGGAACGTAAAGAAACAGCAGATGAACGATTCAACCGATTATATTATAACAAACATCCTTGTGGAAGATGTATTAACAAACATCCGTGTCCGATTCATCCAGATGAATTAAAACTTTCAAGACTAAACAGTTTTAAACGTTGGGTGTTAAACAAGTTAAATATACGGTGGAAATATACAGTGAATGTTTCAGTGGAAATAGGTTACGATGAATAGAAGAAAAGACGTTTTTTTTTAAAAAGATTTAAAATGGCTGAGCGTGATTTTGATGAAATTCTTTACCCCGACATTCAATATTTATTACATGCTGAATTGTTTGAGATAGAAAAAACACGCGATTCAACGTTTTATTTTTTGGAATGGAGAGAGCACCCCTATCAGTTTAGATGTGCTGATTATGATTATAAATATTTTAACATTTATGTGGAAGATAAAAATGAACAATCTATATTTCGGAAACGATATGGTGGAAAAAGATATTATAGATTTTTAATAACCGGTTTTAGCTGGACTATGTCATTTTATGATCAGTTAGTGGGAAAACATGTAGTATTTATTGATAGAGAACCGAGATTACCTACGTTAATTTCAACCCTTGATTGTTTTGAGATAAATAATATCCCATGTTATTCAAAAACGTTTTTATATGGTAAATGTAAGGATTCAAGATTTAGATTAGTAAATTATCAGTTACGTGAAAATTTTGATGGTGAAGAGCTTTATTTAGTTCTTATTAAAGATGAAAATATATTATCTGTACTTAATGTGATTTATGGTAGCAGTAATGGAAATTATATTGTAACATTAATAACTAAAATACATTTTGATAAATGTATGTTACATCAACATGTATATTTAGATTGTTGTGGGGAATTATGTAATAATTTTAATGAATTAAATATTTGAAATAAAACAGTTCAATATAAATCAAGAAAAGCGTTTTTTATTTTAAAAAAAAGAATTTATATACACTTCTTGATCTATGAAATTATGTATACCACAATCTCCTGCCACATGTGTTGTTATATATTGTTTATAATTAAGCTTTTTATTTTTTACATACTCCATAACTTCCAAATTTATATATAATCGATTCATAGGAAAGCATGGGTTTAGGATTTGTTCACATTTACGTACAATAAATATTTGATGTCGACAATTTTCTTTAAGATAGTGAAGATCATACTGTTTGGGTTTTGACATATTGCTTGCATGAGATTCAACTGAAGAATGAACCCGAAAACACAATGTTTTTTATTTTATTTAGATTAATGTGTTTATTTTAGCTTAATTTGAAAAACTATATAAAGAGGAGATTTTTTCAAAAATCACAGCAATATGATTGAAACAATTTTAAGAGTTGTTCTTTATTTTCAATATTTTAACCAAGGAGAAATTGGATATTTATTTTGGTTATGTGGATTATTTGATTATTATCGTGGAAAATATGTCACATGTCCCATGATGAATTGTGAAAACATTCACCCCCCTGAAGAAAGTTATTCGCAACGTCAAGTGAAATCGTATGGTCTGATGATTGGGGTAGTTTTCATATAAAAAAGAAAGATTCCTTGGATGAATATATTATTGCCCTAAGAAAGTATAATCATGCAACAGGTCATAAATCCCAACCTACCCCAGTTAAAAAACGAGTATTGAAGAAAAAGAAACCCACACTCAATTTTGACGACGACGTCGACGACGACAACGAAAAGATTAAGAAAATAAAAGTAGAAAGTGATGATGATGAGGTTTGTCACCGTTTAAGTCCATCAGTAATTTCAGAAATTTTTTATTATCGTTTTAGATGTTGTAAAAATATACAAGATACATTATGTTTGTACGGTGATACTATAAATAAAGAGTTAGCCTGTAAAAATATAGAAGTTGATTTTATGGGTATATTACGCGACAAAGAACTCGTTGATGAACTTGAAGAATATTATATTAATTTTATTTCTTTATTATAGAAATGAGTAAAAAGAAAAAAACTAAATTTTCTGCTGACTTTATTGAAAAAGCTTCAAGATTATTAAAAGGAGAGACATTAACTGATGAGGATTATTCTAATTATAGATTACATAGTAGTAGTAAAAAAAAATATAGACGTTTGAAATATGCTGTTAATAAAAATAATGAACAATGGGAAATTGATTTAGCTGAAAATAAAGATTTAGCCCGATATAATAATCAATATCGTTATTGGCTGGTGTGTATTGATATTTTTTCAAGATTTTGTTGGGTAAAATTAATAAAAAAGAAAACGTCTAATAATGTTAAAAATAAATTTGAAAGTATTCTTATTGAAGAAGGAATAGCCCCTCTTAAAATTCAAAGTGATGAAGGAACAGAATTTCAAGATATACGTACGAAATTAAGTAAAAAATATAATTTTGAAGTATTTCATACGTATAATAGAGAAATAAAAGCATCCCAGGTGGAACGTGTAATTGGAACTTTAAAAACAATGGTTCGTCGTGTTTTAACAATGACTGGAGAATTTGACTACATTCAGTATTTACCCCTTATTGTTAATCGTTATAATAATTCCCCACATAAAGCATTAGCTGGTGCAACACCTTTTGAAATTTATCGCGAAGAAAAAAAAGGAAAAATACGTAAAGTAAAAAATAAAATGGTACGTGATCATTTAAATTATCCTATTCCCACTCAAGATCTGATACGAGAAGGTACGCGTGTATGTATTGCGAGAGTAAAAAATAATATTTTTGAAAAAAGCAGTCTTCGACGATGGACAAATGAGATATTTTTTATTAAAAAAGTATTTATCACCGATCCCGTTACATATCAATTAGAAGACGAACAACGTGAAGAAATTAAAGGAATTTTTTATCGTGCTGAATTACAAGTTTTAAAAAAAAAAAGAATTTACACATTGCTAGTAATTCAATATCAAGAGGACTTCAAAAGAATTTGATTAATGATTTTGAAATGAAAATTGCACAACCCATTGATGCTTTGAACAATGAATGTTTTTTAGAAGTTTTACAAGTTTGTTATCCTCAAACAACTAAAAATATTGTTGGTGATGAATGTTTTTTTTCATTTATCATAACCTATAAGAATTTTATACCCGAAGAAAATAATAATTCGGTATACGCCAGCAGTGAGTTCGTTTTTTACATCGGATAAATTTATTATACCCGACGGAATTTATGATTTGTCTTCATTAATTATATTTTTAAATAATATCTTAGAAGGATTTGAAATTTTTTGTACCATCGGGTCAAATGGGAAAGTAATTATTAATGTTAATGTTGAGATTGAGTATTGGGTATATGAAAATGCGAATAAAGCAGTCGATGGGTTACAGGTAAATGAATTTCGATTATCTAACAAGACTACGGTAGAAAAAAAGGGTATTCAATATGCTTCTTTTAATCAAAAGATTAATATATTATTTTCAAAAAAATTAGCTTTTATGCTAGGTTTAAAAAATGAAAAAGATCTTGAAATCGTACCTCTCTTGTTTGAAATAAAAAAAGATAACCCTACACCTCGAACCCTTTTTTCTAAACATTTTGATTACTTACCCGATGTATCCGACGGATTAAATAAAATGTTTATATATTGTGATGAAATAGAACTGGGGTTAGTTGGTGATAGTTGTTCCGAATTGTTAACAACAGTCCCCATTCAATGGCATCGACAAGGTGGTGGGGGGGATGGACAATTAGTTTATTATAGTCCCCCAAAATCATTGAGAAAATTAAAAAAAGACATTATAAGAGAAATTCATATTAAAGTTAAAGATACTACAGGAAAATTAGTTCCTTTTGATTCAGGAACGCTTAGTATTGATTGTTTAATACATTCAACATAATGCTTTTGATTGTTCTTGAAGAAAAAAATGGGGAAATGATAATTAAAGAATATAAAATATTTTATCCTTTTTCTCTTTACGTGTTAGTAAATAGTGGGAAAAATTTTTTATGGAATTTAAATTCGATTGAATATAAAAATATCAAAAATTCATTTCGAATTACGTGTGCAAACAAAATGGATTTCAGTGCAATAAAACAATCAAAAAAAATATATAATGGAACGATTTCAGTTTCTTCATCTACTATTATTTCCAATGCAACACAACGTTTTATATATACTATAAAATAATTATTTTATATTGACGAAAAAAATCCTTATACATCATTAAATGATGAAAAAAAAAAATTCCCCTATTTTTTATTTATGAGTGATAAAGAGGCTAAACAATCACTACAGTTCTTTATTAACTATGAGACTAACGTACCGTTAAAAGGTGAAGAAATTAGGATATCTATAAATTTATTTGAAGAAAAAAATAATGACTGAAAAAATAAATGAACTATCCGTAGAAGATTATACTGAATTGTTAAACGGTAGAAATCGTGGAAAAAATTATTCCTCATCATATTTTGTTGTGAAAAGAAAAAATAAAGAAAATCCAACTAAGAAAGAAATTTTATTAAATGAGGGTGTGGGATTACCCTCAAATTTAAATTTAGATACTTATTATACAAGTGATAATAAAAAAAAGAGAAAAAAAATAGATCCAAATGTAATACGTTTTTTACAAAATAGATAGTGTAAAAAAAAAGTTATATAAAAAAATCATAATGTTGTGTATATTATTATTATTTTTATTGTTGTTGTGGTTATTGTTGTTTTTTAAAAATAAAATAAATGACGCGTAAAAAATATATCAAAAAAAGAAAAAACAAAAGAGGAATAAGAAAACGTAGAAGAAAAATACAAAAAGGAGGGTTTGGTGGAGCATTGGCACTGGGTGGGTATGGTTCTTCCTCAAGTGTTGGGAACACTTTCAAATATTCTTAAAATTAACGTTTAAAAAAAAAAAAAAATAGTAAAAAAATTGAAGATGTGGAAAAAAATGATATATTATTTAGCGAGCCTTTACAATTTTTTACGTCATCACCCTATAATGATACGTTTACGGAATGTCGTGAAATGGAAATTATCGCAACGCCTGTAGATAATCAATCGTCAGTATACACGTTTACAAGACATGGGAACGCCGTTGGATTAATGAAAACAAGCGATGCTAAAATAATGGCTAGAGTATCGATTAGAAATGCTGCTGGACTTATAGCACCTGCAGCATCGGGGTTTGCGATGATTACATTACCCCTTCGCACAATGTGGAAAACAAAAGAATTAAAAATAAATGAAAATTTAATTATGCCATCAGATAATTTTGCACATTTTGCATCATGGATAGAATTTATAACGCGTCAAATACCGTCGGGATATAAAGATTCTAAAGAGCTTAATTTAGCATATTTAGATACAGCCGAACATATGAGCAGTATCGTGGGTTTCACTAATGGAACTAATGTCGTAAATGCAGGAGGGAGACAAAAAACAATTGCATTTCAAAATCAATCGCAGAATTTGATAGATGAGATTGATTGTTCATTATTTAGCGAAGGGGGTACTGAAATATATATTCCCACAGCGTATAAAGTTGAATTACGTTTAACGCGTGCATTAAATACAATTGTAATGATGGGTGCCAATCATGCGAATATGAACGTTGCTGATACTATAATTACCCTAGACGATTTTAAAATAAAAATTCCTGTATTTAAACCCAAAAAACAATTATCAAATGCTCTTAATATAGGGATGGTGACCCATAATAAAGAAACATTATATTATACAACCAATTATCGTTGTATTACTGAATCAGTAGCTGCAGGACGAAATTCACATCAAGTAATCGATGTGTTTAATGGTAGCGTTCCTACACGTTTATATATTGTATTTTCCCCATTAGCAAATTGGAACGGATCATATACTCATAATATTTTTGAATTTAACTGGCCTAATTATGATAATGTTGAAGTTTCCGTAAATAACGCTGTTGTCGGGAGAATAGAAAATCATGCTGAAGCTTACTCAAAATTACGCGCGGTATTAAATCGCAACTATTCAGAAATGCCAATAACTTATAATGACTTTATAAACGGGTATTCTATATTAGCATTTGATTTAACAGATAATAGAGACTCTCATCTTGCAGTATTACCCATAAGACCGTCGGGAAATGTTAATGTGGATTTTCATTTTTCTCAAAATACAGTTCAAGGGGCGTTAATATTTGTTGGTGAATTTCGAAATGAAATTAGAGTGGGATTAAATACCCCTGCAAGATTATTACACAGCATTTAATTATCAACATTTGTAAGGGGATGTACAAAAAAAATGAAGAACACAAAACCCATTACAACAAAGAATAGAATAAAAAAAACAAAAATAAAAAAACCAGTTATTAACAAAATACCACTACATCGTGAACATATTCTTGTATTTCCACCGTTTTCAGTTTACGCATAAAAAAAAATGAATGAAGAAAAAAATGATGAATTAAATAAAGAAGAGGAAAAAAAGGACGCGAAAAATGATAATTCAAGAGATGATGATGAAGAGGAGGATGATAGTGAAAATGATAGCGATGTTGTTAGCGATGATGTTAGTGATGAAATGGATAGTGAAAGTTCCGTTACTTCTTCTTCATCAAGTTGCGAAGATGATTTAAAATTTTTAGAAACATTAGTTCAATTAAATAAAATAAAGAAAAAAGCTTTTGAAAAAAAAAAAAAGGATTTTTTACCCTCGTTAAAAAAATATCTTAAAGCAGATATTGATAAAAAAAATACGTTGTTAGATTCTCAATTAATTAATAAATTACAATACATTGCTAAAAATATTTTAAATAAAAAAATTTCTATCCAACTTTCCAGTGATAATAAATATATTTTGAATAAGTTTTCAAAGAACAAAATAAAAGAAAAAGATTTAAAAATATTATTATCTGAGGATTTTCGTATAATCAACATATATCAAAAAGCATACAAATTACTTAACCAACAAATAAAAAAAAATGACCGAAGTAAATAAAATGCAATTAATTAATCCGAGTAAATTAAATGAAATTTTAGATTTAATCAAAACTGATCATGAAAACGAAAAATTATTGCAGGGAATTAACAACAAAAATAATTTCGAACTTATTGAAAGTAAAAATAAAATGAAAGACGAAATGAAAAAAGTTAATAATGATCAACGTGTCGCAGAGAGTATGGTTAGTTTTTTAAAAAGACAACAAAATATGAAAAGAAAAAGTAATGAACTTGAAAATGAGGTGACCAATGATGAATCACCCGAGGTAAGGAGAACACCGACTGTGACAAGTGGTCAACAAATAAAATAATTTCTTGAAAGGAAAAAAATTAAAATTGGGGGTACAGATATAATAAAAATAAACGGTGTTGCAATAAACCATCATGATTTATTATACGATTTAACGCATAATGTCAGCAAACAAAACATGTTCAATCTTACACAACAAAAGCAGGCGGCTGCTTTAAAAGAATTGAAAAAATTACATATGCCTGCCCATTATATACGAAATATAAAATTACGACAACGTTATATAAATTTGGGAAAACCCAGTCTTGCGAGTCACGAAGAACCCTCTACATCACTCACCACCCACATTCCTATACCCTCAACGCAACCCTATACAACACAAAGAAAATGGCGACGCAAAAAGCAATGAATTTACATTGTTTTTTAACCCAATTTTTATTTACGAACGAGATTAATAAAATTTCAAAAATAAATAAGTTTTTAAATAAATATTATTTGGGTACATTTCCTGCAAATATTTTTCCTAAAAAAATTTATTATCCCTCGTGTTGGATTTGGAATACGGATGAAGCAGATCAAAACGGTCAACATTGGATTGCTATATGGGTGGATAAAGAAAAACATATGAATTTTTTTGATAGTTTTGCTAAAGATGTCTCGTTTTATAAACGTGAATATTGGTATGATTATAGTGTAAAAAAAGGACTAACATTTCAATATATTCAAAGTAAACAATTACAATCCAAAAATACAGCCGTGTGTGGAAATTGGAGTTTATTATATTTATACAATCAATGTCGTAATGAATTCGAAAATAATAAACAAAAAATATTTAAAAATGAACGTATTAAACTAAAAAACGATATTAAATTAAAAAAAAAAATAGAAACAATTTTAGGTCGTGTACTCGTAGGAATATATAATAAAAAATGTAAAAAAAATTGTAAGAGTAATAACAATCAGTCATGTTGTAGTTTTAATAATGCCAATTTTTAATTAAACAAAAAATTAACTTATTTACACTGTTTATATTTTTTATAAGGGTACTGTTACCCATATATTTTTCTTACTAATGTTGCCGTGCTCTTTACCCCCCTAGGGAATGGCGGACCGCTTGACCCCAACCACCAAACCCTCCTTTTTGTTTTCTTTTTCTTTTTCGAATACCCGATCCCCTTAGACCTTCAACTGATCGTGCCAAGGGCGTCATTAAATCATAAATATTAAAACCCCCTTTTTGTTTTCTTTTTCTTTTTCGAATACCAATTCCCAATTGATTTCCAACTAACGATCCCAAAGGTCCAAAAATATCTAGCGCACTACCCCCTTTTTGTTTCTTTTTTCTAAGGATAATTCCCCTCCTGCTTCTATATCGTCTTCTTGCCATGATTTTTTAAAAAAAATTCATACACAATATACACATCCCATACTATATATACTTTTTAAAAAAAAACGATTTTCAACAACTCTTTTTATTTTTTTAACAAACTTATTTTTCTTTTTACATTTATTTACAAATCATAGATTATCGTTGATTCATGTGGAAATACATTGGTTCTAATTCTACAATTTTCATACCCTTTTCTACAATTATCAAATACCAAATAACCATAGGGTTTCTCATTAATTTCACTTAATACTTTATTAAATCTATTTCTATTAATTTTTTTATTATCACATATCGTATACATATTATTATAATCGCTTAAATTTTTAAACATAACATAATATTGACTATTGACACGTAAATTTCGCAATTTACCATTACCATATGTTAAATTTTGACATGTAAAAATAACACTAATATTACGATGATGGACATCTTGAGTTGCAATATTATCTATTCTTTCAAGATTTTCTTTTGATGATGTTGCAACTAACATGAGATCATCTAATATTATTAACGTATTTTCACGGGTATTCGTTTGTATATCGGTAATGCGGGGAATACCCTTTTGACAATCGATAAATTCAACACTAATATCTGTTTTTTCCGCAAGAACTTTTTCCATTTCAGCGTACAGAGGTTGATAAATTGAATATAAATAAACAATTTTAACAATTGCTGGTGTAATCATAATGTTAATATTTTTCAATAATTGTAATATCCAATATGTTTTCCCACTTTGACTAGGTCCACATAACGTTAACATAAAAGGGTGTTGAAATGGTAATGAAACATTGTTCATTTCAGTTATCTAAAAATCCAAACGGAATCGTATTAAAATTATTTTTAACAACACGTTTATTAAATGTAAATGAAAATTTTTTTATTTCATCCTCAATAAAAATATGATTAAGTTTATCTTTACATATTTTATTGTGATATTTAATTTCGATGATCTGATCTTGATTTTTAACACATTGTGTCAAGGATAAAAAATTCAATTTTTCTTTTATTGTTTCATTTTTTAAAGTAAAACCTTTCACATGAATACATTCCTGATTTAAATTAGTTATATACGCGTAACATTTTGGACCCGTTGAACAAAAATTTGTTATCCATTCATTTTCATTTAATTCATTCGTTAAATCTCCTAAATAATTTCCCGTTTTAACATCAGTATAATTATTTTCATCAGATATATAAATAACAGAATCTGTATCAAAATATAAAACGCGATCGTCTAATTTAACGAGTAACTCGTATAATTTCAAACGTGCATATGCAGTAACAAAACATGCAATGATTACATTTCCCGTTTTTAGAGGGGTTGTTGCATCATCAATTTTTTCATATGTACAACGTAATAATGTTTCGTTTATAAATTCCATCGATGTTAATTTTTTACTTTTATCATTGGCAATATTTAATAATTCTTCATAATCGTTTAAAAAACACACTTGTGTATTATTTTCGTTTTGAGCAAATTTTCCCCATAACGAATTTAAAAATGTTTTTGCAATAGTTCTTAATCCAGGATTTTTCTCTATTTTGTCTTTATCTAAAAAAACATTTTCATTTTTTAAATAATCATTACAATACTGTTTAATTTTATCATCATTTTTACTTCCATCTGCGTTCAAACAATCCGTAGGAATTCCTGAAGATTCTTGTTTGATTTTTAAAAATTGATTTACGTATTGTGAAAAGATTTTTTCTTTGCGTTCAAAATGATATATTTCGTAAAGAGCAATTATTTTATATCCCTTATCTATAGCAACATTAATCTCAACACTAGTCCAAGTGCCCGTCAAGTATCGATCGCTTTCATTATGTTCACATTTATTACATTTATCCACAGCACATTTATAACATAATGGAAATAATAATTTCCCATCTATTCTAACAGGTAAAACAGGAAAGTAAATATTTCGAGGAGGTGAAATACAACATTTTACTAAACCAAATATGTCCTTGATTTTTATTTTATTACAATCCTCGCCCAGTAAAATAGTAGGATGACCCACAGGAAAATCATAATTTTTTTGTACATGAGGGTATAGCGATGTAAAATCTACGTAACTTATTCGTTCGTTGGGTTTTGTTTCTTTAAATAAACATACGGGGGAAGTTCGCCCCCCATATAATGCGTCACGTGGTGTTAAAGGAGTAAACGGATAAATTTTTCTTTTCTTTTCAATTAATTGTTTCTGTGTATATTTTTTTTCTTCTAAATAATCACATTCCCACATCTCGATTAATTTGTAACCGGCATTTTTTATTGTCCAAGAAAAACGTTGCGTATTTGCATATAAATTACTAAATTTTTCGTTTGTAAGTACGTTTAATGCATAGGGGTCAAAACATTTGGGACAATCCGTGATAAAAACAACCATGAAATTGATATATCGTATCAATATAAAAACCATCGACAAAACGGCCTAGAATTTTTTTCTCCCCATTTTGTGAACAGATATATTCTAAATTTCCTCCTATTTCTCGATTAATTTCATCTAACCAATCAATAGCAATTAAACTCTGTTTTACACCCCCTCTATACCCCGAAGCGGGTATAATTCCTACACAATTTTTTTTTAAAAAATTAAGCCTATACACTTTCAAAGCTAAACTAGCAATCGTAATACAATTCTTTGCATAAAAGGGGGTGATATGACCTATGGTCCCGATCATTGTAGAAAATTTAACACATCCCTTTCTTAAAATATCTACATCACTACAACAATAATAATAAATCTCTTTACGAAATATATATTTCTCTTTCTTTTTTTCTAAATACCATTTTTCAAATTCATTAAGTGTTGCTGTATTCATATGTTGCGTATCAAAAAATTTCCGATCTACAATTTCACCCTCATAAGTTAAATCGTAAAATTCATAAGGATGAAATCCCTTGCATTCCCCTTGAAGATCCATTGCTTTTGGAATATCCGCTAATTTCATACTAAAAAACAAATAACTATCGAGGATTCTAATATTTTGTTCTTTAATTATTAAACTCATTATTTTAGTACCGTTCATTATAGTATTCGGTATTATCTGTTTTATTTCTAAAAGATATTTTAAAATAAAAATAGTATCAAATCTACCCCCGTTATGCGCTATCCAAACGGAATTTGTTTGTTCAAACATAAATTCACATAAAGTTTCAATAACATTGTTATCAAAAATAAATTGTCTATTCCCACAACAACTAACTTTTTCAATAGTATTATCGATAATTTCTTGATCCTTTTTTTCAAATATTTTTGTTTTTTTAAATTCAATATGTTGACATTTTTTACATACCTTTTGGACAATACAATAAAACGGTACGAGCAATTTAGTTTCGGTTACTTTTGTTTCAAAATCAAAAAAAAATAAAGTGGGTTCACTTTCTTTCCTCTTGTTATATTCAAGTGAAAGGGGTTTCACGTAACAAAAATGAGGTTGTTTCATGTATTTATCACAATGAAAACAAAATCGTTTGCTACAATCATGTTTAACTGTTTTATTAGAAAAAATGAAAAAGAATCGAGGACAAATTTTGTTACAGGTTTTACAATAAAAAAAATATTGACACGGTGTTAAACGATCATAATTACTTTGAGAGGGTTTAAAAATTTTATTTGTTAAATGATTTGTAAAACAATTTTCATCATAAAAAATTATATCACAACTGGTACAAATAAGTTTATTATTTTTATCTTTACACTTATTCGGATATTTATAACATCGTAAACAAGTTAAATTATTTGTAGTACATAGGTGATTATCGACATATTCATGGCGTGTAAAATAACTCATACATTTAACACAAAAAGAACTGGTACTGAGTTTAGAAAATTCCTTTATGCTTAAGACTACATCGTAATGATTATTATTTAACCATAAACATACAATTTCATTAGTCAATTTAATAAGATTACCCTCACTATCAGTTCGTGAATCATAAATTATATTATTGGAATGAGTGTCAGCATACACTAACAAATCAACACCCTGTTTTTTTAAATAATTATTATATACAAAATTAAACTGTGTAGCATCAACATTACCCTCGGGTATCCCACATTCCCGATATACATTTCGAATTTCTTCACACGTAAATAAATCATCCACGGGTTTATTGGGTTTTCTTTTCATTATAAAATATTTATAGTCTTGTTTTAAAAATGATAAACCCACTAATATTGCTAAAGCAAAACAGCAATCTTTCACTGTACGAAATAATACATGGCTAAGAATATAAAAT
Organism: Chrysogorgia sp. JL179-B06; assembly: GCA_035772405.1. Classification (NCBI taxonomy): domain Eukaryota; kingdom Metazoa; phylum Cnidaria; class Anthozoa; order Scleralcyonacea; family Chrysogorgiidae; genus Chrysogorgia; species Chrysogorgia sp. JL179-B06. Next base: position 1,757,215 of record JAYKKM010000095.1, on the reverse strand, counting down.
ACCCCCGTGCGAAATTTACGGCCATATTTTTTTACATTACTTTTCACACCGCCTTTATCTGTAGCATTTCCCTTATTCAAACTATTATAAATACTTTTTTTCCTTAATACACTATTTATTTTTTTATTTGTACTTATTCCCGCAGGAAACGTTTGAACAATTACTTTACTATTCCAACCATTAGCTATTATTTCTTTATTACTCTGCATAAATTTTTCCATAATATTTAAGAAATATTTAACGTCAAAGTCTTTCACGGGTAAAACGGCTGTAGAGAAAAAACTTTTTGGCGCATTACTAAAGATAAATCTAACATAATCATCATCACTTTTTACATTTGCCCGTGCAATGTTAATTAAATAAGAAAAAACCAACGATAACGATTGAATAAAACTAATAAAATTAACCGTTTTTGCCCGTGATACATCCAAAGAAAAATGTTGTTCAGTGACTTTAAATTTTTCTCTTCTAATAGTTTCTACATGATTAACAGAAAAATAATCGTCTATTTTATCATTTTTCTTACTTTCTTTTTTCTTATTAAATAAACTTACAATTTTATCTATATCTTTTTGACTATATTTTAATTTTTTCTGATCATCATTCATCTTCTTTTTTTTTCTAAAACAAGAAAAACATGCCGTTTTATTTTTATTTATGTTTTCGTCTTCACCATCAACACGATCAATAGTAACATCGTATGAATCCTGTATATTAATACATGTCAACGTAAGTATAGGAGGGATTTTTTTTGAGAATAAAGAACCCATTTAAAAAAAACTAAAACAAAAAAAAGAGAGTAAAAAAAATATGAGTGAAATTGTGTATATTGAAATTTATTTACAAGCATCTAACTCACCTTATATCGGATATGAAATTCAAGATAATGATCCTTCAATATTATTTTCGCCGTATCTTTTAAGGGAGTGTTTACTAAATTTTACAGAAGATAAAGAAAAGATAATCCCTATTTCATCAAAGATTTTAAAACAAAGAATAACAGACTTAAAAAAAGAAATATACAACTGTCCCGAAGATATTATCTATAAAGTTGAATGTTTGGTAAATTTTATTCAGACCCATGAAAAAAATAATGATTATTTAGGAATAAAAACTATATTTTAAAAAAAAATGGTAAGAGTTAAGTTACCGCGAAAAAAAAGACGCAATGATAAATCTCAAAGTATACGTCACGTTCTTCAATGTAGAAGTAATACCCTAAAAAAAATAAGATGTCGTAAACGAACAGCAAAAACAAAAAAATGTTGGATTCATTTAGCAAAACAAAATAACTTACGTATCAAGAAATCAACGATCCCTAATGCGGGTGAAGGATTATTTGCTTGGAAAAAACCTTTTAAACCCGATCGTAATATTTCTTATTACACGGGGCAAAAAACAACACAGACCAAATTGGATCGTAAATATGGTAAAAACACAAATGCTGTATATAGTATTTGTAACGATGCAAACACTTGTATCGATGCTTATTTGACAACTCACGCCGCAGCACGTTTTGCGAATAATGGGAAAACCGGTTCTATATATAAAAATAATTCCGATTTTGTTTACGATCCCAATAATAAAAAAATGTATTTAGAAAGTATAAAACATATAAAAGCCCATGAAGAAATTTTTGCAGACTATGGGGATAACTATTGGGCGAGAAAACAACCTTCATAACAATGGTAGGAAGAATAAGAGAATTACGGGGTGGTGATTTTAAGGGGAAAAAAAGGCAACGTGGGGTATTTTTAAAGGGAAAAAAAGGCAACGTGGAGGAAATAAAACAGTCAATAAATACGGCAAACTTTTTATAAACGATTTTAAAAAAGAGCTTAAAAAAAAAGCTAAAGTAGTAAAAATTATTGCAAAACTAGGAACGAAAAAAATCAAAAGACAATTTCAAAAAGGAGGAATTGTATATCATAAACCCAGAAACCATGTTGAAAAGTTTTTAATGTATTAATTTTTTTTAAATAAAAACATACATTCAGTGTATTATTTCGTTACATAAGAGGTTATTGTCCATTGAATATTTTTCTACATTATAAGCTCTTATTTCATTAAAATTTACACTGATGAAATTAGGGTAATCCACATTACATTCGCATTCCCCTTTACATTTTTTACAAGTGTATTTTATAGTTTTATTATAAACTAAAAAATCATAATATAATGCTGTAATACTCCTAAAACACTCATAACTAAAACAATGTTTTCTATCATAATCTAGTATCTTTAAATATTCTCCAATTCCTTTGTCGTTGATACGTGGGAGTCGGTTATCATTCCATGCTTCACATATTTTACGAAGAAATTCATAACATTCTTCTGGAATATCGTGTTCCTCATGATGTATAACATACATTTTGGGATTTTTTGAACGTTCTACTTCCAGTATAAATTTATACCGTACATATGCTTCATAATCAGCAATAGATATTAGTAGATGATATCTTGATTTTTCAATTTCCATACTTCCTACTAAATACCAAAACAAAAACGGATTCCACATAACTATATTGTGTTAAATCATGATAAATCTTATATCCTTCTTGATTTTGTACTCGCTGAAACATAGCCATGACACCCTCTTTGATAAAAACGATCTTTATATATATCCCCTATCTACGTATATCCATCGGAATAAACAATAGAAATTTCGTATTCGTTATAGGGTTTATCAGCTTCACCAATTTTAAGACCATATTTCCAAAAAAAATTTTCATCTATAAATTTAATGTTTTGAATCAATATAAAATCTTCGTCAGCAGGTAAATTATAAGCTAAATCTACAAAACGTTTATCACCGTTAAAGAAATTTTGCTCGGGATCAATAAACAATTGATTAGAGCTAAAATAGGGTTTATTAGGTTTTGCAATATATGACCCAAGATCACCCTGTTCGAATATCTCTTTTTTAACTTGAACAATACTCCATCCTAATGCACCGCTATATGATTCACGAATATTATTTTTAAGTTTTACATCAATACTATGAATTATTTTTCGTTTATGCCAATCTTTTTTTCTTGCTTCTAATTCTCCTGTAAGATAATTCTGTGTATCTGTTTGAAATTTTCTATTGTTACTAAATGTCAATGAAAAATCAGTATTTGGACCTGGAGCACGAATATTTGTTTTAAATTTAAAACCGTTAAGAAAACTCGAGGGTATTACACCCCGTATCCAAGACACTTCTTGAAACTCATATAAATTGTCTGCTGTTTTTAAAGAAATTGTCCCGAATTTTCTTGGATTCGAAAGATAAAAACGTTCATTATAATGGATGATTTTTTTCTGACTCATTTTAATTCCAATAAGAGAACAAAAATTATGAAACGTTTTATTTATACTATACGTACAATGATATCATTTTTTATATATTTAAATGTACAAAGAGTTTCTATGATCATCTTATTTTTTTTAAAACTTCTCTCTCCTTCTATTTTTACAAAAATAGTGTTTTTGATAACATGTACATCTTTAACAAAATAATAACGTTCTAATGTACGTTTTATTTTTAAAATATAAACATTTCTTAAATGTGCTTTTGATAATTTTTTAAACAATCTTTGTGTTTCTAAAAATAAAAGGAAATTACATTCAATATTTTTTTTAAAATCAAAAAGTGTATTTTTTTTATTTAAGTAAAAATGTTCAGGAGAGAATAAATTTTTAAAAATTAAATTCCTTATCATACATAGAGAGTACAGATCGTTCATTATCCACATCTTCTAATTTACGAAACAAACATGCAGCAAATAAAAGACATTCAAACAAACTACAATGATACAATAAACATGTGGGTTCACTAGTATGATACCAACAATTTCTGGGTTTAAGATTATAAAACGAAAGTAAATAATCGTACTTCTCAATTCCAAAATATTCAAGATTCACACAATGTAAAATAGTTTTTTCTTGAAGTGTTTTAACTAACGACGATTCTTTATCACCACCTTTATATCCAATAACAGCATTCGGGGGAAAAACATTACGAAATAAATAACTTAATCTATTTATAAGTTCACTTTGACTAAAATAATCTCTTGATTTTTTTTCAGTTAAATAGTCTAAACCATGACATCGATATTGATAGTAGACAGTAGACCGTTCCCTTCGAGTTAGTTCTTTATAGGGTTTTAACTTGCTATCATAACAATGATAAATAAAATACTTCTTCGTTTGAAGTTCAAGAAGAGTTACTTCACGATAACTGGGTCTCTCTCCTTTAAACTGGTAACATTCACAATCCATTATATGTGTGATACGCGATAAAAATAATTTCTGTCGTTCTGGGGATATTTCTTCTTTACATTTGTTTAATGCACAATTATATTTACCCGCATACAACTCTTCGATTGTCCCTTCAGATTCTTCCTGGAGGTTTGTCTCTAACGGGATGTAGTCATCTGCTTCTTTAATTTCACTGGTCTTCTTCTCAAATATTTTTGCCATCTCTCTCTCTCCTACACTCAGACTGATATTAATTATTTTCAACATCGGGTTTTATAATTGCATCCCGCGTAACTATGCGTTACTGTGGGTAGATTAGTTTGGCCAATCAGAGGTCGTTGATTAAAGCTTTCATGTCATCCTGATGATTTGTGATATTCATGTACAATGAATGTGTGCTGTAGGAATTAGAGACGCGAATCCTTAATTAGCGATTCCTTCTAAACAAATATTTGGGGATTAGTTCCCGCAATGCTGTGGGATTAACGACACGAATCCCTAATGTTGTTCTAAAACACACGTCAAATCAGTTGATATATTATATACTCGTGGGATTAGTTTATACAATAATACTTTTTTCAATTTTTTGATCAAAATCGTGTTAAATTCTACATGTAGAAATGAAGGGGAAAAATAGTATATATATACAAGTCGATTTCTTTAACATACACGTTCTCGTTTTTGAGAATGTCGTTAAACATTGGTGATAAAAGAAGCTATGCAGAAGCTAATGACCTCGGTCCCAATATTAAGACGATATTGAAAATTGTGTATTATATACAGCATTTTCGTAACCGATACATTGGATTATTATTTGCCGTCTGTGACTTATGTGACTATTACTATGGGGGAATTATCGAATGTATGGCAATTGAATCGAGACACATTAGTCGTGGATATAAAGACTACGCCTATATTGAAAAAATGAAACCTGAAATGAACCAAGATGAATGCAAGGATTGGCGAATCTTAACAGATAAACAACACTATATAATCCCCGTTGTTCATACACAACGAAAATATTATATTTATGGTGAAAAACTCTGTGAACGTTATCACAAATTACTATTAATACCCGATCAAACATTAATGAAATCTATTTTTCATTTGAATGATAATCATTCTGATAATTTTTTTATTGAAATTCAAACCAGTTATCATCCAAGAAATGATATTTACCACTTTATTTCTATTACTATTAATGATAAGCAAAGTACAATTCCTAAAGCGATAGGGTATGGAGGAACTTATCTTTGTAATACAATACATAGACTTAATCGTTGTTTTAGTCATGAATTTACATATTGCTGTATTTATTTATATTTTATCGATCCGTTTTATTTAAAGGCTGCTTTTTTTTATCTACATAATTTAGATCTTTTTGAGAAAATAGTGTATCAACTTGTAGGTTGTTTTATTTTCTTTTGCGAAAATCATAATCCAATATCAAAACTTAAAACTAGTAACGATAGGGTTTATACTTTTAATCTCGATAAGATTGTTAAGCTGATGCGAACGAAAACCCCACCCTGTACATGTTGTTATAAAAATTGTCAGAAATACTCTTATTGGTTTAAATTATTCTATAAGACAAGTGAACCCTATAAGTTTAAAGTCAGTTTATTTTCAGATCAAGTTAAAAATAATAGTATTATACAAAATAATAGACCCCTTAGTTTACAATATTACCCCCCGGAATTGGATATATTATATAATTATTCTATAAGGGTAATGATTACATCTAATACCAGTACATCAACTACTTTTATTATTAAGAGTATTATAGAATCATATAATATTAACTTTGAAGATCCTGACATTATAATACAGAGTATTGAAAAATTGTATTTAGACTAATTTAAAAAATTCAAAGAATATATTCCACAACCAAAACCACGAGTGTTTTTTATCATTGTGTTTTTTATCGTGGGGGAATAAAATGAATTTAAGATGTGAATTTCTAAAATCTAAAATTGTTTGACGTATACACAATTTTATATTTTCCTCATTATCAATGTGTTTATATCTAAAAAAAACACAGGATTAAAGCAAAAAATGCTATTATTTGTCCAATTTCATGGCGATCCATACGATTATAGACATCCAAAAGTTCACGTGGACATTTTAAATGTGTAATAATATTTTTAAATAAATTCTCATGTTTGTCAAGACATTTCCACACACTTTGTTCCATATTTTTATTGATTTTTATTTCAAAACATGCCAGTTCTTTTACCATGACATTCCACACCTCCATGTTTTCACATTAGTGATATTTTTATTTAGAACAATCATTTTATACATTTCGGTTTTCTTTTTTTCAAATCAGTCTTTCGTTTCAAATCCTTATTATTATCCATTATATATCGTTTTTTCCATAAGGTCACTCGTAAATTTTCTAGAACGCCATTGCAAATATTGTTTATTTATATATAGTTTCTCAATATAGAGACCCTCTAACTCACGATATTTATCGCGTTGTGTACAAATAATATCTTGATCATAATTCGAATAGATTGTCATTCGTTTTTCTTCATGATGTTCATCGCCTTTTTTTTCACGTTTCATATATATTAACGAACGTTTATAACATCTTTTCTTCAAAGGCGGATCGTTCAATACTTCTCGATCGTCTTCCTCTTCTTCTTCTTCACATACTGGAAATAATGGTTGGGGTGTTGTAGCCATAGGTGGTTGTGGTAGTTGTGGTGGTGAAAGAGGAATAGGAGATAATGTTGGGGAAAGAGCATTTGCTAATTCATCCACAATTTGTAATAATTGTGTTCCTTGTTGAACGGGTATCATTGCATCACACATTTGTATTAAATTCGCAGGAGAAGGAATAGGGATTTGACCGAAGAAATCAATAGGCATATCGTATATGTAATTATCTAATTCATCTTCGAGTCGTGGCGGTGAGATCGTTTGCGGGGGAATAGGAGATGCATTATACTTTGCTTGCGGTGTTTGAAGCGGTATATTATACTGTTCTTGCGATAATAGAGGTGGTGGATGGTTTACTTGCTGGGTTAGAGACGGTACTTGCCGTGGCGACGTGTTATACTTCGCTTGCAGGAGTAGAGGGTGAATGTAACCCCCCTGTTCTTGAGACGATGAATTTACTTGCAGGGGTGGTCGCTTTGCTTGCTGTGGTGACGACTTCGCTTGCAGAGGGGACATGTGACTGTACGGTGTTATCGGTACAGCAAAATTTAATGGCGACTGTGCAATGTTGTCTTTAGTTGTACGATGTTTGACTTTCTTTGTTCCTCTGATTTCTTGACGGTATGATGTTTCACCATCTGAAATATCCCGAGCCTTATTACGATATTCTTGTCGCTCTAGACGTCGTTGCTTTAACATTTTAGGAATATCTTTTCCTCTACTTTCACACCGCGCAATTGATTTTCCACTTTCCAAATTTCTATGAGTCTGCTTCACACGAGCCATCATGATATTGTGACTAAAAAAAATAGGAACAAACGCTTATAAAAAACACGTTAAAAAAAATGGGGTATCCTGATTGGTTGACCTTAATTCCCTAATAAAATATCGTAGTATTCTCATTGGTCGAATGATAAAATCAATATTATAAGACGCGCTCCGACGATTATACATGTAAATCTTTTTTAATCTTTTTGTTGACTTAATGCAGTACATATTCCCCAAAAATATATCGGGTAAAACGTTGCTGGGGAAGATATATATAAACACACGTTAGAAGTCATATTTTATTAAAACACTTTCAAAATGATAGCTGGTACTAAAGAAAATCCACTGTTGGTAATACTAACCGATTTAGCAAAGTATTTTTCACACATTGAATATCACGTGATTGAATGTCGTAAAGTGGAAATGTTACCCAACAATGCACGTGCCGATAGAATAATATATAAGTTGCTATTGTTATGGGATGAGAAATATATATATACCTACTCATCGGACGATTTTACACATTTGATCGGACAGTTTGTACATGTAGCAATCGAGGAACCTCCGTCGTATCAACCATGAATCAAGCAACATTTATAGATATAATATCTATGAAGGCTCTATCTCGTGAACGAAATCTACAGTTAATTGGATCAAGACCAATACCCAAACCTGCTGGCGAACCGCTACAGATGTATGAACTTTTCTTTAACGATGCATATAACAATTATTTTAAAATCGAATTCAGTTCATCCGAACACACTAAGATTGGTAAAAATATATATCTTACCAACCAAAATATTTTTATCGTAAAAGACTAATCCCTTTGTATACATAGACATCTCTAGCCAAAAACATTAATTATTAGACACGATGGCAACGAGTATAGATATAAACGAAATTAAACTTAATAACGTGAAGTTATACAGCTCTGAATTTTTATATTTTATGTCCCAAAATAACAATTGGTTAAATGCCCGGGATAAAACTTGGTTAGATGACCGTCGCGCGCTCCGACGATTATACATGTAAATCTTTTTTAATCTTTTTGTTGACTTAATGCAGTACATATTCCCCAAAAATATATCGGGTAAAACGTTGCTGGGGAAGATATATATAAACACACGTTAGAAGTCATATTTTATTAAAACACTTTCAAAATGATAGCTGGTACTAAAGAAAATCCACTGTTGGTAATACTAACCGATTTAGCAAAGTATTTTTCACACATTGAATATCACGTGATTGAATGTCGTAAAGTGGAAATGTTACCCAACAATGCACGTGCCGATAGAATAATATATATAAGTTGCTATTGTTATGGGATGAGAAATATATATATACCTACTCATCGGACGATTTTACACATTTGATCGGACAGTTTGTACATGTAGCAATCGAGGAACCTCCGTCGTATCAACCATGAATCAAGCAACATTTATAGATATAATATCTATGAAGGCTCTATCTCGTGAACGAAATCTACAGTTAATTGGATCAAGACCAATACCCAAACCTGCTGGCGAACCGCTACAGATGTATGAACTTTTCTTTAACGATGCATATAACAATTATTTTAAAATCGAATTCAGTTCATCCGAACACACTAAGATTGGTAAAAATATATATCTTACCAACCAAAATATTTTTATCGTAAAAGACTAATCCCTTTGTATACATAGACATCTCTAGCCAAAAACATTAATTATTAGACACGATGGCAACGAGTATAGATATAAACGAAATTAAACTTAATAACGTGAAGTTATACAGCTCTGAATTTTTATATTTTATGTCCCAAAATAACAATTGGTTAAATGCCCGGGATAAAACTTGGTTAGATGACCGTCGCGCGCTCCGACGATTATACATGTAAATCTCTTTAATCTTTTTGTTGACTTAATGCGGTACACATTGTCCCAAAAATATTTTATCGGTTAAAAAACGTTGCAGGGAAAGATATATAAACACATGCTAGAAGTCATATTTTTATTAGAACACTTTCAAAATGAATGTAGGTACTAAAGCAAATCCCTTGTTAGTAATACTGATCGATTTAGCAAAGTATTTTTCACATATTGAATATCAAGTGGTTGAATGTCATAAAGTGGCTATGTTACCCAACGCCGCACGTGCTGATAGAATAATCTATAAGATGCTATTGTTATGGAATGAGAAATATATATATATATCCTACTCAACGGACGATTTTACACATTTGATCGGCAAGTTTGTGCATATAGCAATCGACGAACCTATCTCCAAAAACATTTTAGTATTAGATACGATGGCAACAAGCATAGATATAAACGAAATTAAACTTGATAACGTGAAGTTATACAGCTCTGAATTTTTATATACAATGTGTCGAGACTCTGATTTTTACGTGGTCGACTTCATGCCCCAAAATAACAATTGGTTAAATGACCGAGATAAAACTTGGCTCGATGAACGTCGCGGGATAATACTCAAAGATATTAATCTTACCTCTGTTCTTAATACCCGAATGGGAGTCGAAGCTGGAATTATTATTGCTGTGATTCATCGCCAGGAAAATCAAGAAGTTCTCGTTGGGAAGCATATCTTCTTTGTAAACTCGCAGACAATGTGTTGTAACAATCCAGAAGTATTACGTTAAAAATTAAAAAACCATTATCATCTATTTTGACATGTGTGAATTAATTAACACGCTCCTCGATATCGAGCTAACGGGTATCTTAAAATATATACTAAATTGTGTGAAAAGTGTAAAATAAAGTATCAAAAAGCATAAAAATATGCTTAAATAAGTGTAGAAATAGACGTATTTAAACACGGGAAATATATATTTCACAGGAACTAATCCCTTCAAAATGCCCGCTAATCCCTACAAGTAATTAAGGTTAGAATTCATTAAAAAACGTAGCTACCCAAAGTAAACAAACAAAATGGTCGCTAATCCCAACAAGTAAATTCATTGTCCCTAGCCATATCATTTATCAAACTGTTTTGACATAGGGGAGGAATCAGAACAAAACGCTTATTATATATTCGAATCCTTAAGCTTCATTGTTCCTAACCATATCATTTATCAAACTGTTTTGACATAGGGGAGGTCATTAACACCACATATTGTTCCCCCCTATAATAATTCACTTGTTTTGACATGAAGGCTTTAATGAACGAACTTTGATTATAGAAACTCTGATTGGTTAAAACCGCAATCCATTGTAATACCCCGTAGAGCGTCATTATAAAATAAGCACGAAGACACATCTCAAACCAAAACGCTTTCACCCTTGCACGAAGACAAACGAGAAAAAGAAAAAATACAATGGATACTAAAGATACGAAACCGCAAGAAACGCAAGAAGAAAATGTAAGATAGCAATAATGTTTTTACTGTCTGTAAAATCGACATGTATTTATTATGTTTTTTATATTTCTCTCTTAGAAAGAAGTCATCCCTCCACCTCCCACAGAAGTTATCTCTCCACCGCCAACCGAAGATATCGACGTGGAAGAGGAGGTCCCCGGCGTACTTCTCGTCTCCGATGGCGAAACTGAATGGGCCTTCCGTGTTCAGGAGGAGTCGGAGTACTCCTTCGATACATACAACCCACCGTCAGAAGATGAAGACAACGACCCCCGCGTGTGGGGGTACGTGGATAGCAGGGGTGAGAAATTCATGTACTTCGAAAGTACAGACCGTATGGTGAAAACCAAAAACTTATAATTTTTTTAATTTGTAGGGATTACCTATAGAGGAATATTATATCCTCACCGAAAACCCTTCGCGGATATAACAAACTTATTCGTGTAAATAGTTTTTTTATTGTTTTGTGTGTTTAAAATATATATATTCATTCAACTTCTCCATCGTGTGTGTGTTTTTACTATAGCTAACTCTTTCATCATATGCTAACGAACAAACCCTTGCGTAAAATAAGCAATTCATTGAACAAGGGATGACCAGAATGTCGCTATGGACCTGAGTCAATCTCATTCGAATCGCAAATTCGACTACGGGCTGAACGCGCACCAATGCAGTTTAATAAAAAACAGAACATTGGAAGATGTCAGAGTCTTGTACCGAAGCACAACTTACAAGCGAGCAAAACACACACAACTGATAAAATATGAAACAACATCTGCTTATATACTAAACAAATCTCTTAAAATTTATTTTGGGTTTTCTCCAAATTTAATAAAACACTTTTACGGTTTTAAAACTTTTTCCACAACTCTAATATTTTTATTGGATAATATTTCATCTAAAATTATTTTGAGGTTTTTTCAAACTATAACCCTCAAACTTTTTTGGAAGAAACATCCAAATAATTTTTATGAGATATATCCTCTTATAATATTTTGAGATCCTTTTTAAATATACCGTCACTAGGGAATATCAGTCATTCGGCCATAAGATGGCGTCGAGGTAAGAGCTCCACGACGGAAATTTCTATGATTAATTCAAAATGCTTATTTTTATTTCAATAAACATGACTACTCTTCCAAATAAAAATAAGGACAGTTCAAAACTGTTTATTTTTATTTTCAAACATCATTACAAGTCTTCAAATAAAAATATGGTGTTTTTGCATGGTACGTAAGTATACATCACATCGGGTGAGGTATGATGGTTATGTATAATAGAATTTTTTGTATTTTTTTTCAAAAACGGGGTGTGTGTCAGTATATATATCACAGTGTGAATGATGCTTTGACTTAGTGCTGGCACGGATGCTATATGCAGTGGTGAAAGCTGTGATGGACCAGGAACAGGAAGTTTAGTCGTAGAATTTCGTGTTCCGAATAATTGATGATCAGGAGGGAAAAGTTCACCAAGAAACCAAACATGGCTAAAATTGACAGTTTTAGACATGTTTGGTTTCTCGGTGAACTTTTCCATCCTGATCTTCAGTTGTTCAGAAAACTAAATTCTACAACTAAACATCCTGTTCCTGTTCATCACAGCTTTCACCCTCCATATAGCAAATGACGTCAGTACTTGCTTAACACTATTCACCTTGAATGACCTTCAATCTCTCTGGTCGTTTCACTCAGGGATGACTATAAAACTGGTCGTACAACAACACGACCAAAGTGATATATATACTCTTGACCGCGACCACTTTTGACTAATTTTATACAAAAAACCTCTTGTATACGACCAGCTGCATATCCCCCTGATTTGATGGCTGGTCGTTCTTTACAGGGTGACCACACCTTAAAAATACGACACCCCCCTGGAAATTTTTGACTGGCTCTGCTCTGATTGGTCCATTCAAATCAATACTTGATTCTGATTGGCTTAGAGCTAGTGCCAGTCTCAAACACATTGATATATATATATATATATATATTACTACTGAGAGTCACCACGTTCGCCAGGGGCATCTACCAGACCGAGGAGAGTGACCATGCAGGGGAGAGTCACTAGGTACGCAAAGGGGCTGTGACTCTCTTAGGCCTTTCACAGCCCCCTTTGCCAGGGGGATCTACCAGACCGAGGAGAGTGACCATGCAGGAGAGAGTCACTAGGTACGCAAAGGGGCTGGTGACTCTCTTAGGCCAAAAAAACAAACGCTTAAAACAAACTCTGTGTTTATTTTCACTTGCCATTGTAAAATCAAATCGTCAAGTAGTTTCGGATAATGAAGCTGGCCCGTTTCTATACAACGCGTTCCCAAGATGAACCTGTGCTTTTTTGACTCAACTATTTCCGTCTCGTAACTACCTTGGATCAGGGGGTTTCCTGTTTCGCTGAAGCTGCTAAAACTTTGACATTAGAAAACCTCTGAACCCAGGGTAACTCGTAACCATCTTGTTCAGAACTTGCGAAGAGCCGGGTTGGTGCGTGAATTTTTGCGTGCATGGAATGGTACAATTTGTATAGTAAATTACACGGTTCGAGAAGTATTAATGAAAAATCGCACGCGTGTTTGGCGAAATATTTATAATATCGCGAGTTCTTTGGTATGCACTGTGCAAGGTGTACTTCATGTAATACGAATTGTGTTGATTTAATCAAGGGAGAATATAATATTGCATTTTAAAGCAATATTGTGGATATTTAAAAAAATAAAAGACCTTTTTGGGACTTTTGAGTTTTGACCGAATTTTCCTCACTCGAAATTATCAACTATCAACAAACCGCACATCACAATTTTACCTCTTCAAATGTTTAACACGTACTTTATCATTGGTTATTATTGTTGACCATCCGTCTACGGTGGTTTCTATCACTGTGATGATGTCACCAGCTTGGACAGTCACTTCATCGGCATTGTTTGCAGTGTAGTTATATTTTACTCGGTATGTTTCACCATAATTGGATGACACTGTTTTACCTTTACCTTTACCTTTACCTTGAGGTGAGTTTAGCCTTTTTATGGGTCTCAAAAGGAACTTCTAAAATTACATATTCACTCGCTCAAAATTTCATTAAACTAATTTTTTTCAAACTTGACCTTTTTAAAAGGTTTAAAACGTACCCTCTTTTTGTCATCGATTATTACAGTCGACCATCCATCTGTAACGCTGGCTTCTGTCACTGTGATGATGTCACCGGCTTTGACAGACGCTGTTTCAGAACTCATGTTTGGATGACCACGCTATAAATAATGATAAGGTCGGGATTTACAACACACTATTTACTAGTAGAATATACATATACACACAAACATATATTCTACATGAGATTAAAATGTCTTATTATTATTCGAGAGTCTGGATTTTTTAATAATCCAGAAAAGCTAGTATTTACTTATCAATTCTTTTTTGAATTTTATTTTAAACTGACAAAGTGAGGAAAGTTTTTTAATATTTTCTTCAATTGAATTCCATACTTTTGGTCCTTGAAATCTAATGTTAAAAAGTCCATAATTTGTTCTTATTTTGGGAATATAATAGGACTGTTTTGCAGCAGATCGTGTATTATAACTATGAACACAATTTACTGGAGTGAGTAACGTATTAAAAATAGAGGGCAAAAGATTATTATGGATTTTCGTCATAAAGATAGCGATATGAAATGTAATAAGATCAAATATCTTAATAATGTTCAACTGTTTAAATAAAGGGCTAGAATGCTCATCAAATTTTGAAAAAGTCATAATACGTACAGGGTTTTTTTGCAATATAAAAAGAGGTTGAACATTCGAATGGTATGTACTACCCCACGCAATCATTCCACATATTAAAAATAGATAAATTAAGGCATAATAGAGGTAATTGATAATGATCCTGTTGTCAACATAATAACGAAGTTTAGATAAAATTCCTATGCTTCTCTTAATCTTTTTTGCAATATAATCAATATGGGATTTCCAGTTAAGGTTTGAATCAATATAGATGCCGAGATACTTAATACAACTTTCCTGTCACGCTATTTATAGTTAACTGAAGATTTGAGGTAATTTTTGGATGAAATAGTACAAAATTAGATTTGTCAATATTAAGTAAAAGCTTAATTTAAAATAACCAATCATGTACTTTTATTAATTCTATATTTATATTATGTTGCAACGTATTAAGATTATTGTGGTTATAAAACAAATTGGCATCCTCAGGGGTATTAAGGCATGGCTCTTTTGCCAAATGGCTCATAAATACTTCAAAGAACATTTGTGAAATGGTACTTTGATGTACAAAGCTGAAATTTGGCAGAGATATGTAGCATGGATAAGAGTATAATTTGGTATATTTTGTTGCTATGGTAACTGTCACGTGACCTTTAAAAATGCATAATTATCCTAAAAATTCATGGTTGATTTTAATGCTCATGAGGCAGCTGAATTTTTACTATATATTGCCAAATGTAGCGTTACTGCATAGAAATATAATCGGAGAATACTAACCTAACTTGCAATTTTTAATTTCATGTAAATAACAAACAGCAGCAAATCTTTATATACGAGCTTCGTAAAAGTGACGAGATTTTTATAAATTTAGACCCTTAATATGCTTATTTGCTTTCTTTTCTACTTAGTAAGCATAAATATGTTATTGACTAAGTGTAAAAATGCAAAAACAATTTAAATATTTGATAGATACACATTGCTCCACAAGCATTTTAATGTGTAGTTTCTGGGTTATTTTTCGAAAATTACACGATTGTAATACACTGAAAAAGACAAATACTTCAGTAAAAACTCTCACTAATTCACTACATTTTTATCTTTTTTATCTAGTCCCGTAGCTAGTTTATAGTTATTCCAACTTTTCTTAAAATATTTCCAATTATCTACTGAATTTCCTTTCGTATTCATAGACGCTGGCGGCGGTATTTGGCTGTAAACAGCTGCTGAGGGTATTACATTTCCTTCTTCGACTGACATATTTTACTCGAGTTTACTACTCAACGTATATAGTGCTTTAAAATAGCAGGTAGCTCTTAAAGTTCCTCTGTTCATCGAGTTAACAAAGTACATTCGTGCTCCATGCATAATGAAATGGATCTCTTGCTTGATTTCTGGCTCACTTTCTTGGCGAAATCGGCGTGTATACAGCGTATTCAACGTGTATACTGTGTTCTGCGTGTATTCAGTTTACTCCTGACACCATGTTGTGTATTTCTCAATAACAAATAGTCAAACTTCCTCGCTTAAAGACAAATTTATTAACCCTGAACGTGCTCAAGCCACCATATTTATAACCTCGACTTGATGCTAATTACTATGTTAATATTTACAAAATATGCAGTGAAACAAAGTTCTTGTTTATAGAAATAGTATCATAAATTTGTGGCCAAAATCATATTGTTTCATGTAGTCTAGGACCTGTATGTGAGTTTGTATACATTTCATTTAGGACAGATAATCTCAACTGTTTTAGGGCAAGTTGACCATGGCGGTCAACATGGTAACGCTGCCCAAACCCCAACCCGGGGCGAAACATCCGAAACTGACCACACCCAAAATTCTACCTCAGTCGACAGTTGCCTTTAATTTTAGACTTTTAAAATATGCCAATTGTGCAGTAATTTTATAAAATCTACAACGTGAATGTGATTCAAAGAAAACCACCTTACAACCGATAACTACAGTATAATTAAAACACAACCAAAGTCTTCCTTTATTGAATCGGGTGACACGAAAAAAACACAGAAAATATCCATTTTAAGACACTGACCCCTTCGGGCCAGCGTAGCGAGACACCTGCTCAGGCTTCAACAGTTAAGGGTGGTCGATATTGACGATATTCCTATATTTCACACTGCCTATGCAGCACTCAACTTTTTTGATTAATTGACTCACCTTGGCTGGCCAGAATCCAAATTGCGGGTATTTTGCTAACACGATGTCTCCAGGCGAAGGAAGCGATTCCATCCGGAGACAATGTTGTGAACATTCAACGGCAATTCGAAATTTGGCTGGAAATTCTCATCATCGTCCCCAGGCCCACGCTCGTTACCCTAAAGTGGCGCGGGAATAGGGGCCTGGGGGCGAGAATGGGAAATTCTGGAATGATCTATATCAGTGTTTCCACTTGGAAGGAAATTTCCTTTTTTAAAGAAATTTGAGCTCTTGGAAGGAAATTTGGAAGGAAATGTTATTTGGAAGGAAATGGGAAGGAAATGTAAAATAGCATTACTCACAGCATGCCATCCTTGCATAACTTTTCCTCTGCTACGTCAAAAAGGAGTCAGTCTTAGTGACTATTTCCCCTCACATGAAACAGAACTTTTTAAACGGAGGAGAGACATGATATTCTAAAAGACACAAAGAAAGGAAAATTATTTTGATCTGAATGAATATTATTTTGATCTGAATGAAAATTATTTTCATCTGAATATATCTTTGCTTGGGTATCTTTAACCTGAGTATCAGGCTTTATTGATCCTAGGGATAAAGCCTGACACAGAAACTATAATTTCCGTTGACTAATGAAAAAAAAACAAATAAAAAAGATCAAAATATATACAGACAGTCACAAGCATATACCTACATACAATCGAAAAGTTTCATGCCCCAAGACCTCTCTTAAAGACCTCTATTAATAGCTGCTTTATACATGGCACAACCCATGAACTTTGGAATTTTAACATGGCACAGCCCATGAACTTTGGATTTAAAAGGAAATTTTCCACAACATTCAAACTATTGTCGTCTTTCTAGAAGTTTGCGCTCAAGCCTTTATCTATGTTTATTAAGCTTGCATGCAAACACTGAATTTTCCTGTCGAAAAATTTCCAACAGTACATACAGGACTTATTGACATTAATGCTTTTACAGTTGTTGTTTTGTCTTTTGTTTTTTTGCTGTTAAAAGACACAAAGAAAGGAAAATTATTTTGATCTGAATGAACGACATGTTTGTAAAAAGATGAACGAATACAGGGGTGGATAATTGGTGTATCTTTAACCTGAGTATCAGGCTTTATTGATCCTTGGGCTATATCGTTGTTTCCCATTTTTACAGCTTTTCTATTCGCCAACCTACTTACTTCCAACTTATTTTGATCAATCGTCCAAATAAGCTGTTACGCAGAATTGCACTACAAAACAAGAATAACGAACAATTTCGATTAAACTTGTCACAAGTTGTAAAGGCAAATAGTTAATGCCCAAAATTGATGCCAACCATCGCCAATGGGAGCGTAAGATTGTCCACTTGTCCTGTTCTTTTTCGTTTTCTTTTTCTTTTTCTTTAAACTGACACTAAAAAGGACAATATAACACCAGTTACACAATCATGGGTTTGCGGGGGAAAAAATCTGATCTTATCCGACTAACATAATACTTACAATGAAGACAACTTCTTCTTTTCAATTTGGGAGAGTTGTTCCAGAAGGGGTCCACCAAATATTTTTTGCATAGCTTTGGCGTCTCCCAAAGCACTGTGACGATCTAAATTATTTCACAAGTTGGAACCAGTGAAAGGATGCGAAAGTGCGCATTAATGAATCTTCAGTAATATATTCCTGTAGTTTTATGCGCTCACGTTCTATAGACAGATACCTACCCTCAAACTTTTGCCCTGGAAAAATAATTTCATGAAGTCCATCCATTCCCAACTTCTTCTTCCCTTTGAAACTTTCAAAGCCTTTTTCCTGAAGCTGAAATGAAAAAAAGAAACGAAAATTAGTTGTCCAATTATCCCTTCTCATGGGGGCAAGATTAGGTAAACGGTATTATTATATATCAATAGTCAAAGTCGCTTTTTTCTTGTGTTTTATTGGTCGAGAGCATATCACGTGAGAGTGACGAAATTAGGCTGTCTCCCTCGCAACAGTGCGAGAGGGAGACAATACGTTATCGACTGGCGAATAACAAACAAAAAATCACGTGCGCCATCACGTGAAGATGCGACCTTTGGACATGCCTAAAAGCGCGCGATTTGTTAGCTATTTAAGCAACTGTGTTTATTAAATTTAACGTTTTAACAATAAAATATTTCATGTATTTACGTTCATTTGTTCTTTAATTTGTTGTTTCATAATAAAACACTTATTTACTGAGACCTCGGGAAAGCAGTGTGTTTTGTGGACCCTCGACCGTCGATGTTTCCCTCGGCTTCGTCCACAAAACACACTGTTTCCCTCAGTCTCAGTAAATAAGTGATAATTACCGCGTTAAAAGCTAGTATTGTAATTACAAATGATTAATTATTGCATGTGAATTCATTTCCCTGTACTTAATGCATGCCAGTACAATGTTCTGTAAGTCACGGAATAGGCACATCACAAACTTTATACGATCCTGGAAATTCTAATTCTGGAAATGGAAATGTAATACCTCGCGTAATCTTACTCTCACGCTAACTTGTTGTGATTTGATACAAACGTGCCTGCAGTATTGGCTCCTGCTGTTGGCTTGGCTGTTGCAGTTACCGGGCTTTGTATAAATTTACTAACTCACCTTCAAACAAAGTTCAAAAGTTAAAAGTTACCTTAATTTACTAACTCACCTTCAAACAAAGTTCAAAAGTGTCTCCCAGACGAAGACGAGGATACATATATCCCGTGGACACACCATGTCGTATCATGTTGTTAACCAAAAGAGGAAAGTCTGAGGAAAACCCTCCATGGGCAAGCAAAACTGAAATTAAAATTAATGATTATGCTTCTAAAATCATGGCAATATACTCATCCATTATTCATCCCTTTTGTCTCGCATGACGTATTTCTTTGTATTTCGACGCGTCGTCGGGCTGGCTGCGTCGACAGCGTCGTGAATCGTAAACTCTCTAGTATTGGGGCGGACGAAGCCACGAGACTCCGCCATGCATGGTTGACGCCGAGCTAGAAACTTTTTGATTGAGGTCCCGAAATCGTCGGAAAATGGCATTTCTCACGCCGCCATTTTTAGGGTACTGCCTTTTCCAAATCTGAGATTGTACCAGTTCATGAATAAGGGATTTGTATATAATTGTGAGTATAATGATTATAAGTTATAAGTTCAGAAAATGATTATCATTGATAATTCAAAAATGATTATAAGTTCAAAAAATGTTTTCACATCGCTTAGATTTTTCACGTCGTTTTCAAAATAGTAACCCAAAAATGGCGAATTTAACCGTTAAAAACCCACAACTCTTGATCGACTAGTCGTGTAGGATTCTTATCCTGGCGTATGTACTCGAATAAATGCGTGTAAAGATGTCACATTGCAAACCTCTGCATAAACTGATCGTTTTCATACGCCAGGATAAGAATCGTATACGACTAGTTAGTCGTATCGTGTAGATGGGCCTTTAAACATTTCAAACGTATCGCAAAGACTCTTTTCATTCAAACTAACCCGGGCAAAACTTTATCTGTTTTCCCTTTTCCCTGGCTTTTCTTTTCGCAGCCGTCATCTTATTGTAGATCCATTTCATCATGCGTTTGAATACAACCTCAAAAGGATCTGCATATTTCAAGTCCTTTTTCCTGATGCCACACTTTTTAACAGCTGAAAAAGACAAAATATTCCACTTTAAGGTGGCTGCACTGAAAGCTTTTCACAGGTCATAAGCTTAGCAGAGAGATACACGATTTTTACTCTTTATGTTGCCATGAGAACATGACAAAAATACGAGAAAAATACGTCATGCAATCTAAAAAAGTTTTGGTCTAATCAGGTTGTCACGGATTAACTGACTGGTAAGAGCCCCATAATCACATGTCGCTGCCAATTTTCTAAGTCTGTTCAAGTACCGGTTCAAAATAATTTGTTAATGCATCTATCAAACTATCTGGATCAGTAGGATCTGTAACTTCTAAATTCTCAGCTATCTGATTTGTTTCTCTGCCAAGTACAGTGTATAATGTTGCCAACACTACATTTTTATCTTTTTTATCTAGTCCCGTAGCTAGTTTATAATTATTCCAACTTTTCTTAAAATATTTCCAATTATCTACTGAATTTCCTTTCGTATTCATAGACGCTGGCGGCGGTATTTGGCTGTAAACAGCTACTGAGGGTATTACATTTCCTTCTTCGACTGACATATTTTACTCGAGTTTACTACTCAACGTATATAGTGCTTTAAAATAGCAGGTAGCTCTTAAAGTTCCTCTGTTCATCGAGTTAACAAAGTACATTCGTGCTCCATGCATAATGAAATGGATCTCTTGCTTGATTTCTGGCTCACTTTCTTGGCGAAATCGGCGTGTATACAGCGTATTCAACGTGTATACTGTGTTCTGCGTGTATTCAGTTTACTCCTGACACCATGTTCTGTATTTCTCAATAACAAATAGTCAAACTTCCTCGCTTAAAGACAAATTTATTAACCCTGAACGTGCTCAAGCCACCATATTTATAACCTCGACTTGATGCTAATTACTATGTTAATATTTACAAAATATGCAGTGCTTCCACTACATCCTTTCTTTATAATTAAAAAATATTCATAACGCATGCACTAACTACTAAGTTCTAATATTTTTTTTGTCCTTTAAAGGTACTGTAAAGTCCGTAATGTAAACAAACTCTGTGTTTACATTTTGAACTGCTATATTTGTAAAATATGATATACTATTACTGAATATCTATCTGTTCTGGTTTGCTACGCTCGTATATGAATATAAACTAGAGTTTTATGTCAGAAAAGTTCGAAAGAAGCGAAATTTGGGCAATGTTAAAATCTACGAGTCCCCCTTTGTTATGAGCAGAACCGATGCGCAGAACGGACTTTTAAGCATCTTTAAACTGTTTTGAAAAAAAACTTATAATAGGCCTTAATTGTTCAAACCTCCTAACTATAAATACGTTTAACTAATGTCAATATATAAGTGTATTATATATAATCGGATTTTAGGGTTAGATTTTCTGACGCGTCCGGATCTTCTTAAAGTTGTGGAAGGGATCTGTGGGATTGTCGTTAATGCACCGCTAATAAACCGTTAAAACAGTGTTGATACACCGTTAATACACCGTTGACACACCGTAGATTCACCGTAAATACACCGTTAATACACCGTAGATTCAGCGTAGCATGGATTGGTTATGTGGACTGTACCATTAAAACACCATTAATGTACCGTAAATACACCGTTGATACACCGTTAACTCACCGTTGATATACCGTTAATACACCGTTGATACACCGTTAAACCTTCGTATACGACAGTTAGTCGTATCGTGTAGGTTCGAAAGGTTCGCTGCCATTATTTCTTCGTTTTGTTGGTCGACCAGAGATGAAGAGCACAGAGGTTCAGGAGCCAGACTGCAAGGAGTCGAGGCACGTGGCGATGCCGAAGAAGGACAAGAGGTCTAAAAATAAAACAACATCAGCAAGACATGAGAACCGTCCAGAGAAGTAGAGCTGCATGGATATTCCACCATAAATTAACTAGTCGCGGTTTTATTCTCGCACTTTCGTAGTTACAAAGAATGCAAACGGTGTATTAACGGTGTATCAACGGTGTATTAACGGTACATTAATGGTGTATTAACGGTACATTCCACATAACCAATCCATGCTACCTTATAATCCATCCATCATACATAATCTGTTAATTCAACATTAGATTTATTAGTCAAGTCATCACAAGAGCGAATGTGTGTGTAAACAGCACTATTCTTGTCAATGTACGCATGTTCTTTCGTGCGTTCTAAGACTGTTCTGTCTGTTTTACCTATGTAGCTCTTAGTGCAAGTAGGGCATGTGAATTGGTAAACAATGTTTGATTTGTTTTGTATGGCAACTTGATCTTTTGCGTTTGTGTACATGTTTAGTCTTGTTGTTTGTACTTTAGTTCGTATTTGTACAGGAATCTTAAGACAACGTTGAAGCTTCCTCTTAAGTGTACGTAAAAGCTGTCCACCTTTGTCGCCAATATATGGCATTTCTAGCCAAAGTATTGGTATTGTTGCGTTACAGGCTGGTTCAGTCTTATTGTCTGTGTTGGCGCTTGTGTTTAGTCACACTCATGCAAAGGTTTAGCAAGAACACAAGCGCCAACACAGCCTATAAGACTGAACCAGCCTGTAACGCAACAATACCAATACTTGGTATTGTTGCGTTACAGTTACAATTGAACGTTATTCTTTTGATGTCATTACAATGAGTGAGACATGGTTGAAAGAAAATAATCTTTTACTTCAACACGTTGCAATCCCTGGTTACGTTCATGCTTTCAACAACAGAGACTTAGAGGTGGTGGTGTGGGTATCTACATCAAAGAATCCATTAAGTTCAAGAGAAGAGATGATCTCGAGAAAAGTTATCCCTCTATGGAACATCTCTGGATAGAAATTCCTGGACGCAACAGGCATAGCAAACTCCTACTTGGCACCATCTATCGATCCGAAACTATCTCGCCCTACGCAACCTGGCTAGAGAACTTTAATGATTTACTGAGTGATCTTTGTGTTGAATGGGACGGTATGTTAGCAATAACAGGCGATTTTAACGTAGATCTACTTCGTCCCAGCAAGGCTGAAACAAGAAAGTATAACGATGTTTTGGATTCGATGAACTTGGAGCAGCTTGTGACTAAACCAACTCGCACTACTCTTCACTCAGCTACATTAATTGATCATATAATTACGAACATGAAACAACAAGTGACACACTGCGACGTTCTTCCTACTCCATTGATAAGCGATCATGATGCTCCATTTTTGTTTATCAAAAGTTTTAATGAACTACCGCTGAGTCTTGTGTATGCCGTTGATGATCCAGATACGCAAGTTAATATACTCAACTCGCTATTTCGTGATTGCCTTGACCAACATGCACCTCTCCAACGGACTAAAATCTCACGCCCTCCAGCACCCTGGATGAAAAATTGTGACATTGACATTGAAAAATTGTGACAAAAATTGCGAGCAAGACTGTCAAGTTCTCCGTGTTATGTCAACCACCAATAACATCGACGAACATTCGATGACGCGGTGTCCAGTACTACCGATGTCTGTTTTGGAGTTCCACAAGGTTCCATTCTTGGCCCTGTTCTGTTCAACCTCTATGTGAATGATCTTTCCGACAATCTTGACCGTACGATATCTTCTCACCAGTATGCTGATGACACTTCCCTCTACTCCCATTGCAAGCCAGCTGATATAAACTCGTGTGAAAATAACATTCATTCATTGATGATCTCTCAACCTGGTCGAGTTCCAACAACCTTGTCCTTAACCCCAAGAAAACGAAAGTCATGCTCTTTTCTACCACTCAGCTCTCTCGTGTTCATCATCTTGAAGAACATTCCATCCATCTTCACGCCAATGGTGTTGAACTTAAACAAACGAACAATACGCTTCTTCTTGGCACTGTAATGCAGCAGAATTTGAAATGGAACGATGACGTAAATAGGAAGATTTCAGGGTGTTACGCCATATTATCGGTTCTGAGAAAGCTGAAATATTTAGCTCCATATAATATCAGGAAACAACTTGCAGAGAGTCTAGTTTTGTCAAAATTAGATTATAACGATGTTGTGTGTAATCCAGTTCCTGATTACTTACTAAAACGTTTACAACGAATGCAGTTTGGCTGTTGCAGGTTTTGTATTGCGGAAATATGCCAGTATGGGTGACGTCCTCTCTCTTGGTTGGCTTCCTGTTGTGGAACGTAGGGACTATCATTTAGCCAAACTAGTCTTTAAAGCCATTCATTCCAGCGACTGGCCCTCGTACCTAAAACTTGATGAGTATGAGCCTTCAAGACCCCTGCGATCATCGTCTTCCCGTCGCTTGGTCGTTCCACGTGTCTTGGTACCTTTCAAGGCGAGGCTGCTCGGGTGTTCAATGATCTTCCCGAAGACATTCGGAACTGTAATAACTTTAGAGAGTGTTGCCGAAATTGTTTCACTCATTTCAGAGACTTAGCAAATAACAAAATTAGTAACATTTAGTCTGCAATACAATGTGTTTATATTGTAACGTAATGTATCCATTGTTTCGTATCATTTTTTTGTCGTAATATACTATAATATTATAGTAATTATTTAAAATTTTGTCATAATGTATAGTAACCTTTTGTAGCATAGAATAGCCACAATGTGGAAATGCTATTAAACCATTATTATTATTATTATTATTATTATTACTTTGGCTAGAAATGCCATATATTGGCGACAAAGGTGGACAGCTTTTAGGCACACTTAAGAGGAAGCTTCAACGTTGCTTAGGATTCCTGTACAAATACGAACTAAAGAAACAACAAGACTAAACATGTACACAAACGCAAAAGATCAAGTTGTCATACAAAACAAATCAAATATTGTTTACCAATTCACATGCCCTACTTGCACTAAGAGCTACGAGCTACATAGGTAAAACAGACAGAAAAGTCTTAGAACGCACGAAAGAACATGCGTACATTGACAAGAATAGTGCTGTTTACACACACATTCGCTCTTGTGATGACTTGACTAATAAATCTAATGTTGAATTAACGGATTATGTATTAACGAATACAAAAGTTGTAGACTCTTCCAGAAACTGGAATGTATTAATTACTTTATAAAGAAGCATTACATATAAAGAGACGCAAGCCTGAACTGAACAATGGATTGAAAGCAAGTAGAGAACTGAAATTATTCATTTAGTTGTTACGCTGAGCATACAGCAGGAGCCAATACTGCAGGCACGTTTGTATCAAATCACAACAAGTTAGCGTGAGAGTAAGATTACGCGAGGTATTACATTTTAGAATTTCCATTTCCAGAATTAGAATTTTCAGAATTAGAATTTCCAGGATCGTGTAAAGTTTGTGATGTGCCTATTCCGTGACTTACAGAACATTGTACTTGCATGCATTAAGTACAGCGAAATGAATTCACATGCAATAATTAATCATTTGTCATTTGTAATTACGATACTAGCTTTTAACGCGGTAATACCGTTTACCTAATCTTGCCCCCATGAGAAGGGATAATTGGACAACTAATTTTCGTTTGTTTTTTTCATTTCAGCTTCAGGCTTTGAAAGTTTCAAAGGGAAGAAGATGTTGGGAATGGAGGGACTTCATGAAATTATTTTTCCAGGGCAAAAGTTTGAGGGTAGTTCCCCGAGCTTAGAGGGTAGAGATCTATTCGGAATAACCTTTGTTTTATATGTGATATGATAGTATATATTTTTGTGTGTGTTTTCGTTTAAACACGGCTTGGTTAGAGGAAATATTTGGTAGGAATTCAATGTTAAGAGTGCAGGAAATGGTGTTTCCAGGCTTTAAATTTCAAATATTTTCCGGGAGGCAATATCTGAAAAAAACGGTAAAATGGCTATCTTTCCCGTTAGTTATGATTTTTCTTCAGAACTTGTCTCAGAATGCGGAAAAAGCTGTTCTAGAGATCCTAGAAAGTAGTGTACAGAAGGGAGGTTCTGGTCGTACAGTGGTGCGAGTACATAGCATACAGATTATCCGAGAGTATAAATTGAGATTGCACATGCTGCTCGACACAGTTTCGATGAAGTGCTTAAGAAGAAGTGTACATGAACTTAAAATGAACTTACTAGATCGATCGTTTTTGAAGCAATTTAAAACATTCGCATTTATCAGACCTAAAGATACTAGGCTTCGCCTCGTTACCTAAATCTGACAGTTTGACACCGACTTGGATCCATCATCCATGATAAATTCAACCTTGCATGTGATTCAGTAATTTAATGATTTCTCTGATCTCATTTAGCACGTCATACTTGTATATAGTTTTATGTAAATCGGGATATTATGTTCTATCATACGATATCATACTGTTTATTGGGATGTTATGCAAACATTATCCAACAGTATCATCAGCAGTTTTAAAAAGGCATTATTATACTCCCGTTACCGCCTGTGTAGCTAAACTTACCAAAATGCATATGAATATCAGTTTGGTCCTTTCCAACCTGCTGTTGTCTAATCAGAAGGAAAAGAAGAAGATAAATATAAATAAAGCTTTGTGGACTTGTTATATATCAGTTTTATAATAAGCATCGGTATTGTCGTTTACGGACAGTCGTTGGTATGTTAACCCGTGCACTAATTCTGGGATACCATACTATTTTATGGTTTGACGGCAATTGTTGTTGGTATATCGTAAAATGAATGAATATTTGTAATTACTAAATCCATAAAAAAGTTGTACTTCGGGATCTGTAGGAAATCGTCATGTCTCGGAAATAGCTACTAAGTCGGCGGCAGTATGTTCGTTTCATTAAAGTCGGGGAATTATATTGTTCCGAGGAAAAACAGGTCAGTTAAAGTTAAGCGATGAAAATAAAAAAAAAATAAACAAAGTCGAAATTTTCGACAATGCATCGCAACCGCATTGTACTAAATAAATTCTCACTCCGAAAATCACCCGCAATTTGTCCAACTTAGTCTGATATTTTGCCATAATTGAAATAAATGTCAAAGAAGGCGTGGTTTGATATAGAGAAACTTTAAACTATTCAAACAATAAAATAGTGATGTTTAGGTAATTCAGTTTAGGTAATCACCTTTTATTCAAGGAAACTGCGCTCCAGACGAAGCGTGCAAGATACAATGCTGCTGTCAGGAATATCCCAATGAGAATACGTTTAACATATCTTTTCCATATCTAAAAGTTAAAAATTTTCGGCTGCTATACCCTGATTTAACTGTATAGAAGTGTGTATGAAATTCAGTACTACAACTTTAATAACCTTACTTTCGTGAAATGACCACTTTCATGATCATGATTGTGATCCCCGTCGTTCAATTGTCTTAGACGTATATTCTCCAAGAAAACTTCTCTATCTCTCGATCCCTTAACAAAAACAACACGAGGCCGTTTATTCAGTTGAGACAAAATAAGTCACGGCATACATAAGACGCGAGTTTGTCGAAACGTACAAAATTCTTGTGTAAGATGCGCCTTGGATAAGTCGCGACTTAAATAAGAACATGAAAGAGCTGTTCTTATTTAAGTTGCGTCTTAAATAAGCCACAAGAAATAATAAATGCTTTACGCTTACATAAGACATTTTGTTGATAAAAAGCAAAACCGCAGTAAAACAAATGCTTGAATGCTTGCAAGGGTAGGGACTGAGCCCCCTTGTCAAAATTTTCTTCCAATTTGGGGGTCTGAGCCATCTAAGCAAACATATTCTTTACCAAAAACCAGAACTAACTTCGGAATTTCTTATTATATAAGATACCAAGGACCTTACATATGGAATTCTCTGCCTAACGCAATTGAATAATCTTCACTATAGCTATTAATATTTTAGTTTTTCTAGATTTTGTCATTCATTTGCCTTTACTTTCTGGGATGAATCGGTTTTCACTAGTGGTCCTATATATCCTTCTCTATGAATTTGCTGGTTTAGCCTGGTTATAATTACATGCACAAACGAAACAAGGTTGAAATTAAAACCTGACACTAAAACGACACTATAAGTTTATTTTCTAAAAACATTTTCCGGCCATTGTCTATTCTTACAATTTTTCCTAATTAAAGTTTTGTTTTATTCTGTTACAAATTTTAGGTGCATTTAGTCGTCCCTACCCACAGTGGCGTAGGGGAGAGGTCTTGGGGCACGAAAATTTTCGGTTGTTCGGTCTTTACAGTTCACTATTGAAAAATTTTCGATTGTTCGGTCTCTACCGTTCACTATTGAAAATGTATAGTTTTATCATATTAAAACACGAAAATACAGTCACTACATGACTCATTAGTCAAAATACGATCGTGAATTGTTGTCTTTAATTGTTTCTAAAAGCCTTTTGTATAGCTCTGCACTCCAATTGTCTTGCTGCGTCTTAATAATTAAAAGAAGAAAAATTATTAATCCCATAAGGATTTATTTGCCTCCGAAGTTGATGTGAGGACTGGGAACGAGTGTTGAAAAGTGCCCAAATTAAGAAACGAATCAAATCGCTAAAAGACCACCTCAAAATTAGCAGGTATACCAATAATGAAATCAATAATGGGAAATGGTAACATGAATGGTAACATGATGGTAACATGTGGTAACATGTATGAAACCTAAGATAAATCGATGCAAACGCTGGTATTAGAAATGTCAACAGGTTTTTAACTGTTTCTCAAAGTATATTAAGACTGTTGTGTTGTTTTCTCAAGTTTTTTGCCATGTTACAATTGCGTATGACAATGAAAGCCTTGTTGTTAGTGCCTTTCAATAACCACATTATTACCCTAACCCTAACTTAGAAAGAGAAAGCTTCGAATACAGCGGCCGTAAACAATTCTTTGGTGGAAAATATTGGAAGATCGAATGGGCCATATGTTATTAAAAATTACGTAAAATTACGATTTGAAAAATTCAAATTTCCCACGCTAATAGTTAATTATTAACCTTAATATAAACCAAATTGAAGACGGTATTTTCGCAAATTAGAACGTTTAGACCCACATTATAGCGATTAATCACTTTATGTGCTATTGATAGCTTTTTGACATAATCTATTGAATGTAGCTCACTTTCTTATAACCTAGACAATCAGGTGCAAAAATAATGAGACTTTACGTATTTGAAACATTTTTTTCATTTTGACATATCTACACTCACATAATTCGATCTTTTCTTACTATTTCCCACCTAACCCATTGACAATGTTGGGTGAATGTTTTCAGCCAACACTGTGGTTTGGTATCATGAAAACAACATTGTTTTGGGGGGAAGTGGGGGGCGAACAGGATGTCTCAATAATTTTTGCTCCTGATTGTAGAGAAAGACAAAATCAAATGATAATGATGACGGCGACGACTAATGTAATGTATTGGTGGATTTATTTAGATTTACTCCATTTTTCAGTAATTTTTGCTCAGTGTATAGGCAATGGATTAAATGGCTGTGCGTGTAACTTCATTGGTGCTTGCAAGTGGAATGCCAAGACTATGTTAATGCAAGTGCACAACTCACAAGATTTATCTAAGACCTCTGCTATCAGGGTAGTCCATAGGCTCGATTTTTATAATATTAAATGTCCAAACAAATACCTCGAAACAATTGTATCTCCCCCCGAAATTTTATTAGTTTTATCTTGAAAATTGAAATATACGCAAAAGACGTATTAAAATCCGTACTTTCGAAATCCAGTGACAGAGTCATTACCCTACCCTACCTCTCTCCTCCGCAGAGGCTTGCGTGGCGCTTTAGTGACACTTAGCGCGGGGGGACTAGAGCGGCAAATTAAAATTAACTATGAGTGGGGTTTACGCGCTAGAAGGTAATGAATAAAGAAAAGTTGCCCTACAGTGCTGTGCGGATTTGCAAGTCAAAAGAATAACAGAGAATAAAAAGAATTAAGCGAGTATGCATAAACTGATCTCAGTTTTAACAGAAAGACCAGTCTGAACGCGTACTAAACTTGAGTGAATAATTAAAACAAAACGACTTCACTCATTCATTAATTACAGTATATGAAACAATTATTAAATGCAAACCTTACCAATCGCCTTGCTGCGTCAAAAAGGAGTCAGTCTTAATAATTAAGAAAATAAAATTATTAATCCCATAATCTTATAAGGATTCATTAAAAAATGTGTTCATGGTGGTAGGTACCTTGTTGACTATTTCTCCTTGGACTTGTCTGAATAACTGAACCTATCGTATAAAAAAAACTTTGCGTGAACAAATAGTCATATCGCGTATATCGGTGTCAGATGTCAACCTTTTTAAAGACTATATATTTAACTCTGGATTTGACCAACATTAACCACTTTGCTATTGTCTGTCTCGTCATATGCGGTTTTGAAATACAATAACAACGGATAAATTAAAGTATGAAACAACACGATCATTATATGAGACGAAAGCTAAAAGATAGCAGACGTTGAATATGAACGGAAAGAAGCAAAATTTTGATTCTGTCTTCCGAAAGGACAGTCAAATTGTTGTAAACAATTTTCAGACAACGCGTTAATATGTATGACCGAGCAATTCCAGCCAAAAAGGGAATTGGGTTCTAGAGACATAACCTGGCCTACATTCGACAATAATTTCCGCATGATGTTTGTTTATGGATTAATCGTTCTAAATAAGTCAAAGCTAAAGATGCATTGAAAAATATGTATGGTACCTTTTATTCTCTATATTTGTTCAGCAAAGATCAGTGGAAATGCAGAGTAGTTTTTCCTATGCCATATACTTTGTGCTTTCGTTTTAAATAGGATTAGTTACACATAATTGCACAAAATCAAATGAGATTATTGGATGAGAAATACTAGCTTATAATGAGATAAGTAAACTGTGTTTTTAAGGGGGTCAAATTTCAGGAGATGACAAGAAATTTCCTGTCTTAAGTGCTATCAGAGTTGTGCTTTCTTAAATGCTATATCAGTACAACAACAAAATAACAGGTTATTTTGTCGAGGGCGAGGGTAAAAAGTCGAGGGTCCCAAAAATCCCGTCAGTTTTTCGCATTTTAAATGTATTTTATGTGTAAGAAGGTTACAAAACAATTTATAATACCAAATAGCGAAATTTTAAATGGAAATCTTGACTTTTAAGGTCAAATTGTCTCGTACGGCTTTATCTGACCCACATGCATATATAAAGCACACGCACGCAAATCTTATGAATTTCATGAAATATTAATCTGAGTAGCAACTAAAAGCTGAAATGAAGATTCATTCACCATGAACATTGTTCATTTGCCTGTGTTAAACTCTCTACTGATTTGATCTAAAATAAAATATAACTAATGATTTAGAATTTAACTTTAAATTTATTATTTATTTGTTCCAGTAGGTCATCAAAATTTACGAAAATTATTAATTAATTGCAATGTAATCACGTTATGGAAAAAATGTGTTTCTATTGTACCCAAAATGTTTGTCAAAATTCGAATCTTATTTCTAGGATGTTTATCGGTAGGCCACCTAATAGAAAATTTAAATGCCAATGTTAACCAAAAATTCGATTCTAATTCGAGTCCATGTCATGACAGTTTTCTCGCTTTTATCAGTTCTAGTTCTACAGTCTGACAAAATGTTTGTCGTCTGTGCATTTTGGCTCTCTTGGGAAAAGCTCCACATAGCCTGCCCGCATGGCGAGAAACAACTCACTCAACTTAGAAGACCTTACTAGTTTAAGACTGGGTCTGTTCGGAGAGTAGAATCCGGTATTCTTAGTAAATGATGGTGTTTGACAGCATGCAGCTACATACGTGAAGGCCACGACGTTAATCCTGTAGGGCCGCTTCCCTGGGAAAAGCCTGGATGGCCCACGATAGTTACTGAATCCTGCTTCACCAATAAATCTGTGATCGTTTTTTCCATACGTTGATGGTATAACGCCAACAATAATATGTACAGGAGCGCTGTGGCAGTTTTCTCTTGCCCATTTGAGTGTTTTTCGTTCGAATTGATTCCAACCTCCAGAGTTTACCGCTCCAAATTGGGGAATCGCATTCGTGTATACAAATGTGATTTCATTAATTGTGGGTTTGTACTGTGCAGCGACAAGGTGACCTCTGTGAATACTGATTTTGTGACCACATGCTTTTCTTCCTTTCCTTGCGTAGGGTGGGATGCTTCTCGACCAATTATGCTCAACGTAATACTTGGAGTTTGTTGCTTCGTAACAGGGTTCGCGTCTCATAGCTTGTTCGTAGTCTTTGTCATGTTGCTGAAAATTTGTTCCAATTAAATGACTTTGTTTGAAATGTTTGGATCTACGAATATATTTAGCATGATATTCATCACTTTTCAAAACGGCCGTTGAAGCTAAAGGTATGCGGTTTACACAATCATATACTATGCCAATGCTGCCCGACTCACAAATTTCAGCAACCTGGCTGGTAATCGCAAACGATTCTACCTTAGGGATAAACTTTTCTAGATTCCTTCCAGTGAAAGTTCCAAATGTATTAGTCTTGGCACCAATGAAGCACCAATGAAGTTACACGCACAGCCATTTAATCCATTGCCAAAACAC
The DNA here is from genome assembly GCA_035772405.1 of Chrysogorgia sp. JL179-B06. Classification (NCBI taxonomy): domain Eukaryota; kingdom Metazoa; phylum Cnidaria; class Anthozoa; order Scleralcyonacea; family Chrysogorgiidae; genus Chrysogorgia; species Chrysogorgia sp. JL179-B06. Next base: position 1,724,268 of record JAYKKM010000095.1, on the reverse strand, counting down.
TGAGCAAAAATTACTGAAAAATGGATTAAATCTAAATAAATCCACCAATACATTACATTAGTCATCGCCGTCATCATTATCATTTGATTTTGTCTTTCTCAATCAAACGTTTGTTGCGCCTTGATATAGTTAGAAGATTTGAATGTAACTTAATGCATGTCCGGGCAGATTTGGCGAATAAACAGGCATACAGGTAAATGCATATCAAACTCTCCGTATACAAAAAGTCTTATCGTGTTACAGACAAATATACCCCCAACGGGGCGCTATATAAACGTGTGCAAATATGCAGTTGTATGGCAAGCCATAACTGACAAAAGTGTATCGAGTTTTAATTCACTAGTCGAGAATAATAAATCGATAGTCGAGAAAGTATTCGATAGTCGAGAATAATAAATCGATAGTCGAGAATATTAAATCGATAGTCGAGAATGATGAATCGATGCTCGAGAATGATGAATCGATGCTCGAGAAAAAATTCGTATGTCGAGAAAATATTCGTAGGTCGAGAAATTAGTCGAGAAAATATTCGTAGGTCGAGAAAAAATTCGTATGTCGAGAAAAAATTCGTAGGTCGAGATTCCGACTGTACAACCTGTCAGCGGTATCGTCTGGCACGGAATTCTGTGCCAACATGGCGACGGCGTCCCCACTCGGCCACAAAGAACTAAGAGACTTTTTTCAGTCCCTTGACACACTATTTAATCAAATTCAGCGTTCCTTGTCGATCAGAGACCCTATTCATATGGAACATTGCAACCTTGAGTGATCTATATATATCTATATCTATATCTATATATCTATCTATCTATCTATCTATATATATATATATATATATATATATATATATATATATATTCGTGAGGTTCTTACACCGAGGTAAAGCCAAGAACTCTTGCGGGCCATTGCGAACATGATGTGCTTATTGTCAGCGTTGCCAGCGCGATTGATGCTGTTTCTCATTGTGACTAATAGCAGCTATCTGTCCTCATTATCAGCATGCGCTCGGTCTAGCATTGCCAGCCCGGGCTGATGTCCTGTTAACTCAATGTGAATAATACAGCTCTCTGTACTCATTGTGAGCATGCGCTTATTGTGAATACCACATGGTTGGCGCCTTGTTACTCATTGTGAGTAATACTGAACAGTATGCTGATGCGCTTAGTCTAGCATCTAGTTTAAAAAAGCATCCATTTGTGATTTGTGTACACGACGTGGTATAAAATCATGCACATGGGACATATTCGACATGTTCACGCATACTTCACAGCAATACTTCACAGCAATGTTTTGATACAATCGCCAAATAAATTTTATTCAATGTAATTTAATTGTCAACCCTAAATTTTCAGCGCAAATTTCACAAATATCCTTTGGAAATCGATGTTGCGAGCGACCATTAAAATTCCTATTCGCCCTGTTCAGTTTTTTTGCCGGCCTTTCATGCTTTGTCTACTGGCTATTTACATTTTTTCATGTTATAAATTATGAAACACTGAAATTTTCTTAACGGTAAAGTGTTTTTATTTCACAAATAACCTTTCAAAATCGATGTTGCGAGCGACTTAATTTTGAAACAAAGGTAAAGTGGTATTCCTCTCGAAATTTGCATAATATAATCAAAAATTGCGCATTTTTCCAAGCAAATTGAGAAGCATCACTTCACAGTGGCCAGCTAGTTGTTGTATTTTATATCATCCATATAAATTTTATTTAATCTAATTCAATTATCAAACCTAACTTTGCGGCGCAAATTTCACAAATATCCTTTCAAAGTCGATGTTGCGAACGACATAATTCGAACTTAATACAACAGACCTCAGGTTATATGCAAGTTTCCCTGCATAGAAGTCCACTAGTACCGTAAAGAAATTGAGAAGCATCACTTCACAGTGGCCAGCTAGTTTTTGCATTTTATATCATCCAAATATATTTTATTTAATCAAAGCCAATTATGAAACCTAACTTTGCAGCGCAAATTTCACAAATATCCTATCAAAATTGATGTTGCGAGCGATCTAATTCGAACTTAACGTAAAAACAGCTGAAAACGTCACTTTTTGCATAATTGAAACATTTCTATATATTAAAGTTCTGTCCGTCGACCTTACTTCCGATCATTCTTCAACAACATATAAGTCCACGATAGATAGGTAGAGACACGTCAATTAGACCGTTGAGACACCGATGAGACACGTCTATACACCGATGAGACACGTCTATGGACCGTTTAGACACTGATGAGACACCGATGAGACACGTTAGTTTTGAGACACCTTTGAGACACATCAATACACCGTTCAGACACCGTTGAGACACCGATGAGATATGTGAAACACTGTTAGTACACCGTAGAGACACGTTAAAACACCGTTTATTCACCTTTTGAGATACGTCTATACACCGTTGAGACACCGTTGATAAACCGTTGAGACACGTCAAAAACATAATGGAGACACCGTCAATACACCGTTCAGACACCGTCAAAAACACCGTTGAGACACCGATTAGACACGTTAGTTTTGAGACACCTTGAGAAACATCATTGAGACACGTCAAAACACCGTTGAGAAACCGTTGAGACACGTTAAAACACCGTTTTATTCACCTTTGAGACACGTCAATACACCCTTGAGACACCGTTTATTCACCGTTGAGACACCTTTTATTCACCTTTGAGACACGTCAATACACCGTTGAGACACCGATGAGACACGTTAAAATACCGTTTATTCACCTTCGAGACACGTCTATACACCGTTGAGACACCGTTAAGACACGTCAAAAACACAATGAAGAAACCGTTGAGACGTCAATACACCTTTCAGACACCGTTGAGACACCGTTGAGACACGTTAGTTTTGAGACACCTTTGAGACACATCAATACACCGTTGAGACACATCAATACACCGTTGACACACCGTTGACACACCAATGAGACATGTAAAACACTGTTAGTACACCGTAGAGACACGTTAAAACACCGTTTATTCACCTTTTGAGATACGTCTATACACCATTGAGACACCGTTGATAAACCGTTGAGACAGGTCAAAAACAAAACACCGTTGAGACACCGATTAGACACGTTAGTTTTAACATCATTGAGACACGTCAAAACACCGTTGAGAAACCGTTGAGACACGTTAAAACACCGTTTTATTCATCTTTGAGACACGCCTATACACCGTTGAGACACCGTCAATACACCATTGAGACACCGTTTATTCACCGTTGAGACACCTTTTATTCACCTTTGAGACACGTCAATACACCGTTGAGACACGTCAAAACACCGTTGAGACACTGTTGAGACACCGATGAGAAACGTTAAAACACTGTTAGCGAACGTAGAGACACGTCAATAGACCGTTGAGACACCGATGAGACACGTAGAAACACCGTTTATTCACCTTTGAGACACGTCAATACACCGTTGAGATACCGTTGAGACACCGATGAGACACGTTAAAACACCGTTTATTCACCTTTGAGACACGTCTATACACCGTTGAGACACCGTTGATAAACCGTTGAGACACGTCAAAAACACAATGGAGACACCGTTGAGACACCGTTGAGACGTCTATACACCGTTGAGACACCGTTGATAAACCGTTGAGGCACGTCAAAAACACAATGGAGACACCGTTGAGACGTCAATACACCGTTGAGACGTCAATACACCGTTCAGACACCTTTCAGACACCGTCAAAGACACCGTTGAGACGCCTTTGAGACACCGATGAGACACGTTAGTTTTGAGACACCTTTGAGACACATCAATACACCGTTGAGACACCGTTGAGACATGTAAAACACTGTTAATACACCGTAGAGACACGTCAATAGACCGTTGAGACACCGATGAGACACGTCTATTACACCGATGAGACACCGTTTATTCACCATTGAGACACCTTTTATTCACCTTTGAGACACGTCAATACACCGTTGAGACACGTCAAAACACCATTGAGACACCGTTGAGACACCGATGAGAAACGTTAAAACACTGTTAGTGAACGTAGAGACACGTCAATAGACCGTTGAGACACCGATGAGACACGTAGAAACACCGTTTATTCACCAATAAACCATTGAGACACGTCAATACACCGTTGAGACACGTTAAAACACCGTTTATTCACTTTTGAGATACGTCTATACACCGTTGAGACACCGTTGAGACACGTCAAAAACACAATGGAGACACTGTTGAGACGTCAATACACCATTCAGACACCGTCAAAGACACCGTTGAGACACCGTTGAGACACCGATGAGACACGTTAGTTTTGAGACACCTTTGAGACACATCAATACACCGTTCAGACACCGTTCAGACACCGTCAAAAACACCGTTGAGACACCGTTGAGACACCGATTAGACACGTTAGTTTTAACATCATTGAGACACGTCAAAACACCGTTGAGATACCGTTGAGACACGTTAAAACACCGTTTATTCACTTTTGAGATACGTCTATACACCGTTGAGACACCGTTGAGACACGTCAAAAACACAATGGAGACACCGTTGAGACGTCAATACACCGTTCAGACACCGTTGAGACGTCAATACACCGTTCAGACACCGTCAAAGACACCGTTGAGACACCGTTGAGACACATCAATACACCGTTGAGACACCGTTGATAAACCGTTGAGACAAGTCAAAAACACGTCGAGTCGTCAACACCGGTTCAGACACCGTCAAAAACACCGTTGAGACACCGATTAGACACCTTTGAGAAACATTGAGACACGTCAAAACACCGTTGAGAAACCGTTGAGACACGTTAATGCTTGCTTCAATGGCATCAATGTATTACAATTATTTTAGTGCAACATTTAATGTCGATTCAGAAAGTTAATTTTCGTTGAAAAGTTCAAAATTTGTTGTATAATGAATCAATGATTTCTACCAAAGAAGGTGGCTTTTTCGATTTAAAGTCGCAGGCTTAGCATTGTGAAAATGCCAACTACAGCTAGTTGCTATTTTGAACCCTGGGCCTGATGCATATGTATTAATTAATACATGTACTCTTAAATTAATGAGGCATCAATGCCAAAACAATCAACCATTAATTAACTCAGTCGGAATGCTACTGTGATTATACACCAACTCCATTTTGTTCCAGACTGTTTTTCAGGCTAATAAGGAGTAGAGAATATATAACTAATTCCTACTTGTTTGATTGTGAGCATTCCATTGTCATTTTATACACTTAATATTCAGCTTCAGTTTGTAGATTGCTGTTCTCAGTGAGGCAAGATGTCAAAACATAAACCTTATTCAACCTAATAATTTTACTTGGCTCCATGCATGCATCTCAGCATTTTTAGCTCAGAGCACAACAATGATATTAATTAGATTTAAATTCAATTCAATTGTAGGCATCGCCATTTGGGAATTCTTCACCAGTTTCATCATCAATTTGTTCACCAAATTTAACTGTAACAGTACCAGAAACATCTTCACTGCCAAGACCAAAAACACCTGCAACCCCAACAGTCCCAAAGACAGAGTACAAGGAGGATAATTTGTTGAGTACTAATACCAGTGGTACATGTATGTTAGAAATTCCACACCATTTGAAGTCCAAAGCAGCAGGCGCTGGACAGATAAAAAAAGCTGCACGGATCCTTGCCACTACAGTTTTCACTGTCAAAGAAAGATGCACATGTACTATATCTGGTTCATTAAATAAGAATGAAGAGGAGAAACTGAAATTTGACACAGGAAGAATGGCTCTTATTCATGGTGAGTAGTCAAAAATAGTGCTGCAACACAGTAATAATTAAATGTGTAAAAGTAGATAATAATTATATTCTTAACTGAGCATTTTCTTTAAAGGTTTTTTGAGCAAGACATTCCCTAAAACGTACAGTTCCCCAGATGTGAACAGAGTCATAGGACAAGTGGCAATTGAATCAAGAAGAGGAAGGCACTCGAATGATGACTCAGTGGTCATTTCTCTTCTGCAAAATGATGTATAATTTATATTTTTATAAATTATTTTTATATATTTTTTATAACTTGTGCCTTTATCAGGGTGATAACAGCGGCTGATAAAAACGATATGTCCCGCTGAAAAACTATATGTCCCGCTATGTCTATTTTTAGTACTTATTGTTGATTGATTATTCTAATTACAAGTACTGTATGTGATAAACAGGTTATCACATCAGTGACTCGGTGATATCAGTTTTATCACTTTCAGGACGATATCATAATTGTCCCTCGTTCGCTGCGCTCACTTGTGACAATTACGATATCGTCCCTCAAGCGATAAAACTGATATCACCTCATGTGATAACCTATACATATTTATTTTATATATTTGTACTATTTTTTATATATTATTTCATCTATATTTTATAAAAACTGTTCCACATTAATTTATTATTACTGTATTAGGAATACTATCATTTTAAGTCAATTGAGGCATTTTCTATTCACTGTAAGTCAATCTCTATTTAATAAATATTTCTTTAAATATTTGTGTGCAATGATTAAGTAATTTTGAACTTATTACCATTTCCATTTTGCCAACTGTTACTTTTTATTATTGTGTCAAGATTTGCATGTTGAAGCAATGAGTATAATTAGCAATGAGTGCACACAGTAAAATAATGTAATGCGTTGCATGCATGCCCCATTTGCATGCATGCTGTTTGAATGCATGCCATTTGCATGCATGCCGTTTGCATGCATGCTGCATGCATGCATTTGTGCCAAATTGCCTGCATGCTGGCATGCATGCACGTATGCATGTGGCATGCATGCCTGCATGCATGTGGCATGCATGCATGTCATGCATGCGGCATGCATGCATAGTTTAGAAGGGAAGTATTAACTAAAAACTTATTTCAAATTACTAAATGCTAGCCATTATACTAAGAACGAATTAAATTACACTTTAAATTACGAGAGTGGAAAAATTCAACATGGCTCGTTGCATTTTGACATTCCAAAGGTAACGAATTCCATAGCACCGCACCTCTATAGGAAAAAACACCTTTTCCCCACCTCACTGTTTGGTCTACAAACATGGCTGAATTGGAGTTTCTCAGATTGTTGATGTATTGTATTAGTTGGTGTGAATATATCATTTAGATATGTGTGCATTTATAAACCATCGAAGCAAGTTGCAAATGATGTCTTTTCATGTAACTTCTTCCAGTTCAATTCAGCTAATATATTATCAGATCTTATTTCATAGCTTGAACTGGTGATGATTCTAGCAGCTCTATTTTGCAGTTTTTGAAGTTCCGCTGCTACTGTTTTACCCAAATTACCCCATACCTCACTACAATAGACAAAATGGGTTAAAATTAACGATTTATAAATTGTTATTAAAATATCTCTAGGTAGGTATGGCTTCAGTCTGCATAACACTCCAAGCATCTTGGTAATTTTCTTAGATTTACAAACTGTCACTCCCAATTAAGATTTTCGTCTTTCTTTCGATTTGCATATCATCTAATATTGAAATTAGCTTTCATAGATACTTTTTGACGAGTGCCGATTAACATATATTTAGTTTTCGTTACATTTAAACGAAGATTATTGGCTTTTAGCCATTCGTGAATGGTTTCAAGATCTTGGTTTATTGAAAGTACGATCTCATTTTGATCATCCGAGGCATAGGTGAGGTTAGTATCATCAGCGTACATCCGTAATTTAGATGATAAATTGCTGTTAGGCAAATCATTAATGTATATTAAAAAGAATAGCGGACCAAGAATAGATCCTTGTGGAATGCCACATTTAACAGTACAGGATTCTGATAAAATTCCATGGACTCGCGTCTTTTGAGTGCGATTAGCAAGATAATTTGCAACCCATGCCAGAGCTTTTGATTGAAACCATAAATATTTCGTTTTGTTATAAGGATATCGTGATCAATAGTATCAAAAGCTTTTAAGGTCGATAAACAAGACTGAATTAGTTATGCCATTGTCAATATTCAGAAACCATTCATTTGTGGTATTTAAAAGTGCCGTTATACGGTTGAATGCAAAGGCCTAAAGCCTGATTGAAACTTAGCTAGAATGTTATGAGTTAAATAACTATATAACTGATTAAATATGGCTCCACAGGAAATTAGAAGCTTTGATAGGACGATAATTATTAGGATCACTTTTTTAGTCATCTTTGAACGTATGAGACACTCGGGTTTTTTCCAGTCAGAAGGTAACATGCCAGTGTCTAGAAACAGATTGAAAATATGCGTTAAGGATTTAGATGAATGGTGAATCATTAACCTATCTCGGTGATTCTTCAACCGTTTTCAATTCTGAAAACAGATTTAGAATTGTAGGGTCCAAGTACAGGTACATAACATACATGCCTATTATCTTATGCAAACATACATACCCTTTGTAAAAACCTGTTTGTGTCTGATTCAAACGGATCACGAAAAATGACTTTTTACTTCCTTATAATTCCCTTACGAAAAAATCGTATCCTTATAGGAATTCCTATAGGAAAATTGCATTTCCTATAGGAATTGCGCCAAAATCTAATAGGAATAAATTTCTATATGATTTTTTTGTAAAGGAAGGAGTTGAACCTACCACTTTACACTTAAATGCGACGATTATGCGAGGATATCCGAAGCATAGGAACGAGTGGGGTGATTCTGTTACTCGCTCGCTATAGCGTTCGCAAACCAATCGGTACAGTATCGGATTCCTTCGGCGTCATAAGTTGGCGAGTCTATTGAAAGTAACAGTGAACGAATCAGAATGTTTAATCAAACTGGTGGTGGTCAACATCTTGTCAACAGATGTAACGGACCATGACGCAGTTGTAAAAATTATTCCAAATACCTGCACTTTTAGTTATGCAAATGAAATGGAGATTCCATTCATAACATGCCTATTTTTTACGACTTGACAGGTTGCCGTTCGCAAAATAATATTTTGGGCTCGCATTTTGAGTTTTCCTAAGTAACCAGGCCTTATTCAAAATGGCAGCCAATATTGGGGTTAGTGGTTATTTACATGGTTAAGTGACAAAATTCTGACGATTATGTGGCTCCCCTGGCCTTTTATACTGGCGGCCATTTTGAATAAGGCCTGGTTTCAAAAAACGAGCCCAAAATATTACTCTGCTTGCCGTTCAAATAATTGCACTGTCGTTTATAAGGTGACATGTCCTAAAATACGATATTTCGAAAGGCTTCCAAATTACCTAAGAAACTGAACTTTCTGCCACATTCTCACCATTTCGCGACCTTGCGTTTGATGTATAACATACATTTCTCCGTCGAGTATCTCATATAAAATAAGACCCAAAATAGTAGATCGATATATGAAATAAATTTCTATAATTGCGACGATACATGCTCAGAAATCATGTTTATGAAATCCCACAAGCGGAAAAGCGTTAGCAATGTAATAAATTGTCGACGATGCACAATGGTTTGCATGCTGATGAGAGCAGCCTCAATCAGTATTGCAAGCGACTTGGGCGGATCCATACTTGGTTTGCTGAACCGTAACGTTCAATAGCACAGGGAGCCCAACTCTGACTCCTGCGATATGTTTCTCTGTTTCTTTATTTTATTCTATATTATGGAAATTCTGTTGTTTCATATTTAATATTGAAAGAAAGCGATGCTTATGATACCGCGGCGCTATGGCGGTAATTTGAAACTCAAAACAGCTGTCACTGGGTGCCACGTGAATACGTGTGACGATCACTGAAATCTGAGACGATACAACACCGATGTGCGGGATAACACGCTGTGCGGGAAAACACACGTGAGAGAACAAGAAGAGAAAGGAAAGGGATGAAATTCCGACCCGTCTGTGTTCAACGTGTTACATAGGTAGCTTGGACACAGTGAATCGTCTTCGGAAGCGGTCGGATGGCGACCAGACCGTCGCTGAGATCGCCAAATACACTTTAATAGACCAATCAAATAATTGCATAATTGCAAGGGTAAGACAAAGCACTTGTTTGTATATTTATATATTAAGCATTAGTTTAACGCGTTTGTATCGTCTTCATCTGTGAAGGCCATACTCTTTCTTTGTCGGAAATCTCTTCTCATGAGCTGGGACGCTTAATCCGAGGTTAATCAAGCATGCTCTCCCTTAGGTTACGAAAGTGAAGGCGACCATTCAAGTCCACGGCTCAAAGAAACGGACTCGCGTCAACCAAAGCAAGATCAAGGACATGGCTTTGCTTTTCATTTAGATTAACGATTGCCTAGGAAGCGGAATAACAATTAATTAGGATTTTATATAATTACAAAAGTCTTGAGTAAAGCTTCGTTATACACATTACTAGAACTTCCAACAAGATAACGATTTATATTCCAACTGAACACTACCAACAGTTTCTACCAATGTTTCTACCAATCTTCGCATTTATGAACAAAATGCCAGCGCACGAAGGGCGCTCCAAACACCGTCGGCGTTTCCGATGAGTAAACTGTCGAAGCTACTTATGGAACACGTTGAACATAAACAAGTCAGTGAAAATCTTGTGAAATATTTACTTATTTCGTGTCGGCTTTTCTAATACAAGTGTCATTGCTTGTTTATTAACAATATAGCAAGCGCTCTAAAGAAAACTGCTTTTAACGCGTAGTAATTTCGCATATAGACTATCAAAGATTCAGAGTTTCATCCCTTTCCTCTCTTCTCCGCATGTTTTATCACACAGCGGGGCACGAGTATTCAGGTGGCACCCAGTGACAGCTGTTTCGAGTTTCAGATTACCGTGCACTATTCACATAAGTGCCGCGGTATCATAAGCATCGCTTTCTTTCAATATTAAATATAAAACATCAGAATTTCCATAATATAGAATAAAATAGAGAAACACATCACAGTCGTCAGAGTTGGGCTCCTTGTGTCAATAGCTCTTTCTGCAAGTGATCGCGAAAAGCGATGGACTTATTTTGCTGCTGGGATTTTTGAAGGGTACAGCTGGGTTTGGCTTAGCCTTGGCATGTATAGGAATGAGTTATTGGGTTGGTAATCGGCACTACGGCCAACCAAGGAAGGTGTTATAGTCCAACACTAGATACACTTGAGAAGATGCTCAATTTGGTGTCTTAGATTAAATTCCGACAACATCTTATAACGTCCCTACTACCAACATAGAATTATTTCAAATCAACTAGTTATAGCAGTAGACATATGTATGCATTTACGACTTGACTGTTGCCGGTAATTCGCTTAGGTTTGAGACTTGGTTTGTTTCAAGTCAATCGAAGATATTTTGAAATATACTTAAATATTTTGTAATAATGGGCTGAGAGGAATCCAATAAGTAATAATATATATATATACAATATATATAATATAAAATATATATAAAATATATATATAATAATAAAATATATAAATATAATATAAATAAACGTATAAAATGTATAAAATATAGAGCGTATAAAATATATAAACAATATGAATAAACGTATAAAATATAAAAATAAAAAATATATATAGAATAACAAAGACATGTAGCTCTATTTTTCATACCCTTGTAGGGACACAAAAGTCCATTAGCCATATAGATGATGACCCCTCCTGGTTTGGCGAAACAATCTAAAACACATTTTTGTAATGTCTATTAGTTTCATTGCACAAATTGATGTTGTGTCCCTACCTTTTGAAGAAAATAAACAAATCTTCACCTTTTTTTCTTGAGAACTACTGGAATTACGAACAATACTTTTGTGCTTCCTTGGACTCTTCAAGGAAAGATAATTTTGCAGACTTTCAAAAACAAGGTTTTTCTCTTTGCCAGAGGTTCACTACTCCCTTGACTACTCTCTTGAGAGCTTGTTTCATGTTGGCTGTGAATTGTGGAAGTTGTCAAAGAAGTGTCCATCGATAAAGGTGTAGATATATTTTGTGGACCTTGATTAAACACTGCTTGTGATTTTTCCAGTGGGACCCTTAAGCCATTAATGTCAAAATCCTGGAAATGAAAACATTATATACTTAAAAAATATACTCCAAAGACAACTCTCAACATAAACATTTCCCATATTCCATAAATAAATAAAATAAGTTGTGTCTTGCACATGATGTGATTGGTCAGTTACTATGTTTATATCAGGTTATGCAAACATGGTTGTGATGTCACATCATATTCTGTCTTATTTATAAAAGAATTAGAAAATGAACACCCTGTGTTAATATAACATATGCAAACACTTAAGAGAGTTTGGTTAAATTTGAAAGTACTTGTGTAAACCCTAGCCTGTGGCTCGGGTTCAAATAAACTTACAAATTCTCCATAACTATCTCTTTTATTTGTATCAGGCTATATAAACACATGCATCTAAATGCTTACTAGATTTTATGTATGTATATAAACATGAGCAACCATATTTTCTATTACCCATATCCCTATGGGCCATGGCCTATCCTAACTCCTAAAATAAAAACAGTTACATTTATTAATTTAATATATATTAAATCTGGATCCAGTACGTAGTAATCCATTTTAAGACCAAACCGGGACCAGTTGAAAAAACTGCAACTTCAAGGCCTTCTGGCTGGAATTGAACCTGTGATGCTAATGCAGTGCTCTGACCACTGAGCTCCGGAGGCCATTGCCAATAGCCTAGTAACGAGTTCTATGTGTATACTGGTGGTGATGCCATTTGGCACTTCACTCAAACTACATGTTCTAGGATTTATGGTGAAGGAAATATATACATTTTTGAGTGTAGAGTGTAGGAATATATACATTTTAAGACCAAACCGGGACCAGTTGTGAAAAATGCAAATTCAAGGCCTTCCAGCTTGAATTAAACCTGCGACCCTATGCATGTGTTGTTTGGTTTTCCCTATTTCCGTATATATCTATATATGAGTTATTTGGGTTCCATATTCAAGGGCGTGCGCCATAATGCGATTTAAGATGGCGCTGCCAAATCGCATTCTGGCGTGCTCTATTGATCTAATGGCATCCAATTTTTATCCCGATACAATAACTAGTGACAGTAATTGACATAAAATAAAGTTTACTTATCAATGGTAACATTCAATGCTGATTAGCGAAAGCTTAATGAAAACCATGCTTTATACTGTACATATATAGAAAAGGAGTCCCTTTATTAACAACTGAAATCATTTCTGGCAATTCATATTAAAAATGAAAGGTTTAAATGATACCTAGGGCTAGATAACAATTTAAATGTATTGGAGCTTATTACTACAATTAGTCACTGTACCTACAACTTTAAGCTTCTGTTCTGTCATAGCACTTTTCACGCTCTTCACCAATGTCCGCAAATATTTATCAGTGACAGGGGCAGATCTAGGGGGTTACAACCGTTGCATTTGTAACGGTCAGATTTTCCAAATTAAATATGCTAATTATGCCATTCCGAGATAAGAATGCTGGCCAGTAATCTGCATCAGACAATCTTGCTTTTCAAATTTGTTATTCAAAATTATTCGATAACTTGTAGTACATTGAGACCATTGTATAATGCTCCTAATACGTCTTATTATTATTTTACATCGCACATCGCGTGGGTTACGCCGGCTACGTGTTGTCCGAAGTTGTCTTGCTTTGATTCAAAATAACTCGATTACTTGAAGTATTCGTACACCATATTCCAGTTTTGCATAACATCAGTCAGCTCTCTGAAGGTTGGAGACGTTAGCAACATGCGCCATTTCCGCTACGGTCAGATAAAAATAACCTGTTGCAGATGCTATTTTTAGTAAAGTATGCGACAGTCAAGGGTAGCAGACCAATCAAAAGGGTACAATCGCATGAAGTTTGCGATGGTCAGCTACGGTCAGATTCCCCCCCATTCAAAAAATCAAGCAAACCACTACTGATTCAGGCCGGGACGATCTTAACTATCAGACTCAGCAAAATCGCGCCAAATGACGATGAATTCCAACAACGTTTTACAGTAGCTGTTGGTGGATCCTCACTTAGCAACATTACATTGTGAGGAAACACTCGACGAAGAGAGATGACAAGCAATAGCATAGCATAGTCTGTATTAATTTTACCGAAAATCATGCAGGAATGATGCTCCGTGGACTGAGGTAAGTTATGAGTAATAAACGTTTAATATATTCATGTAAATATGTAAATTTTGCCTGTCGTGAATATTATATAGAGCTTGTTTTGCCCTCTTTCAGTCTGAATATATTTTGTATTTTCAAAATTCTCCAAAGTACGACTCGTATATAGTGACTCGCTGAGGGAGATGGAAATTATCTAATATTATCTGTTACATAGAATACGCATCAATGAAATACCTGGATTTCCCATTCATGTGAAGATAAAAATGATATCTTAATGAGCAGTAATATTTTTATCTTCACATGAAGTTATATCATGGATATTTTATCAATTCCAATATAATACATATAGATGATATTACACGGTGGTGCGAAGATATGAATTTTATCTTCGAGTGGTGAAAACAATATTTTACATTTACGAATGACCATAGCGAATGAGTAAAAAAATATTGTTTTTACCACAAGAAGATAAAATTGATATCTTCAAGCAACCTTGTAATTTTCCTTTTATTATATAGATTCAATGCAAAAGGTGAGAAAATATTTAATCACATTATCGATATCTTCACTAGTGAGGATATGGAAAATATGTCACTGCATATTTCTTAGTAAAACACTCCCATCTATATAATAAAAACAGAATGTTAGTAATCAATACTCGAAGATAAATTTGTATCTCATCACGGTCATGCATGTAATTTCCTCAATTTATTTTTTACCTCAATTTATTTTGTTCTCACTACTAGGTAATTTAATCCCTAAATGCCCTGGCCTTGAAACAAGGAAACTTTTTAATTTTCCCTCAAAACAGGGAAAATGTCTATTAAATGTTTCCCTCATCAGCATTCAGCATGCATCACTCGAACATGCCTTGGTTGACAGTTTGCATGGAATTTCAAACAATACAAATTATATTTCATCAGTAAGCATGGTATTACAAACTAATTAATACCATGTCATGCACGAAAATCAGTGATTAAGGCCCCAGTTACACCATACTGGATTGCTACCTTGCAATCCAGTATACAAATCATAGCGAAAAGGTGTATGAGCTAATAATAAGGTCTCTTGTAAACTAAGGACTTTATTATTAGCTGCTTCATGCACTTTCATTCCTTTTCAAGCTTTTGATTCCTACAACGTCCTACCACTTTACTCCCACTGATATTCCATTGAGCATTAAACCTGCCATACGCCCTTGACTAGTACTCAGTCTGTTTGCTGCTCAACTGTGAACATAGCAAATTATTTAACATTTTCACATCTCATTAATTATTAGTTTGTTTTTCCCCATGCATTTGATTGGCTGCTTTCAACTTATGTCACCTTTTTGGCTTATATAAGCCCTATTTATTTTATTTCACATTTTACTCTGATGAAGGGCTCTTTTTGCTGCAGAACCAAGATGATTTTGAACTGATTATCCTTCCTAAACAAGATGATTTTAACTTTCCTAACTACTCTTCCCAAATCAATGTTGCCACAGGCTTTCAAATGACAACATTGAAACGGGGGCGGGGGTTAAGTGTTACAACTAATAATATTTTCTGATTAATTTTAATTTTTTTTTTGTAAAATTTGCGGAAGTGCAAGGCAGATAGGGGTATCTAGTACGTATTCCTTATAAGGAAGCGCAAATAGAAGGCATTGACGAGCAAATAGAGTGAATTAACGAGCAAATAGCTCACACGTTCAAACCTCGTACCAGC
Organism: Chrysogorgia sp. JL179-B06; assembly: GCA_035772405.1. Classification (NCBI taxonomy): domain Eukaryota; kingdom Metazoa; phylum Cnidaria; class Anthozoa; order Scleralcyonacea; family Chrysogorgiidae; genus Chrysogorgia; species Chrysogorgia sp. JL179-B06. Next base: position 1,708,523 of record JAYKKM010000095.1, on the reverse strand, counting down.
CTCCTTGTTAATTGGATTGTAACCGACCCCAAAACAACAAAGGTCCTAACCCTTTGGCAAACCTTTTCTTGAGAAATAAACCACCCACAAAGCTATATAATATATCAAAGGAAAGTTAAATTATCTATTTACAACATACTACAGCTTTATCCCGGTAGCTAACTTAGTTCTCTTTAAAAGCGCGGATAATCGAACATGCCAAAATATAATTTTCCTAATACGGATACCATCTTGTAAACAAAAACACGACTGTCTTCGACGAACGTTTTCTTGAGAAATAATCAACTCCCAAAGCTACAATATATATTAAAACACAGATAAATTATCTGTTTACAATATGCGTACAGCTTATCCTGCTAGCGAACGTAGTTTTCTTAAAAAGAGCGGATAATCGAACATATCGTAACGTGTTAATAATCCCACATCCAGCGGGCTGGTACGAGTGCCATGTATTTGTTCGTTAATGCCTTCTATTTGTTCGTCAATGCCTTCTATTTGCTCGTCGGTCACTTCCTTATATGGAATACGTACTAGAAGTACATATGGCAAGGCATTGTAATTGTCGACGTTCCACTCGCCCCAGTCCCGTTTGTACATTTTCAGCACCGGAATCTTTAGTACGCTGTGTGCTTGCGTTGCCCCTTTGAAAAATGCTCATACGGGACTGACTGGCGATGGTTGTGCGTGGTGACTTCTGCTTGCTAAGGTCAGGATGAGATGACGAATGAAGAGGGGTCCCGTCTTAACAACATATGAGTAAGCACTGTAATACTTGACATGTGTAGAGCTGAAATGCACATGAAGATCTCTTTTTTCTCTAAGATATGTTGCAATAGGCACATTTATAACTGCCATAGTGCCATGTGATAATGGTATCCACTTCCCTTGCCTCGTTGTTTATGGCACTCTTTCGAAACACACCAATGCATAAGTTGAGCGTTTACCGTTTCGTATGCAGCAATTACCGTGTCAGCTAATTATTGTCTGGTTGGAACGAGTATCATTGAAGCTTGGCATTTGCATGCCGAGAGATCGGTAATTTATCTTCTTCCTCTTCTTCACTTGACGATTGGTATTGGGAGAGAAACTCTTATATCAATGATATTTATTTACGTCATCTTCGATAAACAATTTCTAAGCACCTCCAGTTTGAATTAAAAGGAGAAAATACTCTCACCTTTGTTTATATATTTGACTATGTGACTGGTGGAATGCATGAAGGGGTATTTCTTAATTACTCTTGGGGGAGGGTGGGTTTGGGGGTATCTTTTCAATATATTTGCTAAACTTGGACGATTAGCTTGAAAAAGCACAAAAGACCTGCCACGCTATTTACGGTAACATGCATAATTTTAGTAATGCTGCTTTCACACCAGTAGCATCCGCTTTTATCCAAAAACGAGCATCACTTTGTGGAAGTGTCAATTTTCTGATTGCCTCGACCTAAAACACAAATGTAAGACAAAATAATACACTTTAAAGCACGTAACTGTATGTTGGTTTTTCACTGTATTCTGAATATTAATGTCTCACATACATTTGCACTACTTACACAAGCTACATTTACATGAGCCTACAGAATCAAAGCAGACACAACAATCAATACCCATTACAGTTAGTATAGCAACTGTACAGTACAGTACATTTTTAGTAGAATTTAGTTACAGTGGTGAAGACACCAGAGCTGTGCAATTAAAATAAACCTAAAAGACAAATACAAATAATTATTATAACTTGCACACAGGGGATCTTTTATACTTGGCCTCTGAATAGTTGGTTGAAACGATGGCCTAATTCTGACACCATAATAGAACTGCCTCCTCCGCAGGCTCTTAATCGGGAGTGGGCAGGCGGAGCGGCGCAGGCTAGCAATAGAGTGCCAGCAATAGTTGATGGGAAGGTGATGAAAACAAGGGTTGATGGGAAGGCGATAAATGAGAATTTTAGAGCCTGCGAAATCGTGTGTCGAAACATTGCAAATTGGCTTTGGAAATGGCGAAGACGCGAAGTCGCTTGACAAACTTGCAGCTAGAGACGGGAAATACGCCGATGCATATTGGTCTATATAAATAGCTCTTTGTAGGTGAAAACCGCGTGTGATTATCGTATTCGAGTATTAAATAACAGCGCACGAGTGTTCATATTAAACGGCGATATACCGCCGAGTGTTTTACCAGCTTCTCGAGTGCCGTTATAACGGCATATATTGTATTTGATAATCGATATATACACTGTAAAGGTGGAAATCATTCAAGCTCAGGTACGTCGGTAGTAATAGCACATAGCAACATAATATAATACATCAGTCATCACCCACCCTTGTTTACAGCTTTTATGACAACGTTACGCCTCCATAGTTATGCAATTTAAACTATATTTTGTCCGTGTTTGACCTGGAATAATTTACTATATCATACATATTTCCTCTACAAAGTATATTAATATTCATATAAAGCAAAAGTGTACTGGTATTTTGGCAATTGTAGCGCGTATATGTTCACGCGAATAATTTAAAAATTGTCATCGAACTATAGTATTTTACCTATAAATCTTTAATTTAAACGTCATCAACAAGTATTTCATATTGTCAGACCAATATTGCGTTGGTGCAATTCCTGTCTCTAGCTGCAAATCCCATTCGCTGATCTCTATATAGAGATTACTCAAATTAGTGGCCATTACAAGAGAACACCATTTTGGATGCAGGATTTCCCAGTCGCTTCTCTCTCTCTCCCCTTCCCGTCGTTCCTCGCGCACCTTCCTTTGTACGCGAGCGACTGGGGACGAGGCAGATAATAGAATGCCATAAATCAAAATCTCTTGGCATGGTTATCTGTTTGTTAAAAAACAGAGGCACTAAATTGGCTGTTAAAAGGAAAGAACAAAAATGTGGACCTAGGTACTGTACTGTGTGATACATGTGAAGAACTCCAATTGATACTCAATCAGACCAAACGGCATCCGATTCATTGGCATGAGTGTGTCTCAACCATCAGGTTGTAGTTTTCCTACACATTCAGCAAACTTGAAGAGGAGATTACTTTTTCTGCTTTTGGAGATTTTCCATTGCCAAAACACTCAGGGATATAAAATGTTGTCATCTTGGAGAATGTTTTGAGGAGTTGTTTCTGAAATCACATCCATGTTGATAGTCAATGCGATATTCCTGTTCTGCTACATCTAGAGAACCTTTTTCTTAATACATTGAAACTTGAGGACTTAAAATTGCCTGAACTAAAATTTGCGGACTTAAAATTGCATCAACAAGGACAGAACAATACGCTGTAGATAAAAAACGAGGACAACGCCCCACAATGCATATACAAAATATAGGTATAGCTATATATTTAGCAACATTAGAGAAGTTATCTAATAACAATTGGATAACTAATATTAGAACAAACTACTGAGGCCGATTAATTTACGTGCAATTTAAACGCAATACGTTACAATCAAGTTATAGCGCACGCAACGCTGCCAAAATGGCCCCGAGATAGCTGCGGTACAAATTGTACTGTCCAATATACGGGTAAAAACGGACGTTTCAGATGCAGTTGAAAAGCCCCTGTGAGTCCAACAGAAAACAGAGGACATGTTGTCTAAAACAACACGTACGTACTGATTTAAAATTTAGAATTATTGTCGCGGGGAGTTACATGTCAAACCCCAACACCATTGCACTGCTGAAGTCTACTGAAGCGCGTTTATCGAAGATAGCGTTCAAATGCGATTTAAGGCGCCGAATACGACGCACGAAAATGAAATACGTGCTACAGCAGTACTATTAAAACTAGAAATACGTATACGCAACAACCCCTCGCCCAATTGCTGTTTGAAACTTACATACTTGAATTAGATAATAGCCACTTCATTTGCCAAACTACAGTAAATACATTTTCAGTGGACAATATCTCTGAGGACATCAAAATAAATACATGCAGCCCAATTAAACTTTTTAATTTTTGAGTGCAGCAACAGAATAGTGGGGGGTCTACTGCTGTTTCTACCATCAATCACTACGAAAGAAATTACTTTTATCACAATATTGATAACTCACGAAATAATCAATGCAGTATTGTATAGACACCAAAGGCTGTTGAAGGAAGAAAGTGCATCTCTATCACACAATGAGTGTCCTTTAAAAAAATCAAATTCGTTCAAATGTCGACGGATGGCATGCATATATTGCAAATGTATAGGGGTCCATTCAAATTAGATTTACTAAGACATATTAGGGATTCTACTCCAAGGTACAGTAAGTTGATAATTCTACCCACATTGGACTACTGTGATGTGGAGCTGGCAGGAATATGGATAACTAAATATTGATGGTCATAATCAGAGGTCTCGCATGTCAGGGAAACTGATCTTTCCTAAGTTTTGTACCTCTTGTATTAGAAGCAAGTTACATTGTGTAATGCTAGTTAGGAAATTCCATGGCATTTTAACATATCTACCAGTAAAGAGCTATTTTCCATGTTTCAATTAATCTGTTCATACATGTTATAGCACCATTATCTATTGCCTTAAAGGGAAATGGCAATAAAAATTTTCTTTGTCTCATTTGAAAGAACATTTAAAAAAATGTATGAAGACCTTTTAAAATTTCCCCGTAACTTCCTTAATTTTTGAAATATCTGTGAACAAAAATATCTGCAATCCGCCATCTTGTTTTATAATTAGATCTAATTAAGTGACGTCAAAACCAGGGTAAACATTCTAAAAGTTGTAAATAATTGCCCAAATATCAGTGGAATGCGTTCAAATAGATTGCTAGTTCACTTAAAAGTATACAACACCCAAAACAACTACGATTTAGCATCTATAATGACTCGATAATTGCTGATATAAAAATCATTTCTACCCTGGTTGTGACGTCACACATATCCAAGGATGGTTATGCATATCCAAGATGGCGGAATGTTCAATGCTCTTTGTTAAAAAGAAGTGAAATATTTACAGAACCAAGAACGATATGGAAAATCTGTAAAAGATCTTGATATATCATTTTAAAAGTTCTTTCAAATAAGATAAACTTAATTTTTATTGCCATTTCCCTTTAATTGACAATATGTGAAGGATATACAACTTTTGAGTTAAAATTAGTTTTTGTAACATTGTACTGTACATTTGTGAATATGTGTTGAAATTTGTAACAACTGTAATTTGTTAGAAAACAAGACCCCCATATATTGATACCAGTGTTAGCATTGAAGGGATTATCCTGTATAAATATTGTATTATTATTATTATTATTATTAATACTAATAATAATGCATTAACAATAATAATGCAGATTGCAGATACCATATTTGCCATGTAACAAAGCATATATATGGCATTGTGTACTATAGTATCTAAATTATATCACCGTGCACATATATATTATAACCTATATTCAGCATGCCATGCCTAGTCTGCTTGTCGACAATGATCTAGCTAACACACACAGTAGTGTCAACATACCCAATGTAAATAAGCTGTATTTTACATTGACAGAATAAGTTGTGACCCACTAGAACAGCTAAGTACTGTAGTCTAACATGTTCCATAATGGATGGAGTACTGTAAACACAGATTATACAGTTATATGGAATACATGCCAGTATACAAAACATGGACGTCAAGATCATATCGTCAGAAACATAATATTCCTGGTTGAAAAAATTATAACCTTATTGCCAGTGACGGCCTCTAACCATTGAGCCATCGAGATTCAGATGGAGAGAGGTTACAATGATGCACTGGTTCTAATGATATATGTACTGTCTATGCACAGCAGTTACTATATATTTCAGTAATGACTAATGATTGGATGTGTTAATATATACACTGCTGTTATATCAATAGAATCAGTACATAAATGTAACGTTCACTCACCATCTGAGTCTTGGTAGCTCTTGAATGGTCAGAGCATCTCACTGGAAATCAGAAAGTTATCCCTGTCCGGGATACAGAATAATTTTTCTGAGGATATGAGCTTGCTTGACAATCATCCATGTACTGTATCGTCTGTTTCCCCCCGAGCTCTCCCTTATTCACTACAGCAGTGTATATATTAAGTATTAACACTGAAAGTTTTCATAGTAATGCTTGTTTATTGCTACTAAATTGTAGGCCAGGCCCAGGTCATATAAACACAGCAATAGTATGCATGTTTTTCACCCTAAACTACTGTATATATAGGCAAATTATCAAGCATATAGTATTTATAATTTTAATCAAATAATAAACATACTGTACATGCAATTCCAAAATTTGTACTGCCACATACTATTCTGCAGTATTATAAAGAACAAATGGTATATATTTTAAACAGGCTAGGACTGGCCATTGTTCTAGCACAAGATGGCACAATGGCCAGTCCAAGCCTGATTTTACACTGCATGGATTTAATTCCAACTGTCAAAATTATTATACATACATGTTTTGAAAATTCAAAACATTACACACCTTCAAATTTTCCCAAATCTCTCTGTTAAGTATTTCAAAATGTGTCTATTAGATTTCGGAGCTTGCAAATACACAATACAGTGATAATTATTTAAATTACATTAAAATTTATAGCGAGTCAAGTCAAAAAGCACTGAACTGAAGGTAATGGCTATTCGTACAGTAGCCGTACGACGCTATAGTCTCTTAGAATTCAACGAAATCTTGTAAATATCACCAAAATCCTAAACCTAACCCTAATCCTAACCAAATTGCTAACCCTATTAGGCCTAACCAAAAAAAAACTGCAGAAAAGGCAAATTAATTGCTCAACACAGACCGGTGAGTCAGTGACAATCACAATCTACATAATTATAACAGTCCTTTTACTTGTGTCTGTCCTTGATTATCTTGTCCTTCAACACTACAGTTTCGGCTTGAAATCAGCTGATAATTACTGCATCCGATGATTTTGTGAGGAAACGGCTGGTTTTTATGGCAATATAAATTTCGCTGCCGGCGAATGGCGGCTTCTTCCGGAAAGCGGTTTGTCGCGCTGGCGTCAATTTAAATTTAAATTACGCTAAATTTAACCCACCAAAAAACCGTTTCAATAACGTTTCAAATGCAAAAGCATTCGCAATCATGAGACAGTTGCAATTTAAATATAGGTCTACCAATCAGCTTCTGTCTATATCTAGTTACCGGGGCCAAATTTTCCGATGCCGCGCATGAGGACGGTTGATCATATATATATACCTATCTCGCGTGATAAGGGACGAAATGCCGGTCGATATTAGCACCCTCGGCCGGCAAGGGGATTATCCAACACAAAAACAACGTCATGGCAATAATCGTAAAATACGCCTCGTTAGAATTCGCGAAACAAAACAAAACAGGGTAATAAAATAAACAAAGTTTACCTTTATAACAAACAAATTGCACGTCGTTGTTGTACCCATTTCCTCCTGGTTACTGTCTGTCAATGCTCCATGATATCTTATTTACAGTATTTGTGGAATTCGTAATCAGTAAATTATAGGTACTTGACATTTTTTAGGATAACGCACTTGAAGTAATCTCTACTACAAACACCGACAAAACGGAAGCGAGCAAATATTTTATTTCTGTACAAGAAATAATCAAATTCAATGAGTCAAGACGTGACAAAGGACAATAATTTATTGTATACAGTAATAGTATATACCAGAGTCACTCACAGAGAGTCAATTAAGTCATGAATAAAGGTGGAATCGAACCGACCTCGGCAAAGCCGTTCACCAGAATTATTCTTTAGACACACAAAACATTACATTAGTAAACTGTGCTTGCGAGAGATTTTAGATTTATACCTGTTCTCATGGTCTATAATCCGCATGCTTTGCTCACGAACTTCACAGCTTCTTTCAGTATAGATGTCTCAATCTCACTGATGGCCACACGCTTTCAGATTCTTGCAGGTCTTTGTGCAAGGCAATAAACTTAACCAATGCAGCATCTTCTTTGTTTGTCCAATGAGAGGGTCTTGCTCTTTGCTTAGGGTTCACTACCTAAAGCAGTGTTATTAAATTATTTATCTGACTAATTCCCGCAATAATAATATGTAGAAAGCTGTCTTTTACCTTGTTATGATAATAATTAATTGTCTTCAAATAATATTCAACGGGAACTTTCCGGTTTGTTCGAACGAATTGCATGGGTTTGTTTCGCCTTGTGCAGAGTTTCACCAGTCGATACACAAGGTCTCTTGCTGGCCATATTTGTTACCCAATTCCTGCAGCAATTTTCACAATAAATATGTGGAGACTTAATAAAGGAGAAATACCAATTTATACGAACAAAAACTAAAATGGCTGATTACTCACAAGGAAGATGCCGAATACCACGGGCATGGATGAACAATTTTGCAATCTTCTGACGAGGTAATTTATGCATGCTTCCGTCCAATGTGTTACCAGGAATAACAACATTAACATGCTATTCTCTAATATGATAAATTATGCACTCATAATGTAATAAATTTAATTATCAATTCGTTTGGAGCATATCGTTTTGAAAGCATTTGTACACAGCGATTGCGGCAAAAGCGACGCCATCTTGGTTTCATTTGATTTCGCGTTTCCGGTAAATTGTGGGAAGGCCTTTAAACGAGGTTGAGGGAAAGGGGAATCCAAGGATGATGAGGAACCGGAAGTGTAGCCGGCACTGGAGATGTGGAAATGAAATAACTCCGGATTCATATTTGACCAACCTTTGCGCTTCACAGCGGCAACCATGTTTTATATGCCATAATTTATTAAATATTCGAAATTAAAATTTAACAAAGTGGTGTATCTGGCCATGCTCTTTATGGTTCTGAAGTTTTCAAGAACTGTTAAAGAATTTACTTTGTCACGTGACGGCATGTCATTATTATCATGGTAAATATTTTCGATACATATTTTGTATTTGCTATGTCAGGTCTCCTGAGGATAGCATTAGACGCATGAGTGTATGAATTACCTTAATTCTCCCTATGGTTCAATAGTTATTATTCACAGCTTTACAACACTCGTTACACAAATAAATACACCTAAAGACACACAACCTATATTATTATAGGAAAGGCAGGCAGCTGAAAGGCTGATACTTTTATTAATGATAAAAAAGGCCCAGTCTACTGGGGCAAAAACCAAAAATTTTGCTTCACTACTTACTGGGGCAAATGCCCCAGTAGTCATAACGTTAAAAAATTCCCTAAAAATAATGAATGTTGGCTTAGTTATATGGAACTGAATCTGTCAGAACTATTTTTCATCTATAATTCTATTAAATATACTTACAGGGAATTCCATTTTATTAATTGTGATATGTTGTGAAGTGATGTACGATGTTAGATTTTTGATGATTACTCAAGCTCCAGAGCGTATGTGCAAATACTTCGTGTACCAATGTACTAATAAAGAGTTGTAGGCCAAACCAGTCCTATCAGGCTCCTCCCAGTTCCTGCCATCTTGTGATGCAACCCGGTTTCCTTGTTGTTAACCTTGCTCATGTCAACCTCGTATAGTGCGTTTTATAATCTTCAGAATTATATAAAATGTCACCATACCATTTCCCTAGATTTCCCTACAGACCCTAGATTTCGCAATTTTCTAAACGATCATGTAAACCTTTCAATTATTTTCAAATATGATAGCGTTCGTGAAGAGAATACCTCTAGAATAACAAGGTACCACATCGTACCTCCAGTATGTTGAAAAGCTCAAGTTAGTGTCACGGACGACACTTATTTCAAGAGGGGGAATATGTTAGACTGTGATTATTAATGTTAGGTTATTAATAGAATAAAATAGTTAATTTAGATCGGTGGAAACATGGCGTTAGGCTCGTCATGATTGACAGTCGACAGACAGGTTTGTAACTCTCTATGAATATAGGTTGAGTATTCAGAAGTCAGGTTTCCCAAGAGCAGTATGTGTGTAAATAAAGTGTAAGAACATGCAAACAGATAGGGATGAGGCAGCTACTGTGTAATAATAAACTGCCATGTACATACACTATATATTACATTTACCAGTGATGATGTCATACATTAAATAAATACATTAATTAATTAAATCTTACAAACCCAATGATTCTTTTACATAAATGTCATGGTTTGTAGCTAATTGTTGATAGAGTGCGATCTACTTTCTGCGGACTTTTGCTAAACTCCCGCAAAATTTCTCATCAGCATGCATGCTCAATGACAAGATGTCGATAATCGCCAGTTCCAACCAGTATGTTTCTCGCAAGTGAATACCGCATTCTTTGCACTAAAAAATGGCACAAAAAACAGCACTGTAAATATATGCAATATCTGCAGGTTATTTTGCAACAATTTCTCACGTCTTTTTAGCAGGGTTCACTCCATTTTTCCCAATGTCAAAAAAGAACTAAGAAGCTTTGTCTCCTCCAACACTAAGCACCCCAAGCTTTTGGCAGAATAATTACCTGTTTATTTGGAAAACATCCATGTCGAGAATCCTTAAGATGTTGTCCATAATAACAGCGATATAATACGCTAATAGTAATGCTGATGCAATAGAAGTCGAGTTTATATAGCCCATTTCATGCGCGCAAGTGACTTCCGTTCGTCACTGGTAAATAAAGTTGTTATAACTCTGTTTGCAACATAATGTTGCCACGCCAGACGTGACTGAGCGATTAGCTTCACTTCCGTTCATCACGCTGAACACTAGTGCAGCAACAACTATGTTATACAAAACGAAACAACACTTGTTATATCCTTATCACTGCACAATTGCCACAACTATACAACATGCCCTCAGATGCGTTTTCTAATAACAATAACGATAAGAACTTTATTTAAAACTGTAAGACCCTTTCAGCTGTAAAAAGCTGAAACAGTTAACTGCCAGTCGTTTCTCGTCCCATTGCTACCTTTTTTGCCTAGAATAAACAATTGGATATTTGATTAATACTTGGAGAAAACGAATTTTTCCCGCATGTAGCTGCAACTATTAAGACGATAAATAGAAAGGAAGGTGCAGAAAAAATAACTGATAATGAACATATGTAATATTTGTTATTATACCATATGATACATGACATTTATGATAATATATGGAGAATTTTGTCGATAACTTCAATAATTTTGTTATCGGTTGCATACAAGTGTTCTCAATCAACAACGTTTGCACCTCACCGTGTCGATTTTAAAAATAGTTGTGATTATAATGTTATGTGATTATAATGAATTTTGTGAATAAGTCATTTGTAATATATGCTACAGCATATCCAATTAAAATTTTTTAATAAGAACTTTTTTTAAGCATGACTTCCTTAATCGGGGTGACGTCATTCAACATTTATATTAATAAATACCTGCTCTGATTTCCAGTTTAACTTGTAGATGTAGCACTTGTTGTCTGCTGAAATACATTGTGTTTCTTTTTAGTTTACATATTTATATTTTACTTCTTTCTTAGCTCTAATGCTCTGCTAAGTTTCAAGTAGGCAAACTGCTCCTTACTGACTGCTGGTGAAAAGCACACTACCGTTATTTCTCGGTTTTATAGATAAATGCCACAGTCATTGTCTTCAGGAATTTGATCACCAAGTATGAAGGGGAGATGCAATGTTAGACGCCACATCTGGCCTGGCTACTAAAGGAAAAATGACTTTTTCCAAAATATTTCAAGAAAATTCACAATTGTACAGTATACATGTATATTGTTAGTACTGTAATTATAGTAAATTGAAAGAAAATTTCAATATTTCACTCCATGAATGGCTTATTCAGTAGGTAATAAACTCATGTCTGCTTCCATGTTTCCCCCACCTTTTCTCTTGATTGTTTCTGAAAATACTTACGTAATAACGTAATTTACGTAACTTAACTTTATAGAAACCATTTTGCAGGAGTTGTGGTAACTGTCTGTTCTATTGTCTATTCTACCTTCCCCTAAGTTACAGAGAAGCGTTGAATCCACATTCCAAGTGCGAGCTGTGTTGTCTTTGATCTCCTGTAATGATTCCACAATTGCTGAGAAGAGCTCTATGAAAGTAGCCAAACCATCTACCCTTGCAACCCATATTGTGCGACAAACATCAATAAGGTGCTTGCGATGATGGAAGGTTGATTTTTAGCATGTTTAGAAACGAATATTTCTGATCTCTTTAGCGACTTGTTGATGATGTACAGCGTCCTGTACCAAATCCACGGCATCTCGTATTGGTCGAAACATTTTGCATGCATCTTGCAAAGACAAATTGAGACTGAGCCAAGCAGTGGACTGGTATGGCATGTTGTTCCTCTTGTTGAATTTGTGTTGCAACTCCCCGAAACCTGCCGGTCATTATCGGAGCACCATCATTACCATGGCCTTTTTGAAAGGGACATAAAAGGATATAAAAATTATATTTATATTATTTAATGAGGGTATAATGAAGGTATAAAAATTCGCTTGGATGCCTTGCAACGAATGTTGTCATGTTGACGTTTCGTCCACGGTCTGCGAGTTCTTTCTTTAATCTCATCTTTGTTTGTCTCATCCAGTTATCCTGGAGAGAATCTTTGCATTAGTTTGCAGGTTTACAGGTCTCGTAAATGCTTTTCACACTGCGATTCATTGACAACAAGGATGAAGGCAAGGAACATTGAGGCAAGGGTGAAGACCCTGGGTACGAGTTATTGCGCAATTTTGCAAATTTGTGGAACCCCAAAAATAATACTGATACGAATAATAATGAAGCCGAATCTAAGACTTGTGCTACGGCCCGAGTAATAAGTACGAGTCATATATATAATAGAGAAATTTCAACGTGAACATGCACAAATATAAAATGTCACAATATGGCTTCCTAGTAAAGCAAGAAAACTATCTAATTCTACTTATAATATAGGAAAATATCTATCGTATCAGTGAGAGTGATACAAATAGTAATGCCCAATACTAAGGATCGCAAATCTTAGTAATATATAGTAACTACAGTTCAAAAAACGTTAACTGTTTATCATTTCAAACTTCGCCATCTTTGCTAGCCTGTGTCACAGCCCTAACTTGACACAAAAGTGTTGCTCAAAGTGTGATTCTTGAAACAGGGCAGGTAGATTCGTAGTCCACACTTTTCACAACCCATTCGACAAAAAGTTGTCTTCTTGGCTTTCCGACAACGTTTACCTGAAACCACCATATAGTTATCGTCTTCTTCATATATGCACAGCGCACTGTACAACAAAGTGACCACCGCTATGCTATTGTGTGCATTCTCCATTTTTGCACGTAATGGTTCTTTTGGGCTTTTAAGAGTTCTCTACCAGAAAGCTCTAAAGCTTTCGCTAACGAAAGGGTTTCAAACGGAATTCGTAACTATCTATATTTAATTCTTAAAGGAAAGATATATGTATTTAAAACGCTTGTAACAATTTAGAGGTTGTTACCAACAATTATAATAAATTGATAAATGATCGATATCCATATGTTTAAGTCATTATATATTTCTAAGCTTTTATCTCTATGCCGCAAGTTGTAGTTGCTTCTATTTTTTTAACTAACTTCAAATCACCATGAGGTTTATATTAAACGAATTTGAAAACTTGACTAAATAAATTAGATTGATTGATTACAAGTTGACTTAAGTTCATCATCGGCATCAATTATCAGATTAAATAATATTAAATTAAATAATAATTCATGAAACATTCAAAAGAAATTAATATTTAATTATTATCTTCAACACAGGATAAAACATTGATTAATAAAACATCAATGTTTTATCGAAGTTAACATGCTCAAACCTCAGTTTTGAGTGTTTTTTTTGTTTTGGAGTTAAAATAATTTGTTTGTACCCTTAATACAACTTCCAAACAAAGTATGCATCATACATTCTATTCATTTTACAAGCTGTGGCTCGCTATTGTAACTGCCAATAACATCGGCCGCTCATCTTTTAACTACTTTTAACTACTGAGTGAGTGAGTGCAGCGCGCGAGGCTGTATTGCCCTGACATCACGGCAGTCTGAACTGTTTTGGACCCTACTGATCTCTCTTCAACACTTTATGCACTGAAAACGAATGGATTGCTAAGGTTTAGAGGAAGCAGAGGATGAGCTTGGCGCAAAATTCCCGTGCGACTAACTCAGCAAGTAAACAACAACGCTACTTACCATAACCGGCGCGCAATATTCAAAATTTGATCTACATCAAGACCAAGCCATCTTTCTCCGAGCATCGGGAAACCAGAAGAAAGTTCGTCCCTTCGATGATTGTATCCAATGTTATGTCCTTGCCTCCCAAAAAAGACGAAGTTTCTCATGTACTGGCTTTACAAAATCCTGATATCGCTTGTTTTACCAAGACCTGGCTAAGAGACTTCAAAGACAATAAAGTAATAAGTAATAGCAAAGTAATAAGTAATAGCATACCAAACTACACAACAATCGCGGCGTTTGTTTGTATGTGAGAGATTCCATCAAGTATAAAGAATTAAAAAATCTTGAAGACCCAAATGGTACTGAAGTTCTCTGGTGCGAATTAAATCCTCACCGTTTGCCACGTGGATTCTCCTGCATAATCTCCGACCATTGTACAATTTCCCTTTTCCCTCAGTCACAAATAAAAGGTACATCATCAAGGGAAACGGTACTGACTAGAGATATGCGGCCAAGTGCAAAGAATGCCCTTGGAAGATACTTCAATGCAATAGATTGAACTATTGTCGACATTATGAACAATGCTGAAGAAAAACTGGAATTTCTTAATTCAATAATTAATATAGGACTAGACAATATCATGCCAACCAAGGCCGTTAAAATACACCGAAACGACGTGCCATTGATGACTGGTCAACTAAAATGGTTAATTAAAAAGCGTCAGGAAGCCTTTGAAACTAACTCGACGCTTTTTCGATTCTACAGGAACAGAGTAAATAAAGAACGTAAAGTATGTAAATCGAAGTTCTATCGATCAAAAGTGAAAAGATTAAACGAGTCAAACCCAAAAGAATGGTGGAAAGAGTGCAAGCGTCTATGTGGTATGGCGGGGAAAAGCAAAGATATCGCAACTACCTTACTCTTAAATGACTGACCCAGCATGCAAGATAAATCTGATTTAGCCGATCAAATAAATAATAATAATAATAAGACGTATTAGGAGCATTATACAATAGTCTCAATGCTCTTACAACAATATATTCTTAAAGTTACTTATAAAAATAATTACAGTTTCATTACAAGATAAAGCCTACTACATATATTACCACTATGAACAAAAAACTATTAATTTTAAAAAAGAAAAGTCTTAAAGTGCTGACTTAAAACTATGACTAAACTTAACATTTCAAAGCTTCTAATTTCCTGTGGTAATAAATTTCACAGTTTTGGTGCCCCTTTTGGATTTTGGATTTTGGCTCAAGTAGCAGATTTATATTTAGTTAACATAAACAGGCGCCTGGCCATGCAAAGCCTTGAAAGTAATTATTAGTATCTTAAATACAATCCTTGATCTCACCGGCAACCAGTGAAGATTACGAAGCACAGGGGAGATATGCTCCGATTTTTTAACCCTTGTAAAAGTCTAGCAGCTGTATTTTGAATTCGCTGTAACTTGCTCAATTCAGTTTCTGGTAAGCCATATAGGATGCTATTACAGCTGTCAAGTGATGTTATGAATGCATGCACCAACTTCTCACAATCCTTTTTACTCAAATATTTCCTGATCTTGCCAATATTTCTGATAGCCAAAGTGGCCGATTTACAAATGTTATTTACAAATAAACTAAGCTTTCTTGCAACCGCAGCAATCCTATCAACCACTAAATCACGGAAGACGCTTTGACTCGAGTAATGCTGACCCAATTTCGGTATCCCATGAATCAGTAACCGTTCAACTAAATAAGATCAGTCTTGGAAAAGCGAATGGCCCAGATATAATTCCTAACTGGGTCCTGAACGATCATCAATTATTAATTCATCCCTACAAGAAGAGAAACTCCCCCCGGTATGGAAAAGCGCAAATATCACGCCGCTTCCCAAAACAGCCCATGTAGAAAATCTTAGCAATCTCTTTAACACCAACACTTTCCAAAGTAGCTGAAGATTATGTAATGCAAGCACATGTTAAACCAGCAGTACTAGAACATATCAAGGCGTAGCTAGTTCATAAACGAGGGAGGGATGATACACCATTGGTCTCAAGCTACTGATGGAACAGGGAGTGATGTCAGAGTCCTTGCTTTAGATTATAGAAAAGCATTTGATCTAATAGACCACACATTGCTGATTAATAAACTATCTAACTATGGTATAAATGTGCATATACTGAATTGGATTTGTGACTTCCTGCAAGATTGACCCGTTGACGCCTGTCTGTTAACAGACTGCTTCTCGGAATGGCAGTCAGTAAAAGCTGGGGTGCCTCAAGGAACTAAACTTGACCCTTGGTTATTTATAGTGATGATGAACGACCTTAATGTTCCCTCGTCAAATGGAATATTTAAATATGTCGACGACACTACTCTTCATGAAGTGGTCAAAAAGGGTGAAGGTTAACTGGTCAAAAGAAAGCAGATTTGAACTAAATTCAAATAAATGCAAGGAACTGCGATCTCCTTCACTCGTACACCAAAGCCATATGATGCTGTCAGCATCGGAGAATCAGTCCTTGAAGAAAATAACCTTAAATGGAACTTGCACATTTCTAATATCATCAAGAAAGCCTCAAAAAGACTCTATTTTCTACTTCAACTCAAACGTGGCAGCGTTCCTACAGACGAACTTGTTAAATTCTATGGTGTTTGCATTCAATCTGTTCTTTTATATGCCTGCCAGGTGTTCCACTATGCCCTTCCAGAATATCTTAATTGTTCACTTGAGCGGGTACAAAAACGCACCTTACGCATTATATATGGATACGATGTACATTACTCGGACTTGCTTCACCTATCAGGACTCCTTAACCTCACTGACCGTAGGGCACAGTTCTGTCAGAGTTCGTTTTGTAAAATCATTAATAACCCACAAGGTCAATTGTATAAACTACTTCACTTTAATCTATCACTTTAAGAAATACTAAGCCTATGTATATCCCTTTATGCAAAATAAACAGATTTAGGAAAACCTTTATCTTAGCTGGTGTACATGACACTAAGTAAAATCATTACAATTTACTGTATTTTTAATATAGGATAGATATATGTATAGTTTTAAATTTTGTCAATCTTAGAATTAATTAAGACATATTTATTATATTTAATAACTTACCATTTTTATGTAAATAACCTCAGTAATTCAGTTTTCTCTAATAAACGATCTATCTATCTATCTAACATCTCCCCAGCACATACGCTCTTTGCAGCCTCTGAGTCCAAAATGTATTGTGTTATTCAACTAGAGTGTGTTTAAAAGCGACTCAGGATTTTGGGTACCGAGGTTTTTTTCATACAGCGTATTTAGTTCCGAACTAGTTAAAGGCCACTGAAGCCTTAGGTTTATTTCCTTTTCCTTGTTTCTTTAATTCTTTTTGTTTGGACTGAAGAGTTTTTCTTGTCTTCTCAAATGCTAAGTCATTGATAATACTTGCAGAGTAGTATTTTTTTCTTAAGATGTCGCTCGAAACTTGCTAATAAACTTCGGAGCGAAGATGGCTCGTATTCTTTCCCATCTTTGGTTCTGACCGAAATGATAAACTCAGACACGTACTCATTCAGTTCCATTGTCGGAATATCTTAAACTTTTCGCAGTTCATTCTTTGTTTCCAAAAACGTTTGCAGTAGTTTTACATCTCGTTGTGTTTTTTTGTGAAGTGGCTTTGTTTTCTTGTTCTTATCAACCAAACCGGCGTTCACAAGTCTTTCAGACATTTTAAAATTACTTCCACTAGTTTTCGCGCCAAAAATGACGTTTCCCGTACGATCACTTATCACTAGTGAAAAAACATCGTTCGTCCAGTCAGACGCCACGAACGATGCTTTTTCACTAGTGAAATTTCATCGTTTTGCTGTGGCTAAAATCAGAACGATCATGCACTGCCATTTTTATGAATAAATCTCAGTATTTGTATGATAAATGTATATATTTCAACACTCAGATTATATATTTCAAATCCTCGGAACATGTAGTTTAATCGAGTGAATTGACAAACATTACTTGTAATATTTGGATTAGGTTCGGCACATGAAAAGTTCGACACATTTATTAGCAAGACGTGAGAACAATTGAAAGTGTCTTGTATAAACGCTATATTTACATCTCTACACAATTAAAACATTGTCAACTTGTTGTTGAAACAGGAATGCCTTAACTTCTGCATGAATTTAGTTTAGTCACCACTCACCGAAGCAGAGCAAAACAAAATGCCTCAAACCACGTTTGTTACATTATGCGAGATTAGAAAGAGTACTTATCTTTTGATGTTGGAATACAGTCGTATTTCAATATTTTCAACACAATTTAATAAGAAGTGCTCAAAAGTATTAAAAATCAAAATGGACGAGAAACGTGACGTCGAGTTGTGAACCGGTGAGAATGCTCCACATTATTCCCGTAAACATGCCCAAAATAAACATTTAACTAATTCGTACCTCTATTTTCAAAGCCATTCAAACCAGAAAAGCACAGCGTGTTTTCAAAAAGTTTAATTATCCTCTCTGTCACTGCTGAGGGTGGTTTTGGAGGAGGTCCACCACCTGTTACTTTACTGCTGTTCTTGTGGATAGTAAACTCCTTCTTTGCCAAACTTTGCATGTTCTTCCACTTGTCTTTAATATCTTGTACTGAGCGCTCTGCGACACCAACAATAGCGTTGACTTCAGCAGTTATGTTTACGGTGTTTGTGAGTTTTGACTGTAGAACATGGAGTTTCTCTTCTACCTTTTCTGTAATTTTATCCATTTCGGACACAGAAAAATTCATTTTGCGCTTTCTCTCGCTCTTTGTTACTATTTTATCCGCCATCTTGTTTTATAAATTTCAAAAAGCCTGGGTTTATTAATCCTGTATTAAAATCCTTAACCCAGGATTAACTAATCCTACTGCTAATCGACCTCTGAACAACGCTACTTTAACTCAGGATAACTTAATTAGCTAAGTTAATCGGCTTTTGAACAACCGGCCCCAGGTGAAAAATACCTGTACAGTGTATATGCTTGTTATTATAATACATACCTGCATCTTACACAACCAACTCAGGTTGCATTGAATTTAAAAATAAAATACAAACTTTGTTAACATGTACTCTCTCAGAGTTCAGTCCAATGCAATTTCTAATAATGCTTTATGGACATCTGGATCTTCAATAAACTTCTTCAAAATCTTCAATAATCTTCAATAAACTTAATAGTATAAGAACATTGGATTAACGTAAAATGAATATTAGAGCCCAGCTCAAAATTCCAATGTGGAGTCATCTCGTAACAAACATGGAACAAACAAGAAACAAATTTTAAAGAAATTTTACTGACGTTTCGTTGCCAATGCACAACATTCTCAAAGTGAAATACAAGATGTGAAAATTACTATTTAAATATATTTACAGTGTTAATAATAAGCCAATCAAAGCAGAGTTGCTTCCGATATTCTTTTGTAGGCTTGGATTTGACTTTCGGTGTGAGGACTGTTCTCTCCTTTCTTTCCTTCAAAGTTCTGAAATAAAAGCAATAGGTTTAGTGTAGTCCAGGTAATTTAGTGCTGGACTGGTTATTCGTCCTCCTACAATTGGCGAAAAATGTCATTTTTTTTGTCCATGTAATTTTCCCTCAATGTTGATGGACTTTTTAACTGATATGCCAGGGACCCTCCTTATCAAAGCAGCCTCCAAGATTTCTTGCACATGTGACGAGATTATCGAACTGGTCAGGTTTCAGAACGTCTTTTAAACTAGCTCGAGAATAGGCTGTCGAAAACCTTGGATGACCTGCCAGTGGTCATACGCATAATTCAGCAGGTACGTCATCACCTGTTCCAGCCGCAACTTGCATTGTCTATTTCTGAGTCGACACATGCAACTTGTAATGAAGAGGTTCATGTTTTTTGTCAAATTTTATGTTTATGACGTCATAGCGTTACGCGGATACGCTTGTAATTCGATAGCTAGTGCCAGTGCCGAACTTATCAAGTTTATTCTTTTATTTTGTATTCTTTTATTTCTTTATTAAATTATGGAGTAAAATCGAACGTTGTTTACAGACTCCTTTTTCTGTCTTGCTCACGTTTTCTCTTTCTCAAGTGTTCTAAACAGATGTACATTTACACTGATTTGATCCTCCTTACTTATTGATTTCTGATTGGCTAACTTGGGAAAAAAGTGTGGTAAATGTAAATTAAATAGATTTGGTGTAAGTGTGAGTCACACGAGAAATAACGGTGCAAAAGCATTAGTTACTCAGTTACAACATCTATTCACTACAATTAACTCATCCCTTTGGACTCTTAATCTCAGGTGGTGCAAAAACAAGAAAGACAACGTTTGTCAAACAGTTACTGACAAACGCTCATATTATGATAGATCTAAGCACAGAGAAAAAAAAGTGTTGTAAAATACGAGGTATTGGACAGTTAATTTTGATGTTATGTGCATGATATGGTAGGAGTAGGTCCTGCAAAAGTATCTGTAGATATACCGTTCCATACGGTTACTAGTTTCGTAATATTTGTAAATAGTTTGAAATATATATTTGAAAACATTTATTGGAATATGTGAATGTGTAATAAATGTGCATAGTTTTGTATACCTTCTAGCATTATTTTGGATTTCACTCAGCCATTGTCCAGAGTGTATGTTCGAACTGTACTTATACCTATGCATGGCATCCGATTGGGTCTGTGGTGAAAAATCGCGCCAATTTTAAAAATAGGTACGCAATGCGTAAATGTGACTACCACTATTAGGATAGACCATGTAGACTAAACGCCCCCCATTTTGGGGGACGAAGCAATCGCAGCTGTAAAGTATAATAAGTTGTACAGAAACAAGAAATTTGGCTGTTTTGGCATATATCAAAACTCATCAGTCATGCCTACACCTACAAGTAATAGTGATTCCAACATGGACAGCCAGCCATCAACAGTAGAAACAGGTAGAAAAAAATGAAATCCAGGATTCTGAAATAGGAATTCGACTTTGAGGTGCTGCCATTGACTACCCCAGAGATGAGGGGCGACAACAATTGGGAAAAGTTCCAGAGCATTAATGTTGGTAGTAAGTATCGACGACGGCCAAGAACCGGCAAACCAAGCGTTGCGCCAGATCGCTGCGAAACCGATGGGACATACAAGTCAGGCAGAGGACTGACGGAACTGACGCCATTTCAAGATCGGAAAAAATCCCATATGGACTTATCGTACGTATTCCATATAAGGTCATATCGGACGGGACTGCGAAGAGCAAATACGTTGCCCTAACGAGCAAAACATTGCCCTCATACCAGCCCACTGGATGTGGAATTGTTAACACGTTACGATATGTTCGATCATCCGCTCGTTTTAAGAAAACTACGTTCGCTAGCCGGATAAGCTGTACGCATATTGTAAACAGATAATTTGTCTTTGTTTTAATATATATATTGTAGCTTTGGGAGTTGATTATTTCTCAAGAAAACGTTCGTGTTTTTGTTTACAAGATGGTAATGTTCGATTATCCGCTTTTAAAGAGAACTAAGTTAGCTACCAGGATAAGCTGTACGTATATTGTAAATAGATCATAGCTTTTGGGGGGCGTTAGGACCTTTGTTGTTTTGGGGTCGGTTACAATCCAATTAACTATAGGAGACTGGTACGAGGGCAACGTATATGGTCATTAGGGCAAAATAATAACGTCTTCAAATAATATTTGATGGGAACTTTCAGTTTGTTCGAACGAATTGCACGGCTTTGTTTCTCCTTGTGCGGAGTTTCACCAGTCGATACATGCTGTCTCTTGCTGGCCATATTTGTTGACGAAAGCCACAACCTGTATATATTGCTGTTAAAAATGGCCCAATTCCTGCGGCGATTTTCACAATGAATAATATGTATTTATACTTTTATAAAGGAAAAATACCAATTTATACGAACAAAAACTAAAATAGCTGATTACTCACAAGAAGCTGCCGAATACCACGATCATGGATGAATAATTTTGACGAGGTAATTTATGCATGCTTCCAAACTCCGCCAATTTCGTCCAATGGGTTACCAGAAATAATAACATTAGCATGCTATTCTCGAATATGATAAATTATGCACTGATAATGTAATAAATTTAATTATCAATTCGTATGGAGCATGTCTTTTTGAAAGCATTTGTACAATGAATTGTGGGAAGGGATTTAAACCTCCTGAGTAGATAACCCCCCATATACCAACCAAAGGGATGCCGCCGCGCGCTGATTGGTCGAGAAACGCACGTCATGCTGAGCGTGAAATACGTATCGGCAATAATCCCTCGCATTTTGTATGTGTTTGTAAATAATATTGTAATATTTTAGTTGAATGATTTGCAAGTGCGGCATATAGCTAATGTCATAAGACACTTACACCCAAGGTCCTTGATAATTCACTTTCTCGTGTCACCGATGGTTCATTATGAGTTTAACTCAATTTGAGTATCCCATTTCGCTGCCGTTCATGTCTAGAAAGCGAGTGACTGTCGAAAATCTAACAAGTGATCTAGTCGAACGATACCATTTATGTCGAGATGCTGAGCGGTGGGATGCAAACGTAGACAAATATTTGGCCAGGATACATGCTATCATCCGTATTCAAAACAATCTTTTCTGTCTCGCTCATCGCAAAACGCCAAATCGATGAACGCTATCAATACACAATAACCATTGCGATGTGAGGCGTGCATATTTGTAAGAAAGACAACAATAAAATCGAAGATCATCTTTGCGGAGATATCTGTAAGCTGTGTTAAACACAGAACTGTCATGGTATTTTTCGAGTGTAATCGTTTCTTCAAAAGCCAAGAATATTTCGATCGACAGAAAGCCGAAGTGGGTGAAAAACGGCCAATTTGCACATCAATCGTGAAATGTCAACACTACAGCCAGGTGATGGCACATAGTAACTTTATTTGCTAGTAATCCTGATGGCCTTTCAGAAGACACGGCCGGTGGCAACTTTATGTTGCGAACAGAGTTATAATAACTTTATTTACCAGTGACGAACGGATAAGCGTGACGAACGGATGTCACTTGCATGCATGAAATGGGCTATATAAACTCGACATCTATTCCATCAGCATTAGTGCATTATATCGCTGTTATTATGGATAACATCGTAGGGATTCTCGACATGATGGTTTTCATGATGTATTTCAGCACAACAGATGTCTAAGATCTAGCAATAGCTTACAATTAGAGAGGCCATTGATAAGCAATACACTACAAGATCAAGCTTCGCATGTATTCAATTTATTGCCTGATGATGTGAGAAACTGTTCCGATTTTACTACTTTCTGTAAAGAGACTAGAAACATTATTTATACTAGGACATTAGAACGTTTCTAATTACTATCTATCTTGACTGTATAAATGTTTATATGTACATCGTAATTTTTATATCTATATTGTAATAATTTATCATAATTTTTTTTTCTTGTTGTATTGTATGTAAAATGAACAAGTGAAGAGCCACTTTGTGGATATATTGTTCAATAAATCATTATTATTATTATTATTTCCAAATAAACAGGCAATTCTACTGCAAAGAAGCTTGGGGTGCTTAGTGTTGGAGAAGACGAAATCAAAAATTGTCACTGCGTTCAAAAGAACATTCATAAACTCCCTTGGGGAATACCAAGGGTACCAAGGCCTTCCAGCTTACAGATTTGGGTGCCCTCGTGAGCGATTTTTACCATCGAGTCAAAATAGATGAAGACTCCGCGATAGCGTACAAGGGCTGACATTTCGAGAGAGACATGTTAAAACGATTAATGATTCCGTCCATGAATCTGGAGAGCTATCGCTGTCCAAAGGCTGAACACCTCTTTGATGCTTTGGTGTGGCTGGAAACATGTGGCAACCACATAGAACCTGGTAGAACAGCGCTAGCACTAATAAACAAAACCGGTTCTTTTTAGAACCATTTTTCCCAAAAGAAAATAATGAAATCCTCGTTCCTTTGAGAAGTGTCTCTTCCATTAATCTGAAATATTAAATTACCGTGCCCCAAGTTATTGATCACACTTTCGAAATACATTAGCGGCAATGATTAAATATTTAGTCGTGCAAAAATTATTAATTACACTCTCAAGCCCCGTCACATTGGTCGATCATTCGATTTTCTTTCCTCTTCCTTGATGTATGAAATAACTTGTTTCTTTCAGGTTAATGCTCATCTTGTCGTAGATGTGACGAAGGCTAGTCTCTAATTGAATGCTGGTTATTTTTGCATTTGTCTCAATATTGGGAGGGGGTGTTTGAGGTTGAAGGTAATGGGGGCCTTTAAGGGTCTTGGAGGTGATCGGAGGGCCTCTGTGGGTGGGTATCAATTTGAATTTGGGATGCCAGGGACCTGTTTTTTCCTTCCACAGGAGTGAGTCACTATAGATAATTCAGATAACTAAACCTCTTGCGTACTAGAGCATTAGTCGTTGTTGAATTGTGTCAGCAAGCGAATGTACCTCTGGGCGCTTGCGGTTTGACCGAAATTTTACGCCTGTCGACAAAGGGAAAAAAACAATAAAAAAAGCAAAATTTGTAGAACTAGTGACAATCGTATGCCGCGCAAACCAGCTATGGCTATATAGGTCATTATGTTTTCGCTCTCTTTCAGTACATTAGCGAATCAAAGAACAAACTCATTATCTAAACTATATCCGAGAGTAGTAAAAAAGTAGAGTGCTGCGTAGACAGTGTTTTGAATATATAGCAAATTGAAAAGGTGGTAAACTGCCAAGAATTTAGTGACGAAATACTGACGTTTCGAGCGGAGCCCTTCATCAGAGTAAGACGAGATGAAATAAAGGCTTAAAGGGTGTCAAAAGTATAAAGAGTAGCCAATCAAATGCACGGAAGATAAACAAACTAACAATTGATGAGATGCGAAAAGTTAAATCATTTGCTATTTTTATTGGATATTGGACCTGTCATTTCTCCCTCCCCCTCAGTCTGTTTGCTGATCGACTGTAAAAATAGCAAATGATTTAACTTTTTGAATCTCATTAATTATTAGTTTATCTCCTCTGCATTTGATTGGCTACTTTCTACTTGTGACACCCTTTTGGCATATATATAAGCCCTATTTATTTTATTTCATCTCGTCTTACTCTGATGAAGGACTCCGCTCGAAACGTCAGTATTTCGTCACTAAATTATTGGCAGTTTACCACCTTTTCAATTTGCTATATTATCCAAACTATACGTGTTTTCTTTTGTTTTTGTCTTGTTTTTTCCTTATTCCGCTATACGTTCTCAATGCATTCTGCTTGCTAGCGTGAATAGATAATATGGCTACAGCTTTCCTGTGAGCTGTTGCTCGAGTAAGACCCAATGGTTCTTTGACTCCGGACTTCTACCATTTCCATAGCCGTAGATGTACCGTGTGTCCTCCTGCAGCACAATGCCCTCATCCGCACAAGACACACAATTACTAATAACAGTGGTAGTGGTGACAGGCCTGCGACAACTTGTAAGGCCAAGTTGACCCTACCCCTGCACCCTCTCTCTCGCGACACTTGTTTTCCACGTCGGTACGTTTGTGTGGATCACTGGACTCTTAGTTGCTAGCCGAAGTTGCGTCGAGCGAGTAGCAAGGGAAAAACCAAAACTGCTGCTAGCTGTATTGAAGCTTGTCGAAATGGTGGCGAGAGAGTAACGATAAGAGGTGCTTGACCGATGTTGTGTTTGAGCCCCTGAACATGACATTACGGTGCCGTACTCGTTATCATTGCTGCCAATGGAAATGTCCAAGTGCAGCGAGAAATGTTGGAACTACCCGATTTTGCATATGGAGTGGTGGTCTTTTTTTGTCGAGAATTTAAGAGTTGGTACTGCCTTGACACAGTCTGTAAGTATTTTGACTCTTAAAAACGTAAACGATTACAGTTTAGTGGATTCTCTTGCAAATTCACCACAATCAGCTTTGGAAAAGTCACAAGGATGTCATCTTCAACCACATTGGAAAACGTATTGCTCCGTAAATCCAAAACTCGCACCCAACGATTGTGCATTGTCAAAGGAAAATCCGGCAAATGGGTTAATCCAAGATCTGAACAGTCAAGGGTACCAACAAACCGTGGTTGTACCAAGAAATTGTGGTTACACCGAGATGAACCAGTTCGTGATCTGAGGCAGCCAACACTGCCTCCGGTTCCATTCTTTGTGCTTGGAAGCAGCCAAACAAGGTTGCCAAGTTCAATGATTCCAGTATTTGTTTCATGACCCTTATAAAGGACAACACTGCTCAAACATCAAAGGCGAATCGACTATTCCTTATACCCGTGAAATGCTTGAATAATCCAGCCAGCACCGAGCTCTAAACATGTAAATTTCAAAGTTGCAAATGGGACGTGCTCACATGAAGTACAAACCAAGTGCTCGCTGACCAAAAAACCCGCTGACCAAAAATACTGGCTAACTGAATATAATGATGTTAGAAGCAGCGCGTATAATGATACTTGATCACTTAAGACAGCTATGGCTTTCCATAGTGGCAGATGAGAGCAGCATCAACCGAAATCGCAAACACGAAGACGTTTTCAGACCAACTGCGACTATAGTGATCAGTTATTATGGAACAAATCCGACATTATGGAACAAACACTAACGTATCTCAACTATTTTCTACATAATATAAAACTATTTTCACTGAAGACCTGTTCCCAGGGGAGATTGCTGAGGTCTAGTTTGAAACTAGTGGGATTATACCGTGCATAATTTCAGGTAAAAACTTTCCTTGGCCCAAATTTCCTACAATTCTTTTTAATGGTCGCTCCAATTAATTCGTGGTCACTTAACTCTTTCCCGACCGGCGCAGTTAAAACGGGTCGTTGAAGACCCGCAAGTCGTCAATCGAAAAACACGGCACACGGTAACGCAAGATTAAAAATTGAAATTCGACAAGCGCCAGGAACATGAAATCCACGCACACGCCAAGTTTGATTTGATTTCATAAACAACTCTGCGATTGGTGGCATTTTGAGTTTTCAAGATGCTACGCGGGCGTGCAAGATGGCCTTTTCTAGAAAAATGTAAATTTTTCAACCTGATTTATGATAATTAATGCTAATTTATATTAACATACTGTGTTTTGTTCGGGAAATTTAAAAGCACAAGTAAAAGCCGGTTTATTGGGCTTCCAGAAAATGTATCGCTTTCGCAACAGTTATGGTTATTTCAAGAGATATCAATAGAACAGCGTGGTCGTTCAATTTTTGATGTTTTCCAGCCGTAGGGAAAGAGTTAAAAATGTGATGTTTCAAAATATTTTATTCATGGCGTTTTGGCAATTACATCAATAAGTGAGGTCGTATCTTTCGTTAGTCTTGTTGGCTTAGTTATTATGTGCTTAAAACCATAGTCTCTAAGGATATTCTTGATTTATGAATTGTTTTGTCTGATCAGATAATTACAATTAATATCACCAATTATATCACAAATTAATGATCTATGTAGAAAATTCCAACTTTCTTAAACAAATGCCCAGAATTACACTGTCTGCTTTCACCCAATGCTTCAAAAACTCGTTAATAATTCATAAACCAACTATCCAATTGCTGCTACGAAATTAGTCACATGCATGCGTCTTTATAATAGCTAAAGCACACTTATTCATGCAGAAACACAATACTTCTCGTGAATAAATATTTTCATATAAAGATTTTTTATATAAAGATTTTTATATAAAGATTTTTTGTATAAAGATCGTATTTACATTAACATAATTATAGTTTCAACACATAATGATAATTCTCGCACAACAACATTCAAATTTAAGAACTACCACGATCTAGCTCTTTACAAGAATCACTTTTCAGCAAAATTGAAAGTACAATTATTGAACACACAACTCGGCATGTTCGTGTTAACATTTGATACCCTCTCACCTTCACTCGCACGCATCGGGAAATTACTCAACATTTCATCGGGAACGTCAAATCTAAAATCAGCCAAACTAAAGTCTATTAAATCCTTACATTCTTCTTTCAAATCACTGTTCGCCCTCTGTTATATTCCTTGGAGGTCCTAAAATAGTACTCACACGCTTTTCTTGCTCTTCGTTTTTTGGTTATCGAAATCTTCGCTTTGGAGGCATATCAAAGACAAACGCTGCCGAGAATGTAGGCTTCGGCATTTAAAATTCATATTCAAATTTTTGGTAGAGGACAACCAAGTTGCTATTCCCTAGAGATTTTATTTTCTATTTAAAATCCATGTTTCTCATTCACAGTTTTTGAAGCCATTCAAAAAACTCGCATCACGTGTTTTATCAGATATAAAACACTCGGCTACGCCCTCATGTTTTATATCTGATAAAACACTGCTGCTCGTTTTTTAAATAGTACTTAACACAAGATATTAGAATATCAATATTAGCAAAGATATAAATCGTTAAAGTATCCTGTTATTTGTAGTTGTTCGTGTAGGTTGACCGTGGGTCACCGAAACGCCCTTGTACATGTATGGGCTTTAAAAACCGATGAAACAAACTCCTTGTCCTTTCATTTGTAGAAACCATTTGTGGAATTGAGCAGCTCAATTAACATGTACTCTCTCAGAGTTCAGTCCAATGCAATTTCTAATGAACATCTGGATCTTCAACAAACTTCTGAAGTCCATGAGAACCTTGTTAACAGTATAAGAACATTGGATTAATCAATTAGCCATTAAGGATTATAAACATACATTATCAACCTATAACAGTATATTATACCCTGTTCTCTTGTGAAAACAACAAATACAGTATATCACCTATTCAAACTATTTAACTAACACAAACCATATAATTATATATTATGAAAAGACTTTGCATTTCAAACTCTCTTTGATACTAGATGCCTTTCCTGTTGTAGCTCATTATTAATACAGGAAGCCTTGCTTTGGTGTGCCACTCTTGGATCTTGCATAAGATATTGTGGAACAAGAAATGAAGTAAAATCAAATTTAATTGTCACAAAAGACGTTGCCAAAGCTCTTCCATTTTTTCGAGTTGAAATTATCTCAACTTCAACAAGTCTTTGGTGATGGCGAGATATTCCGTCTTGTTATGCTTCTGGTAGCCCAGGAATTCAGCGCTTTCACCGAAATCTTGTCGGCTCACTCTTATTCATCCAATTTCAAAAAATCCTCGACATTTCTTCTGTAGTAACCTCGCGACAACGGGAAACAATTGCAAGAGACAGCAAAAACTGAAATATAACTATGCTGTAGTGCAGGCTGTTTGCTTTTGTCTCTGTCTTTTGATTCAAATCAATGACACGTCTCGTAGTCGTGGTGAACCAATGTGAATGGACTGAGTTGATCAGCATGGGCTGATATGGTTCATCTTATCTTACCTCGTGCGTCATGACATTGATGGAATTTCCGTCTCCTCTGGCCCTCTTTGACAAGAGATAATGCTACTATGGGTAAAATCTTATAAGCAAATTACAGATGGAAGACATAAGACAACTTAAGGCTGTGATAATCTTAGCCTTTCTCCCCTCGTCTGGTAAGGTGAAAGAAATATTGGCAACATGCAATCTCTTACCAATGTTTGTTCCATCCTGATAATTTTATTTTCTTATCTTGGATGAATCCTGCTGTTTCTGTATTCTGTTGCAACAATTTTTCTACCCTAATTATAACTCTTTCTTAATGCGCGAACACCCATTGTGTCACCTGGTGTCTGTTTTATGTTCCATTTCTCATTATTTTCTTGATCCTTTCCTGTAATTTCCAAGATCTGGGGAGTTTGGAAACTAGTATCATAGACAATTCATGATATGCCTGGTAAGATATATGGAACCTGTCCTTTATATAAATAAGAAAGTTGATCTGGTCGGCTTCATCAGGACTAGACAATATCGGTTTGAGGATGTTTAGTATCATCTTCATCAAAGAAGTTTAATTTCTCATTCTCCACTTTCAAAATTGTAGGCTTCAACTTTGGTAGCAACAAAGCCATAGTTGTTGAGGAATGACCGGGATTTCTCACAATCTGCTGAAATTTGATTTTTTATTCTTTGTTTGTGTTGCCTACTGTAGTTGTGGAAAGACTTTGCCTTGGGTGGGCCGCTTTTACCATCTTGTCCTTTTTGCACTTTCAACAGTTTCATGCAAAGTTCTTGGAATTTTCTTTTGTTGTACTTTTTTTTCTCCTATCTTTGATTTTTTTGAGGTACACAATCAAGTTCTTGTTCAATCTCTCTTTCAAGCTCTCTTTTTTTGGCCTGTAAACAGGATATTCTGTTCTTTTAAAACAAATGTGCTGGTTCATGGTGATAAATATTTAGTCTCCAGGTTGCTGTTTTTCCAGAAGTCCATTTAGTGCATAGATTTATCGATTTACTACCAGCTTTTGTAGCCTTTGTCATACTGGCCTTCATTTTGTAAAGCTTGACTCGAAAAGCTGTTGTAATCCTTGGAATGATGAGAACATCGGTGAAATCATGTATCTCCATTATGTGCTTGATAACTTTGGCAATAATTGTCTCCAAGCAGTGACGTTCCTCTGCATCTTTTATTGCTTTATATAGTTCATATAATAGCTGACTATAACATGTGAAAATTCATTATATTAATATTCGTGCCTTTAAGATCTACAAGTTAAATTAAACAGTTATTTCCTAACTTACCAGTTTATATCAACATTGAATGAAGGACGTTCTTGGTATCTGTTCTGTGCACTTTCGAACCCACTGTCTTCTTCGCCTATAGATTGCGCACCATCAAGCAACAGAAAGAGCTGTACACAAAGGGAAAAAAGCTGCCGTTATCATTGCAGGTCCGAGCTACTGGTTTACGAGGCTTCTTTGACTGTGGCACAAGTGATGGACTTCTAACATATGGCACATCAGTTCTGGACGATTTCTTGCCATTCCTAAACTGAGCACTGCAAACCCTTGTGCTCTGATTCACTTGTAAATCGATCAAAGCCATTTCCTTTGCAGTTGTTTATTTGTGGGAAACCGATGATACATATGTTGTTCCTTACTATACTTATTTAATTTATGAAATACATACGCACTAAACAAAAAACAATGACAATTTACCCTTCCCCTCCTATGGTACACGCAATTTTTAACATAATAAATTGATAATTGATCGTATTTACCCACCCCTAAATACTCTAAATTAATACACTTAACCCCTACTAATTCACATAAATACGATTCTAACTTCCCCCTTATACTTTCCCTATTATTATTATTATTATTAGCTCTATAATTATTAAATACACATGACATATTATCTAAAAGTTGTTGTTGACAATAAAATTCTTCCTAAGGTTTCCTACTAAAATACTCTAAACCATGAAATCTAACTTGAAATAAAATGTGATTTTTCCCTCCCAAAGTTCTCCAATACCATGAAATCTAACTTGAAATAAAATGTGATTTTTCCCTCCCAAAGTTCTCCAATCTGGTAAATTGTTATCATACAATTATACACATCACCACATTGACTCTAATTCTACACACGACACTTCACGAAAACTAGGACATTGTTTACGAAATTGAAAGGCCTCAATATCCCTAATATGCATAATTTGTTCAAAATAAAAAAAATAGTTCTCTTCTGGAATCACTGTCTTTACTTTATTAATTGAATAATCGTATTTACCAATATCCACGATTTAACGTTATCCAACTTGCTCTCTCTCTTGCTCTCTTTGTTCAGCTTCTAAAAAATATATTAATCTTATTTTAGTACGAGATAAAAGTCAATAATTTTACAGACAGTCCAAAAGAAAAACACGCTTCTAGAGAGAAAATCATTCTTTTAATATAATGAAAACATTACCTACTAACCATTCGTTAGAGGGATGATATTCATCAAAATCAAATTTCTCTCTTCTCTTCGCTTCCTTGTCGCATTCTCCAGTTTATAGAAAAATAGAAACAAAATGTAAGATAAGAAACTACATTTGACGAACAAGCTAAAACCTGAAACATCAAAAAATATTAGTTATACGAATATCGAAAATCGTCACGCTCTTTTGTAATCACCCACTGAATTCTGGGTAATAGCTATTGAGCTGTCCATTTTATGATCATACCCAGATATGATATAGCGTGATGAGGGAGAATACGGTTTAACATATTACCTCCTAATGGACATACAACAATACCCAAGTTTTTGTATCTTGTAGCTTAGCAATTGCGTCCAAGAGCAACTTTTTACCATTCGCTGAAAACACACAGCTGGACGATACAATTTCCTCGGTTAGATCAAATAGAGGGGAATGTCATTTATTGATTGTTCCGTGGTTTCAATAATTCTGTCTTGTGTAGCAGGACCAGCAGTGATTATACGCTCGATATCTGATAAAAGTAGATGAGCAAGAGTGACACATGTAAATGCACATGCATTGATGGCGTTGTTCTCATCCAGTTCTTCACTCAATGGTATTCCAGCAGCAAAATATCTGTCAAAACGCTCTAGGGCGGTTTTCTGACTGACGGATAAAGGAATGACATCGAAATTCTTAGAGTTGGCTGCATAGTTAACTTCGCTTGGTGTTCTGGCAGATGGAAGTTAGTGCATCTTTGATAAACTTCGAGCAACGTACCCCATTCTTGCGTTTGCTGCAACTGATGGTACTTACTTGAGTGGGTTGGTTTTTGCTGGTTTGATACCTTTTCCTCAACGAACTTCAGCAGATTAAAGCGCCCCGGCCATTTCTAAGCAGCTTCTTTTGCATCGCAATGAGAAGGGAACTCCACATTGGGGTTAAGAATACAATAAACAACCATCCCGCATGCCCACATATCAATTCGCCACAAGTCGTCAGCACCAACAGATGTCAGTTTTTATTTTGGGAGCCCTGAAGGAAGAAGTACCGCGGTCTACGTTTTTCGTATGAGTGTTGGCCACCAAATACATTTGTGGATTTTCTCGACCTACTCACTTTGGTCGGGTCAATTTACATACGATGGGCTCATGTTTTTGAAGGTTTTGATGAGCTCTTCGTCATCTTCCATATGGCAATAATGGGTATTGGAAACCAATATGTTCGACGTTTTAAGGTCGCGATCATAAACACATTGATTTAAACAATGTAGACCACTGGCTACGTCTTTGGCGATATTTAACTGTAAAGACGAGGGAAACGCGGCGATAGCATCCGTGGTGTCTAGATGGCTCAGTAGCTGCAAGGCAGTTCACGTGAGAAGCATCAGGACAAAAAGGCGAAAAGTCAAAATAGACAGTCTAATATTATTGTGGAAGGTTCAATGCATACCTTCCTGAACTGTACCACATTCTTGTGATGAAGTTTCTGAAGAAGTCTTGCTTCCTTAAAGAAACTTTGCTTCGCATCTGCACGGGAAGACGCGATCATCTTTTTGATGACAACTTTTGAATCTTTTTCTGAGGTCGTCCCATCGGTAGCTACTGTTAGCTACCAAGACTCACTTAACAACAGGAAACGCGTTTAGTTTCAGCAAGTCCCAGTGTAAAGATCAATAGGCTAATTTATTTAACCAGTGCTTCTGTAACGGCTAATATTTCACACTAGCCTTGTAGATGTTAACAGAAAAATCCAGTAGACACATGTACGACTCCAGAAGGCAAAGTGTAAGATTAGCTCTGCTAAACTGGTTAGTTATAAACTTTTGTAACAATAAGCATTTAACCTTCTTTAACTCTTTCCCGACCGGTGCAGTTAAAACGGGTCGTTGAAGACCCGCAAAGTCGTCAATCGAAAAACACGGCACACAGTAACGCAAGATTAAACATTGAAATTCGACAAGCGCCAGGAACATGAAATCCACGCACATGCCAAGTTTGATTTGATTTCATAAACAACTCTGCGATTGGTGGCATTTTGAGTTTTCAAGATGCTACGCGGGCGTGCAAGATGGCCTTTTCTAGAAAAATGTAAGTTTTTCAACCTGATTTATGATAATTAATGCTAATTTATATTAACATAATGTGTTTTGTTCGGGAAATTTAAAAGCACAAGTAAAAGCCGGTTTATTGGGCTTCCAGAAAATGTATAGCTTTCGCAACAGTTATGGTTATTTCAAGAGATATCAATAGAACAATGTGGTGCTTCAATTTTTGATGTTTTTCAGCCTGTCGGGAAAGAGTTAAATAAAGTTTTATTATTATTATTATTACTTTTTAAAATCATTGTACTATATGTTTGTTATATATAGTTATTAGTTATATGTTGTTAGTGTTGATTCAAGTAGCCGATTGTAAGTTAGCTGAATAAGCGAGATTTACAGTTGTATATATTATATTATCTAAAAAGTCATTTAAATAAAGTTTCCATTATTATAATTATTATACCATGTTCTTTTAGTGCTACGAAAATGTTTAATTAATTTTACCTGATAAAAAATTTTCTGTCCTTCGACATATTATTTTGAACAATAACCTCCTGTTGCAGTTGCTTGTTCATTTCTTCCACAATTTCATCCGAATATTCTTCGTATACATTTTTAGCTTTAGTAGAAAATATATACTTTTTAGGCTCGCTGTGTAGGTTATAGATTACATTATAGACGTTTATATAGAAAAAAGGGCAACGGAAGCATGTACGTCAATTAATATCGAGAGTATTATATCAGTGTGAAATGCATGAGAAAAGACTGTTGAAGACAGGGAGTTTTGCACATCCGTAAATTATAAACCTATAGGAACGCACAACAAACTCCCAATTTCAACATTTTGGATTTCAAATCGTTTATCAAATTGTTGCGCTATAGTCAAATAAAAATATCGCAAAATAGCACTATATAACCAGTCCTGTTTTATACGTCGCAGAAACATCGAAATTGAGATGAATTGATGACGACGAAATTCGCGAAAACGATACTTTGAAGGCTAAAACTAAGTTTATATATAAGCGGATGACAATATGGCGTCATTAAATAACCAAACAAAAAACCTAAATCCGTTTCCAGATCAATCATAATTTCTCTGAAACTTACCATTGAATCCAGTTATCTTGAACGTGTCCAAAGTTTTGTTCCACCTCTTTCTCTTTCAATATGACGGAGTCGACGATGCAGGTGCTTATCCTATCCAAGAACCCATCATCGGAAATGCCAAGCATTCGATGTAGGTTTATGTATGGTGAGGCTGACAGAATCCACCAATTGCCACCAACGTTCAACGATTCAACGAATGCACCAACGTTCTTTTCAACTCTTCCCTCATCTTTTTCGTTTTTTCCATGACTAGTTCTGATAATTTTTGAATTTCCGTCATGGAAGCGACAAAACATTTGCCTTTCACCGCTTCCCTCGTTTTGCCGTTTCACCAGATTTTCAAAAAACTCGTCATTTCGGCATGGCAGATGAGAGCGCGTCCTCCTCTACTCTTTAAGTGTTCAAACAGTCCTTTTGTTGTGTAGTCGTGCACAAGCACTTTGGTTTTCAGCGTGTCAAGTGGATCTTCCACAGCGATTTTGTATGCTTGTGTTTTCCCTGTTCCTGGTTCACAGAGACAAGCAGTAAATATGTTACATTGCTCTTGGTGTCGTTCCTTTACTTGGAACACACAATCTGGTCCCATCAAGCATGACGTTACTGTTAATGCTCCTAGTAGCAGGAACTCAGACTGGGTGTTAATTGAGCCGGCCATTGCTTCCAACCATGGTCGCACAGGAGAAATAGCTTCCCAGGGAAAAGAAAAGCTATGTGCCTCTTTTATAATTTCCTTTATATCCTAAACAGGAATATCCGCTTGGAAGATTTTATTCCGTGCTTTTTGTTGATACATCTAATTAGACAAAAAGGTTGAGAAGATGAACGAGAAGTGCTATATGGAAAGAGTTTCTATCGAGAATTATCTATCGAAAAATAGATAGCGAGTAGCATAGCCAATCAAATCGCCGCATTTGGTTTAGATTACTAGTAATTTTTTACTAAAACTCGGTAGAGATACGGGACAGTTTTTTTCCTTCATAATTATAAAATAACAAGGTCTCAAATCGCGCTCTGATAAGCCAAATAATGCGTGCTTGCTTAACAAGTTCCTGTACAATATCAGACCGGTATATAGCTAGTCAGGCGAAACGGAACATTTGTGTGTCTACTGTGCGCATGCAGAAGTTTATATAGTTTATTGTCGTATAATATAAACATCGTGGTTGTTAATGCTATGTTGATAACATAGGTAAATATATGCATGTTAGCAGCAGAATAAATAAACTAAAAATAGCTAAACCGCGCTACTCTGGCTTAAAAAGTTTTGAATATGGTCCATCACAAACTCATTAATAATTCATGAGCCGAAAACAAAGGAAATCAACACCAAGACGGTGGTTTGGATATCGGAGGAAGAAATTACATAAATTTCCACTTTCACCTCGATTTTCTCTTAAAATACTGATTTGTTTGAGATGTAATACGAAACACTCGGAAGAGTGTTTCATCCGGATATCCAAACACCTCGAAATTTGTTAAACAAACATCTCGGTGTTTGGATATCCTAATGAAACACTCTTCCTCGTGTTTCATATATTACACGACCATGCCAGCTTAGCGTTAACAATTTTTCACATTACTAGTTGTTGACACAAATATGTTACTGTAGAAGCCGGAGCGGTTTGCATACAGTTAACATCTTGGCTGTCAACCTTTTTAGTAATATTTGTGAAATTCATGAATAATTAATGAGACTAAGCCACAATCACAGCGTGGTATTTTGGTTTTAACAAAGTTGTGGAAAATTAAGCCTATAGCCATCCGGTTAATTGGTTCATTTAATTGTAAATCCCATACAGATTTGGCGCGAGTGTTTTATCGTACTTGTGAAATGAACCAATGAACGATGCTATAGGTTACGATAACTTTAAGGTATAAGCATTCATAACTTTGTTAAAGATCGTCCTAATAAGCGGTATATACTTCATGGTAACACTAGACCGGATTTCCATCTGTTTTTTATATCCCTAACCCCAACCGTAACCCAAATCCTAACCCTAGCCCTAACCGTAACTCTAATCCTACCCTTACGAAAACAACTATATTTTATTGCTATTTTAAGTATATTTTATTACTATCACACCTATTTTTATCATATTTTATTTAGCGAAAACCCTATTTTAATGCTATCACGATATTTCTAAAAATTAGTGAACTATATTTTATCCCTGTTTTACTTTATTTTATAACTATTTTCACACAGACATAAATAAAATAGCATATTTTAAGGCTATATATTTTCACAATAAATTGCAGCAGAAAATGCAAAATAGAATAAAATAGGATATTTAATTCCTATTTTACATTTGAAGAGGAAAGCATATTTTTAAAATACAGATAAAATAGACTATTTTAAACGTATTTATCTTTCTTAATCTGCAAAATAGAATAAAATAGACTGTTTAATTGCTATTTTATATTTGAAGAGGAAAGCATATTTTTAAAATACAGATAAAATAGACTATTTTAAACGTATTTATCTTTCTTAATCTGCAAAATAGAATAAAATAGACTGTTTAATTGCTATTTTACATTTGAAGAGGAAAGCATATTTTTAAAATACAGATAAAATAGACTATTGCGCGTCTAGTGACGCGGTCGAAAAGAACTGGGGCAAACTGGTTATCCACGTGCATGGCGGGATATTTCAAAATGCATCAGAGACGCGGCTTTCATCTCATGTGTCTATGTTTTATCGATCAGTTGGTCGTTTGACAAGGAGTTTTTCCCATCAGCATTTGACTATTTATCCTATCGCCTCAAGCTCCAAGTTTAACTGGTAAGGTAAGACTAAGAATATACATTTATCAAACAAAATGCGCGGTAATACGTATACAACACGCGCGTTTCTTATGTAAACATCTTGTTGATTACCGACGATACATTATCCGAAGTTAAGGTGATGTTTTGATGCGAATTAAATCCACCCTGATGTTAAGTTTTTAAAGAGAACACTGCAACAAACACGCCTTATCGCTTGTGATGCACGGCTTTCACCAATTCCTTTACAATAAGCCAGGTTTTGTTAGCGTTGAAAAATCACGGCGTGTTGTGCTTCGCGTTCGAAGTGATCTCTGCCATCAAGCTCTGGTGCTATTAAAATGAACTTTAATGTCAATTCGTTTTGAGTTAGGGTTCTAGATAAGTTGTCTGAAAGGTCACTTGTAGCTTTTCCGTGGGATACGCTCCTTCGCTAAATACTGAAAATCGAGAAATGTGATTTCGTGTTGTCGACGTGCTTGGCTTGGCGCTATTATGCATTTTGTTTGGTTTATTAAAATGCGCGCACTAACTGACAAAGCAAATAAGCAATGTATATTTAATGTTGTCATAAGAAAGCATACGTGAAAGAAAGCATGGATTCCCTTGTTTATCTTCTTAAATTGTTTGTGTATGCAAAATGGAAAATGCGCCTAATTACAAGAAGGCAGATCTCAGTTGTCAGGCGCTTCCGTTGTACTCCACTACTCCATTTGACGTTAGTGAGGGTATGGAGTAAAACAGAATCACATCGTCTGCTCAAGGAGGCTAACCTCTGGCAGTACCATTGGCTCACTCCACTTATTCACTGCAATTTAGCAGAAACAAACCTGATTACTCAAAGATAATTAATATCCATAATGCACTCATATACAGTATAGCAGCTGTCAAAAATTGCATTCAATTTAATATATTTAATGTTGTTATATAATATGTTATTATAATATATATTATATATAATATAATATATTGTTAATACTTTGTTTTTCAGAATACTGGAAGACAAAGAAGCTGAAAGCAAATAGTAGTAGTAGTGACCTATAAACCAAATTGCAAACATATCGTTATATTATCTATTACTATAATCTAATAAATTAATTACAGCTCAATCCTTGTTACAGTCATGTTGTTCTTTCAGTTAGCTCATTGCATGTTCTCTGTATATACTGTCATTGTTACCGGTAAATATATAGTCCAAACTATATAGCATTTATTATTGCTATTGTATATTATTCTTACTATTTTCCATTATTTTATCACTATATTTCAGCTTAGTCTTTCATTATTTTATTCATATTTTTATGCTATTTTCCATTATTTTATTTGTTTTTTAGGTTATTTTTCATTATTTTATTACTATTTTTTAGCTATTTTTCATTATTTTATTACTATTTTTTAGCTATTTTGCATTATTTTATTCCTATTTTATTACTATTATTTCTATATTTTTAAACTATTTTAAATATATTTTAAATATATTTTATTGCTATTTTGCAATCTAAGTTCCTTGTATAAGAACTATTTTATTAAATGGCTTTTATTGCTATTTTAACCCTATTAATATCCAGTGTTTTGGCACAACAAAAACTGTAGAAAATAAAATAACTTTAAAATAGCCTATTTTTGTTTCAAAAAAACCCATTTAAAATAGGAAAGTGATAGGTAAAAAATAGTATTATGATAGGTTTAAAATAATATTACCATTAATAAAATAGGGTTGAAAAAAATAGTGTTGGTTTTCACAAGGGTAACCATAACCCTAACAATAACCGTAAAATACGGTGGGAGACTATATGTATTGTTACCATGAAGTATATCCTTAATAAGCAGTCATAACTTTGTTAAAGATCGCTACACATGTGACCAAAATACCACGCTGTGATTGTGGCTGTGATTAATTAATAATTATTCGCCGAAGGCGGGGTGAATATCGGTGAATAAAAACCTCAACTTCATCTCGGTTTTTATTCAAAAAAACGAAGTCGAGGCTTTTATTCACCGATATTCACTGAGCCTGAGGTGAATAATTGTTTTAGTATAAATACAAATTTTCCCACTCTTAGGAACAGCATTTCCTTCCAAAATACTAGTTTCTTGGCTTTTTTCTCCTGTCACTACTTTGAGAAATTGGCTTGGCGGCCATCTTGAAAAAACACTGGAGGTGATTATCGAGAAATAATCCGAGGTAGCTCGACCAATCAGCGCACGTAATTTCTATAACCCCTAATGATGTATTTATACTAATGGTAATTATTCATGAATTTTGGATGTTTTTCAGCCAGTTGGGAAAGAGTTGATATACTACCACGACATGCTCTGGTGAACACGGTCAGATCAGTGCTATCACCATAAACAATACCAGTTAACATGTTCTGTTATTAATATATTATTACATAATTCCCAGAGCATGTTAATTTATAGACATTATCATCATTGACATAACCATCTAACCGTTGCAACCACTGGTTGCAACAGCCACAATAAGAACACCCGTTGGCGTTGTTTACAGCTTTGTCTGCAGTTTGACATATCTTACCGCGTGCCAGTTAACCAGAAACAAACATACAAACGCAGAAAGGTAAACAGCCACAATGTACAGAACAGCTATTAATATTGTTTATGCTAACTTATTTTGCTTCAAATATATCTATTAAACACTATAGATATCTTGCTCTTTGCATGGTAGGTATAAAAGTCTGTTTAGAGTCAGCTCACCCTAATAAAAAGTTGGATGACCTATATACAAAGGTTACCCAACTCCGACTAGCGATCCGATCCGGATCCACATGCAGTAAGAATGATTATAATTTATTATTATGATTATTGCTACAGATATATTCAACACTATTTAGTTTAGTTCAATTCAGTTTCGGTGTTTATATGGTTTATCCGATACATATTTACCGATAATTGGTTACTAATTCGAATTCGATTACTAATTGTTATATATAATAGGATTTGTATACACATTTAGCGCTTTTGGTGTAAAGAAGGTGGAATGCCTTGACTGATAACACATATAAATAAAATAAAAAGGTTTATAAATCTTATCAGCGATCTACTTCACTGACTACATTTTGAAGCGGTTTTTTATCATTCGGTTCGTTTCGGCAGGCGTGGCATGAGCGGATGTACTAATTAGCTGGTTGTCTGCTTAGGGTCGACAAACAATGCAATATGAAATAATTTTCTTAGAGTTGTATTCTCCATCTTTCTTTTGAATCATAATTTTTGATTTTTCAAGATGTTTCAGAAAGCATTAATAATTCATGAGCAAATCATAAAATCAAAGATAGTGAACCAGTCACATGCACATATCCCCATATCTTTATATACCACGTAAGGTAATAATAATAATCGACTTTATTTAAAGAAGGTATATAAAAAAAGATTTATAAGGCGAAAAAACGCTCGGGCTACGCCCTAGTGACTTTATACCTGATAAAACACTGCTGCTCGTTTATTAAACACCACTTACAATATATTCGGTTTGTGTTTGATTTAGGCTGCGTTTACACTAGAGCAAAAGTAATTTGATTCTTATTGTTTTTTTATTAATGAGGATGCAAAACAATATGAATCCGGTTACTTTTGCTCTAGTGTAAACGCAGCCTTAGTATAGCTACATTTTAGAAATTAATTAGTGGCTGGATACGCCATGGTTTCGAGATATTAAAGGACCGGAATGAGAAAGGTACTGCAGTATCGCTGAAATATTTATAAATTTAGAATGGGTCAGTTCATTTAATCAAAATGAAAAAAAAAGTATGGCATACAGTACGGCAACGACTCCTTTTTCTAATCGACGGCAACTGTTGTAACTTCCGACAGCAATTAATGTGGGTGGGCCAGTGTGTGAGCCAACAACGTGTGAGCCTCGATACCTAAAATTCTATTAGGCTATTTCAGGGTTTGCACGACTTCTCAATTATATAAAATAAATAAACGCCTTTCTTTGTTCGTAAAAAATATTTGTTTGTAAACTAATTTATGGCAAAACTAGACAAACTAGCTGCCATAAATGGTGGCATATGGTTCTATATTAATTACTCAAGGATTTTATGTTCTCTATCGCTGTCGATGCTGACGCTGCTAAAACATTTACGACAATTACGGTGACGATACGGTCACTAACGACGATACACAGGGCCGCCGAGAGGTTTTGTGGGGCCAGGGGCAAAACATTGATTGGGGCCCCTGATGACGTCATGGCAGTAAAATCTTTATTGATATAGTTTATAAAGTATTAAAGTTTGCGGATACAACCATGTATAATTTATAATTGCTTTATTATAGCTAAGCTTTCGTCCTGTTTAACTCAGGACTTCCTCAGAGTCAGAGCTTGCGAAAACTTTATGAACTACATCAATATTCGCCATGCAAAGCAGCTATAAAACCATTAAAATCTTTATTGTCCAGAATCTAGAAAATCTTTTTTCTGGCTTTTTCAGCCGCAAAACTGTCAATTAAATCTTCAAAGTTAAGACATCTTGCCAAACGATGCTCTATGGACAGTACCATAAGATTTGCGATCCTTTCTTGTGTCATTGTTGATCACAGTCTGGATTTTATCAAAGCAAGTTTGCTGAACGAACGTTCTCCTGATGCTACTGATACAGGGATAGACAAAAAAATCCGAAGGCAAATGCAAATCTGTGGATATAAGGACTCGATCTTCTTCTCAAATATGTAATTCAACAAAGCTATAGTTTTGTTTTTCTTAGCTACTGCTTTAACACCAAGATCTTGAAAAATTTTGGCATAATGACGAAGCTCCTCCTCCAGGTCTTCTTCGATAACATCATTGGGATAGCTCTCAGCAAGTCGTTTGGCTTGCTCCTTGACATTTTCATTGGATGGATTCACAGGAGGGTTGACAATGAACTCAAACATATCTGCAAGTTTCTCAACAGCTTCGAATCTTTCCGAAAGCTGTAGCAAAAGAGTATCTAATGCTTTGTAGAAAACGTTAACTTTAAACGCTTCTTCTTGAGTGGAATGAACATGCTCTTCTGCTTCATTTGGATTTCTCCTCGTTGTCTTTCTGGAACGTTTCTCTTGCAATGTTGTCGTCTGGTCCAGTGCAGATGAAACAAGCTTTGCCTCTTCGAGCAGATTTTCCCACGAATCTCGAAGGGTCTGGACATCTTGGTGTAAGGATCCAAGATACTTGGCCTCTTCAGCAATAGAAATATCTGCAAACTGCAGTATCTTGTTGACATCGTCGATGCACTGGAGTGTCTTAAACCAAAAGGTCGCCATGAGAATGTATTCAAATGAATTCATCCACATC
This sequence comes from Chrysogorgia sp. JL179-B06, assembly GCA_035772405.1. NCBI lineage: Eukaryota > Metazoa > Cnidaria > Anthozoa > Scleralcyonacea > Chrysogorgiidae > Chrysogorgia > Chrysogorgia sp. JL179-B06. The sequence goes on along the minus strand of JAYKKM010000095.1, from coordinate 1,665,487 downwards.
AGCAGACATTCAGAATCACTATAAGCTTCAGCTGTTAAATCAAGCTCAGTTTGCAATTTTGAAAGGGCCTCCAGCATCTTCTTGTGATTCTTCAACAGTGGTCTAGCTGCGTCAATTCTTGCACTCCATCTGGTTTTTACAGGCTGTGCAATGAAACTCCCGTAGTATCTTTCAGAATCTTCCAACGAGCTGGACTTGCAGAAAATAGATTATACAGCTTTTGGACATTGCCAAAAAAGAACTTGATTTCTGGTGCCACCTCAACTGCATTCACACCACATAAGTTCAAACTGTGGGCACTGCATGGAGCATAAAAGGCTTGGGGATTTTTTTCCAAAAACAAAGCTTGCACTCCCTTGTAGCATCCTGACATATTAGAGGCATTATCATAACCCTGCCCTCTACACCTGTCAATGTTGATCTTGTGTTCTTTAAGGATGCTGAATATAACCTGACAGATGTCTTCTCCTTTCTTCTCAAAATCTTTGATCGTTAGAAATCTCTCCACCACTTCCCAATTGCCGTTCTTGAGAACAGCATATCGTAAAACAAAGGTGAGTTGCTCTGTATGTGAAACATCTGGTGTTCCGTCCACTATCAGACCATAATAGTAGGACTGTTCTATTTCAGATATAATCTTATTCATAATCTTCTTTGCACAGAGACTTAGGAACTCATTTTGACTTTGCCATGACAAATAATGGGCTAGCATGCGCTCTCCCCTTTCTTGATACTTCTTAACTGTGTCCAAATGCTCTTTGATGGTTGGATTGTAAGAACTGACGAGCTCTAGAGTTCCAAGAAACAAACCGTTGTCCAAATCCCCCACAGTAGAACTGGAGCCTCTGAATGGAAGATTTCTCTCAGCCAAAAACAGTGTCACCTCAAGCAGACATCTCAGAATTTCCCGCCATCTCTCCTTCTCTGCACTCAACGCTTGTTGTTGAAGAGCGTCAATTCCACGCTTATTCTCCGCGGACACGAGAGAATCTCTCCATATCATGTAGTTGGAGATATGCATCTGACTTCTTTCATGTGTCTGTTCTCTCGTACAGTTTTCGCCAGTTGTCCTTACAACCTAATTCAGGATGACTGAATTCAGAAAATGCCGAAGAGGGTGGTTTAGTGCTCAAAAGGCAACAACAGAAGCAGTAAATACCAACCAGTCCCTCAACTGTTTCGCCATTGGGCATTCTCTTAGAAAATATACTCATCGGAAAAGATCTGTTCTTGGTGTCCTTTGGTAAGTCCTTAGGGATTGGTTGAGGTGCCATAACAGCTTGGTTGTCCCTCTCTTTACTAGAAAGCTTTTTCCACGTCGCGACATCATTACTGACTGTAGCTGAGGCAGATTCAATAGTGTCATGACTCTCATCAACAGTCACAGTTACTGATTTTTCTACATCTGATGATTTATATGATGAGGATCTTGATGGCTCAATGGAAGATTGTTCGTGATATTGCAGATCAGCTGCAGTCATTGTCGATTCTTCTAATCTCTCAACGTTGGTTGGACTATTCTGAGTACTACTAGTTGGGCTAAGTTCACCCTCGCTTGGCCTTGGATGATTCACGTTCTCCTCCTGCATAGGCAATTTATTTACTTCACAAGGCTTTCCTGTGTCATTTAGAACATCCTGTATTTCTGGTACTAAGTTTTCAGCAGACGTTTTCGATTTTCCCCAATTAAATTCTTCCAATGTTCGTCTCCCTTTTGCTTCATTCTGGAATCGAATTTCTTTTTGCTTCTTTTTGGAATAACCGGATGGATACTTTCTCTTCATTGTCTCACAACGCTGCTCTTATTTATCATCCGGAATTCTGAATCACTCTCTATTTAAACAGAAAAGTGTTGTTCTTACTTCTTATGTGTGATGTACTGATCCAGAAACAGATACGATTTTTCAGTTTATCGTGACAAGAAAAACATATTTTATTTTAACACTGAATATAAACTTTTTTAGTTGTTGGATTTTAAAATATATATATATATATATTATATATACTGTAAAACCTAACGCTAGATATACTGACAAAGTTTTGTGATACCAATTAGTTGCATTTTTTAAAAAGAGAATGAAGATTGATATGGATTGAAAAGCATACTTACAGCAAGTCCTACTCCTAGCCGCCATCTTGATAAATGACAGACTCGCCCCAGTCTCCTCTCAAATCCTCCAATTCCTCCATCCCGATCAATTCCGTACCGAGTCGATCTTTTTTTTGAGTAAAAATAACGTGAGTTTGTATTTAAGCGATTTGAGTTAAATATTAATAATTAAACCTCGTAATATTCTGAGAAAGCTTTTGACCAAAAGAATCAGTTTATTCGAGAAAGAAAAATAATTAACATTCTGTATATTTCAAACCCTTTCATGCGCAACTTTGCGAGATCTCTTCGCTTGACGAGTAAAATCGTGTGGCGTTAGACAGAGTAAAAAGATTTGGCGTTAGACTTAGACAGAGTGAAAAGATAAAGTTTTTCCACAACGATGCGAGAGAAAGGGTTAAATTTATTTTAGGGGCCGGGGCCCCTCCCACTATGGGATTTTAGGGGGTCCCTCTCACTTGGGGGCCCGGGGCAAAGTGCCCCCCCCCTCGGCGGCCCTGACGATACACTTCACGATATGACTGATGCTTGTTAGTAAACAGGCAACTTAAAAAAACATTTGAATGAGAATCATACAATAGCAAGTGGTTTTTTATCGTTCGGTTCGCAAGTGGTTTTTTATCATTCGGTTCGTAAGTGGTTTTTTATCATTCGGTTCGTTTCTGCAGGCGTGGCAGCGGATGTGCTAAGCTGGTCGTCTGGGGTCGACAAACAGTCTAACCTAACATTTTCTAAGAGTTGTATTAATGTAACCTTTACCATTTATCTATTCTCCGTCTTTCTTTTGAATCATAATTTTTGACTTTTGAAGAAAAAGCATTGATAATTCTTGAGCAAATCATAAAATCAGAGATAATGAATCAGTCATATGCAGTCATAAGAATGTCATTAGCTAGTATTCTTTATGTAAGGTTATGATATAGTTTATGATATAGTTTATATAAAGATTGCTCATGTCATATACGAAGATTACTCACGTCATATGTTTATTGAAGCCGTTCAATGAACTCTACAAGCACCTGTTTTATCAGGCCAAAAACCTTACAATATATTCGGTTTGTCAGTTTGATTTAGTATAGCTACATTTTTCAAATTAGTGGCTAGGGTACGTACTGCAGTGTCGCTGAAATATTTATACATTTAGAATGGATCAGTTCATTTAATCAAAATGAAAAAAACAATGATAAAATTGAGCATTTTCGCAGAGAAAAAACAATGATACAGACTGTACGGAAACGACTCCTATCTTATCTATGCGGCAACTGTTGTCACTTCCGACAGCAATTAATGTGGGTGGGCCAGTGTGTGATAACCCTCGATACCTAAAGTTCAGGGTCAAAATTAACTTGCGCTTTTGCACAACTTCTCAATCATATAATAAACCGCCTTTCTATGCGACTTTATTTCGTGTTCGTAAATCAGTATCCGCTGCAGCCACTAATACGAATAACTACTGCATAAACTATATAACTACAAACCAAGTTGCAGACACAGTTATTTCAAATGAATTACCCTTCTATTGATTTCAAAAATGAAATAAGACACATAGAAAGTAGTGTTCCATCTCTCTTACTGAAGAAAGTTTAGTGTGGCAAAAATGTATGAAAAGTAGCCAAACTGCCAAACTAAGGATGCAAACAAGTAGGCCTACATATTACAATTATATATTGTTTTTATCTGCCCTCAACTTATTACCCCTGCGATGATCAGTAGGACCAACGTCGGCAACGATGGCTTTAAGCTAAAGAGTGATTCTGACGGCGAAATATGTTCTCGCCAATTTTCTGATTGTGCATCCATGGTACCTGTCTATTTCTGCTATAATATAAAGTGTATATGCAGGATTTTTTGGGTTGAATATAATCGTGGTTGTAACGATAATAACGCGAGCCGAGCGCGATCCATGTCAGCATTTGAGAGACGTTTTGGAGTGAGAGACCAAGAGACCCAATCGACCAATGCAGTAGTGATAATTATTATCCTTATTCTCAACTAACCCCAATATTTTTTGCGAATAAAAATCAAATGAATCAGTAATAAAAATCTGTAAAGCAAATGAACACGAATGCAACAGAAATTAATTGAATCGTTAAAATCATATTGATTTTATAAGGGCATGACTTTAAACATACCTGCTATGAAACACATGCCTTTGCAGTTAACTTTAATTAGCCTCCAATCAAAAAAATGCTGCGTGGTCCTTGGAATATATCGGCGTTTGTTAATTTTATCGAGCCAGTCACATTTTTAGTCACTTACTTTATGAAAACGCAACCGATTATGTCCTGCATCAGTATAACCATCTTCAATATTACAGTATTTTTCATATAAAGGACAGAATCATATAACCTCATCTATTCGTTAATAATACATGGTCACTATAAGTCCAAACTCAAAATTATTAAAGATATTCTTCAAAATTCACATGCATATTCTAAAAACAAAGTATAAAGCTTAATTATCGTGCATTTAATCATATATCTAGTTACATCTCTTCCTTTTTTCTTTATTTCCCTAATTGTTCTTGCGATTCGACTATCAGAATGTGTGGAACTGGCAGTAACATCAGGTTTTCCTCTTCAAGAATTATTTGAACAATATCATTGTATATTTTCGTCATTTGTTCTATGTCGTAAGTTAAACCCTTTGAAATGAAGTAGTTGACAATTGCAACAACAATAACGTATTCTAAAACGTTTAGTTCTTCGTTTTTTAATGGCGATATTTTAAGGTATTTGTTTGATGCAGTATTTATTGCATGCTTCCCCCTTTTTCTCGATTTCCTGCTGATTGTTTGTGACTTATCGTCAGTCTTTTTCTCGTCTTTTTTGCATTCTGTCTTACCGCAGTAGCCGTGGCATTTACACTCTAAAGAGCACTTTGAATACTTATTGATGCATTTACAGCGGCACTTGTATGATCTTTGTGGAGTATCTTTATTCGCAACCTTAAGTTTTTTAATCACCTTCTGCTGGGTGTATCCAACGTCTGCAGCCACCACATCATTGTTGTCATGGTCCAATCGTGTGTTGATGACACTGTTATCGTTCGATTAGTGCATCATAATGTCCTGGTCCGTCATTGTTAAACGCCAACATAATTGATGACGTGCTTTCAACATTATGGCGGGGAAACACTAAGGAATGGAATGATGTGCTGGGGTACCAAAATAAAAATTGACATTTGAAGTACATTAGCTGTGGCGAGGGGCATCGCATCCCCCAAACTACTCGAGAAATGGCCACTCCTCAGGAAGTTTGGTACTTCTGTTTCAATGTCGGTATCAGTAAAAAAGTGTTGGTATTCATCCATGTGCGGTCCTGTCCATTCATCCACTACAAGTCTACGTAGTATATTAGCCATGTCGGGTATCGATTGTTCACTGGTAATGCCAATAGTTTCCAAATGATGCTGCACAAGTTGGGGTACATTTTCATTGGTATTCGCCAACCTGTGATATAAATGAAAGGCTATTGATGTGAAAAAACAATTGCCATCACCTGGAATATTAACCACTTCATATCCCCAAATGTTTGCTATCCTTTGCAATTGGGTTTCGCCGTTATCCAACGTAGCTGGATGTACGACAGTAGTTTAACCACCCCCCCCATATAGCGCCCAAAGGGATGCCGACAATGACATCATCATTTTTTCCCGCCATCTGACGTTGTCGTTTTTTCCCGCCGGAAGTAAAATGCCGTCTACGCTACGCGTAGCTACGCATGACGTATTTAGCTTAGCTACGCATGATGTGTACTGCGTAAAACTAACCGCATAAAACTAACCGCATTTTTATGGTCAAGCACAAATCAAAACACACAATATTGATTTTACAACAGATTGAAACGTTTCATTTATAAAAAAAAAAAATGTTTTCTCATAATACAAAATATATATATATATATGTGTTTAAACTGTTTGTTCTATAAACGTTTCAGTGTTTGTTCTATAAATATTTCAGTTCTGTTGAGAAAAGGCTGTTGTAGAATAACGGTATGAAAGGATCCTCAACACGGGACGACTTTGTTGGTTCTTCAGGTGCCCATTGAAAATAATCACACGACGTTTCATTTGAACAGCAAAAGAACATTCGACCTTTATTAGGACCCTCCTTTTTCACTTTCTTCATGGAGCTTTGCTGTCCGTGATGCCAATTCGGTTTCTCGACTTGATTTTCGTCAGCCCACATCCATAGGGAACACGGATTTTCACGAGCTGCGCACGTAAAGTACGGTCTACCGTAACTAGGTTTCATCAGATCCCTTCACAACACGAAACTTTGCCGGTTTATAGTGTTCCTGACACTTAGGCTGTTCCATGCTGGTGTTTCTCCACATCACCAGGGCTTTTTGAAAGACATATCCGTCGTCCTCGGAGCAGATAAACCCGCAGCACAAAACCAGAATGAACCATTTTTCGTTGTGGAGCAAGAAGCAGGTTTTCCATGTAAACACTCCATCTCACTAACTTAAACTGCATGTGTATTGTGAGATGTTTGCTCCATCCTTTTCAATTTATATTCTCAGCTCGTTCATGTTCGGGCATGTCCAAACAATCACGTTAAAGCGTAGCTACGCTGTACACGTATCGAGATCGACGATTTTGATCACTTAGTTGGCTCTTTCTGCTTGAAATGTGTCCACAAATAGTGTCAGAGTATCTCTGCGTTTGAATTTGTGATAAAACTTCCATAGTACTCTCGCTTGGCCATGAAATTCGAAATCTCAAAGGCGTTTTTATGGAAACTACCAATCAAAGTTCCATAGGTAGTCCAATCTGCTCATAATGCTCAAAAGGGCGAAAAAGGGGGTATGGCGAATGCTCATGCGTCTTCGCATTTTTGCTCATGCATGCTCAAATAGTGCTCAAACGTCCTGAGCAAAAAGGCCAAGTGAGTCGTGTGAATTACATTATCCAAGTCATTCGTTTATATTCTTTTGTAAAATTGATGGTTCTTACAAGAACCGTTTTTTTTTCTGTTCAAGAACTATTTTTCAAGTTCTTGAAATAACTCCTACCATTTTCTGACCCACCACCTCTGCTGCAGGACTGGCCTCATACTCTTTTCTCAGTTTGGCCACCTTGAATTCCAAGACGATGCCCGGATTTGTTTCAAGTACATAGGAGTAAAACTCCTTGTACTTGGCGAGCTCTTCTTTTTTCCTGTAATAGTTCTTTTTCGTCCTTTCAGCCTCGCGCTGCTTTCTGTCCATCTTGCAGCAGATTCGCGTGGTCAAGGTTGTCCAAAGGTCGTCCAGAGGTCGCACGTGATAAACCACGTATGGCGTGTACAGCGTAGCTACGCATGATAAACAATAATGAGCGTAGCTACGCATGGCGTGTACAGCGTAGCTACGCATGGCATGATTGGACATCAAGTGTGAGAATATAATTTGAGGTTATTGAACAACACAAATCATTCGTTTCACAGCTTTGACAGATAACTTTACAGAGTACATTTCTTTTCGTGAGGATTGCTTTTAAAGGGTGTCTAAACAAAATTATGATTTAACGTATGTAATAGAAATGAACTTAATAAAACATTTTGTTTAGATATGGATTTGGCTGCGAAAATTATCAAGTGTGAAACTATCGCAGAGCTTACGGTTTTGGAAAGTCTGTATATCCTGAGTGAGTTTGAGAAGAGTCTTCTTTTTGAAAAGAAAACTGAATCAATTGGCCATATGCTGGAATGGCCGACGACAACAAATCTGCCACGTAACGACTTTCGGTTGTTGTTTTAATTTCCTCCAAACCCAAGCATGATTGATATTGGAAAGTTAAAGTTAACTTATACTTCTTTTTTAAAGTCACTGTTACTTTTCCAGTTAGAGCATTAAACGTAAGTGTAATGTTTCCTTTCGTGTCTTTTGACAAAGCTTTATTGATAGCTTTGATAAAATCCTGCACTGTCTCGTAATAGCCGTTGAGAAAAGATAACCGTCCTCACTGTAGTAAATGTGAGAATCACTCTTTTGAAGGGTATACCACGTATTATGGTACGAATACAAACCCACTTCCCAATCGCCATGCAGATCAAAGGGTTGTGGTAATTCTATACGTCATCAGGCTACGTCACTACGGTGTACCATGAGAAGCACGCGCGCATGCTTATCTAGCCATTGCACACGTGCTATCTTTAGCCAAACTATCAAGAAACAGCTCTACGAAAGGTTAACTAACAAGTTATAATCTTAGCTCTTGGTTACGTGAGTACCGTAGAGTAGTTTGTCATAGACTCATTTCTATAGCATTGTTTCTTTCCTTACTCTAGTTATACTAGTTGATATCGATTTACAATGGACTCAACCGAAGTGCGGCCATTGAGTTCACGTCAACATGACGCTCCCGATAGTCAACCTGACGTTCATGATAGTCAACCTGACGCTGAATTACACCAACTTGGTACAACTGACGGTCGACCCGACCAACATCAATCTACTCGTACCCCTCCAAACCAATCCGACTATGATTTGGGTAGAACCCTGAGCGATATAAATAGTAGCATAAACGGCATGGCTACGATCCTAACTAGCCTCGTTGAAGGCGATACCTCGCGTCGAAGTGGAAAAGACAAGCGCAAACACTGGTCGGATTCTGGTCACTCTGAGGCTGAAAGTGAGAATTCTGATCACCGATCAAAACGCACCCGCTCTGACGACGCACTGAGCGTAGGTGCCTCAGATCATGACATTCGAGAACTTCTCGACGGCGGCAATAATGCCGAAAATAATACAGACAATACAGCCCAGGATAACACAGAATTAGACTTCTTAACCGCTATCAATAATTCCCTCAACGAGGAAGAAAAAACAGGCCCCACAATAGTCCAAAAGCTGGCGGATATCGCACTAAAACGATGGGGCACAAGCCTCACGACTGATAAATTGAAGGCTATATTAGCGAAACACGAAACCCCTGAAAACTGTGGGCAACTATCCGTGCCAAAGGTGAACCCAGAAATTTGGAGCTCGCTTTCTAATTTTAAGAAAAGTGCGGATCTTCGTTTGGGTAATATCCAACAGGCAGTCCAAAAAGCTACCATTGGCATGCTAAAAGCGTGCGATAGTTTACTGACAACGACCACAGGAACGGATAATAACACTGCAATAGCGCACAGCATTGATGCCATAGCCCTAATGGGACACGCAGTTGGAGCACTTTCGCGAATACGACGGGAACAAATTAAACCGGCATTAAAACCTGAGTTTTATAACCTTTGTAATAAAACAAATGAAGCGGCTGCTTCCACTACAAAATGGCTTTTTGGCGACGATCTCGCAAAACAAGTCCGAGATGCTAAAGAGACCAATACAATCAGCCAGTCGCTCGGGGCAACTAGAAACAAGAGTTTTACATCACAAAACTACCGTTCCTCACCTACTTATCGCCCAGACAATCGTCCTCACAACTCCCGACAATTTAGTCAAAGGGGTGGTCAAACCGCATACCAAACTAATAACATCAAACCCCATTTTTTGGGGAAGGGCCAGAAAAAGCCCAACTTCAAAAACAAAAACAGGAAATTTTAAGTACCTTGGATAAAATCAGATTATCGGTAAGTGAATTTCCTTCAGCTATTGGCATGTTGACAAACTATCTTAAAGTTAGATGCAATACATTTAAAGCTGGCAATGTGAGCACTGCTATTACAGCTTGGCAAAATATCACTTCTGACGCAGAAATTTTGCGAACTGTGAACGGGATTACAATTGAATTTGATACACTGCCCATAAATATCCGGCAGCCACAAATTCCGTTCTCGCCAGACGAATCGAATGTTATAGATCAGGAAATAGCAAAACTGCTAGCCAAAGACATTATTGAGGTTACTGCACACTTCGGACGAAGTGGTGTCCAATATTTTCATCCGACCAAAAAAGGATGGCACTCATCGTCTGATTTTAAACTTAAAAGGTCTCAATCAGTTTGTGACCTACCATCATTTTAAAATGGATACACTGCACTCTATACTCAAATTAGTAGAAAGGAATTGTTTCATGGCATCACTTGACCTAAAAGATGCATACTACAAAGTGGCGGTAAACCGCTCGGACCGTAAATATCTCCGGTTTATTTGGCAAGGAGTTTGTATCAATTTACATGCCTGCCAAATGGCCTCTCAAGCTGCCCTAGAACATTTACAAAACTGTTAAAACCACCGCTCACTGTACTTCACAAACTCGGTCATATTATCGCCAGTTACATCGACGATCTTTTCCTACAGGGGAAAACATATGAACAATGTGTATCTAATGTTCTTGATACTTTTTTACAATTCGAGGAGCTGCGTTTTATAATACACCCAGACAAATCTGCATTTATACCCTCTCAAGAACTAGTTTTACTAGGTTTTATCATCAACTCCATTGATATGACCATCATTCTCACACCTGAGAAAAAACTTGCGATCAAACAGCTATGTCTGTCCCTCATTTCTAAACATATGCCTACAATAAGGGAGGTTGCACAGGTTATTGGTAAGATTATATCTTCATTCCCAGGTGTGACTCATGGTCCATTATACTACAGAGCAATCGAGCACAACAAAACTGAAGCTCTTAAAATCTGTAAAGGTAATTTTGATAAACGAATGACACTATCTGAAGACTCGAAACTCGAACTTCAGTGGTGGGCTCAGAATGTCATTGAGTCTAAAAACGTCATTTCTCACGGCCACCCATCTTGCACCCTTACAACCGATGCCTCCCTAACAGGTTGGGGGGCTGTGTACAAAGGAAGCAGCACAGGGGGTTTCTGGTCAGATGAGGAAACGTCGCACCATATAAACTATCTTGAGTTACTGGCCTTGTGCCTAGGACTTCGTTCCTACTGTAAAGGCTTACATGATACACATATTCGGGCATATCTTGACAACACTACAGCAATTGCTGTTATTAACCACATGGGCACCAGTCATTCCCCACAAAGTAATACACTTGGTAAAACTATCTGGGAGTGGTGTATCGCCAGAAACATTTGGCTTAGTGCTGCCCATATCCCAGGGATTGAAAATACTATAGCAGATTCTGAATCACGTAGTACCAACACTCACACGGAATGGATGATCGACAGATCAATCCTTAAGAGTACACTGACACAATTTGGGTTTCAACCAAATATCGACATTTTTGCGACACGACTCAATGCGCAATTTCCTACCTATGTGTCTTACCGACCAGACCCTGATGCATTCGCTATCGATGCTCTGTCATTAAATCTGTCTAATTTACAGTTTTATGCTTTTCCCCCATTTAGTGTAATAGCTACACTGTTACAAAAAATTCAGGAGGACAAAGCGACAGGTATTGTAGTAATACCAGACTGGCCAACACAATCCTGGTACGCCAAAGCTATTCACATGTGCTTACAACCCCCTGTACGCCTAAATCCAAGGAAACGGTTACTGCAATTGCCAGGCCAATCACAGGGAGCTCACCCACTACACAAAACCCTAGCACTCCTAGTTTGTCTATTATCCGGAAACAGTTGAAAGAGAAGGGATTATCAACAGATACCATAAATATTATAATGGCATCGTGGCGACAGAACACAGGAAAACAATACAATTGCTATCTCTTGAAATGGATATGTTTCTGCCAAGAAAATGACATCAAGATCGAACAGGCGGATGTTAACGACGGATTAAAATTCCTAACATATTTGTACAAACAAGGTGTAGGGTACAGTACCATTAACACAGCACGGTCAGCGTTATCCGCAGTAATAAATTTGGGTAATCCTCGAACTTTCGGAGAACACCCTTTAGTCACCCGGTTCCTCAAAGGAGTTTTTGAACTTAAACCATCGTTACTTCGGTATACCGTAGTTTGGGACGTGGGTGTAGTTCTTAGATATATGCAGTCGATGCCTACTATGCACGATATGACACTGGCCATGCTTGCAAAGAAACTAACGACACTCCTTGCACTCTTGACAGTGCAGAGATGCCAAACATTAAAAAATTTGGATCTAGCTTATATGCAGGAAACTGATAATCAGTTCATATTCACCATAAGAGAAAAACTCAAAACAACACGAACGGGTCAATACCTTGATCCAATTAAAATCACAAGCTATCCTGAAGATATTCGACTTTGTCCTGTAGCTCACCTCCGTTTTTACATCACCAAAACCTCATCAACACGTGAACATACCAAACTACTGCTTAGTTATGTCAAGCCGTACAAATCGGTCACAAGCTCCACGATTGGTCGCTGGGTGAAAAGTGTTATAAAAGACTCTGGAATCGACACTAAGGCTTTTTCGGCGCATAGTAGTCGAACAGCAGCATCTTCTTATAGTTTTTTATCGGGTCTACCATTGCAAGACATCCTTAAAGCTGAAGGTTGGTCGACAACTGGGACATTGCCAAGCACTACAATAAACCTATTGACTCAAACTTTGGGAGCAGTATACTTAACCATTTTAGTCATGCAAACACTTAATGACTCATTGTCAATTACACGATATATTCAACATTGAATAAACGTCTAAATGTATACAACTTTGTTGATAAATATGTGATAATACTGAATCGAGCAGGTCTTGATTCATGCAACAACACTCAACTTACTGACACTCACAGCTTTAAAGTCTCATGGTACTCCGTAGTGACGTAGACTGATGACGTATAGAATTTAAAAATTAAACAAGACTTACCTGTAAGTTGATGTTTGATTTTGATTCTATACGTCATCAGTCAGGAACGGAGGAGTAACATGCCCTCCCAGCGATGGGCTGTTTACCCTCCCTGTCCTCCTTCGTTCCTGTGTGAGTGTCGGTCAGTTCTTTACTTTAAATAATGGCTAGATAAGCATGCGCGCGTGCTTCTCATGTTACTCCTCCGTTCCTGACTGATGACGTATAGAATCAAAATCAAACATCAACTTACAGGTAAGTCTTGTTTGATTTTTAAATTTTACACGATAATTTCCTGTTTTGTTATCGGGAAAGATATTCGGAGATGCATTGCTAGGAAGCGTGAGGTAAAAATGTGTTCCACTCATTGTGAACGTAAGAGTATAAATAAAAGACACACGGCACAGACGCTGGTTTAAATCTTATTTATTTCAGAAGCAGGTACCCACGAATTAAACTTGTGGGGGTACCCTAACCATTTTACAAGATATTGTACATTGTTGCCTCTTCCACGTTTCTTCAGAATTTTTTCAACTTCGTAGACATCGTCACGTTTAGTAACCTTTTGCAATTCTTTATCGTAAAATGTTCCTTTCAGTTCCTAATCATCATAATCTTTGAGTTTATACACAGGTGGGTTGCGAGGTACTTGTTTGCTTACAGTAAAGATTTCTTTTGAGAAATTTGGCAAATACCCTTTTTCAAATTTACGTTTGATTTTACTAATTCTTACTTGATCGCCAATCTTAAACTTATACTTTACATTTTTCACACCGCTATGTTCGTCGTATAAAGTGTGCCATACTTTCTTTTCGTTTTCGACAGTAACATTTGCTGGCTTTGTTTTAATACTACGATGAACACTATTATTATAAGAGTACACTAAATCAAGCAGCATGTCAATGTATCGCATTGTTTTCTTGGCTGTAAAGTATCGCCACATCCTTGTCTTCAGAGTACGAATCAATCGTTCCACGATAGAGGCTTTCGTTTCATTATACGTGTTGTACAATTCTATGTCCTCCTCCTTCATCAACGCTTGAAAATGTCTGTTGAAAAACTCAGTTCCTTGATCCGTCATGATAAAAAGGTTTGCGTCCAGAAGACAAAATGATTTTAAAAGCTTCCACCAGAGAAGGACCTGTTTTATTTTTCAAAGGAACTACCCAAGCATACTTTGAAAAGACATCAATGCAAACTAAGAGATAGCGATAACCGTCGTTAAACCTCTTGCATACTTTGCATGTCTGCTAAATCCATTTGCCATTGTTGGTCAATACCACCCACGATCACATGGTTTCTTCTAAAATTGCAACAGACAGGTTTATGTAAAGTGTATGCATCTTGTAATGTCAGCCATTCTTTAATTTGTTTACGGCTCACTTTAAATTTTCCCTCCTTCACATCTTCGTACAAACAATTCACTCCACCATATCCTCCAGACCGTTTTGGATCGTAATAAACGCTATACAGGTAATCGTCCATGTTCAACTACCACACAGAGAATGAAAGAACATCTTAAATGATTAACACTTTTATTCTTGGACCTCGGCATTTTGAATACTGTTCCCATCATTTTGAACAGCAGGTTCATCACGGGGTTCATTTATCAACTGTACGCTTTCAACTGGTTTGTAGTTTTTGATGGTTTTACTATTGTATCCCATCTGCAAATGTCCCTCGAGATTGAGAACGTTGCGACCAACACTTATACCTATTCTAAACATTTTCTGTTGATCTTTGGATTTTTGCTAGCGGAGTGACCCATGTTTACACATTGACCTTTACTTTACTCTAAAGATAGCAGATTTCGTAGTATTATAAACCACACGTATAAAAGTTAACGTATAAGACATCTTCAATTTGTGAGAAGCTGTCAAACATTCTCTGATACTCGTCAAGTAAAGAGCTGTAGAAATGTCTGATCCTTCCGACATTGACAATAAAGAATTATTTCTTCATTATCGTCAGAAACGTATTGAAGATAAACATTTGAAAATTTACGCTGAAGAAATCGCGTCCATCATATCTCGGCTTGTTGTTGAAAACTGTAATGGATGCTTTATTGATCATCCTTCTCAAAGACAACATGACTGTCTCATGATGGAAAGGGATGAACAGTTATGTTTGTACTTTGACCATGCTTTGGAAAAGGTTTCAGAAGCAAATATCATGGAGGCTTTTACCAAAAGTTTGAACGATATTAAACCTAGTGTCAACGGCCTTGAAATGCTCAAGTATACATGTTATGACTGGAGATCTGTTTTTTGTACCGATCAGAGACTTTTAAGTCGTTGTGACGTGTAGTGCGTCGACTACATATCGAGAATTCCCTATAAAGATACTGCACCATCTCTAATTTTGATCACAATCGTTCGCCAGCGTCAGCAAAGCAGATCAAACTATTGGATAGCAAACAGGGGTGAATCTAAATCATTACTGCAAACTGAAGATCGAAAATAAATGGATTTTGTTTAAATAAATTTATTTCAACTGTATTCAAACTTTAACAATATTTAAACATATATTCCACTTTGTAATTTAAAATCCATAAGGTTATGTTTTGTAATCATCTATTATTTGGTAGTCCTTTTTCATGCGTTTGGTCACAATGTTTTTTGTCTTTGTGTCTCTGGTAATCTTGAATGGGATATCTACGGAAACGCGGCCGCTGACATTACATTTTGCATGAAGATACACCAATGCACGAATAACGTCAAAGTTCACTGTTTGCCTTGCAAGTGCAGTTTAGTGTGATCCCACGTATCTTTGTTTCCACTTTGTTCCTACTGGTCTGGTAACAGTAATTCTTAGGACCGCCCGATACGAATGTAGTAATATGACCTTCTTTCAACTCGTTTGTTAACTGGCCGAGATAAGGACCTAACGGTGGCTCTGGATCACCGGGTCTGCTGACGAATATCACAGAGTCCGTGTCGTAATATAGTACTCTTTCTTGCAAATCGTCCAACACCCTGTAAAGTTTGAGTCGTGCATAGGCGGTGGTAAAGGCTGCGATCACCACGTTGGTCTTTGCGTTTGGCGCGATGAAGTTCTCGTTGTTTTCGTAATGGATCTCGATCACTTCGTCACTTACGAAATTCGCATCGAGAACATTGATTTCATCCGAGGTCAGGTAGTCGAGAAACGTTTGCACGTCGCTGATCTGTTCCACTTTGGTCATATTAGGGCGTTGCGCAAATTTACCTAGGGGAAAAATCAGTCATAAATGTCTGGAAAAAAAACACATCATACCTAGAACAGAAAAATTGTTACGGGGGTACTAAGGGGTTCAGAATACTTACCCCAAAATGAGTTCAGCATCAACTTGGACAGTGCACGTAACCCGGGGTTATATTCGATTTTGTTTGGGTCTAGTCGTATACCTTCAACCTCAAAGTACTCGTCTACATATTGTCGTTTCTGTTCTTCCGAGGTGCAATCCTTCGGGTGGGTAACCACTGGCCTCCTGTTTGATCTTAAAGAAGGTGTTGACGTAGTCCTTGAACAGTTTGTCCGACTGCTGGGGGAAATGCCATACTTCGTGGAGTAGTTGGATTTGATAGCCTTTCTCCAGGGCTTTCTCCAATTCCACACTGCACCAGCTTCCTTGGATGGCTCTTTCATTGTCGGAATGGGTACAGGTAGTCTGGTTACACGTATCAGCGCAGGATTTGCACAGAGGGAACATCAACTTGCCCTGTGTACGATAGGGTAGGGCAGGATGGAAAAGACTTCGAGGTGGAAGTACCGTACATTTGATCAGTCCAAAATAAGACGAAACATCTTCGAAATTCTCGGTAATGATGCGAGGATGGCCAACAACTGCCTGAGTCATTTTGTTGCACCAGGGGTACAGCGAGGTAAAATCGACGTATCTGTAAGAAAGGGTACCCTCGTTGGATTCAATCTCAGATCTATTGGGGGTGCACTAACAACGTACCTTATTTTCTCATCTTCTTTACATTCGTCCACCAAAGAAAGCATCACGAGGTTCCAAAGGATCGACTAAGTCGTAAGTATCAAAGTACCGCTTCATGTCTACATCTTGTTCCAGTTCTCGCTTTATAGCACATTCCCACACTTCAACAACATGATAACCACGGTCTTTGCACAGGGTCTTTTCCACAGTGCTTTGTTGGAGTTCTTGCATGGTTTTACCATTCACGGTATTCACGGTATCTCGAGCATAACATTTCGTACATCCTATAAAAAATAAAATAAAACAATATTTGTTTTGCTTCTATTTGGGACGTCTATTGAAGGAATGAGAGCTTACCGTACCAAAAACAACCATTGATCTCGTACGCCGTGTTGGTTTCTTCATGAAAAAGATACTTATCGACACGTTTTTTTCCTGCATTACAAGCATGCTGAATGTAGAGGTCTTCCTTTTCAGCCTTATACGAGAGCCATGCCTTATACGAGAGCCATTTTAAAGCCAAGACGGATTGCTTGTCTTTGGGACGATAACCGTGAGGAGGGATGATGGCGATGGTATCTTCTTGGAGGAAATTCGTTCGAAACACCAGGTTGCAGGCCGATGCAATCGTAAGACATTTCTCAAACGGGTCGATATCGGTCACACCACGAAACAGTTCGCGAAATTCAAGACAGCAACGACGGAGAACATCCACATCAGATCGACAGTAAGGCAAAATTTCTTGTTGGAAATCTAATACGTAGTCGTTCTGTTTTAACTCGTTATGCCATTCCAAGAACTTTTCCTTCTCCTCAGGACTCATTCCATCAGGATGGTAAAATGGACTCGGAGGTAGCGGGCCAACATAGTTCTCGTTCTCCTTTCTGTTGAACAGGTGAGGGAAATAGCCTTTTACGAGTTCGTCCAGTCCAAATATTTAGGGAAAGTCAGCAAGTCTCATCGGTATGAAACTTAATGAATCAATGAATTTGATGTTGAACATAGGCACTGACAACGTGAGGACCTTTGCACCGCGCATGATGAGATCATACTTAACACCGTTCTCGCGTAGATATTGGAGAATGAAGTAAGAGTCATAACCTTGGAAGTTGTGTGCTAATACGATACAGTTCGCATGTTCCTTTGTGAATAACCATTCGCAAAACTCGTTTCGCGTATTGTCTCCTTGAAACACCCATTCGTCACCAGCTTCGTTCTGTATCACGCATAAGTTGGGTTCGTGATTCCCGTTTTCTTGGCGACATTCAAAATCGAAAAACAATAACTGATCATAACCACTTTCAGGCGTGTCACCCTCAGCTTCGTTATCGGACAAGTCTGCGTCTTCGACCGTGTTTCTCTCTTTCACGGGTTGCATGTAACACTGATGATTCTCGACGTGAACGTATTCTTTACATGTCGAACAACGCGTCAAGTCGCAGTGATGCTGATCAGGCCTCAATCTATCCCGCCTAAGAACCGTGTGACAATGAGTGCATTTAGCAAGAGAAGAACAAATTGATTTTGCGTTTCCTACCGTTTGTTTATGTCTATCGAAACACTCTTGACTTTTAAAAATGCGGTTGCAGTCAACACAGATTATCCATGAAACAATTGGACAATTTGGAAAATAGCAGTTTACATGCGTCAGGACACAGATGATCCGTAACGTGATCATACGCTTTTTTACAGGTATGACAATACCTTTTACGAGCAAAAAAGGCCGGCATACTAGTAATAACGTCCAAATGATTATTGTGCAAAAACAAATAAATCCTTTTCTCTTGTTCTACAGGTCCGGAAAAAATGATGGAATTTTGATGCTCTTTCGAAACAATATTTATTTGGTAATCAGTCAAATACGTTTGAAATTGTTTGACTTCGTCTAAACCGCAAACACCTGAAACTCCGGCTTTTTGGTGTAATTCACCAGCTAAACGACCTTGCATTGGTTTGTCAGCTTTGACTATATTTTTATACTGACTATCATTTTCAATTTTGGCTTTTGCGACAACTAAGGCTTGAGCTAAACATATTTCGTCTGTGTTTTGGATTCGAACAATTGACCTTTTGTTGATTAAATGCTTTTCCAAATTAATTTCACTGCGTTTTGTGCCGGTACCGCCATTGGGCATTTCAACATGAATAAGGTTAACATTGACAGAATCGTTTAGTCGAAATTCATGATTGGATTGAATCACACGCTCAATTTCAGCTAAAATACGCTCAGTCGTTAATTTAAGACGAAACATGAAAGGAAGAGAGATAGGGTATTCAAGCTGAGGCGACTGCAAAACAAAACGGACTTGATCGTGCATGGGAATGTCTTGCGTGATGGTATTCAATAAACTTTCAAATATCTCGTGAAGGCGTTCATGAAATTCAGAAAGTTCCAAATGTGCGAACGTATCCGTAAACTGAACAGAATAATCGACACCAGTCGTACGGAACTTTTTCACTTTTGTCACGGTAAAAAAGTTATTATCGCTAACCTCATTTGACGTGCTTGCACCGTCATCGTTCATCTCGTCGTTGGTTCTTTTTTGTCCATGACCAACCTGTAGCAAAGGGTCATCATATTGCCAGTCGCGATAGAAGCGCTCTCTTTCTTCGACCGACCATTGCCGTGTTAAATCATATAGCTGCGAATCCTCATTTATTTCCCAAAGTGGCTCATCATTATTCCAGTCAAGCAAAAACGATTGTCGTTGTTCAGGGGTCAAGGAATCGGAAACCAGGGCCGTAGCGAGGGGGGGTATTGGGGGGTGTTTCACCCCCCCAACATTTTTGAAATTGAGATATTCGGAAAATCGAATTACTCGTTCGGAAAACTACGGCAACGTAGGTTAAGCGAGACAGCAAAAAACTCATGTTAAGTTTATAGAACTTACAAAATAATATTCACAAGGATAACAAATCTATTTTTGTCGATTTACTGCATACGTACATCAGATAGATGACACCTTTTGGCTTTTGCTTTGCATACACGGATACATAATAAAATTTATCATTTCCGGATTTTAGACAGCCTTCACAAAACCACGGTTCCCGCAATCTGGCCAACGTAAATTTTGTACCTCTTCCACCATTGTAATTAGCTAAAATTCGTCATTTCGATACGTGCAAAACCCCTGTGGTGGTAACGCAAGAGTGAAGCTTGGGCGCTAAGTGCGCCGAATAATGTTAGGTTAGCGGTAATTTTCATCAGATGTGGGGTGCGCCATTTTTTCCGTTCAATAACTTTGTCGAGGAGATTAAGTTCGGTTGCTAGGGCTCCAACAAAGGTTGTGATGACGACTGCACTGCATCAGTAGCCATGTAAATTTGAAACACGTCTTTCTTGTTGGGATATATTATAGTTGTATTTTGTGCCACAATCCCTGATTACTGTAAAAAAATTATGATACCGTACCGTAGAATTAAATTGTTTATATTTCGCCTCTTTTTTATTGTTGAAAACTAAATTCCTACATCTGTAAACTGTCCAAGGAAATCTCTTAAAACTGCTCCCAGAATTAAAAATTACCCGGGGGAGCATGCCCCGGGACCCCCTAGATTGACGCGCCTTACGGCGCGTGCCTCCTCATATTCGGAAAAATAATTTGAGATTCGGAAATTTGGGACTTACACCCCCCCAACTTTCACATGCTAGCTACGGCCCTGTCGGAAACGTCCGCAGCAAGTCCCAGTCGTTGGTTTTCCATTCCCCATTCCAGCATACGACCAATTAATTCAGTTTTCTTTTCAAAAAGAAGACTCTTCTCGAACTCACTCAGACTTTCCAAAACCGTAAGCTCTGCGATAGTTTCACACTTGATAATTTTCGCAGCCAAATCCATATCTAAACAAAATGTTTTATTAAGTTATTTTCTATTACATACGTTAAATCATAATTTTGTTTAGACACCTACCTTTTAAAAGCAATCCTTCTCACGAAAAGAAATGTACTCTGTAAAGTTCTCTGTCAAAGCTGTGAAACGAATGATTTGTGTTGTTCAATAACCTCAAATTATATTCTCACACTTGATGTCCAATCATGCCATGCGTAGCTACGCTGTACACGCCATGCGTAGCTACGCTCATTATTGTTTATCATGCGTAGCTACGCTGTACACGCCATACGTGGTTTATCACGTGCGACCTCTGGACAACCTTAGCCTTTGCCTGACCTTGACCGTGCGAATCTGCTGCAAGATGGACAGAAAGCAGCGCGAGGCTGAAAGGACGAAAAAGAACTATTACAGGAAAAAAGAAGAGCTCGCCAAGTACAAGGAGTTTTACTCCTATGTACTTGAAACAAATCCGGGCATCGTCTTGGAATTCAAGGTGGCCAAACTGAGAAAAGAGTATGAGACCAGTCCTGCAGCAGAGGTGGCGGGTCAGAAAATGGTAGAGGAGTTATTTCAAGAACTTGAAAAATAGTTCTTGAACAGAAAAAAAAAACGGTTCTTGTAAGAACCATCAATTTTACAAAAGAATATAAACGAATGACTCGGATAATGTAATTCACACGACTCACTTGGCTTTTTTGCTCGGACGTTTGAGCACTATTTGAGCATGCATGAGCAAAAATGCGAAGACGCATGAGCATTCGCCATACCCCCTTTTTCACCCTTTTGAGCATTATGAGCAGATGAGAGATTGGACTACCTATGGAACTTTGATTGGTAGTTTCCATAACAACGCCTTTGAGTTTTAAGATTTCGAATTTCATGGCCAAGCGAGAGTACTATAGAAGTTTTATCACAAATTCAAACGCAGAGATACTCTGACACTATTTGTGAACACATTTCAAGCGGAAAGAGCCAACTAAGCGATCAAAATCGTCGAACACGTTATGTGTAGCTACGTGTACAGCGTAGGTTTCACATAAAAGCCGGTCGACTTGCGATACATCTGTATCGATCACTCATGATGGAGTGCAAAACAGCTGATATCGTGGCAATCATGGACATGGACGGCTATTCTATAAAGAACAGGTTTCTCTGCCAAGAACTGGGTCTGCTAAAGGTCGGCAATACCGATGCCTCATCTTTCTTTTTTGATATTGGACAGCGTTGGGACGAACTGACACCAAAAGACAAGAAGACGTGCAGCTTAGTCCAGAAAAAAATCCACAAGCTACCGTTTAATGTGCCGCGGGGCACCAAAGCATTTCGGAATTGGAGGCAATTGTAGAGAGTTTCTACCGCGATGTACAGTTAGATTCCGGCTCTACAATTGCCTACAAAGGGGGTCATTTCGAGAGGGACTTGTTGGCGGCAAACCTCAACATCCCTTCTTCAAATTTGGAATGCTTCGGTTGCCCCAAAGCCGAAAAACTTTTCGACCAGCTGGTCTCGTTGAAAACCTGCCGTAACCACCTATCAACACTGTGCAAAGGTAGAAGTGGAAGCCTTTGCAATGTGGCTGCAGCAATAAAGACAAGATACAAAATGGTTCTTTTAAGAACCACCAAATTTACAAAAGAATAGAAACGAATGACTCAATGTTACCCATATTAAAATTGTATTAAATCTCGGTTTACAGAACGAGCGTATACAAAATGGTTCTTTTAAGAACCACCAAATTTACAAAAGAATAGAAACGAATGACTCATAATGTTACCCATATTAAAATTGTATTAAATCTCGGTTTACAGAACGAGCGTAGCTACGCACGACGTATTTAGCGTAGCTACGCATGATGAATATTAATGAACGTAGCTACGCATGACGTGTACAGCGTAGCTACGCTTTAACGTGATTGGTTGGACATGTCCGAACATGAACGAGCTGAGAATATAAATTGAAAAGGACGGAGCAAACATCTCACAATACACATGCAGTTTAAGTTAGTGAGATGGAGTGTTTACATGGAAAACCTGCTTCTTGCTCCACAACGAAAAATGGTTCATTCTGGTTTTGTGGACAGAAACCTAGCTTCCGAGGACGACGGATATGTCTTTCAAAAAGCCCTGGTGATGTGGAGAAACACCAGCATGGAACAGCCTAAGTGTCAGGAACACCATAAACCGGCAAAGTTTCGTGTTGTGAAGGATCTGATGAAACCTACAATCGTTGCAAAAATTGTTGGGACACCTGTGCAGTTATACCCTCTCCTCCCCTTGCCGTTATCAACATTTGGGGCTAACTGTGGTAAAGTGAAGAGGCGCACAAGCCCAAACAAGCATCAACATTGAAATGGGGGGAGGGGGAAGGCAATGTAGCCCTTGCCGTACGTTTACTCATACCACAGAGGATACGTTGGTTTTTTTCGGCTGCCCCAACTAATTTATGCAACGATTGTCCGAGTTGGCCACGCACGTTTGATGGCAAACGTGCGTGCTGAACGAGTTTTTGGCGTATCGTTTTAATGAAAAAAAGTTTTGATTTGTTTCTTCTACGTTTATTTGCGGACAATGCTATTGGCCAATCATTTTTTGCGAATGAGCAAATTCTTTACGATCAATCCCATTCTTTTGTAGCAATGTATTTGCACAGTCAAGCCACTGCATGTTCGGGTTGCAGATACATTCGGCTTCCCCAAGTAAGTCCATGCGCGTTTTCATTGACTGAATTTGACTAGCCTTGGCATTTTCCATTTCCCAGGAGGTTGTAATCAATTCATTTACCACCTTTTTACACGGTTTACAATAAATTCGGCTAAGTCGGTTTTCCCTTCAGCTTTTTGCTCGTGCGCTAGAACCAAAAGGTCGCAAGATGTTTTAATGTTCCTTGTGATTATCAGTTGGGAAACGTCAAAGGTTTCAGGCGCTTGTTTGTCTTCTTGACCACACATTTCTCTGTGCCACAGGTTGTTTCCTCTTCACTTTCTCCGTCTTCATCACTAGTCACTGATTGATTTCCCTTAGTATTCATGTGGTGCGTTTGACGTAATTTCCTCTTCTTGTCAATCTTTGCTTGGTGGGCTTTACTGGTAGAGGGGCCATCGCTGTTCCATAAATTAGGATGGTGGTCACTGTGTACGGCATCTTTGTCCTCTTTCGTAACATATCTCCAGGCGGTATAGTAGTTTGCATGGACATTTGAAAAGTGGACAGAGAAAGTAGCCACCTTTGACATTTACTCAATTTTACGGACATATGATAGTGCACCCCAGACGATTTATGCGACTCCTTGGAGCAACACCAATGTAATATATCAACCGATGGCGATCGGAATGACTATTTTACAGCTTCAGCAAACGACTCCCTGGTTGGGAATCTCTTAGTGTTCGCTTGGCTGTAGGTAATAAGGTACACTTGTCTAACTTCGCGACGCCCGACTTCTTCAGTTTGTGAATTACACGAAGAGTCACTGTCACTTCGATACGTGGCTATAGCATCCATATTCGAATCAAGATATAGAGTGACAGAGCATTAAAATGCTCCCCAGAGGTAATATGCAAACGCAAAAAATGATTGGCCAATAGCATTGTCTGCAAATAAACGTAGAAGAAACAAATCAAAACTTTTTTTCATTAAAACGATACGCCAAAAACTCGTTCAGCACGCACGTTTGCCATCAAACGTGCGTGGCCAACTCATACCACAGAGGATACCTTGGTTTTTTCCGGCTGTCCCAACTAATTTATGCAACGATTGTAGTTACGGTAGACCGTACTTTACGTGCGCAGCTCGTGAAAATCCGTGTTCCATATGGATGTGGGCTGACGAAAATCAAGTCGAGAAACCGAATTGCCATCACGGACAGCAAAGCTCCATGAAGAAAGTGAAAAAGGAGGGTTCTAACAAAGGTCGAATGTTCTTTTGCTGTTCAAATGAAACGTCGTGTGATTATTTTCAATGGGCACCTGAAGAACCAACAAAGTCGTCCCGTGTTGAGGATCCTTTCATACCGTTATTCTACAACAGCCTTTATTCTCAACAGAACTGAAATATTTATAGAACAAACACTGAAACATTTATAGAACAAACAGTTTAAACACATATTATATATATATATATATATATATAATATGTGTTTAAACGCTCTATAATATATGTAGTTAGATATCGCTCTATGACCTTTAGGTCATATTGAGCACTCTACAGGATGAAAATCATTGTCGCTTATGCATTGTGCGTACGCTCACTGCTCGCAGTTTGAGCACTCCGGCATGGTTTTTGATGTCCCACATTTGTGTGGCATCAAGGGTGACTGTAAATAGCAGTTACCTTCATCCTGCTCATCAGCACTACACTGATGAGGCCCAAAAGGCCGAAACGGTACCTTCTGTAGTTATATATATATATATATATATATATATATATATATATATATATATATTTTGTATTATGAGAAAAAAATATTATTTTTTTATAAATGAAACGTTTCAATCTGTTGTAAACTCAATATTGTGTGTTTTGATTTGTGCTTGACCATAAAAATGCGGGAAGTTTTACGCAGTACACATGCGTAGCTACGCTAAATACGTCATGCGTAGCTACCGAGACGGCATTTTACTTCCGGCGAGAAAAAACGATAACGTCAGATGGCGGGAAAAAATATGACGTCATTGTCGGCATCCCTTTGGGCGCTATATGGGGGGGGGGGGGGTTAAACTACTTACGTCGTTGTCGTTACAGGATGAATCTAAGTATCCGGCTTTTTTGACGTTAATTCCAATTTGTTTGTAATCGATAACTTTGTTTCCAAACTTATCTTTCAATCACATATAAGTCCTCCATAAGCAAATTGCATTATGCAGAAGAGATAAACTCTCAGAGTTGTCTTTAAATTTATCACTTAAAAAGTATATATGGTCATTCTCAGCTGACATATCATGGTAGAGTTCTTCTAGTAGAGACTGAATATCGCACGCAATCTTCCTTACTGTTTCATCTTGCATGGTGTTTATGTTCCATTTTTTTTGTTCGTTGGCTTCTGCTGCATTATCAGAATCGTTAATTCCAAATGTTTCCAATCTAACGTATCCATCTTCATCAACGTTTTGTTCATTATCTTGAACTTGGTAACCATAAGACAGCTGCGGATCGAACATTTTCGAAGCATCGGCTTCATACTTGCTAGACTAGAAAATAGCCTAAAACATCTAGTATATGCCAACAAGTGGCCAATTTTATTGGTTGATAAAAATTCGTTTAAATGTCTGTTTAAACGCTCGTTCCTGTTTGTTCCACATCCTTTTTGAATGTGTAGTTTAATATTTCTTATCTCCTTCAAAGGCATTTGGGTTCAAGACTTTGTTTCCATCATCGTACGTTACGTTTTCCCACTTCTCGAATTTTTCAATATTTTGAAATATCACTTGTTTTGTTGGAGTATCTGCCATTCTTTTTTGCCAAGATCGGTTGTATCACGAAAAACAAGAGAGTAATCACGGGCAAGCTGGGCGTGGTATTGTTTCCGTTTTGGGATAGAGGTGGTGAAGCGTTGTACTGCATGAAAAATGTCCAATTTTACTGGTACCCCTGGAAACACTGCTTCGAACTTTTGTGGCCCATTTACGACAAGTGTCAGTAAAAATTCCTTTCAGCTGTTTTTTCTGTTGTGAGAAACGCACGGCGAGTAAAGTGTCAAGTAAAGTGTCAAGTTTCATTCGAAGGCTCATAAGACTAATTAGAACTGCTTTTATAGGAGTATTATAAATGTTTTGTATATATTCTAATATTTTACCCCTTTCTACATTTAATTGATACTGATATTTAACGACCTTAATCTCTTTTGTAAACATATTGCAATTCACGGTTCACCGTGCGATGATATGTATTTTTTAATAAAACCATTATTATATTATATTTACGTGGAATCAACAAATCTTTTTAAGGTAGATGCTGAACCATTGGCAAAAGAAACAGACAATGGTATTTCCTATGTATTATGCCACAATAAATCTTTAGACATCATTGATGCCTGTAGTTGCGCAGGGTCATGTGCGATGGCATGTTGTGCTCAAGTGTGCAGTGCTTGAAAGATCCTTGGTGAAAGCACAGCTTATTCAACAACGAGTTAACTGCAGTTAGACATTATATAGATATAATTAATGTTTTGTAAAATTGTCTATAGCCATTTAGAATTAGTTTTTACAATTTTCAAATATTCAATATCGATATATCAAAGAACATTTAGTCCTCGGCATGTCAAAAACCACTAGGTCATAGAGATCTATAAGGTTATCAGATTTTAACATGAATAGTTAAGTGAAAGCATGCTACAAATGCCTTTTAATTGTTGTTTTTATATTTTATTATATTTTGCTAGAAGTCATGATGATATTGTAAAATACTTGTAAATTTTGCAGTTTTGTAATTAAATTGTAATGTCACGAAAAAATATTGTCTTTTTAAAAATGTTGTCATAATTTTTTGCTGTTGAGAAGATTTGTGCTATTTTTCTAATAAATTACAACTCAACTTAGCAATAATGGGCATTTTCATGCTCCATTGTCTGGATAATTGACCGATATATTTTATTTGACTAATTTGTCTTTTTTGACATTGTGTTGCTGGTTGTATTGTTCGGATTAAGACACGGTATTGTATACTTACGCTTTTATCATCTAATTTTTTTATGATGCAAAAAATTACTTTTTTTATGATGCAAAAAATTACTTTTTTCAGTATTTTTTTCTCAACAGCGCTGCATTTCTAGCAATAATTTGCCTATGATGTAAATATCTGCCTGTTTTCTCGTAAATAGAATATCCCAATCTATAGTAGACACTGTTATAAATAATATGGTGAAATATTGCATTTATACCAGTATATTTGTAGCAACGTACATGCATCCAATGTAAATGTTTTGAACTACAATCATGAATAATTAGAACATACATGTATTTGGGAAATACAATATTCCACTCAGTAATTTAATGATTTTTTTAAGAATGGAAGTTAGATTTGCTAGTAATACACATGTGATATGGAAACACAAATGTTGGGCTTCGACAAATTTTGAATTGACATGATAGAGCGTTAATTGGTATACTTTTGCCTCAACAAATGCAACAATGTTGTCAACAAGTATTATAAAAGTACATGCTTGTATAAAATTTATCATCTTTTTTCTTGGTCGTTTTTAAATCTAAACAAACTTTTAGGAACTACTCAATGCAGAACAAACCACTTTTGTTAGTGTAATAAGTATTTATATTTTCTGATCGTCCATTATATTGCATTAGCAGACTCGGCCACTTGTTTTCTCCAGTTTTTTTGCAAGAGCATTACGAACAATAATTCCTGACCTCACATCTCATTTGGAGTAGTACCCTTATTTCAACCCTTGGACGTTTGCCATTAGTAAAGGGGTCCAATGTTAAGCCCTATTTCATTGAGATGGTGTCTCCCAGTTCAATACAAACAAAATGGGTGCTGTCACATTTTCTCAACAAAACTCTCCATCTGCTCTTTAGCTGACCAAAAGCACCTTCTGTCACCATCCTTGTCCTACTTAGCCTATAGTTAAAGTATCTTTGCTGCATTTGTGTAGGCTTCATCAACCTTGGATTCGAAGGGAATACAGAGTCTCCAAGGACCAGTGGTGGCACATTGGCACCATTCACATCCTGTCCAATACATGGGATACGGTTGTTTTCTGTTATCTCTTTCCAAAGCTGGGTCGATTGTAATATGATTGAATCATATGAGTTACCTGGAAACCCACATGATCCCGACATAAAACGGTAATTTGAATCAACCATCACCATCACTGAATAAATTTTTTTGAAATTGTGATACTCCTTTCGAGCATCTGCTCCTTCTGGAGGACATTTAATCGGTATATGACAGCCATCTAGTGCACACCATGGTCCATGACACCAGCAATAGGGAAACTGCCAAAGTTCTTCCATATCAACGATTTTTCTTTTGAAATCTTCATCGCATTTTGGCATATGGCAGTTAACTAATTTTTCCCACATGTTGACAATTGCAACTTCATTGGCAATGGTGCAAACGGTAGATTCCTGTCATTTCGGCTATTGTATAAAAATAGTTACCCCTACTCAAGTGGTACAAACCAATTGCCAATACATTCGGGAATAATCGACTCTTCTGTTAACGACTTTCGCTGTAAAGTATGCTTGATTCGGTGAAGTATGAACCTAAATGCTGCTCTGGATACTATGAATGTGGTTGCTTCCTCGGGTTGCAGACAGAATATCGTTGCATTGAATTATAAGGTTTAGGAGTTGGTTTAGTATTTCAGGGTTAGGACTAAAGTTTTTTATTTGGGTTATGGTTAGGATTTTTGTTCTTGTAAAGTTTCTGAATCCTGGGAAAATAACTGTCTGAATCAAATCACATTTGGGTCGACCTAAATAGTAAATAAGATCGGTTCAAGTGAGGTTCGACGTTTGAACCGAGCTTAGTGTAGACCGATTGCAAAACTCCCTGAAAGCGAGGCTTTTCGGTGGTTACCGTTGCTAGGGCCCGATTCACGTTTGTTCATTGGTCATTGTTATATGTCAGACAATTTTCACCTAATAAAATATCGTGAATCGGGCCCTAGCAACGGTAACCAACGAGAAGCCTCGCTTCCAGGGCGTTTTGCAATCGGTCAATTGAAACTCTTATTTATCCAAAACTAATTGTATAAATATCTAAGGTTCATTGTAATTAATGAGCAATAAATCAATACAACAAAATGTATAAAATATAGCCAGTACACAGTCCCAAGACGGAAAACGGCCAATCACACAGACCACAAAATGGAAAGCAAAATCCCTTCTCGGCCATGTAGACTTAACCTAATTTAATTAAACACATGAGTGCTGTTAGTTGTGTGTGTTAGGGGATAATTAGACTGTATCTATCGAATGTGATCGATGTTCGATGACAATGGAAAAAGGCCATGTAATTCGTGTATACGGACATTGAGAGATATTGTGGATATGAAATTTGAGACCCTCAGTTGATTATTTAACCATGCTATCAAAGCATATAATGTGCAAACGTGAAGGGTAATTTAGATTATTTGAAGGAATTGCTATTGGGTGACTTGAACACAATCGCTGGTCGAATATCTAGCAAAAGGCCTGGCTGCGCTAAAGGGTTCGGTATATGTGACGAATCATTCTCTACGTTGTCCTGACGATTTTGTGCTATCAATATTAACAGTCTGAATGTTCCGTGTCATCACGGTGTCAGTCGACACTACGTTAGGTGCAAGAACACCATTTCGGAGAAGCGGCACAGAGCGAAACTCCTATCTTGAATGCCAGATTGTGTCGATATATCTGTTTAAAATTTTTCAATCACACTACTATATAATTCGTAACATTTCATAACTTAAAACGTTTAGCTAAGAGAATAGCAGTATATTATTGTATCACTAAACGTGATCTGTATTATGTATTTGACAAGACTAACATACGTTTCTTATATAAATCAGCTAACCAACCAGGTTAAAACCCATGTTAGTGGGGAGATTAGGCGACCAGACAGGGCCGACAGGCTGCTGCGCCCAAATCCCAGTCCACACAGGAAACCCCAGCTCAAACTTTTCCTCGACCCAGTAATTCTTTGCTTCGAGAGCGCGGCCGCATCGTCGTTTTGCATTTGTTATTTAATATTTTGTTTGAATAAAATAATAACCACACCAGTGCAGACAAACGGCTTGTACCGTCTGTCCCCACGCACCATTTGTCCCCACGCACCATTTCAAACGTTTATTCATAAAACTGCATCTAAATTAAAACTGCATCTAAATTGTATAGCTGTATATGTATGTACATGTACAGTATCAAATCTGATTTATACAGGACAGTTAGTATTTATTAAATACTACAGCAGTCTTTAAGTCTTATTGACATTGTTATTTTGGAGTTCAACGCCATATAACCTAG
Organism: Chrysogorgia sp. JL179-B06; assembly: GCA_035772405.1. Taxonomy (NCBI): domain Eukaryota; kingdom Metazoa; phylum Cnidaria; class Anthozoa; order Scleralcyonacea; family Chrysogorgiidae; genus Chrysogorgia; species Chrysogorgia sp. JL179-B06. Next base: position 1,635,026 of record JAYKKM010000095.1, on the reverse strand, counting down.
CGCCTATTATAATACTGCGTACACCATTTACACAGTTTGTCTTTTATAAGCTACCCAAAGGCATTTAATATTTGACCACTTTTACTTTGACATTCTTGTTATTGCTCTACATTTTGCTTGAAGTGTATTTTGCTTGGTTTTCAGGTACAATTATATTCTTTTAAATTGACAAAGATGATCCAGTGCATCTCCAGACATCATAGACGGATTTTCATATTTTTTACTGGGGTGGTGCCATAAATTTTAGGGGGGTGAGCAGGTGAGCAACACAAAGCGTCACCAAACGAAGGTGAGGTCTAGACTCTTGGACTCTAGGGGTAGAGCCGCGAGAAGGAGGCTAGAGAGTATAAAACAAAGTACCCCAGGAAAAATTTTTAGCTTTCTAAAAGATTTCTAGCCTCGCAAAAAACTAAGTTTTTTTGAAGTTGTCAAATCAATGAATTTGGCATTTCCGTTGAGAGAGTTAAAATTAAATGAACCTGTAAACTGTAAAGTGTAAACCCAACACAAAAACGGGTTTAGTGGTTTACTTTTATAAAATCATTGTGTTGTACTGTTGTTTGAATCCGAGTACAATTTATGGCGCGCTACTCGAATACTAATTCTAAAGACCTTCAAAAGGTTTCTAAGATCAATAATCAAGTTTTCGTCCATTTTTACTTTATCTTAAATGCAGTCTCAATTCTCAAAGCGTCTCTTGGTTATCAGCTATATTGTGAGGCGAGTACAACATCATTCGATCCCGCATAAAAAAGCTAGTAAAAATCTCTATTCAGAGGAGAAATTTCATGAGGCTGCAAAAAATCGAAAATATATATTGGCAATTGAATTTCATAAATTTTACATGTGTTAAACGGCTTAAACCACGGGTTACGTCGAGGGTTACTTAAAACGCGCATGATTTTCATTGACCAAATGACCATAGGGCAAAGGTTGAAGTCTGCCTTGTGCGCATCTTCTTTGCGCATAACAAAAACGTGTCAGAAATTGTCGGAAATCGCTCGGTTGCTATAATCCGCCATTACGAGAGGAGATCGTATCGTTAAGAATTCTTTAATTTTCTCGTTTCTTTACGTTATATTTTGTGTTAAACTTTGTAAAGCAATACTTATTATCAACTTCAAAAGCAAAGGGCTATGCGAAGGATGATCTAAGCTGAGGTAATAGAGTTTTAAAGCTTTATATTGCTCCAATAAACCAGGAGCGATTAGTTTCAGAATGTTACGTTTATTTTTTATCATCAACACTCTGCATGTTCGAGTGGACTATTTAGTTATTATGCCGAAAATTGGGGGGGTTGAAATTTTTTTTGGAGGGGTGAACAGTTTGTTTGGGGGGGGTGAAAACTGATATTTGGGGGGGGGTGGCACCCCCCTGCACCCCCCAGAAAATCCGTCTATGCCAGACATTGTCGTAGCACATAAAGAATGAATCCTAATTGGACACAACAATGTATATTAATTTGGTTTAGACTCCCAGCAATTGAAGAAAACACCTGTACTAATCTGTGTATATAATTATATAGTGTATGTTGAGGTAACAAAACAAAATAAAGTGAATTTGTACATTTGTGTGATGTCTTTCTATTAAAATGTTTGTACAGTATACATAGTGTTCATTTGTGGCAAGATGTACTGTAGGTGCACAGCTGGGTATTACAAAATATGGAATGGGTTTGAGTAATGAGAACATGTATTTCTACTAAATAATGACATCCTTCAAATTATCTCACTAGGCCCTCAAGAATTTTACTGTCAGACTATGAATGCAAGAATGTTTTACTTGTTGAACTGGGTTGATTGACTGATCTGCTTCCTGCAAGTTCTAACTTATTTATCAACATTTAATGTCATTATTCAAGGTACAGGTGAACCCCTATTAAGCGGCCACCCTCGGAACTAGCAAGTGGCCGCTTAATAGGGGTTGGCCGCTTAATAGGGATTTGTCAAAATTAGCATGAAGGATTGTGAAAACATCACTTTATTTGAATACGGACACGTTTGAAGGATTGTGACAACTGTTACACACAAATACACAATACATATTCAGAGTTTCTTATTATTACAACAAAAATAACTGCTATTATTACGGTCTTCTTACTATTAAAAGTGCATATATTAAATTTTGGGTGGTCGTTCAATAGGGGTAAAAACAAAAGTAGAACTCATCGGGACGGCCAAAAAGTGGCCGTGGTTGCTTGCGATAGAGGTGGCGTGGCCACTTAATAGGGGTTTCATTTACAATATACTGACAATAGTTTCGGGACTTTGATACCTGGCCGCTTAATAGGGAGTGGCCGCTTAAAAGGTGGCCGCGCTTAATAGGGTTCGACTGTAGTTACTTGACAAATTAATAAGACAGCAAATCTAATCAATCAGGCAACCATTTGAAGTCATCAAATTTGAAAGGAAGCAAAATCATAAATCATTGTTCAGCAACAGAGTACCTATTAGCATAAATTTGACCTCATGAACAGCCGTTAGGACTTAGGAAGGATAATCGGTCCAAAATCATCAGGGCCGTCGCTAGGGTGGGGGGGGGGCGGGTGTGACACCCCCCATTCTTCATCGAGTCGGCAAATTTGAGTCTATACTATATATATATTTGCAAATATTATTGTGCAATTTGTCGAATCTCCTAATCACTCGGCAAAATTACCCCTTGCACCCCCCCCCCCCCCTCCAGGATTTATAAAATAATGTCAACATTCGAAGTTTGATTGTTGTAATAGGCGGTCATTGCTAAAACATTAACGCCAAAGCGATCTATAAGAACACGATTTTCCTCTCCTGCAAGACGTGTTTATAATATCGTATTAATCCGACCATATTTATGTTGATAATTGATCACGTGACCCTCCACTGTACAAAATTAATATTTAATAAAATCAGAAAAACATATGTACAACATTAATCAAAAACCGTTTGCATAATCCGTCGCTTTTGAATGAAAATTAACGCTTAATGTGTGGCTCTTATATTAGTTGCGCAGAAAGGACTGGACCCAGGCATTGATACACCTGAGGACCACACACAGGCTATTTGTGATAAGGAAACTGTATTTGGGAATAGTGGTGAAATACTCGTACATCAACCAAGACATATGAAGATCACTGGGCCATGAGAAATTCGTTATCATTGCTAAGAAACTGAGAATATGGATGTGTCCAAATATAGAGCTTTTAAGCTCAAGCAACGACTGAGAAAAAGCTATCACCAACTTGTATTCTGTATGCCAAAAGTGAGAAAAGTGAGATAGTATATGTGGAGAATTTAGAATTTAGACCTGTTTCGAACAGAAACAGGTGGGAACACTAAAATCAACAAGTTAGAAATTCTATACAATGCAGCATTAATTCTTCGACAAAAGGACCAAGAAATTCGGGTTGCCACGTACCTATATGAACACGTTTTGTGATTGGTTGATTAAAACAATATTCGTATTGTGCCATGAAACTGCACTAGCAGTTGCATATATCCAATGACTCTGCTGTTCCTCCAGGTTTTATCAGTAATGTCCCAACTACTCTTGAATGGGATAATTAACACTTATTTATTGGGACCAAGGGAAACAGTATGTTTTGTGGTACCGAGACCATTGATGTTGATGGTCAAGAGACCACAAAACATACTGCTTTTCCAAGGTCCCAGTAAATAAGTGCTTGATTATCATACCAAATGTCAAAGGAATAAAACGTAAAGACATGAAATATTTTATTCTTCAAACATTAAATTAAACACAATTAGGTGAAAGGAAGAGTTCATTCCAAAGATCGCATTTTCACGTGGTATTTCACGTGATTTTTTTGCATTATTGACGGTCGACAACATATTATTGCCCTCAGAGCTATTGCAGGGAAACAGCTAAATTTCGTCACTTTGACGTGATACACTCTTGACCAATGACATAATAGAAAAAGGGAACTTTGACACTTGGTATATAATAATGATGATTTATCAGAAGAAACTAGATCTGGAATGGAGACAACTCACATAACTGGAGGCATTGTCATTCAAAGGGAACAAATGACAAATAGTGATTTAGAGAGAAGATAGAGCATTCCAAGGTTGAGATCACTCCCTGCATCATGAAAGGATATTGATCCCTATTTTCTTGGGAAACGAAAAACTGCTAACTTTGAACGATGCCACACAATGAGAAGGCATGTTTGAATTTCGCGGCGATAAAGAAATTGCACGGTTCTTTACACCATTTAGGTTTTGAGTTACATAACTGGAAAAAGCACGAGTTTTTATTATATCACAAATAGTCAAGAAATTTCTTAAACCTCTCTGCAAAGTTGTTCTGTAACTCCATCAAAATTCATATAAAAACATGACGATATTAGAGTTTTTCGAAATATTTCCATATTCGTCTGCCATTGTTTTGCCTGACTCAGCACTTTTCCCTGTGCGCGCGTGCGCAGTGCGTGCCCGGTAATCACGCGCATGCGTAGTTGCCACGAAAACAATGGCGGATCATAGAATTTGGAAGGGCGAATACACCAAACTTCGGAGGGTTTTTATTTCAATTTGTGCAACTTTATTGCTGGGGCAGCAGTGGATTCTGATAATCCCTTTGGTGAGGGGTAATATGAATGAATAGCAAAGTGCACAGCTGACGTCAGTATTCGTGTTTGTCTTAGTCTATAATTTATTCTTGTGTTACGTGACACGCTTTTATAACACAACAAGAAGTGTGACTTCAACTATTTGACTTTTAATACTGTTTATTTATAAACAATGAACTTAAGGTAGATATTAAAATGTCTATAAAGATTAAAGACTAAACTAAACAGTTCAGAACTTATCTGTCTGTACACAACAACAGTCAATAGGAGATTCCGACAACAGGTTAACAATCCATATGGCTTCACTTTGGAAGGAATAATAACGACCAGCGGCAGCGAACTCCACGACTGATTTTGTAACCACTTTGATACATATAGTTCACTCTCATACATATGCATGACTGAGAATTGTATGATCGTTACTTATATAGTTTCTAGAGTGTATAATTATAGTAACATACTTCATTCTATTTATAATGTATTTACGTAACTACTAAATGACATCATATAGCTGAGTCATGCTAAGTCATACATGTAAGTACTTGTTAACTCGGGTTACAAGTGTTTATTTCCTATACTAAACGTTTCAAATGTTCAGTGATCAAATAACGTCTAGTTAATTAATGTCTCTAGATAGACATATCCGTAACACTTGCATCTCCAACAATAGAAAATTGATATTTAGAAATCCCCCTTGAGATTCAAATATGGTTTGTTTGTCTGAGTTTTGGTCTACAAATAGTAATTGTGCGCTTCGCTATTGATACTTCAATTTCCAAACACAAATTTAGGTTTGGAAACCTTAGACTTGAATCTGATTAATGGTGATTTTGCACAGGTATTCATCAACTGTTGCTGGATGACCATTCACCTTCTGATTGGAAGTTTTAAGTGAAATTGAACAACAACACCAATTACTTTGACAATAAATGGATAACTCAATTAGTTTTTGCGCAAACAAAACACAGAAAAGAACGACCGCGTGAAACAAATACAATTGTTGCACTGTGTCGTACTAATGAGAAATTATGCACCTGTAAAGGTTAAGCCCCAGAGGGTTAGTATCGGGCATAAGTGGGGCACTTGATTGTGTTCTCTCGCCCCACCGTCGGGAATTTGATCGTTATTCTTGGCACGAGGGTGGGGCAATTTGATCTCACAAAAGGATCGCGCAATAGGTATGGATAATTGTTAATTATCTTTGAACATAATAAATCATGTCTTGTGTTAATTTTGGACATTTTACACACTAAACAGCGTGTTTGTTAGCGTTTATGCAGTTTTTTCGACCTCTAAAGTTTCCATTTTCTTAGTGTAGTTCGTTTATATTATTGAACATTTGTTTTAAAAGGAATCATGAAAGGACTATTTTGCCTCTAAGGTAATCCCCACGTGGGGATATTTGATTAAATTTGACAGATATTTTTGCCCGATAGTGGGGCATTTGATCGAAAATTTGCATGAAAAATCAAATGCGCCACATATTCCCAATACCACCCGTCTGGGGGTGCATTACTAGTGTTGCGCACTACAAAGAAGTTATATATACTTGGGTTCAAAACAGACTTAAAATACAATAGAACATTAATGAACTTACCGTCTTATCACTGTTGCTTTCTTGAACTCTCCTGTTGTTCATGCAGCATCCAGTGAGTCTTCTCCATGGCATGCACTTGAGCAAAAAACAATTATGCCAGCACGACAGTACAAGACAGTGGCCGCGACATGTACATGTAGTAATATTATCTACGTTAGGCAATGCCGCGACCTCTATCTGACTCCTTTCATCAAACTCGTCAAGCATGAAGCTCTCTTCCAGTTCGTCCACCATGACGGCAACAATGAATCGGGTGAGGTTTTCAAACGAGAGATACTTCATGTTATGCAGATGTAGCATAAGTTATGTTATAGTTTGAATAACTATGTCACGTTTGTACAAAAGTATGTTGTAAAGTCTCGCGCGTAACATTTGATGTGAGCTTGTATTGACAGTTGCCTTTTTACCCAGTCGTTGATCTTAGACGGTGTTTACTCAAAGCTAAGAGTTATACTTAAAATAAAGTTGATTATTTTACAAGGGTGGCAGCAGTGGGATAAAGTAGTAATTATATATATATATATATTCAATGTGTGTGGGACTGGACCGAGCTCTAAGCCAATCAGAATCAAGAATGATTTGAATTCCAGTCCCATATTTCCAGGGGGGTTGAATATTTTTAAGGTGTGGTCACCCTGTAAAGAGCAACCAGTGATCAAATCAGGGGGATATGCAACTGGTCGTATACAAGAGGTTTTTAGTGAATTTTGTATATATTTATCTCATGAAACCCTGGTGTTGTTTTACGACCAGAGATGAGGAAGGTCAATCAAGGTGATCGTAAAATTCAAATATTTCATGAGATATCAAAAAGTAAAAAAAAACAACTTTGAGTATAAAACGACCATCATACCTCACCCGATGTGATTTATACTTACACGTGCCATCCAAAAAAACTTCATTTTTTATTTGAGAGAGTTGTAATGTTGAAATAAAAATAATCAAGAACCAAAAAATTGATTATAGAATTAATCATAGAAATTTCCGTCATGGAGCTCTTACCTCGACGCCATCTTATGGCCGAATGACTGATATTCCCTAGTTACGGTATTTTTAAAAATGATATTTTATCAAAATATTTTTAGATGTCTCAAAAAATTATTTGGTGTTTTTAAATAGATGAAATATATTTTTTTTAAAAATAGATGAAATGTACTTTAACACATTTAATAAATAACTTAAATAAATAACACACACAATAAAAAACTTTTTTTTGAAAACAAAATTCTCTATTTTTTTTATTAATCTAAATACATTTCTTTATTAATAGAACTAGGTATGGAATCATCAGTTATCATTATTGTTATATATTTTAGCGGACAAAGAATTTCCCCGTCTACCGCTTCTAAATATAATTTATACATGGTAGCTTACCCAAGGGAGAGTATATACAGTTTCGTAAAATATATTTTTGATTTGGAAAATTCTGTTGAAGAGTATAAAGATCATAGTGTGGAAATATACTGTTTTTTTTATAGTGTTTAACATCTTTCTATTAAATACTTCTTCCTCCTTTACTTTTTCATCATCTTCATCACTACCCAAATTTGCCTTCAAACTATCTTCACTATCAGAATCACCATTATCCTGAATGGGTTTGAAGTCATCGAAATTAAACTCTTTGGAAGACCTATATGAGGGGGGTTCTCCATAGGAAGCTTCGGTCATTATTTCTTCTTTCATATCCATTTTTTCTTTCGTAGCCTTTTTTTTTTTCTTAAACTAAGTTTGTAGATATGTTGGGTTGTTACAACGTTTTATATAAGTACGTGTTTAAAATGGAAAAAAAAATAGTTTCAGCTTATTTATATGAAAGTTTTATGAGAAAATTTTTTTTTCATTTGTAAAAAACCTAGGGTATAAAAACTGATATCATAAAAATCATGATCAAAATCATGGCAGAATCAGATGTTGAAGTAATAAATATTTTATATCTTAAAATGTATAAGGATGCTGATTTATTTTGTGATTGCAAGGATTCTAAGTTTTATGCTGTGGTTTATTTGAAAGAGGATTTTATTCATTTTGGTAAAGATCGTCGAGCGTTAGTAGTAAAAGATCTCAATCCAGAATCATATCTCAATACGGAACGGGGAATATCTTCAAATTATTTGCTTGCAATAGTTGATCGAAATACCGCAATCAATTTGCAAGAAGAAGTATATTTCGATTCAACTTTTACATTACGAGATATCTCCACGAACGTTTGAAAAAAGAAAAAACAAGATGCTCGAAAAGTTTTGTTCACATTGTGATATAGAAGTTGATTTCTTATTTGAATTTGAAATGCATTTTACATGTAGAACATGTCATGTTGATGAACATTACTGTAGAACTTGTAAAAGAAAATACACTAGAACAATTTTTAGTAAATTGATAAATAAATGTTATTGTGACGATAGATTAGCAAGATGGAGGCAAAGATATATATATGATGAAGATAACAAGAAAAATGCAAAAATACAAAAGTGTGATTGTTGTAAATAAACGTTTTAATACACAATAAAAACTTTTTTTTATACAAGAGAAGGAATTATGTCTTCGTCAGTTTTTATAAACTTAACATTTTTATGCAAAAGATGAGGAACATCTTCCTCTGATAATATTTTTATTGTTTTTCCAGATTCTCCATGATTGATAACCTTCAGGGTTACTTCATACGGGTGTTGTTTCACACCATTTGTTTTTATTACAGAACATTGTTTTGTTTCAAATATTGTAACAGGTTTGCAATCCTCCACAAAATATATATATTCAGGATATTCTTTAAGAAGATATTCATATGAAAAATAGCGCTGAAAAGTATTTTTGGATCTGTCAAAAAAAGTTATACTATAATAATGTAATACGGACATTGTTTTTTTTCAGTAATGATAAAGTTTTTATTTTAAACATCTTATATATAATATTATATATTTGTCTCAGAAAAAGATATATTTAAAAAAAAAATCAAAAACAGACATAACAGTATAAATAGACGGGTTTTTCGTTTTTTTTATAAAGCATTGCTTGTCGTACTTCAGTTAACAAAAAAATGAAGTGTAGGAGTTGTATAAAAAAAGCGAAAACGAAAATAAAAAAACGAATACGAAAACGACGACGTTCTAAAAAAAAATTCAAAAAGGATGGAAAAAAGATCATCCGAATTATAATCATAAGTTTTATGAATTTTGGAAATGGTAGACGATGTATTAAAAATATTTTTATTAATCCAGATAAGTTTTTTTCCATCTTTGTATTCTATCATCACATTCACATAGATCAACTATTTTACTATAGATAAGTCGTCCGTAATTCTGTTTACAAAAAAAACAATGATGGTTTACAAAACATTCTTTACATCTGTAATGATGAAAAAATGATAGAAGGAATTCACTTCACAATAACAGAAACTGCAATATACCATCTTGAAAACTTTTTTTTTAAAGTCTTGGTTTGATGTGAAAACGTTTTAGTTTGGCAACCCACTTTTATAGATTTTTAGACTATAAAAGCAGGGTATCAAATGTATTTTCGATTATTTTCAACATGTGGTTGCGATCAATGATTGATTTTGGAGAAGGTGAATCTTATGGTTATCTTACACAGTATTATCATGCTGAACCCATACAATTAGTAAACTACGAACTTGCGTATCCCTCGAGTGGATATTATTTATATCTGAAAGATCGTCAGGGACCTCGATATTTCAAATTGATTATAGATGGGGATTTACAGAATATCTTACCATCATTGAAGGGAAAAGATATAAATATTAAAAATAATAGTGTAGCAAACTCAACACCTTCATTAAAGATTAAACTTTGCTTTCTCATGGGAGACAGAGGGAAACAAATGTTTTGGTCTTTGAGGGTAGAAACACAAAAAAAAATATCGAGTTTTTTTATTTTTTGTAAAAAATTTTATTACAAGAAAAATAAATATTTTAAAAAATTAAATTTGTTGTGGAAACATTATTTATTAGTTTAATTTTTTTATACAAGAGATGATCACTCTTAGTATCAATAATTGTTTTTAGGGTTATTCCCTTCTCTTCAACTAATCCCTGTTTAATAACTTTCAGAGTTAGTTCGTAGACTTGAGGTGGAGAACAAAATGGAGGATTACATTCTTTACATAATGTAGCAGGTTTACAATCCTCTACCAAATACGTATAGTTAGGAAAATGTTTTTGAAGAAAATGACATGAATAATAACGAGGAGTATAGTCATAATATGCTACATCCCTATAATTGACACAGGTAACGAGACACAGGTAACGAGATCTTGTTCTTGATTCATCTTGTTCTAGAAATCAATGATTAAATTGTTCAATCTTATATATATATATAATAAATAAAAAAGGAAAAACACGAATTTTTTTAAAAAAAAAGTTTTTTATTGATTATATACTACAGCTTTCATTAAATTATTAGAATCTATTATTAGTTTAATTTCTTTTTCTAAAAAATCAGAAGCATCATAGTCAACAATTGTTGTTATGTTTTCACCCAGACATGAACAATTCCATTCATCATTTTCATGTTCATGTTTCTTTTTAACTTCCAGAGCTAAGTTATATGCTTGAGGAGGTGTTGAGGGTATATCTTCAATACAATTGCAAAATGCCGTATATCGACATTTCTTTACAACATAGGTAAAGTGGGGTAATTCTTTTGCTAGAAAACGACTTGCATAATAGTTATCTCCTTCTTCAAAGTAGGGGTTAAAGTCGTCAGCAGTTATTCTTTGATATCTTTTTTGGTCATGTTCATCACAATCACGATATGGCACATGTGAATCTGACATCATTCACAATAACGTTTAACATTTCGGTAACGCGTTTATATATAATTTTTTATAAAAAAAAAATATAAAAGGAAAAAATCAAAATTAAATAAACCGATATTCTAAAATAAAAAATATATTTAAAAAAATCAAAAGAAATTTTATTAGGATATAAATATGCAAAAATGCAAAAATGCAAAAAAAGGGTTTTACAAAATATCATGGAAACCGTGGAAACAGTAGATGCACGATATAATAGATTATTCTATTCAAAATATCCGTGTGGACAATGTCTTAACGGAAATATGTGTGGGGAAGTGTGTGCGAATTATACACAGTGGAAAGATCCAAAACAAAAACGTTGTTGTAGATTTAAAGAAGAAAATCCATAAAAAAAAATAAGAAAAAGTATAAATAAGAGTAAAAAAATAATTGTTTTTATATTTGTTAGACAATGGAACGTATAGAAACAGCAGATGAACGATTTGAAAGATTATATTATAACAAACACCCGTGTGCGATTCATCCAGATGAATTAAAACTTTCTAGACTAAACAGTTTTAAATGTCGGGTGTTAAACAAGTTAAATATACGGTGGAAATATACAGTGAATGTTTCAGTAGAAATAGATTACGAATAGAAGAAAAGACGTTGAAGTTGTTTTTTTTAAAAAGATTTAAATGGCTGTACGAGAGCGTGATTTTGATGAAATTCTTTATCCCGACATTCAATATTTATCACATGCTGAATTGTTTGAGATAGAAAAAACACGAGATTCAACGTTTTATTTTTTGGAATGGAGAGAGCACCCCTATCAGTTTAGATGTGCTGATTATGATTATAAATATTTTAACATTTATGTGGAAGATAAAAATGAACAATCTATATTTCGGAAACGATATGGTGGAAAAAGATATTATAGATTTTTAATAACCAGTTTTAGCTGGACTATGTCATTTTATGATCAGTTAGTGGGAAAACATGTAGTATTTATTGATAGAGAACCGAGATTATCCACGTAATTTCGACCCTTGATTGTTTTGAGATAAATAATATTCCATGTTATTCAAAAGCGTTTTTGTATGATAAATGTAAGGATTCAAGATTTAGATTAGTAAAAGATCATTTAATTGAATTTTGATGGTCAAGAGCTTTATTTAGTTCTTATTAAAGATGAAAATATATTATCTGTACTCAATGTGATTTATGGTACCAGTAATGGAAATTATATTGTAACATTAATAAATAAAATACATTTTGATAAATCTATGTTGCAACTACATGTGTATTTAAATTCTTGTGGGGAATTATGTAATAATTTTAATGAATTAAATATTTGAAATAAACCGTTTAAAAATATCGAGAAAAGCGTTTTTGATTTAAAAAAAAGAATTTATATACACTTCTTGATCTATAAAATTATGTATACCACAAGCTCCTGCAACATGTGTTGTTATATATTGTTTATAATTAAGCTTTTTATTTTCTGCATACTCCATAACTTCCAAGTTTATATATAATTGATTCATAGGAAAGCATGGATTGACTACGCTATATAGTTTTACTTAGGCGAAGCCAAGTTTTCGCGTGTTTAAGCAATTATCTGTTTACAAATCGAACTCATCCCAAATATCCTAAGAAGTAGAAAGTATTCAAAGGTATTTGACTAAAAATATTGTAAGTTTAGGCGGAAAACGTCTGGAAAATGATTCCCACAGCTCCATGTTTTGAAGTCCTGCAAAGTGCAAACCGCCAAGTAATTTGAATTGTCAGTGGTTTGGGTCACTCAGGATTTATTTACTGTATCTGGACAAAGGTTTTAAGGACTCACTGTGGTAGCGCTTTCGTTCTTTCTCTTAATTTTTGTATTAATCTTAATTACTCAACTTATTTATCCAAATATACTATTATATATATTTATATCTATATATAATTTATATATAGTACAGGTTGTCGAACTAAATAAGTTTATGTGTGGTTGTACATTATTGCTTTATTAATTCATATTGTTGCCTTTGATTGCTTAGCTTTCAGCAAGAGGTACATTATTGTTGTTTTCACTTATTTATTGAGTCAAAATTTATATCACTGTAAGACCCTATATATTATATATGATACATAATTCTGTGGCTTATGTTTTGGGGAGCTTATTTTGAGAAGGATTTTTGTATAGAATGCAGAGGACTTACCTTTGGGAGGTCTTATTATTGGAAGTTTACATACAGTATGTGTTTTATGGTCAGACATTGTCATTAATGGTTGCTGAAGTGGCCCTGGCTTAATCCTTTAAGCAGCATATCTTTTTCAGAGAATTTACCAGTGCAATGATGGCTGTGGATTTATCACAGATAGCATGTCATGATCATACATATATTTGCAATTGCCAGGTAAATTTATTTTGGCAATATACTGACAATTATGTTATGAAAAAGGAAACCTCAAGAAAAAGGAGGAAAACAAACCCAATGAACCAGGGACCAAACAGCTACTACTTTTAAGTTTCAGTACGTCAATGTACAGTTCCGCACCAGGACTAACTTTATTAGGATTCAATGTGATGACATGCTGCATTCGTGTTCCTTTTATGGTTCCCATTTGTGCTTGTCTAAATCTAGGGGATAATTCTGTCGCTTTGGTGTTCATTACCTAACACATGTTTTATCAAACAGGTTTATTGGTAATATTAAAAATGGCACCATTTCTAGTTTGTAAATGGTTGTGAATTTATAGAGCATACAGCTACAAATAGACTTGGCCAACAAGTTCATGGTGTCCCAATCCCTTGTGACAATGTATTGATAGTGACACTAAGAACTTTATTATACACAAGTCATTAATATTTATGTGCATGAGTTCACATAAACTTTATCTGATTTAAGCTAGTATTGGTCTTGTCTTGTTTTTCTCAGGTACCCATCATGATCATGTTTAGAAGGTCTAGAAATTTAATAAAAACAGCAGCATTTAGCTTGGGAGAAATGGCTGGTTTATCTGAACCAGTACTTTTCTAGCAACAGTATGAAGGAAACTATTATCAACCTGGGGTAAAGATTTTCCAAATCCACTATATGAATAGAAGCTTGACATGTTCTCAATTATACTGTACAGACAGTACAGTATAATTAACTGTATTTTTGAGGAAAATTTTGAAGAAAAGAATGTTCTAAATTAACTAGGAGAGCACACCTCAAAATTATATTCATTTAATCTTTTATGGCAAATGGCCTCAATTGTTGTTGATAACAAAAATATGAATTAATATAGTGACATAAATTTTGACTTTAAATAAATAAGTGAAAACAACATTAATGTACCTCTTACTGGAAGCTAAGCAATCAAAGGCAACAATAATTCATTAAACAATAATGTACAACCAGACCGAACCTTATTTCCAGTGCACTAAATATATTAATAGTATATTTGGATAAATAAGTTGAGTAACCACAAAAATTAAGAGAAACAACGAAAGTGCTTACCACAGTGAGTCCTTAAAACCTTTGTCCAGATACAGTAAATAAATCTTGAGTCATCCAAACCACTGACAATTCAACGACCAAGCTTCTAATACTTGGCGGTTTGCATTTTGTCTTTGCAGGACTTCAGAACATGGAGCTGTGGGAATCATTTTCCACCTAAACTTACAATATTTTGAGTCCAAATACCTTTGAATACTTTCTACTTCTTAGGATATTTGGGATGAGTTCGATTTGTGAACAGATAATTGCTTAAATACGCGAAAACTCGGCTTCGCCTAAGTAAAATATATAGCGCAGTCACAGAAAGTGGTCACTCCAAGATGGCCGCCGCTAGCTATTTCCGGCTTCAAATCATTAACACTAGATGCTTTATGGAGAGTCCTATTTTTGAGATCAGTGGGTTCAACTGAAGAATGAACCCGAAAACAAAATGTTTTTTATTTTATTTAGATTAATGTTTATTCAGCTTAATGAATTTGAAAGCTATATAAAGAATAAAAATATAACATTTCAAATCACAGCATTATGATTGAAACAATTTTAAGAGTTGTTCTTTATTTTCAATATTTTAACCAAGGAGAAATTGGATATTTATTTTGGTTATGTGGATTATTTGATTATTATCGTGGAAAATATGTCACATGTCCCATGATGAATTGTGAAAACATTCACCCCCACGAAGAAAGCTGTACAGTCAATATGAAAAAAATCAAAGGAACCCATGGAATGGAATCCTATTTTATTCTAGAATATCGGTTCTCTTATCTGATCACGAATTTACAAGCAAGTCAAAGAAAATATTCCTTGAAGAGATCATGGCTTCAACAACGTACTATACTAGTTGAATCAGACACGTTATGCTGTAGTTTTTTTTCATTTCGCGATTGTTTTAAAGAATTATTTATTTTATTACCCCTTGAAAACATCTGATGTATTTCAATTTTTAAACACCAAAGATAAGTATCATTATACATATTTTCTACAAAATCTAACCTTTGAAAGAAAATACATATCCTGGGTTTTGGAAAAGAAAGTTTAGTAAGCAAATTTAAGCACATACAGCACGAGAAAGGCGATTTAAATCTTTTTTTAAATATTTATTTGTTAATGGTAGCACCTACTATTTTCAATTATAATGTTTATTGTAGTTCAACTAAAAATATTATCATGATCACTTCATGTTTTATATTTTATTGTCGTAAACATAACCCTATAGGAAGTTTTCTCAATAGACAAAAAAAGGTCTTTCTGAAAAAAATATTAGATATGATTTTTGGGATTTTATATATTATATAAAAAAAGGGTAAAGTATTCTTTGAAATTAAGTATTTTAAACAAAAGTAATTATGATTTAAATGAAAATCACACCCTACTATTACATCCTGTCGATGTTACGCGAATAAAAAATTATGGGGGACATACGGGAGAATTTAAGTATAATGAGATGTAGTAAAAGATTTATTTACTATGATAAGAAATTATATACAAACAACATTGAATTATAATTTAATTTCAAAAAATCCTATATATGAAAACGAACTGACTGAACTGAATGTTAATTGGGATATTTTTTATAAAAGTATTAGTGAACAAACGTGTATGTAAAAAAATTGTATAAAATTTAAAGTGTTTGCGTATGATGTTATACGAATGGAAGAAGACGAAGAAAATGAAAAATAATTTTGGATGAAATGTGGGAGATTTTGTTTTGCCCTTCGAAAATTTTATATGGAAAAAAATGAAAAATGTAAAATAAGTGAATGTTGTAAAACTATTCATGAAATATCTATGGTCCATTTAACGAATGCTGGAAATTACAGTAAAAAAAAATATTTGTTGGATTTCATGAGGGGGTTGATCCTTTAGATATTCAACAATATATGGAACATTTAGATGAATTTTACGTAAAAAACTATGAAAGAAAAAATATATCAGTTTTGATTTATTTTATTTTTGAAACCATTCATCCTTTTTCCGATGGAAATGGGAGAATAGGGAAAGCACTTGTTGCATTTCTAGAAAATAAAATAGAATGTAAAATAAAAACAAAAAAACAACATAGAAAGTTATGTAAAAATTTAGGAGTTATGCAAAGAACACAATAGTTTATTTGATATAAAATGTTGTAATCAATTATACACGTTATTAGTGTAATACAAAATTTTTTTCATTGAGATGGAATAAATTTATTTTTTTTAATTGTGAGGAGGGTATAAAATAAGCACTGTCCCTACAATGATTCATCATTTACCCTTCGATCGGGAACAGATTCAGAGATGGTGGAACTTTATGCGAGACAACAACATGACCATTTTTAGTGCAAAGTTTTTTAAACTTTGCAGTATTGTGGTGAGTGGCGAAAATTCACACGATAGTCAGTGACTGATAGTGTTAACTCGGGGGGTGGGACATTATTTCGTAGTATTTTGGTACTTTAGTTTACTTTGTTTTTTAATTTAATTTGTGAGTGGAAAAGTGAATCTGAAGTTCCTGGACAATGAGGGCAGACCGTTAAGTGAGTTATCAATGGGTTTTTTTACGTGTATCAAGTTGTAATGAAGTTAGATTTCGATATCTTGAATATTTCATAATATGTCTGGAATATAAGTTGTGTCCCCTGGGTTTTTATGTTAACATGCTACTGCGGCCAGTGCGCACGCGCGAGCTGAAATTGATATTAACAACATGGCCGGCCAGGAGCGATGATAATATTTCTTCTGGAAACAGGGATTTTGTGGATTTATAGTATTAAATATGGTGTAGGAGAAAGGATACGTTGTCTGTTAGGGAAAGACGAGCCTGGATATACAATAAATGTCTGACATTCAGGATATTTCTGTCACGTACTTGTCATGAGTCAACTATCAGGTACAGTAAGCGCAGCATTTTGTCTTCCAAGTCTCTGTTTAATATAATGCAGCCGAATGGAACACAATAGACACAGAATAACCTGCGAGATTATTTTGTTAGAAATTAGACACAAGCACTTTTGTAAAGCGTTTTATTTACGTTCTGTAGTTTCGCTATTCACTTCGTGTTAATTTTATCAGCATTTGATTAATATTTTGAAATTTTTATTAGGCTTTATAATAGAAACACGTGTAGATGTTTTGGGCATGAAGGTTGCGGGTTCGATTACCGTTTGGGGCCGATTCCCCTTTGGGGCTCAGAAACATTTTCTGAGTTTGCGTTAAAAGCTTGAGTAGCAAACAATTTACCATATTAAAGCACTGTTAGATTGATTTATTCCTGTTGTTGAAACATAATGTAAAATTTCCTCTGCTGTATATGCCCAATACAGACATGCCTTGTTCCTTGGCCATTTATTGGCTGTATAATTGTAGCCTTGGAGAAATTTGGTGCTATTCCTATAATATGAATTGTCAAATAAACAGCATTTGAAACTGCCTGAATAATTATATTATTAGCCCACATTCCTACACTAGATATTTTACCATAAAGACCTCACTCTTGGTCATTAAGTAGTTAGTATTAAAATTATTTTGTGTGTCAAAAATCCCATCCCTCAATCTTTTAAAAAAATCAAATTCCCCTGTCTCAGAAAAGTCAATCAGTCAATAAACTGTAGTGTCCCCATCCTGAGTTAGAGATATTTTATGATGTACCTATCAATGTTAACCAAGATCTTGCTGTAGTGCCCGAGCACTAGCGACAAAGGTTTGGTATTTTATTGTAAAGACCGAACAGTCGAGGTGATTAAGACGTCCATTATATGGCACTTTTTATTAGTGCAAAGTTATTTTGTGGTGTTTTGACTTCAATTTATTTATATATGTCTCGAATATATAAGATGTGTCCCCCGGTTTTATGTTAACATCAGGGTTAACATGCTACTGCGCACGCGCGAGCTGAAATTTCGATTTATCAAAATGGCCGACTGCAAGGAGCGATATATTCTTCTAAAAACAGGGATTTTGTGGACTTACAGTATTAAATATGATGTAGGATAAAGGACTGGTTGTCTGTTAGGGGAAGACGAGCCTGGATATAAAATAAAGGTCTGATATTCAGGATATTTCTATCACGTTGTCTCATGATTCAGCAGTCGACAGGTATAAAGCGCAGCTAGTCTCTGCCTTTTTGGTATACTTCATGGTAACACTAGACCGGATTTCCATCTGTTTTTTATACCGCAAATCCTAATCCTAACCCTACCCCCAACCGTAACTCTAATCATAACCCTAACAATAACCGTAAAATACGGTGGGAGACTATATGTATTGTTACCATGAAGTATATCCCGCCTTTTTATAATGGATCACAATGGATACAGAATAACCTGCAAGATTATTTAATTTATAGAAATTGTCTGTATTACTTTGTTTTGTATGGTCGCGACTATCATATTTTTGGGGCTGTTGTGCACATAAGCACAGTGTTAGATTGATTCATTTCTCTTGTTGAAACATAATTTTGTTCCTTGGCCATTTATTGGCTGTATAATTGTAGCCTTGGAGAAATTTGATGCTGTTCCAATAATATGAATTGACAAAATTAAGAGCATTTGAAACTGCCTGAATAATTATATTAGCCCATGTTCCTTCACTATAGATATATTAATTTTTGTGATGTAAATATCAGGCTATCAATGTTAACCCAGGGTGGGGGAACAGTGATGGGATATTGACTGATTGACTTTTTCCGAGACAAGGAATTTGTTTTTTTAAAAGATTGAGGGATGGGATTTTTGACACGTAAAAAATAATTTTAATATTAACTACTTAATGACCAACACTGAGGTCTTTATGGCAAAATATCAAACCGAGATCTTGCTGTATTGGCCGAGCAATAGTGGCCAAGGTTTGGTATTTTACTGTAAAGACCGTAGTCGAGGTTATTGGGTAGTCCATTATATGGCACTTTTTATTACAAAATCAATCTTGTATTTCTTGTTCTTTGTACTTCGCTTAATTTAACGTCATCAAAACACTGGACTAGCATTATTTTCTGTTGTTTCTTTCTTGTCTGGATACTAAAATGTACTTTTATAATATTTATTGTTCATCGTCATTTAATTTATTTTCATAATTTTGCAGCAATATTTCTTATTAGGATGTTGTGTTTATTCCCAACAATCATAGGGCATTAGCCCGTGAAATTTTATCCGTAGACATAGTTGTCATAATTTTCTGTCCAACTTATCACCTTTATCAACCTGCAGCTTTATAAGCAAGCAATCTTAACATTAAACTTAATTTGTGTTATGCGTTATGCTACTAGTGTTAGAATAGAATAGAATAATTTATTTAATGTCGAATGACACAGAGTGTGGTTGCCCAATCACTCGAGCCAGTGGCTCATGATAGAAGTGCTCGACAATATTACCTATTTACCAATATAAAAAATATTTACATGGTATTAATTAATTAATAATCTATATACTAAATACATGCATAACATTGACAGCCAAGTAAATCAGATTGGTGATTCTGGTTTCTAAATTCAGATAATGAGGTAGATGACTTGGCAGAAAGTGGTAACTGATTCCAAATAACGACTGTTATACACATCCTGTACCACATTATGACCACTACCTCTTAGAGCATATGGAGTATTACGAAGTTTAAATAAATTAGAAATATAGGTAGGGCCATTTTGCTTGAAACTTTTATAGAATATTATTAATGACTGCTCGACTCTCCTATGTTCAAGAGAGTGCATAGTTGCTAAATTAAAAACCGATTCATAACTCACATTTCTTCCTAATTTCATCAATGTACGTAAGCCATAATAATTAGCGTTTTCTAATTTATTTTTAAGTGTTTTACTTATGCCTAAAAGCAATGGGCTACAGTATTCAAGATGCGGTAAAACATAAGCCTTATATAGCTTAATTAATGTTTCTTTTGGCACCATACGTTTCAGTCGTCGTAGGGCAGCAATCTTGGCAAACACTTTCCTAAGAGTATCCTTGATATAAGGTTTATATGATACATAATTCTATAAAACTT
Organism: Chrysogorgia sp. JL179-B06; assembly: GCA_035772405.1. NCBI lineage: Eukaryota > Metazoa > Cnidaria > Anthozoa > Scleralcyonacea > Chrysogorgiidae > Chrysogorgia > Chrysogorgia sp. JL179-B06. The sequence continues at coordinate 1,614,644 of JAYKKM010000095.1, read as the reverse complement.
TGCACTGTCCTTGGGACCTAGTTATATAATGCAATCGTATACAGATTTGTCTGCAAAAATAATTGCACAAAAAAAAATCAACGGTAATGCTATTCTCGCAAAAGTATATCCTACAAATAAAAGATGTGACAAGTACACATACAATAGCGCTGTTGAAGTGAAAAATGATCATATTCCTTCATTGTTGAATGTTCTTAATAAGATTAGCATTCAAGAGAAATCGGTGCAGATATTTTTTGAAGTGGTAAGATTTGAAAATTGGAAAAAGCAAACATGCCGTTTGGTTGTTCGTACAGATGCGTGGGGTGGTTTGGAAATTTGTTATCAACATCAAGATAACGAATTATCCGATGCAATGGAATTTGATGATGATCCAACACCAACGACCAGCAACAACAATGCAACGTCAAGTGAAATCGTATGGTCTGATGACTGGGGTAGTTTTCATATTAAAAAGAAAGATTCCTTGGATGAATATCATTGCCCTAAGAAAGTATAATCATGCGACAGGTCATAAATCCCCACCTACCACAGTAAAAAAACGAGTATTGAAGAAAAAGAAACCCCTTATCACACTAAATTTTGACGATGACGACGACAACGAAAAGATTAAGAAAATAAAAGTAGAAAGTGATGATGATGAGGTTTGTCACATTTTAAGTCCAACAGTAATTTCAGAAATTTTTTATTATCGTTTTAGATGTTGTAAAAATATACAAGATACATTATGTTTATACGGTAATACTATAAATAAAGAGTTAGCATGTAAAAATATAGAAGTAGATTTTATGGGGATATTACGCGATAAAGAACTCGTTGATGAACTTGAAGAATATTATACTTATTTTATTTCTTTATTTTAGAAATGAATAAAAAGAAAAAAATTAAATTTTCTGCTGACTTTATTGAAAAAGCTTCAAGATTATTAAAAGGAGAGACATTAACTGATGAGGATTATTCTAATTATAGATTACATAGTGGTAGTAAAAAAAAATATAGATGTTTGAAATATTCTGTTAATAAAAATAATGAACAATGGGAAATTGATTTAGCTGAAAATAAAGATTTAGCCTGATATAATAATCAATATCGTTATTGGTTGGTATGTATTGATATTTTTTCAAGATTTTGTTGGGTAAAATTAATAAAAAAGAAAACGTCTAATGTTAAAAATAAATTTGAAAGTATTCTTATTGAAGAAGGAATAGCTCCTCTTAAAATTCAAAGTGATGAAGGAACAGAATTTTAAGATATACGTACGAAATTAAGTAAAAAGTATAATTTTGAAGTATTTCATACGTATAATAGAGAAATAAAAGCATCCCATGTGGAACGTGTAATTGGAACTTTAAAAACAATGGTTCGTCGTGTTTTAACAATGACTGGAGAATTTGAATATATTCAGTATTTACCCCTTATTGTTAATCGTTATAATAATTCCCCACATAAAGCATTAGCTGGTGCAACACCTTTTAAAATTTATCATGAAGAAAAAAAAGGAAAAATACGTTAAGTAAAAAATAAAATAGTACGTGATCATTTAAATTATCCTATTCCTACTCAAGATCTGATACAAGAAGGAACTCGTGTTCGTATTGTAAGAGTAAAAAATAATATTTTTGAAAAAGTAGTCTTCGACGATGGACTAATGAGATATTTTTTATTAAAAAAGTATTTATCACTGACCCTGTTACATATCAATTAGAAGACGAACAACGTGAAGAAATTAAAGGAAATTTTTATTGTGCTGAATTACAAGTTTTTAAAAAAAAATGGATTTACACATTGCTAGCAATTCAATATCAAGAGGACTTCAAAAGAATTTGATTAATGATTTTGAAATGAAAATTGCACAACCTATTGATGCTTTGAACAATGAATGTTTTTTAGAAGTTTTATAAATTTGTTATCCCCAAACAACTAAAAATATTGTGGGTGATGAATGTTTTTTTTCATTTATCATAACCTATAAGGATTTTATACCTGAAGTAATTAATAATACGGTATACGCAAACAGTGAGTTCGTTTTTACATCGGATAAATTTATTTTACCCGACGGAATTTATGATTTATCTTCATTAATTATATTTTTAAATAATATCTTAGAAGGATTTGAAATTTTTTTTACAATCGGATCAAATGGGAAAGTAATTATTAATGTTAATGTTGAGATTGAGTATTGGGTATATCAAAATGCGAGTAAAGCAGCTGATGGGTTGCAGGTAAATGAATTTCGATTATCTAACAAGACGACGTTAGAAAAAAAGGGTATTCAATATGCTTCTTTTAATCAAAAGATTAATATATTATTTTCAAAAAAATTAGCTTTTATGCTAGGTTTAAAAAATGAAAAAGATCTTGAAATCGTACCCCTCTTGTTTGAAATAAAAAAAGATAACCCTACACCTCAAACCCTTTTTTCTAAACATTTTGATTACTTACCCGATGTATCCGATGGATTAAATAAAATGTTTATATATTGTGATGAAATAGAACTGGGGTTAGTTGGTGATAGTTGCGATGAATTGTTAACAACAGTACCCATTCAATGGAATCAACAAGGTGGTGGGGGGAATGGACAATTAGTTTGTTATAGTCCCCCAAAATCATTGACAAAATTTTAAAAAGAAATTATAAGAGAAATTCATATTAAAGTTAAAGATACTACAGGAAAATTAGTTTCTTTTGATTCAGGAACGCTTAGTATTGATTGTTTAATACATTCAACATAATGCTTTTGATTGTTCTTGAAGAAAAAAATGGGGAAATGATAATTAAAGAATATAAAATATTTTATCCTTTTTCTCTTTACGTGTTAGTAAATAGTGGGGAAATTTTTTTATGGAATTTAAATTCGATTGAATATAAAAATATAAAAAATTCATTTCGAATTACGTGTGCAAAAAAAATGGATTTCAGTTCTATAAAACAATCAAAAAAATAAATAATGGAGCGATTTCAGTTTCTTCATCTACTATTATTCCTAATGCAACACAACGTTTTATATATACTATAAAATAATTATTTTATATTAACGAAAAAATCCTTATACATCATTAAATGATGAAAAAAAAATTCCCCTATTTTTTATTTATGAGTGATCAAGAGGCTAAACAATCACTACAGTTCTTTATTAACTATGAGAATAACGTGCCGTTAAAAGGTGAAGAAATTAAGATATATATAAATTTATTTGAAGAAAAAAATGACTGAAAAAAACTTGGTAGAAATCGTGGAAAAAATTATTCATCATATTTTGTTGTGAAAAGAAAAAATAAAGAAAATCCAACTAAGAAAGAAATTTTATTAAATGAGGGTGTGGGATTACCCCCAAATTTAAATTTAGATACTTATTATACAAGTGATAATAAAAAAAATAGATCCAAATGTAATGCGTTTTTTACAAAATGGATAAACTGTAAAAAAAGTATAAATAAAAAAAATGTTATATAAAAAAATCATTTTTTAATGTTGTGGATATTATTTTTATTGTTGTGGATATTGTTGTTTTTTAAAAATAAAAATAAATGACGCGTAAAAAATATATAAAAAAAAGCAAATACAAAAGAGGAATAAGAAAGCGTAGAAAAAAAATACAAAAAGGAGGTTTTGGAGGAGCGTTGGCACTGGGTATGCTTCTTCCTCAAGTGTTGGGAACGGTTTCAAAAATTCTTAAAATTAACGTTTAAAAAAAAAATGAGTAAAAAAATTGAAGATGTTGAAAAAAAATGACATTATTTAGTGAGCCTTTACAATTTTTTACTTCATCACCCTATAATGATACGTTTACACTGAATGTCGTGAAACGGAAATTATCGCAACGCCTGTAGATAATCAATCGTCAGTATACACGTTTACAAGGCATGGGAATGCCGTTGGATTAATGAAAACAAGTGATGCTAAAATAATGGCGGCTACAGTATCAATTAGAAATGCTGCTGGAGTTATAGCACCTGCAGCATCGGGGTTTGCGATGATTACATTACCCCTTCGTACAATGTGGAAAAAAAAAGAATTAAAAATAAATTACACCATCAGATAATTTTGCACATTTAGCATCATGGATACAATTTATAATGCGTCAAACATCGTCGGGATATAAAGATTCTAGAGAACTTAATTTAGCATATTTAGATACAGCCGAACATATGAGCGATATCGCTGGTTTCACTGATAATGTCGTAAATGCAGGAGGGAGACAAAGTAATTGCATTTCAAAATCAATCACAGCATTTGATAGATGTATTGATTGTTCATTATTTAGCGAAGGTGGTGCTGAAATATATATTCCTACAGCGTATAAAGTTGAATTACGTTTAACACGTGCATTAAATACAATTGTAATGATGGGTGCCAATCATGCTAATATGCCTGTTGCTGATACTATAATTACCCTAGACGATTTTAAAATAAAAATTCCTGTATTTAAACCAAAAAACAATTATCAAATGCAATTAATACAGAAATGATGACCCATAATAAAGAAACATATTATACAACCAATTATCGTTGTATTGCTGAATCATTAGCTGCAGGACGAAATTCACATCAAGTAATCGATGTGTTTAATGGTAGCGTTCCTACACGTTTATATATTGTATTTTTTCCATTAGCAAATTGGAACGGGGCATATACTCAAAATACTTTTGAATTTAACTGGCCTAATTATGATAATGTTGAAGTTTCGGTAAATAACGCTGTTGCTGGGAGAATAGAAAATCATGCTGAAGCTTACTCAAAATTACGCTCGGTATTAAATCGTCACTATTCAGAAATGCCCATGACTTTATACACGGATATTGTATATTAGCATTTGATTTAACAGATAATAGAGACTCTCATCTTTCAGTATTACCCATAAGACCGTCGGGAAATGTTAATGTGATTTTCATTTTTCTCAAAATACAATTGCAGGTGCGTTAATATTTATTGGTGAATTTCGAAATGAAATTAAAGTAGGATTAAATACCCCTGCAAGATTATTACACAGCATTTAATTATCAACATTTGTAACAAGGGGATGTACAAAAAATTATGAAGAAAACAAAACCATTACAACAAAGAATAGAATAAAAAAAACAAAAATAAAAAAAACAGTTATTAACAAAATACCACTAAATCGTGAACATATTCTTGTATTTCCACCGTTTTCAGTTTACGCATAAAAAATGAATGAAGAAAAAAATGATGAATTAAAAAAAGAAGACGAAAAAAGACGAAAAAAATGATAATTCAAGAGATGATGATGAAGAAGATAGTGAAAATGATAGTGATGTTGTTAGTGATGAAGTGGATAGTGAAAGTTCAATAACTTCTTCATCAAGTTGCGAAGATGATTTAAAATTTTTAGAAACATTAGTTCAATTAAATAAAATAAAGAAAAAAGCCTTTGAAAAAAAAAAGGATTTTTTACCATCGTTAAAAAAATATCTTAAAGCAGATATTGATAAAAAAAATACTTTGTTAGATTCTCAATTAATTAATAAATTACAATACATTGCTAAAAATATTTTAAATAAAAAATTTCTATCCAACTTTCCAGTGATAATAAATATATTTTGAATAAGTTTTCTAAGAACAAAATAAAAGAAAAAGATTTAAAAATATTATCTGAGGATTTTCGTATCAACATATATCAAAAAGCATACAAATTTCCTAACCAACAAATAAAAAACAATGACCGAAGTAAATAAAATGCAATTAATTAATCCGAGTAAATTAAATGAAATTTTAGATTTAATCAAAAATTATCATAGGGAATTAACAACAAAAATAATTTCGAACTTATTGAAAGTAAAAATCAAATGAAAGAAGAAATGCAAAAAGTTAATAATGATCAACGTGTGGCAGAGAGTATGGTTAGTTTTTTAAAAAGACAAAAGATGGAAAAAAAAAATAATGAACTAGAAAATGAGGTGAACAATGATGAATCACCCGAGGTAAAGAAAACACCGACTGTGACAAGTGGGCAACAAATAAAAGAAAAAAATTAAAGATACAGATATAATAAAATTAAATGGTGTTGGAATAAACCATCAAGGACTAAAATTTCAATATATTCAAAGTAAACAATTACAATCCAAAAATACTGCCGTGTGGAAATTTGAGTTTATTATATTTATACAATAAATGTCGTAATGAAATCGAAAATAATAATAAACAAAAAATATTTAAAAATGAACGTATTAAAATAAAAAATTATATTAAATTTTTTAAAAAAATAGAAACAATTTTGGGTAGTGTACTCGTTAGAATATATAATAAAAAATGTAAAAAATATTGTAAGAGTAATAACAATCAGTTATGTTATAGTTTTAATAATGCCAATTTTTAATTAAAAAACAAAAAATTAACTTATTTACAGGGTTTTATTATTTTTCTAAGGGTAACACTGTTACCAATGCCAACCCGTTCTTGGTTTTATAGACATATAATCTCTTCCTTTTTGTTTTCTTTTTCGAATGACTTCCAACTATTTGTCCCAAAGGTCCCAAAAAATCTAGAACACTACCCCCTTTTTGTTTGTTTTTTCTAAGGATAATTCCCCTCCTGCTTCTATATCTTCTTGCCATGTTTTTTTAAAAAAAATTCATAAACAATATACTCACCCCATACTATATATATACTTTTTAAAAAAACGATTTTCTACAACTCAACCACACCCCCTTTTTGGTTTTAAACCCCAAAAATAACCTTTTTGTTTTCTTTTTCGAATACCCAATCCCAATTGACTTCCAACTATTTGTCCCAAAGAATCTGTAACACTACCCCCTTTTTGTTTTGTTTTTCTAAGGATAATACCCCTCCTGCTTCTATATCTTCTTGCCATGTTTTTTTAAAAAAAATTCATACACAATATACACACCCCATACTATATATATACTTTTTAAAAAAACGATTTTCAACAACTCTTATTTTTTTAAAAAAAAAAACATTTTCTTTTTCTTTTTACATTTATTTACAAATCATAGATTATCGTTGATTCATGTGGAAATATATTGGTTCTAATTCCACAATTTTCATACCCTTTTCTGCAATTATCAAATACCAAATAACCATAGGGTTTATCATTAATTTCACTTAATACTTTATTAAATCTATTTCTATTAATTTTTTTTATTATCACATATCGTATACATATTATAATCACTTAAATTTTTAAACATAACATAATATTGACTATTGACACGTAAATTTCGTAATTTACATTACCATATGTTAAATTTTGACATGTAAAAATAACACTAATATTACAATGATGGACATCTTGAGTTGCAATATTATCTATTCTTTCAAGATTTTCTTTTGATGATGTTGCAACTAACATGAGATCATCTAATATTATTAAAGTATTTTCACGGGTATTCGTTTATATATCGGTAATGCGGGGAATACCCTTTTGACAATCGATAAATTCAACACTAATATCTGTTTTTTCCGCAAGAACTTTTTCCATTTCACCGTACAGAGGTTGATAAATTGAATATAAATAAACAATTTTAACAATTGTAGGTGTAATCATAGTGTTAATATTTTTCAATAATTGTAATATCCAATATGTTTTCCCACTTTGACTGGGACCACATAACGTTAACATAAAAGGGTGTTGAAATGGTAATGAAACATTGTTCATTTCAGTTATCTACAAATCCAAACGGAATCGTATTAAAATTATTTTTAACAACACGTTTATTAAATGTAAATAATTTTTTTTATTTCATCCTCAATAAAAATATGATTAAGTTTATCTTTACATATTTTATTGTGATATTTAATTTCAATGATTTGATCTTGATTTTTAACACATTGTGCCAAGGATAAAAAATTCAATTTTTCTTTTATTGTTTAATTTTTTAAAGTAAAACCTTTGACATGAATACATTCCTGATTTAAATTAGTTATATACGCATAACATTTTGGACCCGTTGAACAAAAATTTGTTATCCATTCATTTTCATTTAATTCATTCGTTAAATCTCCTAAATAATTTACCGTTTTAACATCAGTATAATTATTTTCATCAGATATATAAATAACAGAATCTGTATCAAAATATAAAACGCGATCGTCTAATTTATCGAGTAACTCATATAATTTTAAACGTGCATATGCAGTAACAAAACATGCAATGATTACATTTCCCGTTTTTAGAGGTGTTGTTGCATCGTCAATTTTTTCATATGTACAACGTAATGTTTCGTTTATAAATTCCATCGATGTTAATTTTTTACTTTTATCATTGGCTATATTTAATAATTCTTCATAATCGTTTAAAAAACACACTTGTGTATTACATTAATCATTAATCTTAATGCAACATTAATCTCAACACTAGTCCAAGTACCCATTAAGTATCGATCGCTTTCATTATGTTCACATTTATTACATTTATTCACAGCACATTTATAACATAAAGGAAATAATAATTTCCCATCTATTCTAACAGGTAAAACAGGAAAGTAAATATTTCGAGGAGGTGAAATACAACATTTTACTAAACCAAATATGTCCTTGATTTTTATTTTATTACAATCTTCACCCAGTAAAATAGTAGGATGACCCACAGGAAAATCATAATTTTTTTGTACATAGGGGTACAGCGATGTAAAATCTACATAACTTATTCGTTCGTTGGGTTTTGTTTCTTTAAATAAACATACTGGGGAAGTTCGACCACCATATAGTGCGTCACGGGTTGTTAAAGGAGTAAACGGATAACATTTTCTTTTCTTTTCAATTCATTGTTTCTGTGTATATTTTTTCTCTTCTAAATAATCACATTCCCACATCTCGATTAATTTGTAACCGGCATTTTTTATTGTCCAAGAAAAACGTTGCGTATTTGCATATAAATTACTAAATTTTTCGTTTGTAAGAACGTTTAATGCGTAGGGGTCAAAACAACCATGAAATTGATATATTGTATCATTATAAAAACCATTGACAAAACGTCCTAGAATATTTTTTTCACCATTTTGTGAACAGATATATTCTAAATTTCCTCCTAATTCTCGATTAATTTCATCTAACCAATCAATAGCAATTAAACTTTGTTTTACACCCCCCCCCCCCCCCCCCCCCCCCTATACCCCGAAGCAGGAATAATTCCTACACCATTTATTTTTTTTAAATTAAGTCTATACACTTTCAAAGCTAAACTAGCAATTGTAATACAATTCTTTGTATAAAAGGGTGTAATATGACCAATTGCACCTATCATTGTAGAAAATTTAAGACAACCCTTTCTTAAAATATCTACATCACTACAACAATAATAAATCTCTTTACGAAATATATATTTCTTTCTTTTTTTCTAAATACCATTTTTCAAATTCATTAAGTGTTGCTGTATTCATATTTTTCGTATCAAAAAATTTTCGATCTACAATTTCACCCTCATCAGTTAAATCGTAAAATTCATAAGGATGAAATCCCTTACATTCCCCTTGGAGGTCCATTGCTTTTGGAATATCTGCTAATTTCATACTTAAAAACAAATAACTATCTAGTATTTCATTATTTTAGTACCGTTCATTATAGTATTCGGTATTATCTGTTTTATTTCTAAAAAATATTTTAAAATAAAAATAGTATCAAATCTACCCCCGTTATGAGCTATCCAAACGGAATTTGTTTGTTCAAACATAAATTCACATAAAGTTTCAATAACATTGTTATCAAAAATAAATTGTCTATTCCCGCAAAAAAATTTTGTTTTTTTAAATTCAATATGTTGACATTTTTTACATGATACAATAAAAAGGTACGAGCAATTTAGTTTTGTTTACTTTTGTTTCAAAATCAAAAAAAAATAAAGTGGGTTCACTTTCTTCACCTTTGTTATATTCATATGAAATGGGTTTCACATAACAAAAATGAGGTTGTTTCATGTATTTATCACAATGAAAACAAAATCGTTTGCTACAATCGTGTTTAACTGTTTTATTAGAAAAAATGAAAAAGAATCGAGGACAAATTTTGTTACAGGTTTTACAATAAAACAAATATTGACAAGGTGTTAAACGGCTATAATCACTATGAGAAGCTTTAAAAATTTTATTTGTTAAATGATTTGTAAAACAATTTTCATCATAAAAAATTATATCACAACTGCTACAAATAAGTTTATTATTTTTATCTTTACAATTATTCGGATATTTATAACATCGTAAACAAGTTAAGTTATTTGTAGTACATAAGTCGTTATGGATATATTCATGTCGTGTAAAATGACTCATACATTTAACACAAAAAGAACTGGTGTTAAGTTTAGAAAATTCCTTTACGCTTAAAACTACATCGTAATGATTATTATTTAACCATAAACACACAATTTCATTAGTCAATTTAATAAGATTACCCTCACTATCAGTTCGTGAATCATAAATTATATTATCGGAATGAGTGTCAGCATACACTAACAAATAAACACCCTTTTTTGTTTAAATAATTATTATATACAAAATTAAACTGTGTAGCATCAACATTACCCTCGGCTATCCCACATTCCCGATATACATTTCGAATTTCTTCACAAGTAAATAAATCATCAACAGGTTTATTTGGTTTTCTTTTCATTATAAAATATTTATAGTCTTGTTTTAAAAATGATAAACCCACTAATATTGCTAAAGCAAAACAACAATCTTTCACTGTACGAAATAATACGTCGCTAAGAATATAAAATACACCCATGCGAAATTTACGACCATATTTTTTTACATACATATTACTTTTCACACCGCCTTTATCAGTAGCATTTCCCTTATTCAAACTATTATAAATACTTTTTTTCCGTAATACACTATTTTTTTTTTTATTTGTACTTATTCCTGCAGGAAAAGTTTGAACTATTCCTTACTATTCCATCGATTAGCTATTATTTCTTTATTACTCTGCATAAATTTTTCCATAATATTTAAGAAATATTTAACGTCAAAGTCTTTCACGGGTAAAACGGCTGTAGAGAAAAAACTTTTTGGAGCATTACTAAAGATAAATCTAACATAATCATCATCACTTTTTACATTTGCACGTGCAATGTTAATTAAATAAGAAAAAACTAACGATAACGATTGAATAAAACTAATAAAATTAACCGTTTTTTCTCGTGAAACATTCAATGAAAAATGCTGTTCAGTGACTTTAAATTTTTCTCTACTAATATTTTCTATATGATTAACAGAAAAATAATCGTCTATTTTTTCATTTTTCTTATTAAATAAACTTACAATTTTATCTATATCTTTTTGACTATATTTTAATTTTTTCTGATCATCATTCATCTTCTTTTTTTTTCTAAAACAAGAAAAACATGTACTTTTATTTTTATTTATGTTTTCGTCTTCACCATCAACACGATCAATAGTAACATCGTATGAATCCTGTATATTAATACATGTCAACGTAACTATAGGAGGGATTTTTTTTGATAATAAAGAACCCATTTAAAAAACAAAAAACAAAAAAAAGAGTAAAAAAAAAATACGAATGAAATTGTTTATATTGAAATTTATTTAAAAACGTATAATTTACCTTATATTGCATATGAAATTCAAGATAATGATCCTTCAATATTATTTACTCCGTTTCTTTTAATGGAATGTTTACTAAATTTTACAGAAGATAAAGAAATAATACCTATTTCATCAAAGATTTTAAAACAAAGAATAACAGAATTAAAAAAGGAAATATATAAATGTCCCGAAGATATTATCTATAAAGTAGAATGTATGGTAAAATTTATTCACAAGCATGAAAAAAATAATGATTATTTAGGAATAAAAACAATATTTTAAAAAAAATGGTAAGAATTAAGTTACCTCGAAAAAAACGGCACAATGATAAATCTCAAAGTATACGCCACGTTCTTCAATGTAGAAGTAAAACCTTAAAAAAAAAAATGTTGTAAACGAACAGCAAAAACAAAAAAATGTTGGATTCATTTAGCAAAACAAAATAACTTACGTATTAAGAAATCAAATATCCCCAATGCTGGTGAAGGATTGTTTGCTTGGAAAAAACCTTTTAAACCCGATCGTAATATTTCTTATTACACGGGTCAAAAAACAACACAAGCCAAATTGGATCGTAAATATGGTAAAAACAATAATGCTGTAAAGTATTTGTATCAATGCTTATTTGACGACTCACGCAGCAGCACGTTATGCGAATAATGGGAAACCCGGTTCTATATATAAAAATAATTCCAAAAAAATTGTTATATCGTGATAAATCTTATATCCCTCTTGATTTATTGTTCTCTGAAAAATAGCCATTACACTTGCACACATCTTGAAAAAATGATCTTATATAAGACATTTTCTACGTATATCCATCGGAATAAACAATAGAAATATCGTAATCAGTATAGGGTTTATCAGCTTCACCCCTTTTAATACCATATTTATAAAAAAAATTATCTATAAATTTAATGTTTTAAATCAAAATAAAATCTTCGTCAGCAGGTAAATTATAAGCTAAATCTACAACAATTTTTTCAGGATTAATAAACAATTGATTAGGGCTAAAATAATATTTACTAGGTTGTCCAATATATGACCCAAAATCACCCTCTTGGAATATCTCTTTTTTAACTTGAACAATACTCCATCCTAATATTTTTCAAGAATATTATTTTTAATTTTTACATCAATACTATGAATTATTTTTCGTTTATTCCAATTTTTTTTTCTTGCTTCTAATTCTCCCGTAAGATAACTCTGTTTTGCTGTTTGAAATGTTCTATTGTCACCAAATGTCAATACTTCTGTTGATGGACCGGGAATAATTGGTGCATGTATTGTCTGCGCGGGGAGAGACCCAGACTGACTTACCTCGGTTGATGAGCCAGGAAGACTGGGTTTAGCTGAGAGGGAAGAAAAATTAATCCTTGACTGATAGGATTTTTTAGACTGCAGATGGGGGATGACTTTTTGTGAAGGAAGTTTTCTCTTTAAACCACCAGCTTGCTTGTTGTGAAATACAATAGGGACAAAATGGTTAGGTTGAAATGCATTACCTGATTCCACAATACCATGAAAGCAAAACAAGACATGTATATCGGCTACAGGTTTTGTAGGTGGGCAAGATTCTACTTCACCATTAAAAAGCAATTTATACTTCTCTTCCCCACAATCAGGATAATAAGAAAAAATATTTGTCTTTGTGACTGAAGCTAAAGCAAAAATACATAATAAACTATGTCTTGTCAAAACAATTTAAAATAGCTTCTTTCTTCACAAGCTCACATCCAGAAAGGTCAGAATCAACTGCACCAGCTGACACAGACATGGGCAAAAGGTTTTTAAAACTATTAGAGAGTTTTACTCCATGTTTCGTATAGGCAGACAAAAAATATGGGTGCTGAGAATAATATTCTGCTTTCAGATATAACTCAATAGATGTTAAAAGATCTCTAACAATAGAATTATTACCTACCAGAGCCAAGGAAAGAGAGCTGTATAAGCAATTCCCAGATGCTTGGGAGCTATATAAATGAGGTAGCAAAACACCAATTCAGATTCAATGAGAATATTATTTTATAGTTTATATTTATTTTATAATTTATAGAGAAAATTCAATCCAAAGCAATCGGGCGATAAATAAATTGTTAAAATTGTATTGTTCTACTTCTACCAACCAAAGGCATTGGAAGTCCGAAGTCGTGCAAGTCAATATTCAACATTATCGAATAAAACAGTGCATTTTCTATAAGAAAGCGTGGGCATTGGGCCATGGCAAATCGCAAATCGCCATTAAAATGCTAATCGCTTTTATCATCATGCTGATATTTAGATATATTCATATTATGCATTAATGCAAATAATATTCGACGATATGCACATATTTAAATAATTGACGCTTCTTAATGCCAAACAATTTAGTATATTAGCACATTACTCACCTTAAAGCAATATAATTCTTCCATTCCCTCGCTGTCTTCGGGATGTATGTCTCTACACCAGTTAAATATGTACTTGGAAGAGCTTTCGACAGATCGTTGAATAAGTCGTTCAGCAACTTGTCGTTTCCACTCTGTAGAGCATTTTCTACAAGTTTTGCGACGTCGTTTATAGACGCCATAGCAAAACCGAACTCTGTCTCAAGCAAAAGTTTGAAGTCGAGTTAAATATTGTGCTGGCTTGGCTCATGCCGTACTCTTGCCGTACGTGTCTGTGCCGTGTCGATGGCTTTAGCCAATCAAAAGACAAGTTACCAAAATTATTTTACTTCTGCCATACCCTCTATCACTTCCGCCGTAAAATCGGCGTCATTTTCATGTTTTGTCCAATCAGTGAGCGTTATCTTGCGGTACTCCAATTATCCACAATTGTAAATGGCAACCTCTCCAATCCCCATATAATAAACAGTTTGATGAAATTACATGAAGTAGACCAGAAGAGCAATGCTTCGACCAAAAATCGCGACAATTTTTGCCGCTATGAGCGCTTTCTGCGGTAAACAGCGGTAACATGGTTATAAATTATAATGATGAAATTATTGAAAATTCGAGGCTTCGAGCAATGTCGGAACTCAGAATTCAAGTGAAATGTTTAAAAATTTGGGAATTTTTAAAATTTAAAAATTTCAAATTTTCTTTTTTCTTTTCTTTTTAATTAATTAATTCAGGAATAAATTAACGTGGGATTTTAGAGTACGGCACTTGCCGTGTTTGCCGTACCCTGGATCCGCCCCTGATTTTACGGCACAACTGGAACACACGACTGAGGTGCCAAATCCTTCTTCACCGCATGATTCACCACATGGTAGGATCGCATGGCATGGTTTCTTGCAAAATTTGCACCAGTGAGTCCCACATTCCATATTACAAACACGAACACTCCCTTAAATATACAATGGCATAGTTTATATTTGTTCTTGTGGCTGTGAGAATATTTCAAATTCATATTTTCATGTACTTTACCTTCTTCAAAACTGGACATGATCAAGAACCTAACGTACAGCAAGTAATGTTTAAAGAATTTCTAGTTAATAATAAGAAAAATATATATATCAGTATTCCTTTCGTTTTTCGTGTCAAAAACATCTTGTATTTTCAGCAAGTCTCGGCCAAAAGGTATACGAGAATCAATTCGACTGCGACGTTTCGGACAAAAGGTGGACAAAAGGTAGAGAAATCAATTTCTATAGGCAAGAATTATATTTCAGTGGTCGAGAATATTATACCTATAGGTGAGAATGCTAATCTAATAGTGGAGAATTTTATACCTATGGTCGAGAAATTCATGTCTATATTCGAGAATTTTATCTCTATATCGAGAACATTTTTATGTTTGTAGTTGAGAATATCATTTTGGTAGTCGAGAATATTTTATGTTCATGTTGAGAATTGTAGTTCCATACTTGAGAATATCACGTTGAGCGTTACGGGGAAGGCATTTACTTTTTTCGAAAGGGGAGTGACTCCAAACAACAACGATCTACAATTTACTAAGTAGGAGTGGGGACTGGGGAGGACGTGATGTTTCCATATTTCTGCCCATCCCGCTTCAATAGTCAATACTTCAGACAGTTAATCAGTGCATAGTGTGGATTATCCCCTCGCCCGGCGAAGGCCTGAGGGAGAGGGTGATAATATCGACCGGCGTTTAGTCCCTTATCACGCGAGATCCAAGCCGATCCCTATCTCGAATGCAGTTTATATATTTATATATATTCAAGATCAACCGTCCAACGGCCCATGCGCGGCATCGGAAAATTTGGCCCTGGTAACTAGATATGGTAAATAATAACTATCGCATTTGAATTCGTGTTTTGTCGGGTTATACGGTGAATGAAGATTTGAGCTCAAAAAGATCGTGAAAAGGCAGTGAAAATGCAATATATCGTCCTCCGAAGATGTCAAGTTCGTAAATCAAGTTTTATACGTGGCGTCAAAACTAAAGATTCTAAAGGTAAACCCGTTTTCGGTTTTTTAAACCTGTTAGTCAGTTACAACGATAGTTTTGCAAACATGTCCGAGTATGTTATTCAGGCTTTTATTTGATGTATAGCATGATTTTCTTGCATTAGTAGTTCAAAAGATATCGTCGTCTGAATATCTAAAATATTTATACGGAGTTTGTCAATCCAATCCAAGCGTCGTCGCTTTTTTCAAGCTGTTAGGTATCAGTTACAAAAATATTTTTGTAGGTATGTCAGAGGCTGTTAATCAAGCTTTCATTAGATATGTAGAATGAGTTCTTAGAGTTAGTACTTCCAAAGATATTGTGGTCGGAACATTTCACTTTTGGTATGTCGTCATGGCAACCGAAATTTAAAATTATTATAACACCAACCCAAGTCAGTTTTAGGGTTAGGATTTGGGTTAGGATTAGCGATTATTTGAATTTTGGTTTGTTGATATATCGAGAAAGCGCCAATCAGATATCACGAAATCACTCTTTGCAGGGCTTTCGTCCTTACATAAGATATACCAATAAATTATGTGCTTTATTATAATATTGCAGAATAACAAATGTTAATACAAATTTTGAATGGCAGATTTTATACTTTTATTTAAATTATCCATCACCATTGTTTCACTCGGTCACTTTGCAACCTCATCCACAATGGAATAATTGCAATACTTGATAATTAGTCTATATAGTGAGTACCAGTACTGGTGGTAAGGATGTAAAAAAGTACAGATTATAGCTATATTTATACTGCAAGTCTATAGGACTAACCACGACCAACCTGGCTGGATGCCACCTTGGGCCTGGCTTACATTTTACTCACTTTAATAGTCTAAACATGCACCACACTGGTTAGAACAATCAGTGTTTATACGCTCATCTGATGGCATGCTGGTCCGGCCAATGGCTTAGCGTGTTTGTGTATTTACCTTTGTCCTGTATTAGGCCTAGACAATGCCAGTCCTAGGCTTGCAATTTATATATTTACACAGCTTTTGTAGGATATATACTGTATATAGATACTGTATAATTGGGTAGGTTAACACTCACTGCATGTGTCAGGGGGACACATTAGATTAAACAACTGGTATCATCTCACTGACAACAAGCAGCTGAAGGGAATTTCATCTTGAATTAATGATATATTGGTGAAATAATTAGATTAAGCAATGTTCTTAATTGTTGCATATTATGGACTTTTGTCATTTCATCTTTTTGAAATGTGTTACCAGTACTTGAATAGCATTGAAATACTGGTACATGTATGCATAATTATATAATATAATAAGATTATATATTAATAAAAGCAACAGAAGTCTTCTAACAGAGTAAAAGGTTTATCGAGCTTATCAATATATAGTCAGACAACACTCATTGCAAAACTAAAGCTGATATAGAGTATACTGGTGTCTTGTAGTAAGGATGTAAAAAATTACAGACTTTAGCTGTTTACATATATTGCAAGTCTATAGGATCAACCAGGTCTATAGGCCAGCCACGACCTGGGCCTGCATGGCTTACATTTTATTGACTTTAATAGTGTAAACATACACCATACTGGCTATAACAACTAGCATTTATGCTCATCTGTTATTATGGCATATGCCCTTCTGGCCAATGGCTTAGTGTGTCTGTTTAAATTCACCTTTGTCCTGGATAGTAGGCCTGGACAGTGCCATAGTCCTAGGCTTTCAATGTATATTTTTACACAGCTTTTGAAGGATAAATACTGTATAATGTATAATTGGGTGGGGTAACACTCACTGTGTCAGGGAACATGTTAGGGATTAAACAAGTGGTCACCTCACTGACAAGAAGCAGCTGAAAGGAATTTCATCCTGAATTAATATATATATATATATATTGGTGAAATAATTAAATAAAACAATATCGTTCTTTGTTGTATATTATGGGCTTTTGTCATTTCATTTTTTGAAATTGTGTTACCGGTACTTGAATACCATTGAAATACTGGTACATGAATGTGCATAATTATATAATATTAATAAAAGTTAAGAAACAGAAGTCTTCTAAAAGAATAAAAGGTTTATCAGGCTTATCAATTTGGTCTAGGATAAATTTAGGTATGGAATCTTTTGGTATCTACTAATAACAATTAGACAATAAGGAACATGCAGATTACATTATTACAGTAGGGTACATGTATCTGCTTATACTGACAATAAGGAACATGCAGATTACATTATTACAGTAGGGTACATGTACAGTATCTGCTTATACTGACAATTAGGCAATAAGGAACATGCAGATTACATTATTACAGTAGGGTACATGTATGTACAAGGTTATGCAGTCTCGTGAATACAATTGTACTTTGAGTAAAATTATGAGTATGCCACTGTTACTGTAAACATGCATGTTGAAATTTATTATTAAAAGCATAACTGACATAATTAACTTTAATTATGTAATATATAATTAATAAAATTATTATTTAAATGAATAATTATTAAAATTAATTATTAATTTCAATAATCAATAGTTACACAATTGGTTTCTAACCCTGCCTGCGAGACAATTAAGTGTTGGCAGACTTTCCCACTTGGGTTCTGTTCAGTACACTACCCACAAATTGCACCCAAAAAATAAGCAGTTTGAAAATCTGTTCAGTTTGGCAATATTAAAGCCTCAAACAGTAAGCGGGCGAGGGGTTGTTGCGTACACGTATTTCTAGTATTAACTATGATCAGTGCCACGTACGTTATTGAATCGTCGCGGAATTAAACAAGTTTTTTATCAATGTAATATAACAACGATGTCGATGTAATAGCACCCGATAGTGTGCGAAGTACTTCTTCATTATTTAATAGACCCTGTAATAATAGCCTTCTACCTTTTTCAGACTTGTTGTCAGTCATTATTTCATACGACCTTTAGTACCACCAGAACTAATATAAAACTAGTAATTCGTGTATGGAAGCCGAATCCGATCAAGCATTCCTACGGAATTTATCATCTACAGCGATCTTGTATCTTGTTAATTTATTTCCAACCTCTCAGACCGCGGCTTCGTCCTCATTAACTCTTATGACGCTATACAGATGTATAAAGTTAGCCAAAATGGAAACTTAGCCGTCCTTTATATGTACAACGACAAAATGAAAACCAGCTATACATGTAGTCGTCATGAAGCATATACGTATACAACCGTGAAGAACAGATTTTCTACATGCCGCACTCCAAATAATACTGTAATCTATATATAAACTTATATATAAACATATAGTAATAGTAAAAAATTGTTAACCAATGACAATGCGAGCTAGCGAAACAAACTATTTGTTTAATTTAGTTGGGGTTTTGAAGAAACGAGGCAAATCTATATAAACCGGTCCTTAGGCTCTGGGCTAACTATGTTGAAATTGAAGCGCGATGGGCAGAAATATGGAAACTTGGCCCTTTCGAAAAAAGTAAATGCCCTCCCCGTAGGCCGGAACACTCAACGTGATTATTCTCAAGTATGAAACTACAATTATTCTTAACATGAACATAAAATATTCTCGACTACCAAAATGATATTCTCAACTGCAAACATAAAAATATTCTCGACTATAGACATGAATTTCTCGACAATAGGTATAAAATTCTCCACTATAAGAATAGCATTCTCATAGTCACCTATAGATATAATATTCTCGACTACGGAAATATGATTTTCGCCTATAGAAATTGATATCGACCTTTTGTCCATCTTTTGGCCGAAACGGCGCCGTCGAATTGATTCTCGTATACCTTTTGGCCGAAACAGCGCGCCATATAAACCCACCCCTGGCTGTTCATTATTTAATCGGCGCGATGAATGATGATTACGCACATTAACTAATTAACCCGCAAGCGCCTAAAATTTACTTATAAAGATAAAAATACGTCTTAAAATAACATCTATACCATATTACTGTAGGTTTGTCATGCAAACAGATATATAAAGTAAATAACAAGTCATACAATAAAATATAAACAACATAAAAATATAAATAAGTTATTGTGCGGGCGAAACTTTGTATCACACATAATCACATTATTCGATTGCGCTATTTTAATTTGCTTATTTGCGCTTTTCACCGCGTTTCCTGTTTTTAACTAAGACAAATTGAACATTTTGCATATTGAACATTTTTACTAGACCAGCATCGTAAATAATATATATCAGTTAAAAATCAGCATATTACCGATTCACTGAAGACTCGAAGAGGAAACACAAATTACACGTGCAGTCAGCACTAAATTACTAATGTCAATTACTAAGTTATGTTAAGTGTTAACTTATTTTTTGAGTTATAAAAAAAGTTATAAAATTTCTTACCTGTTATTGTGATAGATAACCGACACCAACAGAAAAACGAAGTCTAAATCACAGCGAATTAAACTTGAAACAATCAAAACGAAAGCGCAAGAGAGAAATCACTAAGAAACCGGAGAAACCCTTGAATGTCCAATCAGACTAAAATATAAGCTATGAGCTAACACAGTTACACACAGAATACCCTGGCGCTGAGTGAGATCACATTTGTGAGAGCCTATTGATCAAACGCGAAATACCATACCGATTATCTATTTATCTCCTAGCCTGCATGCAGACGCTTCGTCAGAAAGCGCAATTTTTTTGGACAAGTCAAAGCAATTTGCGTGCAGGGCCAATGGAAAAGTTGCCTGCGGCAACTCATGCTTACTGGATTGTCAAAACGTTGACCAAGTCTATAATAGCCTGCGTGCAGATGCTTCCTGTGCAGTTGCCTGCGGCAACTCATGCTTACTGGATTGTCAAAACGTTGACCAAGTCTATAATAGCCTTTGTGCAGACGCTCCCTGTGCACAGGAAGCGTCTGCACGCAGGCTATTATAGACTTGGTCAACGTTTTGACAATCCAGTAAGCATGAGTTGCCGCAGGCAACTTTTCCATTGGCCCTGCACGCAAATTGCTTTGACTTGTCCAAAAAAATTGCGCTTTCGCAGGAAATTTTAGCGACTGCGCACTCGCGCGCAATTTCGCATTCGCGCAGAATTTTATTTCGCAATTGCGCGTAATTGGCGATAGCGCGACCTTGGACAATTTTTGCTCACGATTGCGTGGCGACATAAAATTTGGGCTGAAAACTGCACGACGGATATATCCGTTGCGTAGTACAAACTTTCCAGTCTGGCAAAATACAGCCAAGCAATTCAAATTAAATATCAAAATATAACGATCAAACACCAAGAAACTACAATGCAACCGTGTGGTTGCGATGTATCCCGTGATCCCTTGTCGTCTCACAAGCATTGTGGGGGCAGCGGAGATAAGACCCTGGGTACGAGGTTGGGCCACAGGTTCTTGGAGGGAGACCCCTTGAAATGGGAAGCAGTTTTGTAAAAGTACTTTGGGTACACCTATCAGTGACCTATCACAGTTAAGATCAGTGACCTATCACAGTTAAGATCAGTGTTAGGATCATCAGAGTTAGGCGAGTTAGGGTTAGATGATATTTACGCTAACTTAACTATGTTATTTTAGATTAATTAAATCTATGGGTTATTCATGGTCATTCATCTCGTGGGTTTACTCATTCATTGGAGACACTGTTACTGCTGAATGTGGCTACATCCATGATCATTAGCAACTTAGATCTTTTGTAAATATTCAGAAATATTAGCTGTTTTCCTGTAAATATTACAAGCGTTACAAAATGCAGCAAAGGAATTAAAATTAAATATCAAAATATAACGATCAAACACACAGAAACTACAAGTTCGCCTTCAAACATTTCCAAATGGCCGCTGTAGACGAGGATTCCAGTCATATTTTCTACGGTAAGTCGCATTCAGTTTAATCGTATATTTGTATATCATTTGAGTCGGAGTCAGCCACTAAGCTATTGAATAATCTGTTTAATATGCGCATTTATTTATTCCCTGTTTATATCCAATTGTTTGTTTTCATACTTATTGCAATCAAATGATTGGATGGTTATTTCAGAGGTTAATAATTGAGTTGTGTTTGCCTGTATGTTCGGCCTGACAATTTGGTTTGAATCACACTTTAGATAGCTGTTATGTTTTCGTTATGTTTTCGACAAAGGCTTTTACTATCAGCATAATTAAACATCAAAGTTTGCTACCAATTCAGTTAATCTTACTAATTTTTCTTCTCATGCAAGCCATACTACTTCTACAGGCCAGTACACGTCTACAGTATTATAATACATTTACTGTATCATTGACTCAGCGTGCACCTCACTCTAGCATAAGTAATAAGTGTTATTTTATCCCTGAGTTATTATTGAGCAAAACTTGCAAGTTGAGGGAACAGATTACTAATAGCCTGGGTAAATAACTTAGTAGCAAAACTTATTTCCTATATTATATATTTTAACTGCTATAACAATAATAATATTAGGAGCATTATATGTACAATAGTCTCGATGCTCTTACAACAATATATTCTTAATGTTACTTATAAAACTAATTAGTTTCATGATAAAGATAAAGCCTACCGCTACATATATTACCACTATGAACAAAAGTCTCAAATGCTGACTTAAAACTACTTAAAATATCAATGCTTCTAACTTCCTGTGGTAATGAATTCCACAGTCTTGGTGCGGCAACTGATGTTTTGGCTCAAGTAGCAGATTTCGGTTAAACATACTCATACTTGAAGTATGAGTAGGTTTATAAGTAGTTAGTAAATCAGTAATGTAAATAGGTGCCTGGCCATGTAAAGCTTTGAAAGTAATTATCAGTATCATAAAAACAGTCCTTGATTTTACTGGCAACCAGTGAAGATTGGGTGGGTCTGGCTGGCAGCTTGTGCTATAATGGATTACAACTTATGAATTACCTTAGTTAACTACCTGTTGCAATAATATCTATTTTTTAAACATATATATAAATTTCAAACAGATATATAAATTTCCATAAGGAAACTAAAGAAATATATTGCGAAACTGGATACAGAAAGAGCATCGTCATGCATTGTCAACAACGTGTACTGATACACTGGTCCAATCCCAACTTTATCACCAGTCCTTGCAGCAACACAATTGTTTCCTGATTCCAAGCCATCATCACCAGTAATGCCATGAAAAACTGAAGCCGCCATAACCACCGCTTGCTTGGACTGATACTGCAAGTGATTTTTGCAGTTCAAGGCTGTTTCGTATGATGGAGGATTTGAATGAAGTAACGCAGGATACATCTGGAATGATCACAAACCCTTTTGGGACACTGTAGCGACAATCTGCAGTGAGGAGGTCTTTCGTGTAGTCAACTACAAAGATGGGGTGAGTAAAACCAGGATCGTGACTGTTGGATTCTGGGAAACCTTTGATGATATAGCCTAACATGGCATAGTCAATGTCCGGGAATGTTCTTCGTAAATCTGTACTCGCAGATTCCTCTTTGCGACATTGGCAGATATCACTACCGCCTAAAAATATCAAATGTGTAGTTACGGATAATAATAACGCAATATAGTTTGAGAGGATACGGGAATCATATTTTCTACTTTGCCGATTGACTATGTCCTAAATAATTTCATTAACAGACTACAGTATGTGAATGGCGTCTTTCACGGATGGGGTATAGCTAATATTTTCTTCATAACATCGGTGTTATGAGCGTACTCTTCAAAATGTCTTACCTGCAGACTCATCGACCTTTATGTCTTTTGGCCTAAATAATATACCATAGTATATAATTAGTTATTTACTTGATGTCTTGTGCATGCCCATCTAACATATTATGGAGTAAGGATATTAATTCAAAAACTATTGAATCTTCTCATCTTTGTCACACGAACATACATAAGCTCAAATAGCTACATATAAATAGTAGGAAATTATGATAACCTGTCGTTTATCATTACTACACTCCAGATGATACGCATCTGACGTATCTTTTCCACAGCTATACAAAACAGATAAAATCACTCGTCTTTACTGGATGCGGCAATCATTGCATAAAAACCTAAACATGAAGCCAACAAAGTTTACGTACCTTGACATTTTTACTATTGCAAATGCCAACTTCATCCTCCACATTTATATTCTCTTTCCTTCCAGCTCTCAGTTTCTCTTTCATACATATATTTTCCTCATATAACTCTTGCGGTTTGCATTTGCTCACATTCTTAAGATGCATATACAATTTAAAGCATGGTTAATCACCAAGTACCAAGTGTACTCAAATGCATGTACTCAATGCATGTACACTGCATGTACTCAAATATGGAAATTACTAGCTGATATAACTGCAATTGCAATTAAATTATTACGTTTTGTACAACACTCTTTAGAATGACATCCCTTGAAACCTCGGAAGGCGCCCTTTATCGGGCTCCAAAGTGAAACAATTAACTATGTTTTTTAAGAATTAATAGATAATCGTGCATGCAAAAATATTGTCTTAGTGTCTTATAGACGGCCGGCCAGCTCGAGCTAAAACGCTCGAAAAAACCTTTGATGGCATTTTTTGTTACAAGCAGGTAACCATGCCAGATCGTTTCTAATACCCTTTGTGTTGAAGGTGAGGGGGGTTACCACTCGCGTTTTGAGCTTTTAAGGTAAAATTTTGAGGCTTTTCTTCAGCCTCCGTACGCTCTTCGAGTCCGATGAAAAGTATCAAGCGGATGTTCTTTACTGTTGCTATGCAGCGAGTATGGAATTCTGATTGGCTACCTTGAAACTGTCAACCAATAAGCGCGCGTCGCCCCAGTACTTTTATAATTTTACACCGCCAAATGGAAGTGAGTGGGCGAATTATGGCCGGAATCGGAGTTGTGACATGTTATCGATGAAAACAATCCGCTTTTTGGTTACGTACAAGACGTACAACAACGAAAACACTGTCTTCAAGGAAACACAGGCATTTGGGACTGCTGGTATACTGTCCCTAGTCTGTAAATAGGGCATATTCATTATTCAAATAGTGTATAGTGTACTCGTATCTAATTCACTTTTAGTTCAAATATATAGTTCAAATTTATCAGTATAATACTTTAATATTTTTGTTCTGGACATTTGATTGTGCGAGTGTATATCGTTTCTTATTCACATCATCACATGTTTACTTTACTTTCTTCTGAAATGAAAACTGGTAGCAGTCTGATTTTTATTAAACTTTGACTTTCAAAACATAAATTTGTTAGTTTTAAATGTTTCACATGTGTACTGTAACTGAATTCACTGCTCTACCTCTACTGTCTACAGTGGCTTTGCATAGCTACCACAGATCTGGTCATAAATAGCATACTGCATCATATTTTGGTTGCATGACTTAGAAGCTGAAAGTAACAGTGTTTCAGGAATCATGCTGCCTACACAAATAAAAATCCATGCTTGCAAAAAAGAAAAACTATGTACAGAATCAAAGCTTCCATATTGGTAATCTTGAAAAAACTGGTACAATAGAGTTGGATATAAGGCATAAAGGCACAGATGATGAAGAAGTTTTCCAAATAAACATGTTATTTGAAAAATTGAGTGCACAGTGGGCTGTTTAATAATTGACAATTGTTTAATAATAACATAATTTTCCCACAATTGATATATGGTATTGGTACCAATCAAGTAGGACACACATAATTTCAACACAAGTTTTACTTTGTTTGTTAACATCACATACTTCCAGAAGGATAAGATGCCAACTGACAGCCACGGCTGGTAAAAAATGGCCAGCATTGTGTATTTGCTGTTACAGCTGAAATTTCTGGAACCATTGTTATCTAGAGATCCTCCTTAGAAGTGTGAATCCGGGTTGGTCACTTCATTTTTCTGGTGCCTACAAAAGATGTATCCCCAAGTATCCTGGGTGTTGATATGGTGTTGATATGCAACAAAGGAAGATCATATATGTTGAACCAATTCAAGTTGTGGATGTCAACAACAACAGCTGCCTGAAAAGATGTTCAGGTTTGCCACACATTGAATTGTCCAAATGCCCACTATGCAAAGCCACTGTAGATGAGGACAAAGTAGAATGCAGTGAGTGCACAAGATGTTGTTGGTGATGCCATTGGCAACTACAGTATGTCTTAATATTGAATTGTACAGACCCAAAAGCTGCAGTTAACTTTTATTGCCAATCATTACATCCTATCAGTTTACTCCATACAGCTAGTGCACATGTGAAACATTTAAAACTAACAAATTTATGTTTTGAAGTCAAAGTTAAAAATCAGACTAGCCTGACTAGCATATCTAATATATATACTGTAATCTTGGCCAAAAAAGTGAAAATACAAATTAACTGATTGGTGTTGTGTAACTACAACTACCAGTGGAACGCTTCAAGTATTTTACTCTCAGAAGAGAGTAAACATGTAATGATGTGAATAAGAAAGGGATGTAAACACTGCATAATGGTTCGATTCTATTTTTTGAGGTTCTGCAAAGTGCATCATAGAGTAGTTTACTAGGAAGGGCAGTTGAAAATCCGCACGCAGGTGAACTTACAGTATACCAGCAGTTCCAAATACATTTGTCTTCTTCTACACGGTAACCGTAAAGCTGATTGTTTTCATCAATAACCTGTCACAGGAATCGATTACGGCCATAGTTCGCCCATCACTTCCATTTGGCGGTGTAAAATTATAAGAGTACTGGGGTGACGCGCGCTTATTGGTTGACAGTTTCAAGGTATGGCATCAGAATTCCATCCAGGCTATTAGTAATTTAACCCAATATCTACTGTATTGCCTTTATTGTGATGTTTTGCCTTTATTGTGATGTTTTGCCAGAGCATGCAACGCACGACCGGACACATAATAAAACTTAGGTGTTGTTGCGTTAAGGCCGTTTTCCATTTCAAGCGTAACGTACCGACACGTATCAAAACAAATTTCAAAATTTAGCGAATGTTGATTGGTTAGTACGTCCGTAGTACGCCAAAAAGTTGACTTACGACAAACTTTTTTTTTTGATACGAAACAAAAATTGCGCAATTTTCCAAGCAAATTCCTTCAATTCAACGTAATTGCCTAACGCTGTGTTGATGCTCCTGCGCTATTTTGTACTAGTATATATCAGTACTTAGCATATCAATTTCAAATTCAATTGTAGGTGTTATAAATAACCACGGTGTTTTGCCCGGACAGGCATGGAATTATTGAATATTTGGAACAAGTGTGACATGAAAGAACACATTGATTACTGTTTTAAGGAAATTGTTGGTTAACTTTCCATCTTTTAAATCTTCTGTTCATGATAATATTCAATACGATATCCCTTTAGCGACTGTGACCCTACGAGTTTGACCTTCGATTTGACAAAGGGGGATTTTAAAATTAATTTAAATAATTTCCAATTATTCAAGAACGAAGTCGAAAGTATAGTAAGTCGAAAATACAATGGTATTTTCGACTTACTATACTTTCGACTTCATTCTTGGGTGATTTAAATAATTGGAAATTACTTGATCCTTTCTCTCCCAGACCGGCCAATTAATATAGATTGTCATTGTATAATTAATATAGATTGTCACTGTATAATTAACCAAATAGAAGTTCTATATATTGCATGAAATTTTAGGTTAGTCTGACATAATGTTTGTCATCTGTACATTTCGCTTCCCCTGGGAAAAGATTTACATAAGCTGCTTTCATATTCATAAACAAATCACCCAGCCTAACAGTTCGTACTAGTCTACGAGCGGGTAGGTTTGGAGCATAAAAGGCAGTATTCTTAGTAAAGGATGATGTCTGACAACATGCAGCTGTGTAAGTAAATTGCACCATATTAATCCTATATGGCTGCATCGCTGGAAAAAGTGTTGATGGCCCATTATAATTACTGAAACCGGCTTTGCCAAAAAACCTGGGATCGTTGCGTCCATAAGTTGACGGAATAACTCCGACAATGATATGAAGGTTGGAATTTTGGCAGTTTCGTCTTGCCCAAAGTTTCAATGCCTTTTCATGGTAGTTCCAACTTCCGGTGTTGACTATTCCAAACTGGGGAATCGCATTGGTGAATACGAATGAATCGAATCCGGATATATATTGTGCAGCAACAAGATGGCCTCTGTGAATGGAGATTTTGTTTTTGCATATCATTTTTAATCTTTTCCTCGAGTAGGGTGAGATGCTCGCTTTAGTGATGCTTCTCCACCAATTATGTTCAGTATAATATTTTGAGTTGGACGCTTCGTAGCATGGCACGCGATTCAAACTTTGTTCGTAATCCTTGTCATGTTGCTGAAAACTTTTTCCAATGAAAGCACTTTGTCTGAAATGGTTTGTTGCGCGAGGACTTTTAGAGAAGTATTCTTTACCAGTCAAAACGGCCGTGGAGGCTAAAGGTATACGGTTTGCACAGTCATATAAAACGCCAATGTTTCCCGGCTCACAAAGACTCTACCTTAGGGATAAATTTTTTTTAATTCCCTCCAGTGAAAGCCGCAAAGACATTTTTCTTGGCATTCCATACGCAAGTACCGATGAAATTACAGGAACAGCTATTTAACCCATTGCCTGTACACTGAGCATGAATCATTGAAAGATAGATTAAGTAAATCCACCAATTCCACCAGTTTGTTACATAAATCATCTCCAGAATCTAAAGAACCCATAAAATCGAAAAAATTAACACAGGCATTTTGGCAGTTTTCTCTCGGCCAAAGGGCGGTCAAGGTAAAAATAGCAATACATAGCTTACATCGTTCAAAATTTAAATCGTACGGTCGGATCCGGGTGTGTTAATTATGAAGTAAATTACTTGTTTGGTATAATGCAAGAAAATCAAATTTAATCAACAAAAATCTGTATCACACGCTCGTATTTTCATCAATATACTTATGATGGTTAAGTGCGTCGAGTTCTATGCCTGTCCCGTCGTTGCGCGACGATCCGACGTCTTATGTGGCAAGATGAACTTACTTTAACAGAAAGTAAACAAACATATAATACACGCATTGAAAACGTTCCGAAGAAATTCCGAAGTATATTTGTTTTCTTTTCCCGTGGAAAACGGAAAACAAAATTTGTTTCGAAATCAAATTCGAAATCAAAAGTTTTGATCCGAAATCTGAGCTGGGTATGACACTAGTTATTGAGTAGCATTAGTAATGAAGGTAAATAATGCCCCAATGTAAAAGTCATTGCAGTCAAACCGGATGTTCTCTTGCGAGCATACTTTGACGATTTTATTTGTCAATGGGAGAGTACTGCCACTCAATGGGTTAATCAGACTATCTACCCATGCTTCCTGTTAAGCTTATGCTTCAAATTGCAGGAGATTGCATGAGAACTTTTTGAACATAAATTTCAGGCTTATTTAAGACTTGATAAATTTCATTTCACTGTACCTTCTTAACTTAAGACGTCGGTTATTCCACACGAATTGCAACTGAAACAGTATATAATAAATCAATCAGCAAATGTATCAAAGGATCGACTCCCTAACTAGGCGATAAACAAGAATTCGACGTTTCGAGCGAAGCCCTTCGCTCAAAACGTCGAATTCTTGTTTATCGCCTAGGTAGTTCGAGCGAAGGCCCTTCGTCGGGAATTAGTGATTTCCCGACGAAGGGCCTTCGCTCGAAACGTCGAATTCTTGTTTATTGCCTAGGTAGTGAGTCGATCCTTTGATACATTTGCTGCTATATAATAAATCAAGACATAATGCATTAAATACTTACATTGACACTATTGCTAATTCTTTATTAAGTTGGATGAATTGTATGAGCGAAGTAAATTTCGAAGAAAAATGTTAAAGAAGAGTTGAAGATTTTGCATGACATGTAGATTTTACATGACATGTAGATTTTAACAAGTGCCAAGAATTAACAGATTTGTTAAATTTTTTATTTCGGAGCCTACTGATGTTTGCACTCGGCACTAATAATGTAATTACGAAATAATGACTTGTTGTTTGGTACAACTTAATTGGGATACCTATGACATGAAAAATTCAACAATTTCATTTTGACTGGACTGAACAGCCCCGTTCATCCCCCCACGAGTCCTGCATGGTGCTGACGAAATTAGATCGTAAGGTAGTGATGGGCGATGCCAGCTTTTTTTAATTCGATACGATACTGGTTCGATATTGCTCTTTTTTTTTCGATATCGATATTTTATGCAACATAACAAGCAAAAACAACAAAAGCAATTTTTTTATTCTTCAACAACTAATAACAGCAGCCAAAGTCAATAAAATTCACAATCTATAGACTGTATATGCAAATGTGCCAAACAACTCAACTTTGATAACATGCTAGATCAAAGTTACAAGAACAATTCAAGAACAATAACATGTCAACATTCTTAGGCTTTAGTCTATTTCTCCTGATAGAAACCAGTTCTCCTGCTTTTGAGAAGAGCCTTTCAGCTGGAACAGATGTACCAGGAATGCAAAGATATTTCTTGGCAAGATGAGAGAGAAGTTTGTAGTTCTTCTCATTTTCTTTCCACCAGGCTAATGGATCTTCATGTCTTGGCAGAATTGCTTCATCAAAGAATTTGTTGGCCTCCCTCACTGCATAATTGGCAGTTTCATTTGTTAGCAATTGTGTATCTGCAACCTTTTTATCAAAAAGATCCCACAAGCCAGCTGGTTTTGGTGCTGCACTGGGCTGTGCTACTGCAGGAATATATTCTTTCATCTCTTGAATAATCCACTGTTCTCCCTGTCGTGCTGCTGCAATATTACGAAAGGCCAGCTTCTTTGTGCGTGGGTCCAACAGGGTGGAAAGGGCCAGCAAATGAGCACTCTCCATACTTGTGAAACGTCGTCGCATTTGGGCGCTCACTTCAGAAGCCAGAGTTGTATCTTTGTGGTTACTTGTTGAGGTCAAGTGCTGAAGTGACCTTGCAAGGGGTATAGCCTTTGAAATAGAGACATATTGATCAGCTGATACCTCTCTTGTTGTATGCTCAAATGGCTCCAAAACAGCTATGCCAGCTTTCAGCAATTTCACATCAGAGGCTGAGAGGCACAAATCATTGCGACTAGAAAGACAAAGTGTAGTAGTAATAGCCTGATGCTGCTCGATGATGCGTTTCAACATGTAGAATGTAGAATTCCATCTTGTGTCTACTTCCTGGATCAGTTTATGTTCAGGAACTTCTAGTTGAAGTTGGATCTCCTTTAACTTCTCTGTGGCTTTCGTGCTCTGATGGGAAAATGTCACAATTTGCCTGCATCTCTTCCTTAGTTCGTGGAAACTCTGATCAGTCTTGATTGCCTCAGCGACTACGAGATTCAGGGTGATTCAGCGCAAAGCATGGAACATGATTCCAACCAGTGTTTTTAACTGCGGCAACAATATTGGCAGCATTATCTGTAACCATTGCAACAACTTTCCCAGATATTCCCCATGATTCTGCAACCCTCATAAATGCCGCGGCAATATTCTCAGCAGTGTGGCTCAATTTGAATCCAAAGGTCTCAAGAACTAGTGACTTGAGCTCCCATGAAGAGGTAAGATAGTGGCAGGTAATGGTGAGGTAGCTCTCTGTTGCTCTGGATGTCCAGAGGTCACTTGTGAGAGCTACATGTGGAATCTGTGTAAGTTCCTGCTTGATCTCCTCCACTCGTTGGCAGTACATATCAGGGAGCAATCGCATCATGGTCCTCCTGGAGGGCAACTGGTACCGTGATCAACTAAATGTAACAGTGATTGAAACCCTGCATCCTCTACAACTGATGTAGGTTGCATATCTGTTACAATCATTTTTAAAACAGCTTCATCAATGTTCTTGCGTCGTGTGGAAGTGGAGGAGTACTTTCCAGTTTGTATTACATCCTTGATTAGTGTTTGCTTTAGTTTGCTACTTCCCTTCTTCTTGTCATTTTTTTCTTCTTTTTTTTTTTTGCTTTTCAGCTTCTTTGTATTGCTCTGGATGTTTTAATTTTAAATGCTGTAGAAAAAATATATACCATTCTTCACCTCGAGTGGACCGTTAACTGCACAAATCTAGGAAACTTTAAATAATCTGGATATTTTGGTAAAAAATTCAAAAAGGCGAACGTTTGGGCATTTTAATTGCAAACCCGCACATTTTTTCGCGATATTTATCCGCGCAAAAATTGGCTCTTGCATATTTATATCACTAGCGTCTAAAAATATCAAATGTGTAGTTACGGATAATAATAACGCAATATAGTTTGAGAGGATAAGGGAATCATATTTTCTACTTTGCCGATTGACTATGTCCTAAATAATTTCATTAACAGACTACAGTATGTGAATGGCGTCTTTCACGGATGGGGTATAGCTAATATTTTCTTCATAACATCGGTGTTATGAGCGTACTCTTCAAAATGTCTTACCTGCAGACAAGTGCATGTGATAGGCAGACTCATCGACCTTTATGTCTTTTGGCCTAAATAATATACCATAGTATATAATTAGTTATTTACTTGATGTCTTGTGCATGCCCATCTAACATATTATGGAGTAAGGACATTAATTCAAAAACTATTGAATCTTCTCATCTTTGTCACACCGAACATACATAAGCTCAAATAGCTACATATAAATAGTAGGAAATTATGATAACCTGTCGTTTATCGTTACTACACTCCAGATGAAGTACGAGAGAAAAACAGCAGCCAGGATGAATAGACCAAGGAGAACGCATCTTTTCCACAGCTATACAAAACAGATAAAATCACTCGTCTTTACTGGATGCGGCAATCATTGAAAAAAACCTAAAAAACCTAAACATGAAGCCAACAAAGTTTACGTACCTTGACATTTTTACTATTGCAAATGCCAACTTCATCCTCCACATTTATATTCTCTTTCCTTCCAGCTCTCAGTTTCTCTTTCATACGTATATTTTCCTCATATAACTCTTGCGGTTTGCATTTGCTCACATTCTTAAGATACATATACAATTTAAAGCATGGTTAATCACCAAGTACCAAGTGTACTCGAATGCATGTACTCAATGCATGTACACTGCATGTACTCAAATATGGAAATTACTAGCTGATATAACTGCAATTGCAATTAAATCATTACGTTTTGTACAACACTCTTTAGAATGATATCCCTTGAAACCTCGGAAGGCGCCCTTTATCGGGCTCCAAAGTGAAACAATTAACTATGCTTTTTAAGAATTAATAGATAATCGTGCATGCAAAAATATTGTCTTAGTGTCTTATAGACGGCCGGCCAGCTCGAGCTAAAACGCTCGAAAAAACCTTTGATGGCATTTTTTGTTACAAGCAGGTAACCATGCCAGATCGTTTCTAATACCCTTTGTGTTGAAGGTGAGGGGGGCGGATGTTCTTTACTGTTGCTATGCAGCGAGTATGGAATTCTGATTGGCTACCTTGAAACTGTCAACCAATAAGCGCGCGTCGCCCCAGTACTTTTATAATTTTACACCGCCAAATGGAAGTGAGTGGGCGAATTATGGCCGGAATCGGAGTTGTGACATGTTATCGATGAAAACAATCCGCTTTTTGGTTACGTACAAGACGTACAACAACGAAAACACTGTCTTCAAGGAAACACAGGCATTTGGGACTGCTGGTATACTGTCCCTAGTCTGTAAATAGGGCATATTCATTATTCAAATAGTGTATAGTGTACTCGTATCTAATTCACTTTTAGTTCAAATATATAGTTCAAATTTATCAGTATAATACTTTAATATTTTTGTTCTGGACATTTGATTGTCCGAGTGTATATCGTTTCTTATTCACATCATCACATGTTTACTTTACTTTCTTCTGAAATGAAAACTGGTAGCAGTCTGATTTTTATTAAACTTTGACTTTCAAAACATAAATTTGTTAGTTTTAAATGTTTCACATGTAGATAGATAAACTTTATTTAAACACGCTAACCATTGTCAACCTAGGCTGATTTCCACAAGGGGCGTGTATAACAACATTACAACAATATAGTATAGTAACATATTGTAAATATATAGTATAGTTAACATATAGTAAAAATATAAATATATATACTGTATACATATTATACATAATGTATATAGTATAGTAACATATAGTAAATTTTATAATATAAAAATATAATAAGAAAGTAAACTAGAACAAGAATTTTAACTATAGAAAGGGTATAGTGAAACATATCTATTTACAAATCTTTTCATATAATATATGTACTGTAACTGAATTCACTGCTCTACCTCTACTGTCTACAGTGGCTTTGCATAGCTACCACAGATCTGGTCATAAATAGCATACTGCAATCTGTGCCTTTATGCCTTATATCCAACTCTATTGTACCAGTTTTTTCAAGATTACCAATATGGAAGCTTTGATTCTGTACATAGATTTTCTTTTTTGCAAGCATGGATTTTGATTTGTGTAGGCAGCATGATTCCTGAAACACTGTTACTTTCAGCTTCTAAGTCATGCAACCAAAATATGTGATGAAGAAGTTTTCCAAATAAACATGTTATTTGAAAAATTATGAGTGCACAGTGGGCTGTTTAATAATTGACAATTGTTTAATAATAACATAATTTTCCCACAATTGATATATGGTATTGGTACCAATCAAGTAGGACACACATAATTTCAACACAAGTTTTACTTTGTTTGTTAACATCACATACTTCCAGAAGGATAAGATGCCAACTGACAGCCACGGCTGGTAAAAAATGGCCAGCATTGTGTATTTGCTGTTACAGCTGAAATTTCTGGAACCATTGTTATCTAGAGATCCTCCTTAGAAGTGTGAATCCGGGTTGGTCACTTCATTTTTCTGGTGCCTACAAAAGATGTATCCCCAAGTATCCTGGGTGTTGATATGGTGTTGATATGCAACAAAGGAAGATCATATATGTTGAACCAATTCAAGTTGTGGATGTCAACAACAACAGCTGCCTGAAAAGATGTTCAGGTTTGCCACACATTGAATTGCCCAAATGCCCACTATGCAAAGCCACTGTAGATGAGGACAAAGTAGAATGCAGTGAGTGCACAAGATGTTGTTGGTGATGCCATTGGCAACTACAGTATGTCTTAATATTGAATTGTACAGACCCAAAAGCTGCAGTTAACTTTTATTGCCAATCATTACATCCTATCAGTTTACTCCATACAGCTAGTGCACATGTGAAACATTTAAAACTAACAAATTTATGTTTTGAAGTCAAAGTTAAAAATCAGACTAGCCTCACTAGCATATCTAATATATATACTGTAATCTTGGCCAAAAAAGTGAAAATACAAATTAACTGATTGGTGTTGTGTAACTACAACTACCAGTGGAACGCTTCAAGTATTTTACTCTCAGAAGAGAGTAAACATGTAATGATGTGAATAAGAAAGGGATGTAAACACTGCATAATGGTTCGATTCTATTTTTTGAGGTTCTGCAAAGTGCATCATAGAGTAGTTTACTAGGAAGAGCAGTTGAAAATCCGCACGCACGTGAACTTACAGTATACCAGCAGTTCCAAATACATTTGTCTTCTTCTACACGGTAACCATAAAGCTGATTGTTTTCATCAATAACCTGTCGCACGAATCGATTACGGCCATAGTTCGCCCATCACTTCAGTACTGGGGTGACGCGCGCTTATTGGTTGACAGTTTCAAGGTATGGCATCAGAATTCCATCCAGGCTATTAGTAATTTAACCCAATATCTACTGTTTTGCCTTTATTGTGATGTTTTGCCAGAGCATGCAACGCACGACCGGACACATAATAAAACTTAGGTGTTGTTGCGTTAAGGCCGTTTTCCATTTCAAGCGTAACGTCTACACGTATCAAAACAAATTTCAAAATTTAGCGAATGTTGATTGGTTAGTACGTCCGTAGTACGCCAAAAAGTTGACTTACGACAAACTTTTTATTTTGATACGAAACAAAAATTGCGCAATTTTCCAAGCAAATTCCTTCAATTCAACGTAATTGCCTAACGCTGTGTTGATGCTCCTGCGCTATTTTGTACTAGTATATATCAGTACTTAGCATATCAATTTCAAATTCAATTGTAGGTGTTATAAATAACCACGGTGTTTTGCCCGGACAGGCATGGAATTATAGAATATTTGGAACAAGTGTGACATGAAAGAACACATTGATTACTGTTTTAAGCAAATTGTTGGTTAACTTTCCATCTTTTAAATCTTCTGTTCATGATAATATTCAATACGATATCCCTTTAGCGACTGTGACCCTACGAGTTTGACCTTCGATTTGACAAAGGGGGATTTTAAAATTAATTTAAATAATTTCCAATTATTCAAGAACGAAGTCGAAAGTATAGTAAGTCGAAAATACAATGGTATTTTCGACTTACTATACTTTCGACTTCATTCTTGGGTGATTTAAATAATTGGAAATTACTTGATCCTTTCTCTCCCAGACCGGCCAATTAATATAGATTGTCATTGTATAATTAATATAGATTGTCACTGTATAATTAACCAAATAGAAGTTCTATATATTGCATGAAATTTTAGGTTAGTCTGACATAATGTTTGTCATCTGTACATTTCGCTTCCCCTGGGAAAAGATTTACATAAGCTGCTTTCATATTCATAAACAAATCACCCAGCCTAACAGTTCGTACTAGTCTACGAGCGGGTAGGTTTGGAGCATAAAAGGCAGTATTCTTAGTAAAGGATGATGTCTGACAACATGCAGCTGTGTAAGTAAATTGCACCATATTAATCCTATATGGCTGCATCGCTGGAAAAAGTGTTGATGGCCCATTATAATTACTGAAACCGGCTTTGCCAAAAAACCTGGGATCGTTGCGTCCATAAGTTGACGGAATAACTCCGACAATGATATGAAGGTTGGAATTTTGGCAGTTTCGTCTTGCCCAAAGTTTCAATGCCTTTTCATGGTAGTTCCAACTTCCGGTGTTGACTATTCCAAACTGGGGAATCGCATTGGTGAATACGAATGAATCGAATCCGGATATATATTGTGCAGCAACAAGATGGCCTCTGTGAATGGAGATTTTGTTTTTGCATATCATTTTTAATCTTTTCCTCGAGTAGGGTGAGATGCTCGCTTTAGTGATGCTTCTCCACCAATTATGTTCAGTATAATATTTTGAGTTGGACGCTTCGTAGCATGGCACGCGATTCAAACTTTGTTCGTAATCCTTGTCATGTTGCTGAAAACTTTTTCCAATGAAAGCACTTTGTCTGAAATGGTTTGTTGCGCGAGGACTTTTAGAGAAGTATTCTTTACCAGTCAAAACGGCCGTGGAGGCTAAAGGTATACGGTTTGCACAGTCATATAAAACGCCAATGTTTCCCGGCTCACAAAGACTCTACCTTAGGGATAAATTTTTTTTAATTCCCTCCAGTGAAAGCCGCAAAGACATTTTTCTTGGCATTCCATACGCAAGTACCGATGAAATTACAGGAACAGCTATTTAACCCATTGCCTGTACACTGAGCATGAATCATTGAAAGATAGATTAAGTAAATCCACCAATTCCACCAGTTTGTTACATAAATCATCTCCAGAATCTAAAGAACCCATAAAATCGAAAAAATTAACACAGGCATTTTGGCAGTTTTCTCTCGGCCAAAGGGCGGTCAAGGTAAAAATAGCAATACATAGCTTACATCGTTCAAAATTTAAATCGTACGGTCGGATCCGGGTGTGTTAATTATGAAGTAAATTACTTGTTTGGTATAATGCAAGAAAATCAAATTTAATCAACAAAAATCTGTATCACACACTCGTATTTTCATCAATATACTTATGATGGTTAAGTGCGTCGAGTTCTATGCCTGTCCCGTCGTTGCGCGACGATCCGACGTCTTATGTGGCAAGATGAACTTACTTTAACAGAAAGTAAACAAACATATAATACACGCATTGAAAACGTTCCGAAGAAATTCCGAAGTATATTTGTTTTCTTTTCCCGTGGAAAACGGAAAACAAAATTTGTTTCGAAATCAAATTCGAAATCAAAAGTTTTGATCCGAAATCTGAGCTGGGTATGACACTAGTTATTGAGTAGCATTAGTAATGAAGGTAAATAATGCCCCAATGTAAAAGTCATTGCAGTCAAACCGGATGTTCTCTTGCGAGCATACTTTGACGATTTTATTTGTCAATGGGAGAGTACTGCCACTCAATGGGTTAATCAGACTATCTACCCATGCTTCCTGTTAAGCTTATGCTTCAAATTGCAGGAGATTGCATGAGAACTTTTTGAACATAAATTTCAGGCTTATTTAAGACTTGATAAATTTCATTTCACTGTACCTTCTTAACTTAAGACGTCGGTTATTCCACACGAATTGCAACTGAAACAGTATATAATAAATCAATCAGCAAATGTATCAAAGGATCGACTCCCTAACTAGGCGATAAACAAGAATTCGACGTTTCGAGCGAAGCCCTTCGCTCAAAACGTCGAATTCTTGTTTATCGCCTAGGTAGTTCGAGCGAAGGCCCTTCGTCGGGAATTAGTGATTTCCCGACGAAGGGCCTTCGCTCGAAACGTCGAATTCTTGTTTATTGCCTAGGTAGTGAGTCGATCCTTTGATACATTTGCTGCTATATAATAAATCAAGACATAATGCATTAAATACTTACATTGACACTATTGCTAATTCTTTATTAAGTTGGATGAATTGTATGAGCGAAGTAAATTTCGAAGAAAAATGTTAAAGAAGAGTTGAAGATTTTGCATGACATGTAGATTTTACATGACATGTAGATTTTAACAAGTGCCAAGAATTAACAGATTTGTTAAATTTTTTATTTCGGAGCCTACTGATGTTTGCACTCGGCACTAATAATGTAATTACGAAATAATGACTTGTTGTTTGGTACAACTTAATTGGGATACCTATGACATGAAAAATTCAACAATTTCATTTTGACTGGACTGAACAGCCCCGTTCATCCCCCCACGAGTCCTGCATGGTGCTGACGAAATTAGATCGTAAGGTAGTGATGGGCGATGCCAGCTTTTTTAATTCGATACGATACTGGTTCGATATTGCTCTTTTTTTTCGATATCGATATTTTATGCAACATAACAAGCAAAAACAACAAAAGCAATTTTTTTATTCTTCAACAACTAATAACAGCAGCCAAAGTCAATAAAATTCACAATCTATAGACTGTATATGCAAATGTGCCAAACAACTCAACTTTGATAACATGCTAGATCAAAGTTACAAGAACAATTCAAGAACAATAACATGTCAACATTCTTAGGCTTTAGTCTATTTCTCCTGATAGAAACCAGTTCTCCTGCTTTTGAGAAGAGCCTTTCAGCTGGAACAGATGTACCAGGAATGCAAAGATATTTCTTGGCAAGATGAGAGAGAAGTTTGTAGTTCTTCTCATTTTCTTTCCACCAGGCTAATGGATCTTCATGTCTTGGCAGAATTGCTTCATCAAAGAATTTGTTGGCCTCCCTCACTGCATAATTGGCAGTTTCATTTGTTAGCAATTGTGTATCTGCAACCTTTTTATCAAAAAGATCCCACAAGCCAGCTGGTTTTGGTGCTGCACTGGGCTGTGCTACTGCTGCCTGTGTATCATCAGTAGGAACTGCAGGAATATATTCTTTCATCTCTTGAATAATCCACTGTTCTCCCTGTCGTGCTGCTGCAATATTACGAAAGGCCAGCTTCTTTGTGCGTGGGTCCAACAGGGTGGAAAGGGCCAGCAAATGAGCACTCTCCATACTTGTGAAACGTCGTCGCATTTGGGCGCTCACTTCAGAAGCCAGAGTTGTATCTTTGTGGTTACTTGTTGAGGTCAAGTGCTGAAGTGACCTTGCAAGGGGTATAGCCTTTGAAATAGAGACATATTGATCAGCTGATACCTCTCTTGTTGTATGCTCAAATGGCTCCAAAACAGCTATGCCAGCTTTCAGCAATTTCACATCAGAGGCTGAGAGGCACAAATCATTGCGACTAGAAAGACAAAGTGTAGTAGTAATAGCCTGATGCTGCTCGATGATGCGTTTCAACATGTAGAATGTAGAATTCCATCTTGTGTCTACTTCCTGGATCAGTTTATGTTCAGGAACTTCTAGTTGAAGTTGGATCTCCTTTAACTTCTCTGTGGCTTTCGTGCTCTGATGGGAAAATGTCACAATTTGCCTGCATCTCTTCCTTAGTTCGTGGAAACTCTGATCAGTCTTGATTGCCTTAGCGACTACGAGATTCAGGGTGATTCAGCGCAAAGCATGGAACATGATTCCAACCAGTGTTTTTAACTGCGGCAACAATATTGGCAGCATTATCTGTAACCATTGCAACAACTTTCCCAGATATTCCCCATGATTCTGCAACCCTCATAAATGCCGTGGCAATATTCTCAGCAGTGTGGCTCAATTTGAATCCAAAGGTCTCAAGAACTAGTGACTTGAGCTCCCATGAAGAGGTAAGATAGTGGCAGGTAATGGTGAGGTAGCTCTCTGTTGCTCTGGATGTCCAGAGGTCACTTGTGAGAGCTACATGTGGAATCTGTGTAAGTTCCTGCTTGATCTCCTCCACTCGTTGGCAGTACATATCAGGGAGCAATCGCATCATGGTCCTCCTGGAGGGCAACTGGTACCGTGATCAACTAAATGTAACAGTGATTGAAACCCTGCATCCTCTACAACTGATGTAGGTTGCATATCTGTTACAATCATTTTTAAAACAGCTTCATCAATGTTCTTGCGTCGTGTGGAAGTGGAGGAGTACTTTCCAGTTTGTATTACATCCTTGATTAGTGTTTGCTTTAGTTTGCTACTTCCCTTCTTCTTGTCATTTTTTTCTTCTTTTTTTTTTTGCTTTTCAGCTTCTTTGTATTGCTCTGGATGTTTTAATTTTAAATGCTGTAGAACAAATATATACCATTCTTCACCTCGAGTGGACCGTTAACTGCACAAATCTAGGAAACTTTAAATAATCTGGATATTTTGGTAAAAAATTCAAAAAGGCGAACGTTTGGGCATTTTAATTGCAAACCCGCACATTTTTTCGCGATATTTATCCGCGCAAAAATTGGCTCTTGCATATTTATATCACTAGCGCCTAAAAATATCAAATGTGTAGTTACGGATAATAATAACGCAATATAGTTTGAGAGGATACGGGAATCATATTTTCTACTTTGCCGATTGACTATGTCCTAAATAATTTCATTAACAGACTACAGTATGTGAATGGCATCTTTCACGGATGGGGTATAGCTAATATTTTCTTCATAACATCGGTGTTATGAGCGTACTCTTCAAAATGTCTTACCTGCAGACAAGTGCATGTGATAGGCAGACTCATCGACCTTTATGTCTTTTGGCCTAAATAATATACCATAGTATATAATTAGTTATTTACTTGATGTCTTGTGCATGCCCATCTAACATATTATGGAGTAAGGACATTAATTCAAAAACTATTGAATCTTCTCATCTTTGTCACACGAACATACATAAGCTCAAATAGCTACATATAAATAGTAGGAAATTATGATAACCTGTCGTTTATCGTTACTACACTCCAGATGAAGTACCAGAGAAAAACAGCAGCCAGGACGAATAGACCAAGGAGAACGCATCTTTTCCACAGCTATACAAAACAGATAAAATCACTCGTCTTTACTGGATGCGGCAATCATTGAAAAAAACCTAAAAAACCTAAACATGAAGCCAACAAAGTTTACGTACCTTGACATTTTTACTATTGCAAATGCCAACTTCATCCTCCACATTTATATTCTCTTTCCTTCCAGCTCTCAGTTTCTCTTTCATACGTATATTTTCCTCATATAACTCTTGCGGTTTGCATTTGCTCACATTCTTAAGATGCATATACAATTTAAAGCATGGTTAATCACCAAGTACCAAGTGTACTCAAATGCATGTACTCAATGCATGTACACTGCATGTACTCAAATATGGAAATTACTAGCTGATATAACTGCAATTGCAATTAAATCATTACGTTTTGTACAACACTCTTTAGAATGATATCCCTTGAAACCTCGGAAGGCGCCCTTTATCGGGCTCCAAAGTGAAACAATTAACTATGCTTTTTTAAGAATTAATAGATAATCGTGCATGCAAAAATATTGTCTTAGTGTCTTATAGACGGCCGGCCAGCTCGAGCTAAAACGCTCGAAAAAACCTTTGATGGCATTTTTTGTTACAAGCAGGTAACCATGCCAGATCGTTTCTAATACCCTTTGTGTTGAAGGTGAGGGGGGCGGATGTTCTTTACTGTTGCTATGCAGCGAGTATGGAATTCTGATTGGCTACCTTGAAACTGTCAACCAATAAGCGCGCGTCGCCCCAGTACTTTTATAATTTTACACCGCCAAATGGAAGTGAGTGGGCGAATTATGGCCGGAATCGGAGTTGTGACATGTTATCGATGAAAACAATCCGCTTTTTGGTTACGTACAAGACGTACAACAACGAAAACACTGTCTTCAAGGAAACACAGGCATTTGGGACTGCTGGTATACTGTCCCTAGTCTGTAAATAGGGCATATTCATTATTCAAATAGTGTATAGTGTACTCGTATCTAATTCACTTTTAGTTCAAATATATAGTTCAAATTTATCAGTATAATACTTTAATATTTTTGTTCTGGACATTTGATTGTGCGAGTGTATATCGTTTCTTATTCACATCATCACATGTTTACTTTACTTTCTTCTGAAATGAAAACTGGTAGCAGTCTGATTTTTATTAAACTTTGACTTTCAAAACATAAATTTGTTAGTTTTAAATGTTTCACATGTGTACTGTAACTGAATTCACTGCTCTACCTCTACTGTCTACAGTGGCTTTGCATAGCTACCACAGATCTGGTCATAAATAGCATACTGCATCATATTTTGGTTGCATGACTTAGAAGCTGAAAGTAACAGTGTTTCAGGAATCATGCTGCCTACACAAATCAAAATCCATGCTTGCAAAAAAGAAAAACTATGTACAGAATCAAAGCTTCCATATTGGTAATCTTGAAAAAACTGGTACAATAGAGTTGGATATAAGGCATAAAGGCACAGATGATGAAGAAGTTTTCCAAATAAACATGTTATTTGAAAAATTGAGTGCACAGTGGGAATAATTGACAATTGTTTAATAATAACATAATTTTCCCACAATTGATATATGGTATTGGTACCAATCAAGTAGGACACACATAATTTCAACACAAGTTTTACTTTGTTTGTTAACATCACATACTTCCAGAAGGATAAGATGCCAACTGACAGCCACGGCTGGTAAAAAATGGCCAGCATTGTGTATTTGCTGTTACAGCTGAAATTTCTGGAACCATTGTTATCTAGAGATCCTCCTTAGAAGTGTGAATCCGGGTTGGTCACTTCATTTTTCTGGTGCCTACAAAAGATGTATCCCCAAGTATCCTGGGTGTTGATATGGTGTTGATATGCAACAAAGGAAGATCATATATGTTGAACCAATTCAAGTTGTGGATGTCAACAACAACAGCTGCCTGAAAAGATGTTCAGGTTTGCCACACATTGAATTGTCCAAATGCCCACTATGCAAAGCCACTGTAGATGAGGACAAAGTAGAATGCAGTGAGTGCACAAGATGTTGTTGGTGATGCCATTGGCAACTACAGTATGTCTTAATATTGAATTGTACAGACCCAAAAGCTGCAGTTAACTTTTATTGCCAATCATTACATCCTATCAGTTTACTCCATACAGCTAGTGCACATGTGAAACATTTAAAACTAACAAATTTATGTTTTGAAGTCAAAGTTAAAAATCAGACTAGCCTGACTAGCATATCTAATATATATACTGTAATCTTGGCCAAAAAAGTGAAAATACAAATTAACTGATTGGTGTTGTGTAACTACAACTACCAGTGGAACGCTTCAAGTATTTTACTCTCAGAAGAGAGTAAACATGTAATGATGTGAATAAGAAAGGGATGTAAACACTTCATAATGGTTCGATTCTATTTTTTGAGGTTCTGCAAAGTGCATCATAGAGTAGTTTACTAGGAAGGGCAGTTGAAAATCCGCACGCATGTGAACTTACAGTATACCAGCAGTTCCAAATACATTTGTCTTCTTCTACACGGTAACCGTAAAGCTGATTGTTTTCATCAATAACCTGTCACACGAATCGATTACGGCCATAGTTCGCCCATCACTTCCATTTGGCGGTGTAAAATTATAAGAGTACTGGGGTGACGCGCGCTTATTGGTTGACAGTTTCAAGGTATGGCATCAGAATTCCATCCAGGCTATTAGTAATTTAACCCAATATCTACTGTATTGCCTTTATTGTGATGTTTTGCCTTTATTGTGATGTTTTGCCAGAGCATGCAACGCACGACCGGACACATAATAAAACTTAGGTGTTGTTGCGTTAAGGCCGTTTTCCATTTCAAGCGTAACGTACCGACACGTATCAAAACAAATTTCAAAATTTAGCGAATGTTGATTGGTTAGTACGTCCGTAGTACGCCAAAAAGGTTGACTTACGACAAACTTTTTATTTTGAT
The DNA here is from genome assembly GCA_035772405.1 of Chrysogorgia sp. JL179-B06. Taxonomy (NCBI): domain Eukaryota; kingdom Metazoa; phylum Cnidaria; class Anthozoa; order Scleralcyonacea; family Chrysogorgiidae; genus Chrysogorgia; species Chrysogorgia sp. JL179-B06. The sequence goes on along the minus strand of JAYKKM010000095.1, from coordinate 1,570,313 downwards.
ACGAAACAAAAATTGCGCAATTTTCCAAGCAAATTCCTTCAATTCAACGTAATTGCCTAACGCTGTGTTGATGCTCCTGCGCTATTTTGTACTAGTATATATCAGTACTTAGCATATCAATTTCAAATTCAATTGTAGGTGTTATAAATAACCACGGTGTTTTGCCCGGACAGGCATGGAATTATAGAATATTTGGAACAAGTGTGACATGAAAGAACACATTGATTACTGTTTTAAGCAAATTGTTGGTTAACTTTCCATCTTTTAAATCTTCTGTTCATGATAATATTCAATACGATATCCCTTTAGCGACTGTGACCCTACGAGTTTGACCTTCGATTTGACAAAGGGGGATTTTAAAATTAATTTAAATAATTTCCAATTATTCAAGAACGAAGTCGAAAGTATAGTAAGTCGAAAATACAATGGTATTTTCGACTTACTATACTTTCGACTTCATTCTTGGGTGATTTAAATAATTGGAAATTACTTGATCCTTTCTCTCCCAGACCGGCCAATTAATATAGATTGTCATTGTATAATTAATATAGATTGTCACTGTATAATTAACCAAATAGAAGTTCTATATATTGCATGAAATTTTAGGTTAGTCTGACATAATGTTTGTCATCTGTACATTTCGCTTCCCCTGGGAAAAGATTTACATAAGCTGCTTTCATATTCATAAACAAATCACCCAGCCTAACAGTTCGTACTAGTCTACGAGCGGGTAGGTTTGGAGCATAAAAGGCAGTATTCTTAGTAAAGGATGATGTCTGACAACATGCAGCTGTGTAAGTAAATTGCACCATATTAATCCTATATGGCTGCATCGCTGGAAAAAGTGTTGATGGTCCATTATAATTACTGAAACCGGCTTTGCCAAAAAACCTGGGATCGTTGCGTCCATAAGTTGACGGAATAACTCCGACAATGATATGAAGGTTGGAATTTTGGCAGTTTCGTCTTGCCCAAAGTTTCAATGCCTTTTCATGGTAGTTCCAACTTCCGGTGTTGACTATTCCAAACTGGGGAATCGCATTGGTGAATACGAATGAATCGAATCCGGATATATATTGTGCAGCAACAAGATGGCCTCTGTGAATGGAGATTTTGTTTTTGCATATCATTTTTAATCTTTTCCTCGAGTAGGGTGAGATGCTCGCTTTAGTGATGCTTCTCCACCAATTATGTTCAGTATAATATTTTGAGTTGGACGCTTCGTAGCATGGCACGCGATTCAAACTTTGTTCATAATCCTTGTCATGTTGCTGAAAACTTTTTCCAATGAAAGCACTTTGTCTGAAATGGTTTGTTGCGCGAGGACTTTTAGAGAAGTATTCTTTACCAGTCAAAACGGCCGTGGAGGCTAAAGGTATACGGTTTGCACAGTCATATAAAACGCCAATGTTTCCCGGCTCACAAAGACTCTACCTTAGGGATAAATTTTTTTTAATTCCCTCCAGTGAAAGCCGCAAAGACATTTTTCTTGGCATTCCATACGCAAGTACCGATGAAATTACAGGAACAGCTATTTAACCCATTGCCTGTACACTGAGCATGAATCATTGAAAGATAGATTAAGTAAATCCACCAATTCCACCAGTTTGTTACATAAATCATCTCCAGAATCTAAAGAACCCATAAAATCGAAAAAATTAACACAGGCATTTTGGCAGTTTTCTCTCGGCCAAAGGGCGGTCAAGGTAAAAATAGCAATACATAGCTTACATCGTTCAAAATTTAAATCGTACGGTCGGATCCGGGTGTGTTAATTATGAAGTAAATTACTTGTTTGGTATAATGCAAGAAAATCAAATTTAATCAACAAAAATCTGTATCACACGCTCGTATTTTCATCAATATACTTATGATGGTTAAGTGCGTCGAGTTCTATGCCTGTCCCGTCGTTGCGCGACGATCCGACGTCTTATGTGGCAAGATGAACTTACTTTAACAGAAAGTAAACAAACATATAATACACGCATTGAAAACGTTCCGAAGAAATTCCGAAGTATATTTGTTTTCTTTTCCCGTGGAAAACGGAAAACTTGTTTCGAAATCAAATTCGAAATCAAAAGTTTTGATCCGAAATCTGAGCTGGGTATGACACTAGTTATTGAGTAGCATTAGTAATGAAGGTAAATAATGCCCAATGTAAAAGTCATTGCAGTCAAACCGGATGTTCTCTTGCGAGCATACTTTGACGATTTTATTTGTCAATGGGAGAGTACTGCCACTCAATGGGTTAATCAGACTATCTACCCATGCTTCCTGTTAAGCTTATGCTTCAAATTGCAGGAGATTGCATGAGAACTTTTTGAACATAAATTTCAGGCTTATTTAAGACTTGATAAATTTCATTTCACTGTACCTTCTTAACTTAAGACGTCGGTTATTCCACACGAATTGCAACTGAAACAGTATATAATAAATCAATCAGCAAATGTATCAAAGGATCGACTCCCTACCTAGGCGATAAACAAGAATTCGACGTTTCGAGCGAAGGCCCTTCGTCGGGAATTAGTGATTTCCCGACGAAGGGCCTTCGCTCGAAACGTCGAATTCTTGTTTATTGCCTAGGTAGTGAGTCGATCCTTTGATACATTTGCTGCTATATAATAAATCAAGACATAATGCATTAAATACTTACATTGACACTATTGCTAATTCTTTATTAAGTTGGATGAATTGTATGAGCGAAGTAAATTTCGAAGAAAAATGTTAAAGAAGAGTTGAAGATTTTGCATGACATGTAGATTTTACATGACATGTAGATTTTAACAAGTGCCAAGAATTAACAGATTTGTTAAATTTTTTATTTCGGAGCCTACTGATGTTTGCACTCGGCACTAATAATGTAATTACGAAATAATGACTTGTTGTTTGGTACAACTTAATTGGGATACCTATGACATGAAAAATTCAACAATTTCATTTTGACTGGACTGAACAGCCCCGTTCATCCCCCCACGAGTCCTGCATGGTGCTGACGAAATTAGATCGTAAGGTAGTGATGGGCGATGCCAGCTTTTTTAATTCGATACGATACTGGTTCGATATTGCTCTTTTTTTTCGATATCGATATTTTATGCAACATAACAAGCAAAAACAACAAAAGCAATTTTTTTATTCTTCAACAACTAATAACAGCAGCCAAAGTCAATAAAATTCACAATCTATAGACTGTATATGCAAATGTGCCAAACAACTCAACTTTGATAACATGCTAGATCAAAGTTACAAGAACAATTCAAGAACAATAACATGTCAACATTCTTAGGCTTTAGTCTATTTCTCCTGATAGAAACCAGTTCTCCTGCTTTTGAGAAGAGCCTTTCAGCTGGAACAGATGTACCAGGAATGCAAAGATATTTCTTGGCAAGATGAGAGAGAAGTTTGTAGTTCTTCTCATTTTCTTTCCACCAGGCTAATGGATCTTCATGTCTTGGCAGAATTGCTTCATCAAAGAATTTGTTGGCCTCCCTCACTGCATAATTGGCAGTTTCATTTGTTAGCAATTGTGTATCTGCAACCTTTTTATCAAAAAGATCCCACAAGCCAGCTGGTTTTGGTGCTGCACTGGGCTGTGCTACTGCAGGAATATATTCTTTCATCTCTTGAATAATCCACTGTTCTCCCTGTCGTGCTGCTGCAATATTACGAAAGGCCAGCTTCTTTGTGCGTGGGTCCAACAGGGTGGAAAGGGCCAGCAAATGAGCACTCTCCATACTTGTGAAACGTCGTCGCATTTGGGCGCTCACTTCAGAAGCCAGAGTTGTATCTTTGTGGTTACTTGTTGAGGTCAAGTGCTGAAGTGACCTTGCAAGGGGTATAGCCTTTGAAATAGAGACATATTGATCAGCTGATACCTCTCTTGTTGTATGCTCAAATGGCTCCAAAACAGCTATGCCAGCTTTCAGCAATTTCACATCAGAGGCTGAGAGGCACAAATCATTGCGACTAGAAAGACAAAGTGTAGTAGTAATAGCCTGATGCTGCTCGATGATGCGTTTCAACATGTAGAATGTAGAATTCCATCTTGTGTCTACTTCCTGGATCAGTTTATGTTCAGGAACTTCTAGTTGAAGTTGGATCTCCTTTAACTTCTCTGTGGCTTTCGTGCTCTGATGGGAAAATGTCACAATTTGCCTGCATCTCTTCCTTAGTTCGTGGAAACTCTGATCAGTCTTGATTGCCTCAGCGACTACGAGATTCAGGGTGATTCAGCGCAAAGCATGGAACATGATTCCAACCAGTGTTTTTAACTGCGGCAACAATATTGGCAGCATTATCTGTAACCATTGCAACAACTTTCCCAGATATTCCCCATGATTCTGCAACCCTCATAAATGCCGCGGCAATATTCTCAGCAGTGTGGCTCAATTTGAATCCAAAGGTCTCAAGAACTAGTGACTTGAGCTCCCATGAAGAGGCAAGATAGTGGCAGGTAATGGTGAGGTAGCTCTCTGTTGCTCTGGATGTCCAGAGGTCACTTGTGAGAGCTACATGTGGAATCTGTGTAAGTTCCTGCTTGATCTCCTCCACTCGTTGGCAGTACATATCAGGGAGCAATCGCATCATGGTCCTCCTGGAGGCAACTGGTACCGTGATCAACTAAATGTAACAGTGATTGAAACCCTGCATCCTCTACAACTGATGTAGGTTGCATATCTGTTACAATCATTTTTAAAACAGCTTCATCAATGTTCTTGCGTCATGTGGAAGTGGAGGAGTACTTTCCAGTTTGTATTACATCCTTGATTGGTGTTTGCTTTAGTTTGCTACTTCCCTTCTTCTTGTCATTTTTTTCTTTTTTTTTTTTGCTTTTCAGCTTCTTTGTATTGCTCTGGATGTTTTAATTTTAAATGCTGTAGAAAAAATATATACCATTCTTCACCTCGAGTGGACCGTTAACTGCACAAATCTAGGAAACGTTAAATAATCTGGAGATTTTGGTAAAAAATTCAAAAAGGCGAACGTTTGGGCATTTTAATTGCAAACCCGCACATTTTTTCGCGATATTTATCCGCGCAAAAATTGGCTCTTGCATATTTATATCACTAGCGCCTAAAAATATCAAATGTGTAGTTACGGATAATAATAACGCAATATAGTTTGAGAGGATACGGGAATCATATTTTCTACTTTGCCGATTGACTATGTCCTAAATAATTTCATTAACAGACTACAGTTTGTGAATGGCATCTTTCACGGATGGGGTATAGCTAATATTTTCTTCATAACATCGGTGTTATGAGCGTACTCTTCAAAATGTCTTACCTGCAGACAAGTGCATGTGATAGGCAGACTCATCGACCTTTATGTCTTTTGGCCTAAATAATATACCATAGTATATAATTAGTTATTTACTTGATGTCTTGTGCATGCCCATCTAACATATTATGGAGTAAGGACATTAATTCAAAAACTATTGAATCTTCTCATCTTTGTCACACGAACATACATAAGCTCAAATAGCTACATATAAATAGTAGGAAATTATGATAACCTGTCGTTTATCGTTACTACACTCCAGATGAAGTACGAGAGAAAAACAGCAGCCAGGACGAATAGACCAAGGAGAACGCATCTTTTCCACAGCTATACAAAACAGATAAAATCACTCGTCTTTACTGGATGCGGCAATCATTGAAAAAAACCTAAAAAACCTAAACATGAAGCCAACAAAGTTTACGTACCTTGACATTTTTACTATTGCAAATGCCAACTTCATCCTCCACATTTATATTCTCTTTCCTTCCAGCTCTCAGTTTCTCTTTCATACGTATATTTTCCTCATATAACTCTTGCGGTTTGCATTTGCTCACATTCTTAAGATGCATATACAATTTAAAGCATGGTTAATCACCAAGTACCAAGTGTACTCAAATGCATGTACTCAATGCATTTACACTGCATGTACTCAAATATGGAAATTACTAGCTGATATAACTGCAATTGCAATTAAATCATTACGTTTTGTACAATACTCTTTAGAATGATATCCCTTGAAACCTCGGAAGGCGCCCTTTATCGGGCTCCAAAGTGAAACAATTAACTATGCTTTTTTAAGAATTAATAGATAATCGTGTATGCAAAAATATTGTCTTAGTGTCTTATAGACGGCCGGCCAGCTCGAGCTAAAACGCTCGAAAAAACCTTTGATGGCATTTTTTGTTACAAGCAGGTAACCATGCCAGATCGTTTCTAATACCCTTTGTGTTGAAGGTGAGGGGGGCGGATGTTCTTTACTGTTGCTATGCAGCGAGTATGGAATTCTGATTGGCTACCTTGAAACTGTCAACCAATAAGCGCGCGTCGCCCCAGTACTTTTATAATTTTAACACCGCCTAATGGAAGTGAGTGGGCGAATTATGGCCGGAATCGGAGTTGTGACATGTTATCGATGAAAACAATCCGCTTTTTGGTTACGTACAAGACGTACAACAACGAAAACACTGTCTTCAAGGAAACACAGGCATTTGGGACTGCTGGTATACTGTCCCTAGTCTGTGAATAGGGCATATTCATTATTCAAATAGTGTATAGTGTACTCGTATCTAATTCACTTTTAGTTCAAATATATAGTTCAAATTTATCAGTATAATACTTTAATATTTTTGTTCTGGACATTTGATTGTCCGAGTGTATATCGTTTCTTATTCACATCATCACATGTTTACTTTACTTTCTTCTGAAATGAAAACTGGTAGCAGTCTGATTTTTATTAAACTTTGACTTTCAAAACATAAATTTGTTAGTTTTAAATGTTTCACATGTGTACTGTAACTACTGAATTCACTGCTCTACCTCTACTGTCTACAGTGGCTTTGCATAGCTACCACAGATCTGGTCATAAATAGCATACTGCATCATATTTTGGTTGCATGACTTAGAAGCTGAAAGTAACAGTGTTTCAGGAATCATGCTGCCTACACAAATCAAAATCCATGCTTGCAAAAAAGAAAAACTATGTACAGAATCAAAGCTTCCATATTGGTAATCTTGAAAAAACTGGTACAATAGAGTTGGATATAAGGCATAAAGGCACAGATGATGAAGAAGTTTTCCAAATAAACATGTTATTTGAAAAATTATGAGTGCACAGTGGGCTGTTTAATAATTGACAATTGTTTAATAATAACATAATTTTCCCACAATTGATATATGGTATTGGTACCAATCAAGTAGGACACATAATTTCAACACAAGTTTTACTTTGTTTGTTAACATCACATACTTCCAGAAGGATAAGATGCCAACTGACAGCCACGGCTGGTAAAAAATGGCCAGCATTGTGTATTTGCTGTTACAGCTGAAATTTCTGGAACCATTGTTATCTAGAGATCCTCCTTAGAAGTGTGAATCCGGGTTGGTCACTTCATTTTTCTGGTGCCTACAAAAGATGTATCCCCAAGTATCCTGGGTGTTGATATGGTGTTGATATGCAACAAAGGAAGATCATATATGTTGAACCAATTCAAGTTGTGGATGTCAACAACAACAGCTGCCTGAAAAGATGTTCAGGTTTGCCACACATTGAATTGTCCAAATGCCCACTATGCAAAGCCACTGTAGATGAGGACAAAGTAGAATGCAGTGAGTGCACAAGATGTTGTTGGTGATGCCATTGGCAACTACAGTATGTCTTAATATTGAATTGTACAGACCCAAAAGCTGCAGTTAACTTTTATTGCCAATCATTACATCCTATCAGTTTACTCCATACAGCTAGTGCACATGTGAAACATTTAAAACTAACAAATTTATGTTTTGAAGTCAAAGTTAAAAATCAGACTAGCCTCACTAGCATATCTAATATATATACTGTAATCTTGGCCAAAAAAGTGAAAATACAAATTAACTGATTGGTGTTGTGTAACTACAACTACCAGTGGAACGCTTCAAGTATTTTACTCTCAGAAGAGAGTAAACATGTAATGATGTGAATAAGAAAGGGATGTAAACACTGCATAATGGTTCGATTCTATTTTTTGAGGTTCTGCAAAGTGCATCATAGAGTAGTTTACTAGGAAGAGCAGTTGAAAATCCGCACGCACGTGAACTTACAGTATACCAGCAGTTCCAAATACATTTGTCTTCTTCTACACGGTAACCGTAAAGCTGATTGTTTTCATCAATAACCTGTCACACGAATCGATTACGGCCATAGTTCGCCCATCACTTCCATTTGGCGGTGTAAAATTATAAGAGTACTGGGGTGACGCGCGCTTATTGGTTGACAGTTTCAAGGTATGGCATCAGAATTCCATCCAGGCTATTAGTAATTTAACCCAATATCTACTGTATTGCCTTTATTGTGATGTTTTGCCTTTATTGTGATGTTTTGCCAGAGCATGCAACGCACGACCGGACACATAATAAAACTTAGGTGTTGTTGCGTTAAGGCCGTTTTCCATTTCAAGCGTAACGTACCGACACGTATCAAAACAAATTTCAAAATTTAGCGAATGTTGATTGGTTAGTACGTCCGTAGTACGCCAAAAAGTTGACTTACGACAAACTTTTTATTTTGATACGAAACAAAAATTGCGCAATTTTCCAAGCAAATTCCTTCAATTCAACGTAATTGCCTAACGCTGTGTTGATGCTCCTGCGCTATTTTGTACTAGTATATATCAGTACTTAGCATATCAATTTCAAATTCAATTGTAGGTGTTATAAATAACCACGGTGTTTTGCCCGGACAGGCATGGAATTATAGAATATTTGGAACAAGTGTGACATGAAAGAACACATTGATTACTGTTTTAAGCAAATTGTTGGTTAACTTTCCATCTTTTAAATCTTCTGTTCATGATAATATTCAATACGATATCCCTTTAGCGACTGTGACCCTACGAGTTTGACCTTCGATTTGACAAAGGGGGATTTTAAAATTAATTTAAATAATTTCCAATTATTCAAGAACGAAGTCGAAAGTATAGTAAGTCGAAAATACAATGGTATTTTCGACTTACTATACTTTCGACTTCATTCTTGGGTGATTTAAATAATTGGAAATTACTTGATCCTTTCTCTCCCAGACCGGCCAATTAATATAGATTGTCATTGTATAATTAATATAGATTGTCACTGTATAATTAACCAAATAGAAGTTCTATATATTGCATGAAATTTTAGGTTAGTCTGACATAATGTTTGTCATCTGTACATTTCGCTTCCCCTGGGAAAAGATTTACATAAGCTGCTTTCATATTCATAAACAAATCACCCAGCCTAACAGTTCGTACTAGTCTACGAGCGGGTAGGTTTGGAGCATAAAAGGCAGTATTCTTAGTAAAGGATGATGTCTGACAACATGCAGCTGTGTAAGTAAATTGCACCATATTAATCCTATATGGCTGCATCGCTGGAAAAAGTGTTGATGGCCCATTATAATTACTGAAACCGGCTTTGCCAAAAAACCTGGGATCGTTGCGTCCATAAGTTGACGGAATAACTCCGACAATGATATGAAGGTTGGAATTTTGGCAGTTTCGTCTTGCCCAAAGTTTCAATGCCTTTTCATGGTAGTTCCAACTTCCGGTGTTGACTATTCCAAACTGGGGAATCGCATTGGTGAATACGAATGAATCGAATCCGGATATATATTGTGCAGCAACAAGATGGCCTCTGTGAATGGAGATTTTGTTTTTGCATATCATTTTTAATCTTTTCCTCGAGTAGGGTGAGATGCTCGCTTTAGTGATGCTTCTCCACCAATTATGTTCAGTATAATATTTTGAGTTGGACGCTTCGTAGCATGGCACGCGATTCAAACTTTGTTCGTAATCCTTGTCATGTTGCTGAAAACTTTTTCCAATGAAAGCACTTTGTCTGAAATGGTTTGTTGCGCGAGGACTTTTAGAGAAGTATTCTTTACCAGTCAAAACGGCCGTGGAGGCTAAAGGTATACGGTTTGCACAGTCATATAAAACGCCAATGTTTCCCGGCTCACAAAGACTCTACCTTAGGGATAAATTTTTTTTAATTCCCTCCAGTGAAAGCCGCAAAGACATTTTTCTTGGCATTCCATACGCAAGTACCGATGAAATTACAGGAACAGCTATTTAACCCATTGCCTGTACACTGAGCATGAATCATTGAAAGATAGATTAAGTAAATCCACCAATTCCACCAGTTTGTTACATAAATCATCTCCAGAATCTAAAGAACCCATAAAATCGAAAAAATTAACACAGGCATTTTGGCAGTTTTCTCTCGGCCAAAGGGCGGTCAAGGTAAAAATAGCAATACATAGCTTACATCGTTCAAAATTTAAATCGTACGGTCGGATCCGGGTGTGTTAATTATGAAGTAAATTACTTGTTTGGTATAATGCAAGAAAATCAAATTTAATCAACAAAAATCTGTATCACAACGCTCGTATTTTCATCAATATACTTATGATGGTTAAGTGCGTCGAGTTCTATGCCTGTCCCGTCGTTGCGCGACGATCCGACGTCTTATGTGGCAAGATGAACTTACTTTAACAGAAAGTAAACAAACATATAATACACGCATTGAAAACGTTCCGAAGAAATTCCGAAGTATATTTGTTTTCTTTTCCCGTGGAAAACGGAAAACTTGTTTCGAAATCAAATTCGAAATCAAAAGTTTTGATCCGAAATCTGAGCTGGGTATGACACTAGTTATTGAGTAGCATTAGTAATGAAGGTAAATAATGCCCAATGTAAAAGTCATTGCAGTCAAACCGGATGTTCTCTTGCGAGCATACTTTGACGATTTTATTTGTCAATGGGAGAGTACTGCCACTCAATGGGTTAATCAGACTATCTACCCATGCTTCCTGTTAAGCTTATGCTTCAAATTGCAGGAGATTGCATGAGAACTTTTTGAACATAAATTTCAGGCTTATTTAAGACTTGATAAATTTCATTTCACTGTACCTTCTTAACTTAAGACGTCGGTTATTCCACACGAATTGCAACTGAAACAGTATATAATAAATCAATCAGCAAATGTATCAAAGGATCGACTCCCTAACTAGGCGATAAACAAGAATTCGACGTTTCGAGCGAAGCCCTTCGCTCAAAACGTCGAATTCTTGTTTATCGCCTAGGTAGTTCGAGCGAAGGCCCTTCGTCGGGAATTAGTGATTTCCCGACGAAGGGCCTTCGCTCGAAACGTCGAATTCTTGTTTATTGCCTAGGTAGTGAGTCGATCCTTTGATACATTTGCTGCTATATAATAAATCAAGACATAATGCATTAAATACTTACATTGACACTATTGCTAATTCTTTATTAAGTTGGATGAATTGTATGAGCGAAGTAAATTTCGAAGAAAAATGTTAAAGAAGAGTTGAAGATTTTGCATGACATGTAGATTTTACATGACATGTAGATTTTAACAAGTGCCAAGAATTAACAGATTTGTTAAATTTTTTATTTCGGAGCCTACTGATGTTTGCACTCGGCACTAATAATGTAATTACGAAATAATGACTTGTTGTTTGGTACAACTTAATTGGGATACCTATGACATGAAAAATTCAACAATTTCATTTTGACTGGACTGAACAGCCCCGTTCATCCCCCCACGAGTCCTGCATGGTGCTGACGAAATTAGATCGTAAGGTAGTGATGGGCGATGCCAGCTTTTTTAATTCGATACGATACTGGTTCGATATTGCTCTTTTTTTTCGATATCGATATTTTATGCAACATAACAAGCAAAAACAACAAAAGCAATTTTTTTATTCTTCAACAACTAATAACAGCAGCCAAAGTCAATAAAATTCACAATCTATAGACTGTATATGCAAATGTGCCAAACAACTCAACTTTGATAACATGCTAGATCAAAGTTACAAGAACAATTCAAGAACAATAACATGTCAACATTCTTAGGCTTTAGTCTATTTCTCCTGATAGAAACCAGTTCTCCTGCTTTTGAGAAGAGCCTTTCAGCTGGAACAGATGTACCAGGAATGCAAAGATATTTCTTGGCAAGATGAGAGAGAAGTTTGTAGTTCTTCTCATTTTCTTTCCACCAGGCTAATGGATCTTCATGTCTTGGCAGAATTGCTTCATCAAAGAATTTGTTGGCCTCCCTCACTGCATAATTGGCAGTTTCATTTGTTAGCAATTGTGTATCTGCAACCTTTTTATCAAAAAGATCCCACAAGCCAGCTGGTTTTGGTGCTGCACTGGGCTGTGCTACTGCTGCCTGTGTATCATCAGTAGGAACTGCAGGAATATATTCTTTCATCTCTTGAATAATCCACTGTTCTCCCTGTCGTGCTGCTGCAATATTACGAAAGGCCAGCTTCTTTGTGCGTGGGTCCAACAGGGTGGAAAGGGCCAGCAAATGAGCACTCTCCATACTTGTGAAACGTCGTCGCATTTGGGCGCTCACTTCAGAAGCCAGAGTTGTATCTTTGTGGTTACTTGTTGAGGTCAAGTGCTGAAGTGACCTTGCAAGGGGTATAGCCTTTGAAATAGAGACATATTGATCAGCTGATACCTCTCTTGTTGTATGCTCAAATGGCTCCAAAACAGCTATGCCAGCTTTCAGCAATTTCACATCAGAGGCTGAGAGGCACAAATCATTGCGACTAGAAAGACAAAGTGTAGTAGTAATAGCCTGATGCTGCTCGATGATGCGTTTCAACATGTAGAATGTAGAATTCCATCTTGTGTCTACTTCCTGGATCAGTTTATGTTCAGGAACTTCTAGTTGAAGTTGGATCTCCTTTAACTTCTCTGTGGCTTTCGTGCTCTGATGGGAAAATGTCACAATTTGCCTGCATCTCTTCCTTAGTTCGTGGAAACTCTGATCAGTCTTGATTGCCTCAGCGACTACGAGATTCAGGGTGATTCAGCGCAAAGCATGGAACATGATTCCAACCAGTGTTTTTAACTGCGGCAACAATATTGGCAGCATTATCTGTAACCATTGCAACAACTTTCCCAGATATTCCCCATGATTCTGCAACCCTCATAAATGCCGCGGCAATATTCTCAGCAGTGTGGCTCAATTTGAATCCAAAGGTCTCAAGAACTAGTGACTTGAGCTCCCATGAAGAGGCAAGATAGTGGCAGGTAATGGTGAGGTAGCTCTCTGTTGCTCTGGATGTCCAGAGGTCACTTGTGAGAGCTACATGTGGAATCTGTGTAAGTTCCTGCTTGATCTCCTCCACTCGTTGGCAGTACATATCAGGGAGCAATCGCATCATGGTCCTCCTGGAGGCAACTGGTACCGTGATCAACTAAATGTAACAGTGATTGAAACCCTGCATCCTCTACAACTGATGTAGGTTGCATATCTGTTACAATCATTTTTAAAACAGCTTCATCAATGTTCTTGCGTCATGTGGAAGTGGAGGAGTACTTTCCAGTTTGTATTACATCCTTGATTGGTGTTTGCTTTAGTTTGCTACTTCCCTTCTTCTTGTCATTTTTTTCTTTTTTTTTTTGCTTTTCAGCTTCTTTGTATTGCTCTGGATGTTTTAATTTTAAATGCTGTAGAAAAAATATATACCATTCTTCACCTCGAGTGGACCGTTAACTGCACAAATCTAGGAAACTTTAAATAATCTGGAGATTTTGGTAAAAAATTCAAAAAGGCGAACGTTTGGGCATTTTAATTGCAAACCCGCACATTTTTTCGCGATATTTATCCGCGCAAAAATTGGCTCTTGCATATTTATATCACTAGCGCCTAAAAATATCAAATGTGTAGTTACGGATAATAATAACGCAATATAGTTTGAGAGGATACGGGAATCATATTTTCTACTTTGCCGATTGACTATGTCCTAAATAATTTCATTAACAGACTACAGTTTGTGAATGGCATCTTTCACGGATGGGGTATAGCTAATATTTTCTTCATAACATCGGTGTTATGAGCGTACTCTTCAAAATGTCTTACCTGCAGACAAGTGCATGTGATAGGCAGACTCATCGACCTTTATGTCTTTTGGCCTAAATAATATACCATAGTATATAATTAGTTATTTACTTGATGTCTTGTGCATGCCCATCTAACATATTATGGAGTAAGGACATTAATTCAAAAACTATTGAATCTTCTCATCTTTGTCACACGAACATACATAAGCTCAAATAGCTACATATAAATAGTAGGAAATTATGATAACCTGTCGTTTATCGTTACTACACTCCAGATGAAGTACGAGAGAAAAACAGCAGCCAGGACGAATAGACCAAGGAGAACGCATCTTTTCCACAGCTATACAAAACAGATAAAATCACTCGTCTTTACTGGATGCGGCAATCATTGAAAAAAACCTAAAAAACCTAAACATGAAGCCAACAAAGTTTACGTACCTTGACATTTTTACTATTGCAAATGCCAACTTCATCCTCCACATTTATATTCTCTTTCCTTCCAGCTCTCAGTTTCTCTTTCATACGTATATTTTCCTCATATAACTCTTGCGGTTTGCATTTGCTCACATTCTTAAGATGCATATACAATTTAAAGCATGGTTAATCACCAAGTACCAAGTGTACTCAAATGCATGTACTCAATGCATGTACACTGCATGTACTCAAATATGGAAATTACTAGCTGATATAACTGCAATTGCAATTAAATCATTACGTTTTGTACAATACTCTTTAGAATGATATCCCTTGAAACCTCGGAAGGCGCCCTTTATCGGGCTCCAAAGTGAAACAATTAACTATGCTTTTTTAAGAATTAATAGATAATCGTGTATGCAAAAATATTGTCTTAGTGTCTTATAGACGGCCGGCCAGCTCGAGCTAAAACGCTCGAAAAAACCTTTGATGGCATTTTTTGTTACAAGCAGGTAACCATGCCAGATCGTTTCTAATACCCTTTGTGTTGAAGGTGAGGGGGGCGGATGTTCTTTACTGTTGCTATGCAGCGAGTATGGAATTCTGATTGGCTACCTTGAAACTGTCAACCAATAAGCGCGCGTCGCCCCAGTACTTTTATAATTTTACACCGCCTAATGGAAGTGAGTGGGCGAATTATGGCCGGAATCGGAGTTGTGACATGTTATCGATGAAAACAATCCGCTTTTTGGTTACGTACAAGACGTACAACAACGAAAACACTGTCTTCAAGGAAACACAGGCATTTGGGACTGCTGGTATACTGTCCCTAGTCTGTAAATAGGGCATATTCATTATTCAAATAGTGTATAGTGTACTCGTATCTAATTCACTTTTAGTTCAAATATATAGTTCAAATTTATCAGTATAATACTTTAATATTTTTGTTCTGGACATTTGATTGTCCGAGTGTATATCGTTTCTTATTCACATCATCACATGTTTACTTTACTTTCTTCTGAAATGAAAACTGGTAGCAGTCTGATTTTTATTAAACTTTGACTTTCAAAACATAAATTTGTTAGTTTTAAATGTTTCACATGTGTACTGTAACTACTGAATTCACTGCTCTACCTCTACTGTCTACAGTGGCTTTGCATAGCTACCACAGATCTGGTCATAAATAGCATACTGCATCATATTTTGGTTGCATGACTTAGAAGCTGAAAGTAACAGTGTTTCAGGAATCATGCTGCCTACACAAATCAAAATCCATGCTTGCAAAAAAGAAAAACTATGTACAGAATCAAAGCTTCCATATTGGTAATCTTGAAAAAACTGGTACAATAGAGTTGGATATAAGGCATAAAGGCACAGATGATGAAGAAGTTTTCCAAATAAACATGTTATTTGAAAAATTATGAGTGCACAGTGGGCTGTTTAATAATTGACAATTGTTTAATAATAACATAATTTTCCCACAATTGATATATGGTATTGGTACCAATCAAGTAGGACACATAATTTCAACACAAGTTTTACTTTGTTTGTTAACATCACATACTTCCAGAAGGATAAGATGCCAACTGATAGCCACGGCTGGTAAAAAATGGCCAGCATTGTGTATTTGCTGTTACAGCTGAAATTTCTGGAACCATTGTTATCTAGAGATCCTCCTTAGAAGTGTGAATCCGGGTTGGTCACTTCATTTTTCTGGTGCCTACAAAAGATGTATCCCCAAGTATCCTGGGTGTTGATATGGTGTTGATATGCAACAAAGGAAGATCATATATGTTGAACCAATTCAAGTTGTGGATGTCAACAACAACAGCTGCCTGAAAAGATGTTCAGGTTTGCCACACATTGAATTGTCCAAATGCCCACTATGCAAAGCCACTGTAGATGAGGACAAAGTAGAATGCAGTGAGTGCACAAGATGTTGTTGGTGATGCCATTGGCAACTACAGTATGTCTTAATATCGAATTGTACAGACCCAAAAGCTGCAGTTAACTTTTATTGCCAATCATTACATCCTATCAGTTTACTCCATACAGCTAGTGCACATGTGAAACATTTAAAACTAACAAATTTATGTTTTGAAGTCAAAGTTAAAAATCAGACTAGCCTCACTAGCATATCTAATATATATACTGTAATCTTGGCCAAAAAAGTGAAAATACAAATTAACTGATTGGTGTTGTGTAACTACAACTACCAGTGGAACGCTTCAAGTATTTTACTCTCAGAAGAGAGTAAACATGTAATGATGTGAATAAGAAAGGGATGTAAACACTGCATAATGGTTCGATTCTATTTTTTGAGGTTCTGCAAAGTGCATCATAGAGTAGTTTACTAGGAAGAGCAGTTGAAAATCCGCACGCACGTGAACTTACAGTATACCAGCAGTTCCAAATACATTTGTCTTCTTCTACACGGTAACCATAAAGCTGATTGTTTTCATCAATAACCTGTCGCACGAATCGATTACGGCCATAGTTCGCCCATCACTTCAGTACTGGGGTGTTTTGCCAGAGCATGCAACGCACGACCGGACACATAATAAAACTTAGGTGTTGTTGCGTTAAGGCCGTTTTCCATTTCAAGCGTAACGTACCGACACGTATCAAAACAAATTTCAAAATTTAGCGAATGTTGATTGGTTAGTACGTCCGTAGTACGCCAAAAAGTTGACTTACGACGAACTTTTTATTTTGATACGAAACAAAAATTGCGCAATTTTCCAAGCAAATTCCTTCAATTCAACTTAATTGCCTAACGCTGTGTTGATGCTCCTGCGCTATTTTGTACTAGTATATATCAGTACTTAGCATATCAATTTCAAATTCAATTGTAGGTGTTATAAATAACCACGGTGTTTTGCCCGGACAGGCATGGAATTATAGAATATTTGGAACAAGTGTGACATGAAAGAACACATTGATTACTGTTTTAAGCAAATTGTTGGTTAACTTTCCATCTTTTAAATCTTCTGTTCATGATAATATTCAATACGATATCCCTTTAGCGACTGTGACCCTACGAGTTTGACCTTCGATTTGACAAAGGGGGATTTTAAAATTAATTTAAATAATTTCCAATTATTCAAGAACGAAGTCGAAAGTATAGTAAGTCGAAAATACAATGGTATTTTCGACTTACTATACTTTCGACTTCATTCTTGGGTGATTTAAATAATTGGAAATTACTTGATCCTTTCTCTCCCAGACCGGCCAATTAATATAGATTGTCATTGTATAATTAATATAGATTGTCACTGTATAATTAACCAAATAGAAGTTCTATATATTGCATGAAATTTTAGGTTAGCCTGACATAATGTTTGTCATCTGTACATTTCGCTTCCCCTGGGAAAAGATTTACATAAGCTGCTTTCATATTCATAAACAAATCACCCAGCCTAACAGTTCGTACTAGTCTACGAGCGGGTAGGTTTGGAGCATAAAAGGCAGTATTCTTAGTAAAGGATGATGTCTGACAACATGCAGCTGTGTAAGTAAATTGCACCATATTAATCCTATATGGCTGCATCGCTGGAAAAAGTGTTGATGGCCCATTATAATTACTGAAACCGGCTTTGCCAAAAAATCTGGGATCGTTGCGTCCATAAGTTGACGGAATAACTCCGACAATGATATGAAGGTTGGAATTTTGGCAGTTTCGTCTTGCCCAAAGTTTCAATGCCTTTTCATGGTAGTTCCAACTTCCGGTGTTGACTATTCCAAACTGGGGAATCGCATTGGTGAATACGAATGAATCGAATCCGGATATATATTGTGCAGCAACAAGATGGCCTCTGTGAATGGAGATTTTGTTTTTGCATATCATTTTTAATCTTTTCCTCGAGTAGGGTGAGATGCTCGCTTTAGTGATGCTTCTCCACCAATTATGTTCAGTATAATATTTTGAGTTGGACGCTTCGTAGCATGGCACGCGATTCAAACTTTGTTCGTAATCCTTGTCATGTTGCTGAAAACTTTTTCCAATGAAAGCACTTTGTCTGAAATGGTTTGTTGCGCGAGGACTTTTAGAGAAGTATTCTTTACCAGTCAAAACGGCCGTGGAGGCTAAAGGTATACGGTTTGCACAGTCATATAAAACGCCAATGTTTCCCGGCTCACAAAGACTCTACCTTAGGGATAAATTTTTTTTAATTCCCTCCAGTGAAAGCCGCAAAGACATTTTTCTTGGCATTCCATACGCAAGTACCGATGAAATTACAGGAACAGCTATTTAACCCATTGCCTGTACACTGAGCATGAATCATTGAAAGATAGATTAAGTAAATCCACCAATTCCACCAGTTTGTTACATAAATCATCTCCAGAATCTAAAGAACCCATAAAATCGAAAAAATTAACACAGGCATTTTGGCAGTTTTCTCTCGGCCAAAGGGCGGTCAAGGTAAAAATAGCAATACATAGCTTACATCGTTCAAAATTTAAATCGTACGGTCGGATCCGGGTGTGTTAATTATGAAGTAAATTACTTGTTTGGTATAATGCAAGAAAATCAAATTTAATCAACAAAAATCTGTATCACACGCTCGTATTTTCATCAATATACTTATGATGGTTAAGTGCGTCGAGTTCTATGTTCTATGCCTGTCCCGTCGTTGCGCGACGATCCGACGTCTTATGTGGCAAGATGAACTTACTTTAACAGAAAGTAAACAAACATATAATACACGCATTGAAAACGTTCCGAAGAAATTCCGAAGTATATTTGTTTTCTTTTCCCGTGGAAAACGGAAAACAAAATTTGTTTCGAAATCAAATTCGAAATCAAAAGTTTTGATCCGAAATCTGAGCTGGGTATGACACTAGTTATTGAGTAGCATTAGTAATGAAGGTAAATAATGCCCCAATGTAAAAGTCATTGCAGTCAAACCGGATGTTCTCTTGCGAGCATACTTTGACGATTTTATTTGTCAATGGGAGAGTACTGCCACTCAATGGGTTAATCAGACTATCTACCCATGCTTCCTGTTAATCAGACTATCTGCATATGCTTCCTGTTAAGCTTATGCTTCAAATTGCAGGAGATTGCATGAGAACTTTTTGAACATAAATTTCAGGCTTATTTAAGACTTGATAAATTTCATTTCACTGTACCTTCTTAACTTAAGACGTCGGTTATTCCACACGAATTGCAACTGAAACAGTATATAATAAATCAATCAGCAAATGTATCAAAGGATCGACTCCCTACCTAGGCGATAAACAAGAATTCGACGTTTCGAGCGGTAGTTCGAGCGAAGGCCCTTCGTCGGGAATTAGTGATTTCCCGACGAAGGGCCTTCGCTCGAAACGTCGAATTCTTGTTTATTGCCTAGGTAGTGAGTCGATCCTTTGATACATTTGCTGCTATATAATAAATCAAGACATAATGCATTAAATACTTACATTGACACTATTGCTAATTCTTTATTAAGTTGGATGAATTGTATGAGCGAAGTAAATTTCGAAGAAAATGTTAAAGAAGAGTTGAAGATTTTGCATGACATGTAGATTTTACATGACATGTAGATTTTAACAAGTGCCAAGAATTAACAGATTTGTTAAATTTTTTATTTCGGAGCCTACTGATGTTTGCACTCGGCACTAATAATGTAATTACGAAATAATGACTTGTTGTTTGGTACAACTTAATTGGGATACCTATGACATGAAAAATTCAACAATTTCATTTTGACTGGACTGAACAGCCCCGTTCATCCCCCCACGAGTCCTGCATGGTGCTGACGAAATTAGATCGTAAGGTAGTGATGGGCGATGCCAGCTTTTTTAATTCGATACGATACTGGTTCGATATTGCTCTTTTTTTTCGATATCGATATTTTATGCAACATAACAAGCAAAAACAACAAAAGCAATTTTTTTATTCTTCAACAACTAATAACAGCAGCCAAAGTCAATAAAATTCACAATCTATAGACTGTATATGCAAATGTGCCAAACAACTCAACTTTGATAACATGCTAGATCAAAGTTACAAGAACAATTCAAGAACAATAACATGTCAACATTCTTAGGCTTTAGTCTATTTCTCCTGATAGAAACCAGTTCTCCTGCTTTTGAGAAGAGCCTTTCAGCTGGAACAGATGTACCAGGAATGCAAAGATATTTCTTGGCAAGATGAGAGAGAAGTTTGTAGTTCTTCTCATTTTCTTTCCACCAGGCTAATGGATCTTCATGTCTTGGCAGAATTGCTTCATCAAAGAATTTGTTGGCCTCCCTCACTGCATAATTGGCAGTTTCATTTGTTAGCAATTGTGTATCTGCAACCTTTTTATCAAAAAGATCCCACAAGCCAGCTGGTTTTGGTGCTGCACTGGGCTGTGCTACTGCAGGAATATATTCTTTCATCTCTTGAATAATCCACTGTTCTCCCTGTCGTGCTGCTGCAATATTACGAAAGGCCAGCTTCTTTGTGCGTGGGTCCAACAGGGTGGAAAGGGCCAGCAAATGAGCACTCTCCATACTTGTGAAACGTCGTCGCATTTGGGCGCTCACTTCAGAAGCCAGAGTTGTATCTTTGTGGTTACTTGTTGAGGTCAAGTGCTGAAGTGACCTTGCAAGGGGTATAGCCTTTGAAATAGAGACATATTGATCAGCTGATACCTCTCTTGTTGTATGCTCAAATGGCTCCAAAACAGCTATGCCAGCTTTCAGCAATTTCACATCAGAGGCTGAGAGGCACAAATCATTGCGACTAGAAAGACAAAGTGTAGTAGTAATAGCCTGATGCTGCTCGATGATGCGTTTCAACATGTAGAATGTAGAATTCCATCTTGTGTCTACTTCCTGGATCAGTTTATGTTCAGGAACTTCTAGTTGAAGTTGGATCTCCTTTAACTTCTCTGTGGCTTTCGTGCTCTGATGGGAAAATGTCACAATTTGCCTGCATCTCTTCCTTAGTTCGTGGAAACTCTGATCAGTCTTGATTGCCTCAGCGACTACGAGATTCAGGGTGATTCAGCGCAAAGCATGGAACATGATTCCAACCAGTGTTTTTAACTGCGGCAACAATATTGGCAGCATTATCTGTAACCATTGCAACAACTTTCCCAGATATTCCCCATGATTCTGCAACCCTCATAAATGCCGCGGCAATATTCTCAGCAGTGTGGCTCAATTTGAATCCAAAGGTCTCAAGAACTAGTGACTTGAGCTCCCATGAAGAGGTAAGATAGTGGCAGGTAATGGTGAGGTAGCTCTCTGTTGCTCTGGATGTCCAGAGGTCACTTGTGAGAGCTACATGTGGAATCTGTGTAAGTTCCTGCTTGATCTCCTCCACTCGTTGGCAGTACATATCAGGGAGCAATCGCATCATGGTCCTCCTGGAGGGCAACTGGTACCGTGATCAACTAAATGTAACAGTGATTGAAACCCTGCATCCTCTACAACTGATGTAGGTTGCATATCTGTTACAATCATTTTTAAAACAGCTTCATCAATGTTCTTGCGTCGTGTGGAAGTGGAGGAGTACTTTCCAGTTTGTATTACATCCTTGATTGTGTTTGCTTTAGTTTGCTACTTCCCTTCTTCTTGTCATTTTTTTCTTCTTTTTTTTTTTGCTTTTCAGCTTCTTTGTATTGCTCTGGATGTTTTAATTTTAAATGCTGTAGAAAAAATATATACCATTCTTCACCTCGAGTGGACCGTTAACTGCACAAATCTAGGAAACTTTAAATAATCTGGATATTTTGGTAAAAAATTCAAAAAGGCGAACGTTTGGGCATTTTAATTGCAAACCCGCACATTTTTTCGCGATATTTATCCGCGCAAAAATTGGCTCTTGCATATTTATATCACTAGCGCCTAAAAATATCAAATGTGTAGTTACGGATAATAATAACGCAATATAGTTTGAGAGGATACGGGAATCATATTTTCTACTTTGCCGATTGACTATGTCCTAAATAATTTCATTAACAGACTACAGTATGTGAATGGCATCTTTCACGGATGGGGTATAGCTAATATTTTCTTCATAACATCGGTGTTATGAGCGTACTCTTCAAAATGTCTTACCTGCAGACAAGTGCATGTGATAGGCAGACTCATCGACCTTTATGTCTTTTGGCCTAAATAATATACCATAGTATATAATTAGTTATTTACTTGATGTCTTGTGCATGCCCATCTAACATATTATGGAGTAAGGACATTAATTCAAAAACTATTGAATCTTCTCATCTTTGTCACACGAACATACATAAGCTCAAATAGCTACATATAAATAGTAGGAAATTATGATAACCTGTCGTTTATCGTTACTACACTCCAGATGAAGTACGAGAGAAAAACAGCAGCCAGGACGAATAGACCAAGGAGAACGCATCTTTTCCACAGCTATACAAAACAGATAAAATCACTCGTCTTTACTGGATGCGGCAATCATTGAAAAAAACCTAAAAAACCTAAACATGAAGCCAACAAAGTTTACGTACCTTGACATTTTTACTATTGCAAATGCCAACTTCATCCTCCACATTTATATTCTCTTTCCTTCCAGCTCTCAGTTTCTCTTTCATACGTATATTTTCCTCATATAACTCTTGCGGTTTGCATTTGCTCACATTCTTAAGATGCATATACAATTTAAAGCATGGTTAATCACCAAGTACCAAGTGTACTCAAATGCATGTACTCAATGCATGTACACTGCATGTACTCAAATATGGAAATTACTAGCTGATATAACTGCAATTGCAATTAAATCATTACGTTTTGTACAATACTCTTTAGAATGATATCCCTTGAAACCTCGGAAGGCGCCCTTTATCGGGCTCCAAAGTGAAACAATTAACTATGCTTTTTTAAGAATTAATAGATAATCGTGTATGCAAAAATATTGTCTTAGTGTCTTATAGACGGCCGGCCAGCTCGAGCTAAAACGCTCGAAAAACCTTTGATGGCATTTTTTGTTACAAGCAGGTAACCATGCCAGATCGTTTCTAATACCCTTTGTGTTGAAGGTGAGGGGGGCGGATGTTCTTTACTGTTGCTATGCAGCGAGTATGGAATTCTGATTGGCTACCTTGAAACTGTCAACCAATAAGCGCGCGTCGCCCCAGTACTTTTATAATTTTACACCGCCTAATGGAAGTGAGTGGGCGAATTATGGCCGGAATCGGAGTTGTGACATGTTATCGATGAAAACAATCCGCTTTTTGGTTACGTACAAGACGTACAACAACGAAAACACTGTCTTCAAGGAAACACAGGCATTTGGGACTGCTGGTATACTGTCCCTAGTCTGTAAATAGGGCATATTCATTATTCAAATAGTGTATAGTGTACTCGTATCTAATTCACTTTTAGTTCAAATATATAGTTCAAATTTATCAGTATAATACTTTAATATTTTTGTTCTGGACATTTGATTGTCCGAGTGTATATCGTTTCTTATTCACATCATCACATGTTTACTTTACTTTCTTCTGAAATGAAAACTGGTAGCAGTCTGATTTTTATTAAACTTTGACTTTCAAAACATAAATTTGTTAGTTTTAAATGTTTCACATGTGTACTGTAACTGAATTCACTGCTCTACCTCTACTGTCTACAGTGGCTTTGCATAGCTACCACAGATCTGGTCATAAATAGCATACTGCATCATATTTTGGTTGCATGACTTAGAAGCTGAAAGTAACAGTGTTTCAGGAATCATGCTGCCTACACAAATCAAAATCCATGCTTGCAAAAAAGAAAAACTATGTACAGAATCAAAGCTTCCATATTGGTAATCTTGAAAAAACTGGTACAATAGAGTTGGATATAAGGCATAAAGGCACAGATGATGAAGAAGTTTTCCAAATAAACATGTTATTTGAAAAATTATGAGTGCACAGTGGGCTGTTTAATAATTGACAATTGTTTAATAATAACATAATTTTCCCACAATTGATATATGGTATTGGTACCAATCAAGTAGGACACATAATTTCAACACAAGTTTTACTTTGTTTGTTAACATCACATACTTCCAGAAGGATAAGATGCCAACTGACAGCCACGGCTGGTAAAAAATGGCCAGCATTGTGTATTTGCTGTTACAGCTGAAATTTCTGGAACCATTGTTATCTAGAGATCCTCCTTAGAAGTGTGAATCCGGGTTGGTCACTTCATTTTTCTGGTGCCTACAAAAGATGTATCCCCAAGTATCCTGGGTGTTGATATGGTGTTGATATGCAACAAAGGAAGATCATATATGTTGAACCAATTCAAGTTGTGGATGTCAACAACAACAGCTGCCTGAAAAGATGTTCAGGTTTGCCACACATTGAATTGTCCAAATGCCCACTATGCAAAGCCACTGTAGATGAGGACAAAGTAGAATGCAGTGAGTGCACAAGATGTTGTTGGTGATGCCATTGGCAACTACAGTATGTCTTAATATTGAATTGTACAGACCCAAAAGCTGCAGTTAACTTTTATTGCCAATCATTACATCCTATCAGTTTACTCCATACAGCTAGTGCACATGTGAAACATTTAAAACTAACAAATTTATGTTTTGAAGTCAAAGTTAAAAATCAGACTAGCCTCACTAGCATATCTAATATATATACTGTAATCTTGGCCAAAAAAGTGAAAATACAAATTAACTGATTGGTGTTGTGTAACTACAACTACCAGTGGAACGCTTCAAGTATTTTACTCTCAGAAGAGAGTAAACATGTAATGATGTGAATAAGAAAGGGATGTAAACACTGCATAATGGTTCGATTCTATTTTTTGAGGTTCTGCAAAGTGCATCATAGAGTAGTTTACTAGGAAGAGCAGTTGAAAATCCGCACGCACGTGAACTTACAGTATACCAGCAGTTCCAAATACATTTGTCTTCTTCTACACGGTAACCATAAAGCTGATTGTTTTCATCAATAACCTGTCGCACGAATCGATTACGGCCATAGTTCGCCCATCACTTCAGTACTGGGGTGTTTTGCCAGAGCATGCAACGCACGACCGGACACATAATAAAACTTAGGTGTTGTTGCGTTAAGGCCGTTTTCCATTTCAAGCGTAACGTACCGACACGTATCAAAACAAATTTCAAAATTTAGCGAATGTTGATTGGTTAGTACGTCCGTAGTACGCCAAAAAGTTGACTTACGACGAAACTTTTTATTTTGATACGAAACAAAAATTGCGCAATTTTCCAAGCAAATTCCTTCAATTCAACTTAATTGCCTAACGCTGTGTTGATGCTCCTGCGCTATTTTGTACTAGTATATATCAGTACTTAGCATATCAATTTCAAATTCAATTGTAGGTGTTATAAATAACCACGGTGTTTTGCCCGGACAGGCATGGAATTATAGAATATTTGGAACAAGTGTGACATGAAAGAACACATTGATTACTGTTTTAAGCAAATTGTTGGTTAACTTTCCATCTTTTAAATCTTCTGTTCATGATAATATTCAATACGATATCCCTTTAGCGACTGTGACCCTACGAGTTTGACCTTCGATTTGACAAAGGGGGATTTTAAAATTAATTTAAATAATTTCCAATTATTCAAGAACGAAGTCGAAAGTATAGTAAGTCGAAAATACAATGGTATTTTCGACTTACTATACTTTCGACTTCATTCTTGGGTGATTTAAATAATTGGAAATTACTTGATCCTTTCTCTCCCAGACCGGCCAATTAATATAGATTGTCATTGTATAATTAATATAGATTGTCACTGTATAATTAACCAAATAGAAGTTCTATATATTGCATGAAATTTTAGGTTAGCCTGACATAATGTTTGTCATCTGTACATTTCGCTTCCCCTGGGAAAAGATTTACATAAGCTGCTTTCATATTCATAAACAAATCACCCAGCCTAACAGTTCGTACTAGTCTACGAGCGGGTAGGTTTGGAGCATAAAAGGCAGTATTCTTAGTAAAGGATGATGTCTGACAACATGCAGCTGTGTAAGTAAATTGCACCATATTAATCCTATATGGCTGCATCGCTGGAAAAAGTGTTGATGGCCCATTATAATTACTGAAACCGGCTTTGCCAAAAAATCTGGGATCGTTGCGTCCATAAGTTGACGGAATAACTCCGACAATGATATGAAGGTTGGAATTTTGGCAGTTTCGTCTTGCCCAAAGTTTCAATGCCTTTTCATGGTAGTTCCAACTTCCGGTTGTTGACTATTCCAAACTGGGGAATCGCATTGGTGAATACGAATGAATCGAATCCGGATATATATTGTGCAGCAACAAGATGGCCTCTGTGAATGGAGATTTTGTTTTTGCATATCATTTTTAATCTTTTCCTCGAGTAGGGTGAGATGCTCGCTTTAGTGATGCTTCTCCACCAATTATGTTCAGTATAATATTTTGAGTTGGACGCTTCGTAGCATGGCACGCGATTCAAACTTTGTTCGTAATCCTTGTCATGTTGCTGAAAACTTTTTCCAATGAAAGCACTTTGTCTGAAATGGTTTGTTGCGCGAGGACTTTTAGAGAAGTATTCTTTACCAGTCAAAACGGCCGTGGAGGCTAAAGGTATACGGTTTGCACAGTCATATAAAACGCCAATGTTTCCCGGCTCACAAAGACTCTACCTTAGGGATAAATTTTTTTTAATTCCCTCCAGTGAAAGCCGCAAAGACATTTTTCTTGGCATTCCATACGCAAGTACCGATGAAATTACAGGAACAGCTATTTAACCCATTGCCTGTAGACTGAGCATGAATCATTGAAAGATAGATTAAGTAAATCCACCAATTCCACCAGTTTGTTACATAAATCATCTCCAGAATCTAAAGAACCCATAAAATCAAAAAAATTAACACAGGCATTTTGGCAGTTTTCTCTCGGCCAAAGGGCGGTCAAGGTAAAAATAGCAATACATAGCTTACATCGTTCAAAATTTAAATCGTACGGTCGGATCCGGGTGTGTTAATTATGAAGTAAATGACTTGTTTGGTATAATGCAAGAAAATCAAATTTAATCAACAAAAATCTGTATCACATGTTCGTATTTTCATCAATATACTTATGATGGTTAAGTGCGTTGAGTTCTATGCCTATCACGACAAGTCTATGCCTGTCCCGTCGTTGCGCGACGATCCGACGTCTTATGTGGCAAGATGAACTTACTTTAACAGAAAGTAAACAAACATATAATACACGCATTGAAAACGTTCCGAAGAAATTCCGAAGTATATTTGTTTTCTTTTCCCGTGGAAAACGGAAAACAAAATTTGTTTCGAAATCAAATTCGAAATCAAAAGTTTTGATCCGAAATCTGAGCTGGGTATGACACTAGTTATTGAGTAGCATTAGTAATGAAGGTAAATAATGCCCCAATGTAAAAGTCATTGCAGTCAAACCGGATGTTCTCTTGCGAGCATACTTTGACGATTTTATTTGTCAATGGGAGAGTACTGCCACTCAATGGGTTAATCAGACTATCTACCCATGCTTCCTGTTAAGCTTATGCTTCAAATTGCAGGAGATTGCATGAGAACTTTTTGAACATAAATTTCAGGCTTATTTAAGACTTGATAAATTTCATTTCACTGTACCTTCTTAACTTAAGACGTCGGTTATTCCACACGAATTGCAACTGAAACAGTATATAATAAATCAATCAGCAAATGTATCAAAGGATCGACTCCCTACCTAGGCGATAAACAAGAATTCGACGTTTCGAGCGAAGGCCCTTCGCTCAAAACGTCGAATTCTTGTTTATCGCCTAGGTAGTTCGAGCGAAGGCCCTTCGTCGGGAATTAGTGATTTCCCGACGAAGGGCCTTCGCTCGAAACGTCGAATTCTTGTTTATTGCCTAGGTAGTGAGTCGATCCTTTGATACATTTGCTGCTATATAATAAATCAAGACATAATGCATTAAATACTTACTTTGACACTATTGCTAATTCTTTATTAAGTTGGATGAATTGTATGAGCGAAGTAAATTTCGAAGAAAATGTTAAAGAAGAGTTGAAGATTTTGCATGACATGTAGATTTTACATGACATGTAGATTTTAACAAGTGCCAAGAATTAACAGATTTGTTAAATTTTTTATTTCGGAGCCTACTGATGTTTGCACTCGGCACTAATAATGTAATTACGAAATAATGACTTGTTGTTTGGTACAACTTAATTGGGATACCTATGACATGAAAAATTCAACAATTTCATTTTGACTGGACTGAACAGCCCCGTTCATCCCCCCACGAGTCCTGCATGGTGCTGACGAAATTAGATCGTAAGGTAGTGATGGGCGATGCCAGCTTTTTTAATTCGATACGATACTGGTTCGATATTGCTCTTTTTTTTCGATATCGATATTTTATGCAACATAACAAGCAAAAACAACAAAAGCAATTTTTTTATTCTTCAACAACTAATAACAGCAGCCAAAGTCAATAAAATTCACAATCTATAGACTGTATATGCAAATGTGCCAAACAACTCAACTTTGATAACATGCTAGATCAAAGTTACAAGAACAATTCAAGAACAATAACATGTCAACATTCTTAGGCTTTAGTCTATTTCTCCTGATAGAAACCAGTTCTCCTGCTTTTGAGAAGAGCCTTTCAGCTGGAACAGATGTACCAGGAATGCAAAGATATTTCTTGGCAAGATGAGAGAGAAGTTTGTAGTTCTTCTCATTTTCTTTCCACCAGGCTAATGGATCTTCATGTCTTGGCAGAATTGCTTCATCAAAGAATTTGTTGGCCTCCCTCACTGCATAATTGGCAGTTTCATTTGTTAGCAATTGTGTATCTGCAACCTTTTTATCAAAAAGATCCCACAAGCCAGCTGGTTTTGGTGCTGCACTGGGCTGTGCTACTGCAGGAATATATTCTTTCATCTCTTGAATAATCCACTGTTCTCCCTGTCGTGCTGCTGCAATATTACGAAAGGCCAGCTTCTTTGTGCGTGGGTCCAACAGGGTGGAAAGGGCCAGCAAATGAGCACTCTCCATACTTGTGAAACGTCGTCGCATTTGGGCGCTCACTTCAGAAGCCAGAGTTGTATCTTTGTGGTTACTTGTTGAGGTCAAGTGCTGAAGTGACCTTGCAAGGGGTATAGCCTTTGAAATAGAGACATATTGATCAGCTGATACCTCTCTTGTTGTATGCTCAAATGGCTCCAAAACAGCTATGCCAGCTTTCAGCAATTTCACATCAGAGGCTGAGAGGCACAAATCATTGCGACTAGAAAGACAAAGTGTAGTAGTAATAGCCTGATGCTGCTCGATGATGCGTTTCAACATGTAGAATGTAGAATTCCATCTTGTGTCTACTTCCTGGATCAGTTTATGTTCAGGAACTTCTAGTTGAAGTTGGATCTCCTTTAACTTCTCTGTGGCTTTCGTGCTCTGATGGGAAAATGTCACAATTTGCCTGCATCTCTTCCTTAGTTCGTGGAAACTCTGATCAGTCTTGATTGCCTCAGCGACTACGAGATTCAGGGTGATTCAGCGCAAAGCATGGAACATGATTCCAACCAGTGTTTTTAACTGCGGCAACAATATTGGCAGCATTATCTGTAACCATTGCAACAACTTTCCCAGATATTCCCCATGATTCTGCAACCCTCATAAATGCCGCGGCAATATTCTCAGCAGTGTGGCTCAATTTGAATCCAAAGGTCTCAAGAACTAGTGACTTGAGCTCCCATGAAGAGGTAAGATAGTGGCAGGTAATGGTGAGGTAGCTCTCTGTTGCTCTGGATGTCCAGAGGTCACTTGTGAGAGCTACATGTGGAATCTGTGTAAGTTCCTGCTTGATCTCCTCCACTCGTTGGCAGTACATATCAGGGAGCAATCGCATCATGGTCCTCCTGGAGGGCAACTGGTACCGTGATCAACTAAATGTAACAGTGATTGAAACCCTGCATCCTCTACAACTGATGTAGGTTGCATATCTGTTACAATCATTTTTAAAACAGCTTCATCAATGTTCTTGCGTCGTGTGGAAGTGGAGGAGTACTTTCCAGTTTGTATTACATCCTTGATTAGTGTTTGCTTTAGTTTGCTACTTCCCTTCTTCTTGTCATTTTTTTCTTCTTTTTTTTTTTGCTTTTCAGCTTCTTTGTATTGCTCTGGATGTTTTAATTTTAAATGCTGTAGAACAAATATATACCATTCTTCACCTCGAGTGGACCGTTAACTGCACAAATCTAGGAAACTTTAAATAATCTGGATATTTTGGTAAAAAATTCAAAAAGGCGAACGTTTGGGCATTTTAATTGCAAACCCGCACATTTTTTCGCGATATTTATCCGCGCAAAAATTGGCTCTTGCATATTTATATCACTAGCGCCTAAAAATATCAAATGTGTAGTTACGGATAATAATAACGCAATATAGTTTGAGAGGATACGGGAATCATATTTTCTACTTTGCCGATTGACTATGTCCTAAATAATTTCATTAACAGACTACAGTATGTGAATGGCATCTTTCACGGATGGGGTATAGCTAATATTTTCTTCATAACATCGGTGTTATGAGCGTACTCTTCAAAATGTCTTACCTGCAGACAAGTGCATGTGATAGGCAGACTCATCGACCTTTATGTCTTTTGGCCTAAATAATATACCATAGTATATAATTAGTTATTTACTTGATGTCTTGTGCATGCCCATCTAACATATTATGGAGTAAGGACATTAATTCAAAAACTATTGAATCTTCTCATCTTTGTCACACGAACATACATAAGCTCAAATAGCTACATATAAATAGTAGGAAATTATGATAACCTGTCGTTTATCGTTACTACACTCCAGATGAAGTACGAGAGAAAAACAGCAGCCAGGACGAATAGACCAAGGAGAACGCATCTTTTCCACAGCTATACAAAACAGATAAAATCACTCGTCTTTACTGGATGCGGCAATCATTGAAAAAAACCTAAAAAACCTAAACATGAAGCCAACAAAGTTTACGTACCTTGACATTTTTACTATTGCAAATGCCAACTTCATCCTCCACATTTATATTCTCTTTCCTTCCAGCTCTCAGTTTCTCTTTCATACGTATATTTTCCTCATATAACTCTTGCGGTTTGCATTTGCTCACATTCTTAAGATGCATATACAATTTAAAGCATGGTTAATCACCAAGTACCAAGTGTACTCAAATGCATGTACTCAATGCATGTACACTGCATGTACTCAAATATGGAAATTACTAGCTGATATAACTGCAATTGCAATTAAATCATTACGTTTTGTACAACACTCTTTAGAATGATATCCCTTGAAACCTCGGAAGGCGCCCTTTATCGGGCTCCAAAGTGAAACAATTAACTATGCTTTTTTAAGAATTAATAGATAATCGTGCATGCAAAAATATTGTCTTAGTGTCTTATAGACGGCCGGCCAGCTCGAGCTAAAACGCTCGAAAAAACCTTTGATGGCATTTTTTGTTACAAGCAGGTAACCATGCCAGATCGTTTCTAATACCCTTTGTGTTGAAGGTGAGGGGGGCGGATGTTCTTTACTGTTGCTATGCAGCGAGTATGGAATTCTGATTGGCTACCTTGAAACTGTCAACCAATAAGCGCGCGTCGCCCCAGTACTTTTATAATTTTACACCGCCAAATGGAAGTGAGTGGGCGAATTATGGCCGGAATCGGAGTTGTGACATGTTATCGATGAAAACAATCCGCTTTTTGGTTACGTACAAGACGTACAACAACGAAAACACTGTCTTCAAGGAAACACAGGCATTTGGGACTGCTGGTATACTGTCCCTAGTCTGTAAATAGGGCATATTCATTATTCAAATAGTGTATAGTGTACTCGTATCTAATTCACTTTTAGTTCAAATATATAGTTCAAATTTATCAGTATAATACTTTAATATTTTTGTTCTGGACATTTGATTGTGCGAGTGTATATCGTTTCTTATTCACATCATCACATGTTTACTTTACTTTCTTCTGAAATGAAAACTGGTAGCAGTCTGATTTTTATTAAACTTTGACTTTCAAAACATAAATTTGTTAGTTTTAAATGTTTCACATGTGTACTGTAACTGAATTCACTGCTCTACCTCTACTGTCTACAGTGGCTTTGCATAGCTACCACAGATCTGGTCATAAATAGCATACTGCATCATATTTTGGTTGCATGACTTAGAAGCTGAAAGTAACAGTGTTTCAGGAATCATGCTGCCTACACAAATCAAAATCCATGCTTGCAAAAAAGAAAAACTATGTACAGAATCAAAGCTTCCATATTGGTAATCTTGAAAAAACTGGTACAATAGAGTTGGATATAAGGCATAAAGGCACAGATGATGAAGAAGTTTTCCAAATAAACATGTTATTTGAAAAAATTGAGTGCACAGTGGGCTGTTTAATAATTGACAATTGTTTAATAATAACATAATTTTCCCACAATTGATATATGGTATTGGTACCAATCAAGTAGGACACACATAATTTCAACACAAGTTTTACTTTGTTTGTTAACATCACATACTTCCAGAAGGATAAGATGCCAACTGACAGCCACGGCTGGTAAAAAATGGCCAGCATTGTGTATTTGCTGTTACAGCTGAAATTTCTGGAACCATTGTTATCTAGAGATCCTCCTTAGAAGTGTGAATCCGGGTTGGTCACTTCATTTTTCTGGTGCCTACAAAAGATGTATCCCCAAGTATCCTGGGTGTTGATATGGTGTTGATATGCAACAAAGGAAGATCATATATGTTGAACCAATTCAAGTTGTGGATGTCAACAACAACAGCTGCCTGAAAAGATGTTCAGGTTTGCCACACATTGAATTGTCCAAATGCCCACTATGCAAAGCCACTGTAGATGAGGACAAAGTAGAATGCAGTGAGTGCACAAGATGTTGTTGGTGATGCCATTGGCAACTACAGTATGTCTTAATATTGAATTGTACAGACCCAAAAGCTGCAGTTAACTTTTATTGCCAATCATTACATCCTATCAGTTTACTCCATACAGCTAGTGCACATGTGAAACATTTAAAACTAACAAATTTATGTTTTGAAGTCAAAGTTAAAAATCAGACTAGCCTGACTAGCATATCTAATATATATACTGTAATCTTGGCCAAAAAAGTGAAAATACAAATTAACTGATTGGTGTTGTGTAACTACAACTACCAGTGGAACGCTTCAAGTATTTTACTCTCAGAAGAGAGTAAACATGTAATGATGTGAATAAGAAAGGGATGTAAACACTTCATAATGGTTCGATTCTATTTTTTGAGGTTCTGCAAAGTGCATCATAGAGTAGTTTACTAGGAAGGGCAGTTGAAAATCCGCACGCATGTGAACTTACAGTATACCAGCAGTTCCAAATACATTTGTCTTCTACACGGTAACCGTAAAGCTGATTGTTTTCATCAATAACCTGTCACACGAATCGATTACGGCCATAGTTCGACCATCACTTCCATTTGGCGGTGTAAAATTATAAGAGTACTGGGGTGACGCGCGCTTATTGGTTGACAGTTTCAAGGTATGGCATCAGAATTCCATCCAGGCTATTAGTAATTTAACCCAATATCTACTGTATTGCCTTTATTGTGATGTTTTGCCTTTATTGTGATGTTTTGCCAGAGCATGCAACGCACGACCGGACACATAATAAAACTTAGGTGTTGTTGCGTTAAGGCCGTTTTCCATTTCAAGCGTAACGTACCGACACGTATCAAAACAAATTTCAAAATTTAGCGAATGTTGATTGGTTAGTACGTCCGTAGTACGCCAAAAAGTTGACTTACGACAAACTTTTTATTTTGATACGAAACAAAAATTGCGCAATTTTCCAAGCAAATTCCTTCAATTCAACGTAATTGCCTAACGCTGTGTTGATGCTCCTGCGCTATTTTGTACTAGTATATATCAGTACTTAGCATATCAATTTCAAATTCAATTGTAGGTGTTATAAATAACCACGGTGTTTTGCCCGGACAGGCATGGAATTATAGAATATTTGGAACAAGTGTGACATGAAAGAACACATTGATTACTGTTTTAAGCAAATTGTTGGTTAACTTTCCATCTTTTAAATCTTCTGTTCATGATAATATTCAATACGATATCCCTTTAGCGACTGTGACCCTACGAGTTTGACCTTCGATTTGACAAAGGGGGATTTTAAAATTAATTTAAATAATTTCCAATTATTCAAGAACGAAGTCGAAAGTATAGTAAGTCGAAAATACAATGGTATTTTCGACTTACTATACTTTCGACTTCATTCTTGGGTGATTTAAATAATTGGAAATTACTTGATCCTTTCTCTCCCAGACCGGCCAATTAATATAGATTGTCATTGTATAATTAATATAGATTGTCACTGTATAATTAACCAAATAGAAGTTCTATATATTGCATGAAATTTTAGGTTAGTCTGACATAATGTTTGTCATCTGTACATTTCGCTTCCCCTGGGAAAAGATTTACATAAGCTGCTTTCATATTCATAAACAAATCACCCAGCCTAACAGTTCGTACTAGTCTACGAGCGGGTAGGTTTGGAGCATAAAAGGCAGTATTCTTAGTAAAGGATGATGTCTGACAACATGCAGCTGTGTAAGTAAATTGCACCATATTAATCCTATATGGCTGCATCGCTGGAAAAAGTGTTGATGGCCCATTATAATTACTGAAACCGGCTTTGCCAAAAAACCTGGGATCGTTGCGTCCATAAGTTGACGGAATAACTCCGACAATGATATGAAGGTTGGAATTTTGGCAGTTTCGTCTTGCCCAAAGTTTCAATGCCTTTTCATGGTAGTTCCAACTTCCGGTGTTGACTATTCCAAACTGGGGAATCGCATTGGTGAATACGAATGAATCGAATCCGGATATATATTGTGCAGCAACAAGATGGCCTCTGTGAATGGAGATTTTGTTTTTGCATATCATTTTTAATCTTTTCCTCGAGTAGGGTGAGATGCTCGCTTTAGTGATGCTTCTCCACCAATTATGTTCAGTATAATATTTTGAGTTGGACGCTTCGTAGCATGGCACGCGATTCAAACTTTGTTCGTAATCCTTGTCATGTTGCTGAAAACTTTTTCCAATGAAAGCACTTTGTCTGAAATGGTTTGTTGCGCGAGGACTTTTAGAGAAGTATTCTTTACCAGTCAAAACGGCCGTGGAGGCTAAAGGTATACGGTTTGCACAGTCATATAAAACGCCAATGTTTCCCGGCTCACAAAGACTCTACCTTAGGGATAAATTTTTTTTAATTCCCTCCAGTGAAAGCCGCAAAGACATTTTTCTTGGCATTCCATACGCAAGTACCGATGAAATTACAGGAACAGCTATTTAACCCATTGCCTGTACACTGAGCATGAATCATTGAAAGATAGATTAAGTAAATCCACCAATTCCAGCAGTTTGTTACATAAATCATCTCCAGAATCTAAAGAACCCATAAAATCGAAAAAATTAACACAGGCATTTTGGCAGTTTTCTCTCGGCCAAAGGGCGGTCAAGGTAAAAATAGCAATACATAGCTTACATCGTTCAAAATTTAAATCGTACGGTCGGATCCGGGTGTGTTAATTATGAAGTAAATGACTTGTTTGGTATAATGCAAGAAAATCAAATTTAATCAACAAAAATCTGTATCACACGCTCGTATTTTCATCAATATACTTATGATGGTTAAGTGCGTCGAGTTCTATGCCTGTCCCGTCGTTGCGCGACGATCCGACGTCTTATGTGGCAAGATGAACTTACTTTAACAGAAAGTAAACAAACATATAATACACGCATTGAAAACGTTCCGAAGAAATTCCGAAGTATATTTGTTTTCTTTTCCCGTGGAAAACGGAAAACAAAATTTGTTTCGAAATCAAATTCGAAATCAAAAGTTTTGATCCGAAATCTGAGCTGGGTATGACACTAGTTATTGAGTAGCATTAGTAATGAAGGTAAATAATGCCCCAATGTAAAAGTCATTGCAGTCAAACCGGATGTTCTCTTGCGAGCATACTTTGACGATTTTATTTGTCAATGGGAGAGTACTGCCACTCAATGGGTTAATCAGACTATCTACCCATGCTTCCTGTTAAGCTTATGCTTCAAATTGCAGGAGATTGCATGAGAACTTTTTGAACATAAATTTCAGGCTTATTTAAGACTTGATAAATTTCATTTCACTGTACCTTCTTAACTTAAGACGTCGGTTATTCCACACGAATTGCAACTGAAACAGTATATAATAAATCAATCAGCAAATGTATCAAAGGATCGACTCCCTAACTAGGCGATAAACAAGAATTCGACGTTTCGAGCGAAGCCCTTCGCTCAAAACGTCGAATTCTTGTTTATCGCCTAGGTAGTTCGAGCGAAGGCCCTTCGTCGGGAATTAGTGATTTCCCGACGAAGGGCCTTCGCTCGAAACGTCGAATTCTTGTTTATTGCCTAGGTAGTGAGTCGATCCTTTGATACATTTGCTGCTATATAATAAATCAAGACATAATGCATTAAATACTTACATTGACACTATTGCTAATTCTTTATTAAGTTGGATGAATTGTATGAGCGAAGTAAATTTCGAAGAAAAATGTTAAAGAAGAGTTGAAGATTTTGCATGACATGTAGATTTTACATGACATGTAGATTTTAACAAGTGCCAAGAATTAACAGATTTGTTAAATTTTTTATTTCGGAGCCTACTGATGTTTGCACTCGGCACTAATAATGTAATTACGAAATAATGACTTGTTGTTTGGTACAACTTAATTGGGATACCTATGACATGAAAAATTCAACAATTTCATTTTGACTGGACTGAACAGCCCCGTTCATCCCCCCACGAGTCCTGCATGGTGCTGACGAAATTAGATCGTAAGGTAGTGATGGGCGATGCCAGCTTTTTTAATTCGATACGATACTGGTTCGATATTGCTCTTTTTTTTCGATATCGATATTTTATGCAACATAACAAGCAAAAACAACAAAAGCAATTTTTTTATTCTTCAACAACTAATAACAGCAGCCAAAGTCAATAAAATTCACAATCTATAGACTGTATATGCAAATGTGCCAAACAACTCAACTTTGATAACATGCTAGATCAAAGTTACAAGAACAATTCAAGAACAATAACATGTCAACATTCTTAGGCTTTAGTCTATTTCTCCTGATAGAAACCAGTTCTCCTGCTTTTGAGAAGAGCCTTTCAGCTGGAACAGATGTACCAGGAATGCGAAGATATTTCTTGGCAAGATGAGAGAGAAGTTTGTAGTTCTTCTCATTTTCTTTCCACCAGGCTAATGGATCTTCATGTCTTGGCAGAATTGCTTCATCAAAGAATTTGTTGGCCTCGCTCACTGCATAATTGGCAGTTTCATTTGTTAGCAATTGTGTATCTGCAACCTTTTTATCAAAAAGATCCCACAAGCCAGCTGGTTTTGGTGCTGCACTGGGCTGTGCTACTGCAGGAATATATTCTTTCATCTCTTGAATAATCCACTGTTCTCCCTGTCGTGCTGCTGCAATATTACGAAAGGCCAGCTTCTTTGTGCGTGGGTCCAACAGGGTGGAAAGGGCCAGCAAATGAGCACTCTCCATACTTGTGAAACGTCGTCGCATTTGGGCGCTCACTTCAGAAGCCAGAGTTGTATCTTTGTGGTTACTTGTTGAGGTCAAGTGCTGAAGTGACCTTGCAAGGGGTATAGCCTTTGAAATAGAGACATATTGATCAGCTGATACCTCTCTTGTTGTATGCTCAAATGGCTCCAAAACAGCTATGCCAGCTTTCAGCAATTTCACATCAGAGGCTGAGAGGCACAAATCATTGCGACTAGAAAGACAAAGTGTAGTAGTAATAGCCTGATGCTGCTCGATGATGCGTTTCAACATGTAGAATGTAGAATTCCATCTTGTGTCTACTTCCTGGATCAGTTTATGTTCAGGAACTTCTAGTTGAAGTTGGATCTCCTTTAACTTCTCTGTGGCTTTCGTGCTCTGATGGGAAAATGTCACAATTTGCCTGCATCTCTTCCTTAGTTCGTGGAAACTCTGATCAGTCTTGATTGCCTCAGCGACTACGAGATTCAGGGTGATTCAGCGCAAAGCATGGAACATGATTCCAACCAGTGTTTTTAACTGCGGCAACAATATTGGCAGCATTATCTGTAACCATTGCAACAACTTTCCCAGATATTCCCCATGATTCTGCAACCCTCATAAATGCCGCGGCAATATTCTCAGCAGTGTGGCTCAATTTGAATCCAAAGGTCTCAAGAACTAGTGACTTGAGCTCCCATGAAGAGGTAAGATAGTGGCAGGTAATGGTGAGGTAGCTCTCTGTTGCTCTGGATGTCCAGAGGTCACTTGTGAGAGCTACATGTGGAATCTGTGTAAGTTCCTGCTTGATCTCCTCCACTCGTTGGCAGTACATATCAGGGAGCAATCGCATCATGGTCCTCCTGGAGGGCAACTGGTACCGTGATCAACTAAATGTAACAGTGATTGAAACCCTGCATCCTCTACAACTGATGTAGGTTGCATATCTGTTACAATCATTTTTAAAACAGCTTCATCAATGTTCTTGCGTCGTGTGGAAGTGGAGGAGTACTTTCCAGTTTGTATTACATCCTTGATTAGTGTTTGCTTTAGTTTGCTACTTCCCTTCTTCTTGTCATTTTTTTCTTCTTTTTTTTTTTGCTTTTCAGCTTCTTTGTATTGCTCTGGATGTTTTAATTTTAAATGCTGTAGAAAAAATATATACCATTCTTCACCTCGAGTGGACCGTTAACTGCACAAATCTAGGAAACTTTAAATAATCTGGATATTTTGGTAAAAAATTCAAAAAGGCGAACGTTTGGGCATTTTAATTGCAAACCCGCACATTTTTTCGCGATATTTATCCGCGCAAAAATTGGCTCTTGCATATTTATATCACTAGCGTCTAAAAATATCAAATGTGTAGTTACGGATAATAATAACGCAATATAGTTTGAGAGGATAAGGGAATCATATTTTCTACTTTGCCGATTGACTATGTCCTAAATAATTTCATTAACAGACTACAGTATGTGAATGGCGTCTTTCACGGATGGGGTATAGCTAATATTTTCTTCATAACATCGGTGT
The DNA here is from genome assembly GCA_035772405.1 of Chrysogorgia sp. JL179-B06. Classification (NCBI taxonomy): domain Eukaryota; kingdom Metazoa; phylum Cnidaria; class Anthozoa; order Scleralcyonacea; family Chrysogorgiidae; genus Chrysogorgia; species Chrysogorgia sp. JL179-B06. The sequence goes on along the minus strand of JAYKKM010000095.1, from coordinate 1,530,912 downwards.
TATGAGCGTACTCTTCAAAATGTCTTACCTGCAGACAAGTGCATGTGATAGGCAGACTCATCGACCTTTATGTCTTTTGGCCTAAATAATATACCATAGTATATAATTAGTTATTTACTTGATGTCTTGTGCATGCCCATCTAACATATTATGGAGTAAGGACATTAATTCAAAAACTATTGAATCTTCTCATCTTTGTCACACGAACATACATAAGCTCAAATAGCTACATATAAATAGTAGGAAATTATGATAACCTGTCGTTTATCGTTACTACACTCCAGATGAAGTACGAGAGAAAAACAGCAGCCAGGATGAATAGACCAAGGAGAACGCATCTTTTCCACAGCTATACAAAACAGATAAAATCACTCGTCTTTACTGGATGCGGCAATCATTGAAAAAAACCTAAAAAACCTAAACATGAAGCCAACAAAGTTTACGTACCTTGACATTTTTACTATTGCAAATGCCAACTTCATCCTCCACATTTATATTCTCTTTCCTTCCAGCTCTCAGTTTCTCTTTCATACGTATATTTTCCTCATATAACTCTTGCGGTTTGCATTTGCTCACATTCTTAAGATGCATATACAATTTAAAGCATGGTTAATCACCAAGTACCAAGTGTACTCGAATGCATGTACTCAATGCATGTACACTGCATGTACTCAAATATGGAAATTACTAGCTGATATAACTGCAATTGCAATTAAATCATTACGTTTTGTACAACACTCTTTAGAATGATATCCCTTGAAACCTCGGAAGGCGCCCTTTATCGGGCTCCAAAGTGAAACAATTAACTATGCTTTTTAAGAATTAATAGATAATCGTGCATGCAAAAATATTGTCTTAGTGTCTTATAGACGGCCGGCCAGCTCGAGCTAAAACGCTCGAAAAAACCTTTGATGGCATTTTTTGTTACAAGCAGGTAACCATGCCAGATCGTTTCTAATACCCTTTGTGTTGAAGGTGAGGGGGGCGGATGTTCTTTACTGTTGCTATGCAGCGAGTATGGAATTCTGATTGGCTACCTTGAAACTGTCAACCAATAAGCGCGCGTCGCCCCAGTACTTTTATAATTTTACACCGCCAAATGGAAGTGAGTGGGCGAATTATGGCCGGAATCGGAGTTGTGACATGTTATCGATGAAAACAATCCGCTTTTTGGTTACGTACAAGACGTACAACAACGAAAACACTGTCTTCAAGGAAACACAGGCATTTGGGACTGCTGGTATACTGTCCCTAGTCTGTAAATAGGGCATATTCATTATTCAAATAGTGTATAGTGTACTCGTATCTAATTCACTTTTAGTTCAAATATATAGTTCAAATTTATCAGTATAATACTTTAATATTTTTGTTCTGGACATTTGATTGTCCGAGTGTATATCGTTTCTTATTCACATCATCACATGTTTACTTTACTTTCTTCTGAAATGAAAACTGGTAGCAGTCTGATTTTTATTAAACTTTGACTTTCAAAACATAAATTTGTTAGTTTTAAATGTTTCACATGTAGATAGATAAACGTTATTTAAACACGCTAACCATTGTCAACCTAGGCTGATTTCCACAAGGGGCGTGTATAACAACATTACAACAATATAGTATAGTAACATATTGTAAATATATAGTATAGTTAACATATAGTAAAAATATAAATATATATACTGTATACATATTATACATAATGTATATAGTATAGTAACATATAGTAAATTTTATAATATAAAAATATAATAAGAAAGTAAACTAGAACAAGAATTTTAACTATAGAAAGGGTATAGTGAAACATATCTATTTACAAATCTTTTCATATAATATATGTACTGTAACTGAATTCACTGCTCTACCTCTACTGTCTACAGTGGCTTTGCATAGCTACCACAGATCTGGTCATAAATAGCATACTGCAATCTGTGCCTTTATGCCTTATATCCAACTCTATTGTACCAGTTTTTTCAAGATTACCAATATGGAAGCTTTGATTCTGTACATAGATTTTCTTTTTTGCAAGCATGGATTTTGATTTGTGTAGGCAGCATGATTCCTGAAACACTGTTACTTTCAGCTTCTAAGTCATGCAACCAAAATATGTGATGAAGAAGTTTTCCAAATAAACATGTTATTTGAAAAATTATGAGTGCACAGTGGGCTGTTTAATAATTGACAATTGTTTAATAATAACATAATTTTCCCACAATTGATATATGGTATTGGTACCAATCAAGTAGGACACACATAATTTCAACACAAGTTTTACTTTGTTTGTTAACATCACATACTTCCAGAAGGATAAGATGCCAACTGACAGCCACGGCTGGTAAAAAATGGCCAGCATTGTGTATTTGCTGTTACAGCTGAAATTTCTGGAACCATTGTTATCTAGAGATCCTCCTTAGAAGTGTGAATCCGGGTTGGTCACTTCATTTTTCTGGTGCCTACAAAAGATGTATCCCCAAGTATCCTGGGTGTTGATATGGTGTTGATATGCAACAAAGGAAGATCATATATGTTGAACCAATTCAAGTTGTGGATGTCAACAACAACAGCTGCCTGAAAAGATGTTCAGGTTTGCCACACATTGAATTGCCCAAATGCCCACTATGCAAAGCCACTGTAGATGAGGACAAAGTAGAATGCAGTGAGTGCACAAGATGTTGTTGGTGATGCCATTGGCAACTACAGTATGTCTTAATATTGAATTGTACAGACCCAAAAGCTGCAGTTAACTTTTATTGCCAATCATTACATCCTATCAGTTTACTCCATACAGCTAGTGCACATGTGAAACATTTAAAACTAACAAATTTATGTTTTGAAGTCAAAGTTAAAAATCAGACTAGCCTCACTAGCATATCTAATATATATACTGTAATCTTGGCCAAAAAAGTGAAAATACAAATTAACTGATTGGTGTTGTGTAACTACAACTACCAGTGGAACGCTTCAAGTATTTTACTCTCAGAAGAGAGTAAACATGTAATGATGTGAATAAGAAAGGGATGTAAACACTGCATAATGGTTCGATTCTATTTTTTTGAGGTTCTGCAAAGTGCATCATAGAGTAGTTTACTAGGAAGAGCAGTTGAAAATCCGCACGCACGTGAACTTACAGTATACCAGCAGTTCCAAATACATTTGTCTTCTTCTACACGGTAACCATAAAGCTGATTGTTTTCATCAATAACCTGTCGCACGAATCGATTACGGCCATAGTTCGCCCATCACTTCAGTACTGGGGTGACGCGCGCTTATTGGTTGACAGTTTCAAGGTATGGCATCAGAATTCCATCCAGGCTATTAGTAATTTAACCCAATATCTACTGTTTTGCCTTTATTGTGATGTTTTGCCAGAGCATGCAACGCACGACCGGACACATAATAAAACTTAGGTGTTGTTGCGTTAAGGCCGTTTCCCATTTCAAGCGTAACGTACCGACACGTATCAAAACAAATTTCAAAATTTAGCGAATGTTGATTGGTTAGTACGTCCGTAGTACGCCAAAAAGTTGACTTACGACGAACTTTTTATTTTGATACGAAACAAAAATTGCGCAATTTTCCAAGCAAATTCCTTCAATTCAACTTAATTGCCTAACGCTGTGTTGATGCTCCTGCGCTATTTTGTACTAGTATATATCAGTACTTAGCATATCAATTTCAAATTCAATTGTAGGTGTTATAAATAACCACGGTGTTTTGCCCGGACAGGCATGGAATTATAGAATATTTGGAACAAGTGTGACATGAAAGAACACATTGATTACTGTTTTAAGGAAATTGTTGGTTAACTTTCCATCTTTTAAATCTTCTGTTCATGATAATATTCAATACGATATCCCTTTAGCGACTGTGACCCTACGAGTTTGACCTTCGATTTGACAAAGGGGGATTTTAAAATTAATTTAAATAATTTCCAATTATTCAAGAACGAAGTCGAAAGTATAGTAAGTCGAAAATACAATGGTATTTTCGACTTACTATACTTTCGAATTCATTCTTGGGTGATTTTAAATAATTGGAAATTACTTGATCCTTTCTCTCCCAGACCGGCCAATTAATATAGATTGTCATTGTATAATTAATATAGATTGTCACTGTATAATTAACCAAATAGAAGTTCTATATATTGCATGAAATTTTAGGTTAGTCTGACATAATGTTTGTCATCTGTACATTTCGCTTCCCCTGGGAAAAGATTTACATAAGCTGCTTTCATATTCATAAACAAATCACCCAGCCTAAACAGTTCGTACTAGTCTACGAGCGGGTAGGTTTGGAGCATAAAAGGCAGTATTCTTAGTAAAGGATGATGTCTGACAACATGCAGCTGTGTAAGTAAATTGCACCATATTAATCCTATATGGCTGCATCGCTGGAAAAAGTGTTGATGGCCCATTATAATTACTGAAACCGGCTTTGCCAAAAAATCTGGGATCGTTGCGTCCATAAGTTGACGGAATAACTCCAACAATGATATGAAGGTTGGAATTTTGGCAGTTTCGTCTTGCCCAAAGTTTCAATGCCTTTTCATGGTAGTTCCAACTTCCGGTGTTGACTATTCCAAACTGGGGAATCGCATTGGTGAATACGAATGAATCGAATCCGGATATATATTGTGCAGCAACAAGATGGCCTCTGTGAATGGAGATTTTGTTTTTGCATATCATTTTTAATCTTTTCCTCGAGTAGGGTGAGATGCTCGCTTTAGTGATGCTTCTCCACCAATTATGTTCAGTATAATATTTTGAGTTGGACGCTTCGTAGCATGGCACGCGATTCAAACTTTGTTCGTAATCCTTGTCATGTTGCTGAAAACTTTTTCCAATGAAAGCACTTTGTCTGAAATGGTTTGTTGCGCGAGGACTTTTAGAGAAGTATTCTTTACCAGTCAAAACGGCCGTGGAGGCTAAAGGTATACGGTTTGCACAGTCATATAAAACGCCAATGTTTCCCGGCTCACAAAGACTCTACCTTAGGGATAAATTTTTTTTAATTCCCTCAGTGAAAGCCGCAAAGACATTTTTCTTGGCATTCCATACGCAAGTACCGATGAAATTACAGGAACAGCTATTTAACCCATTGCCTGTACACTGAGCATGAATCATTGAAAGATAGATTAAGTAAATCCACCAATTCCACCAGTTTGTTACATAAATCATCTCCAGAATCTAAAGAACCCATAAAATCGAAAAAATTAACACAGGCATTTTGGCATTTTCTCTCGGCCAAAGGGCGGTCAAGGTAAAAATAGCAATACATAGCTTACATCGTTCAAAATTTAAATCGTACGGTCGGATCCGGGTGTGTTAATTATGAAGTAAATGACTTGTTTGGTATAATGCAAGAAAATCAAATTTAATCAACAAAAATCTGTATCACATGTTCGTATTTTCATCAATATACTTATGATGGTTAAGTGCGTTGAGTTCTATGCCTATCACGACAAGTCTATGCCTGTCCCGTCGTTGCGCGACGATCCGACGTCTTATGTGGCAAGATGAACTTACTTTAACAGAAAGTAAACAAACATATAATACACGCATTGAAAACGTTCCGAAGAAATTCCGAAGTATATTTGTTTTCTTTTCCCGTGGAAAACGGAAAACAAAATTTGTTTCGAAATCAAATTCGAAATCAAAAGTTTTGATCCGAAATCTGAGCTGGGTATGACACTAGTTATTGAGTAGCATTAGTAATGAAGGTAAATAATGCCCCAATGTAAAAGTCATTGCAGTCAAACCGGATGTTCTCTTGCGAGCATACTTTGACGATTTTATTTGTCAATGGGAGAGTACTGCCACTCAATGGGTTAATCAGACTATCTACCCATGCTTCCTGTTAAGCTTATGCTTCAAATTGCAGGAGATTGCATGAGAACTTTTTGAACATAAATTTCAGGCTTATTTAAGACTTGATAAATTTCATTTCACTGTACCTTCTTAACTTAAGACGTCGGTTATTCCACACGAATTGCAACTGAAACAGTATATAATAAATCAATCAGCAAATGTATCAAAGGATCGACTCACTACCTAGGCGATAAACAAGAATTTGACGTTTCGAGCGAAGGCCCTTCATCGGGAATTAGTGATTTCCCGACGAAGTGCCTTCGCTCGAAACGTCGAATTCTTGTTTATCGCCTAGGTAGTGAGTCGATCCTTTGATACATTTGCTGCTATATAATAAATCAAGACATAATGCATTAAATACTTACATTGACACTATTGCTAATTCTTTATTAAGTTGGATGAATTGTATGAGCGAAGTAAATTTCGAAGAAAATGTTAAAGAAGAGTTGAAGATTTTGCATGACATGTAGATTTTACATGACATGTAGATTTTAACAAGTGCCAAGAATTAACAGATTTGTTAAATTTTTTATTTCGGAGCCTACTGATGTTTGCACTCGGCACTAATAATGTAATTACGAAATAATGATTTGTTGTTTGGTACAACTTAATCGGGATACCTATGACATGAAAAATTCAACAATTTCATTTTGACTGGACTGAACAGCCCCGTTCATCCCCCCACGAGTCCTGCATGGTGCTGACGAAATTAGATCGTAAGGTAGTGATGGGCGATGCCAGCTTTTTTAATTCGATACGATACTGGTTCGATATTGCTCTTTTTTTTCGATATCGATATTTTATGCAACATAACAAGCAAAAACAACAAAAGCAATTTTTTTATTCTTCAACAACTAATAACAGCAGCCAAAGTCAATAAAATTCACAATCTATAGACTGTATATGCAAATGTGCCAAACAACTCAACTTTGATAACATGCTAGATCAAAGTTACATGTTCTTATTCAAGAACAATAACATGTCAACATTCTTAGGCTTTAGTCTATTTCTCCTGATAGAAACCAGTTCTCCTGCTTTTGAGAAGAGCCTTTCAGCTGGAACAGATGTACCAGGAATGCAAAGATATTTCTTGGCAAGATGAGAGAGAAGTTTGTAGTTCTTCTCATTTTCTTTCCACCAGGGTAATGGATCTTCATGTCTTGGCAGAATTGCTTCATCAAAGAATTTGTTGGCCTCCCTCACTGCATAATTGGCAGTTTCATTTGTTAGCAATTGTGTATCTGCAACCTTTTTATCAAAAAGATCCCACAAGCCAGCTGGTTTTGGTGCTGCACTGGGCTGTGCTACTGCTGCCTGTGTATCATCAGTAGGAACTGCAGGAATATATTCTTTCATCTCTTGAATAATCCACTGTTCTCCCTGTCGTGCTGCTGCAATATTACGAAAGGCCAGCTTCTTTGTGCGTGGGTCCAACAGGGTGGAAAGGGCCAGCAAATGAGCACTCTCCATACTTGTGAAACGTCGTCGCATTTGGGCGCTCACTTCAGAAGCCAGAGTTGTATCTTTGTGGTTACTTGTTGAGGTCAAGTGCTGAAGTGACCTTGCAAGGGTATAGCCTTTGAAATAGAGACATATTGATCAGCTGATACCTCTCTTGTTGTATGCTCAAATGGCTCCAAAACAGCTATGCCAGCTTTCAGCAATTTCACATCAGAGGCTGAGAGGCACAAATCATTGCGACTAGAAAGACAAAGTGTAGTAGTAATAGCCTGATGCTGCTAGATGATGCGTTTCAACATGTAGAATGTAGAATTCCATCTTGTGTCTACTTCCTGGATCAGTTTATGTTCAGGAACTTCTAGTTGAAGTTGGATCTCCTTTAACTTCTCTGTGGCTTTCGTGCTCTGATGGGAGAATGTCACAATTTGCCTGCATCTCTTCCTTAGTTCGTGGAAACTCTGATCAGTCTTGATTGCCTCAGCGACTACGAGATTCAGGGTGTGCGCAAAGCATGGAACATGATTCCAACCAGTGTTTTTAACTGCGGCAACAATATTGGCAGCATTATCTGTAACCATTGCAACAACTTTCCCAGATATTCCCCATGATTCTGCAACCCTCATAAATGCCGCGGCAATATTCTCAGCAGTGTGGCTCAATTTAAATCCAAAGGTCTCAAGAACCAGTGACTTGAGCTCCCATGAAGAGGTAAGATAGTGGCAGGTAATGGTGAGGTAGCTCTCTGTTGCTCTGGATGTCCAGAGGTCACTTGTGAGAGCTACATGTGGAATCTGTGTAAGTTCCTGCTTGATCTCCTCCACTCGTTGGCAGTACATATCAGGGAGCAATCGCATCATGGTCCTCCTGGAGGGCAACTGGTACCGTGGATCAACTAAATGTAACAGTGATTGAAACCCTGCATCCTCTACAACTGATGTAGGTTGCATATCTGTTACAATCATTTTTAAAACAGCTTCATCAATGTTCTTGCGTCGTGTGGAAGTGGAGGAGTACTTTCCAGTTTGTATTACATCCTTGATTAGTGTTTGCTTTAGTTTGCTACTTCCCTTCTTCTTGTCATTTTTTTCTTCTTTTTTTTTTTGCTTTTCAGCTTCTTTGTATTGCTCTGGATGTTTTAATTTTAAATGCTGTAGAAAAAATATATACCATTCTTCACCTCGAGTGGACCGTTAACTGCACAAATCTAGGAAACTTTAAATAATCTGGATATTTTGGTAAAAAATTCAAAAAGGCGAACGTTTGGGCATTTTAATTGCAAACCCGCACATTTTTTCGCGATATTTATCCGCGCAAAAATTGGCTCTTGCATATTTATATCACTAGCGTCTAAAAATATCAAATGTGTAGTTACGGATAATAATAACGCAATATAGTTTGAGAGGATAAGGGAATCATATTTTCTACTTTGCCGATTGACTATGTCCTAAATAATTTCATTAACAGACTACAGTATGTGAATGGCGTCTTTCACGGATGGGGTATAGCTAATATTTTCTTCATAACATCGGTGTTATGAGCGTACTCTTCAAAATGTCTTACCTGCAGACAAGTGCATGTGATAGGCAGACTCATCGACCTTTATGTCTTTTGGCCTAAATAATATACCATAGTATATAATTTAGTTATTTACTTGATGTCTTGTGCATGCCCATCTAACATATTATGGAGTAAGGACATTAATTCAAAAACTATTGAATCTTCTCATCTTTGTCACACGAACATACATAAGCTCAAATAGCTACATATAAATAGTAGGAAATTATGATAACCTGTCGTTTATCGTTACTACACTCCAGATGAAGTACCAGAGAAAAACAGCAGCCAGGATGAATAGACCAAGGAGAACGCATCTTTTCCACAGCTATACAAAACAGATAAAATCACTCGTCTTTACTGGATGCGGCAATCATTGAAAAAAACCTAAAAAACCTAAACATGAAGCCAACAAAGTTTACGTACCTTGACATTTTTACTATTGCAAATGCCAACTTCATCCTCCACATTTATATTCTCTTTCCTTCCAGCTCTCAGTTTCTCTTTCATACGTATATTTCCTCATATAACTCTTGCGGTTTGCATTTGCTCACATTCTTAAGATGCATATACAATTTAAAGCATGGTTAATCACCAAGTACCAAGTGTACTCAAATGCATGTACTCAATGCATGTACTCAAATATGGAAATTACTAGCTGATATAACTGCAATTGCAATTAAATTATTACGTTTTGTACAACACTCTTTAGAATGATATCCCTTGAAACCTCGGAAGGCGCCCTTTATCGGGCTCCAAAGTGAAACAATTAACTATGCTTTTTTAAGAATTAATAGATAATCGTGCATGCAAAAATATTGTCTTAGTGTCTTATAGACGGCCGGCCAGCTCGAGCTAAAACGCTCGAAAAAACCTTTGATGGCATTTTTTGTTACAAGCAGGTAACCATGCCAGATCGTTTCTAATACCCTTTGTGTTGAAGGTGAGGGGGGCGGATGTTCTTTACTGTTGCTATGCAGCGAGTATGGAATTCTGATTGGCTACCTTGAAACTGTCAACCAATAAGCGCGCGTCGCCCCAGTACTTTTATAATTTTACACCGCCAAATGGAAGTGAGTGGGCGAATTATGGCCGGAATCGGAGTTGTGACATGTTATCGATGAAAACAATCCGCTTTTTGGTTACGTACAAGATGTACAACAACGAAAACACTGTCTTCAAGGAAACACAGGCATTTGGGACTGCTGGTATACTGTCCCTAGTCTGTAAATAGGGCATATTCATTATTCAAATAGTGTATAGTGTACTCGTATCTAATTCACTTTTCAAATATATAGTTCAAATTTATCAGTATAATACTTTAATATTTTTGTTCTGGACATTTGATTGTCCGAGTGTATATCGTTTCTTATTCACATCATCACATGTTTACTTTACTTTCTTCTGAAATGAAAACTGGTAGCAGTCTGATTTTTATTAAACTTTGACTTTCAAAACATAAATTTGTTAGTTTTAAATGTTTCACATGTGTACTGTAACTGAATTCACTGCTCTACCTCTACTGTCTACAGTGGCTTTGCATAGCTACCACAGATCTGGTCATAAATAGCATACTGCATCATATTTTGGTTGCATGACTTAGAAGCTGAAAGTAACAGTGTTTCAGGAATCATGCTGCCTACACAAATCAAAATCCATGCTTGCAAAAAAGAAAAACTATGTACAGAATCAAAGCTTCCATATTGGTAATCTTGAAAAAACTGGTACAATAGAGTTGGATATAAGGCATAAAGGCACAGATGATGAAGAAGTTTTCCAAATAAACATGTTATTTGAAAAATTATGAGTGCACAGTGGGCTGTTTAATAATTGACAATTGTTTAATAATAACATAATTTTCCCACAATTGATATATGGTATTGGTACCAATCAAGTAGGACACACATAATTTCAACACAAGTTTTACTTTGTTTGTTAACATCACATACTTCCAGAAGGATAAGATGCCAACTGACAGCCACGGCTGGTAAAAAATGGCCAGCATTGTGTATTTGCTGTTACAGCTGAAATTTCTGGAACCATTGTTATCTAGAGATCCTCCTTAGAAGTGTGAATCCGGGTTGGTCACTTCATTTTTCTGGTGCCTACAAAAGATGTATCCCCAAGTATCCTGGGTGTTGATATGGTGTTGATATGCAACAAAGGAAGATCATATATGTTGAACCAATTCAAGTTGTGGATGTCAACAACAACAGCTGCCTGAAAAGATGTTCAGGTTTGCCACACATTGAATTGTCCAAATGCCCACTATGCAAAGCCACTGTAGATGAGGACAAAGTAGAATGCAGTGAGTGCACAAGATGTTGTTGGTGATGCCATTGGCAACTACAGTATGTCTCAATATTGAATTGTACAGACCCAAAAGCTGCAGTTAACTTTTATTGCCAATCATTACATCCTATCAGTTTACTCAGCTAGTGCACATGTGAAACATTTAAAACTAACAAATTTATGTTTTGAAGTCAAAGTTAAAAATCAGACTAGCCTCACTAGCATATCTAATATATATACTGTAATCTTGGCCAAAAAAGTGAAAATACAAATTAACTGATTGGTGTTGTGTAACTACAACTATATGGAATTCTGATGCCATACCTTGAAACTGTCAACCAATAAGCGTGCGTCACCCCAGTACTCTTATAATTTTACACCGCCAAATGGAAGTGATGGGCGAACTATGGCCGTAATCGATTCGTGTGACAGGTTATTGATGAAAACAATCAGCTTTATGGTTACCGTGTAGAAGAAGACAAATGTATTTGGAACTGCTGGTATACTGTAAGTTCACGTGCGTGCGGATTTTCAACTGCTCTATGATGCACTTTGCAGAACCTCAAAAAATAGAATCAAACCATTATTCAGTGTTTACATCCCTTTCTTATTCACATCATTACATGTTTACTCTCTTCTGAGAGTAAAATACTTGAAGAGTTCCACTGGTAACTAGTACCATACTTGCAAAAAATACGAAATGCATTTGTTCCATTGTCAAATTGTTGTGTGAGTTTTAAAAGTGCAGTTCTGTTTTCTTTTCATGTAATCTCTTTTCTATGTTGCAATAATGGCTGACTCAGCATTTATACCCTATTGCATCATACCTGCACAGGTTAAAGTAGCCCGAGTTAACGCCTAGCGGGCGTCTTGTTATGAATAGTTCTGTAACATTTGGCATCATCAGCATAAAGTAGAACTGAGCAATTAGACGAAACAGATGCAGGCAAATCATTAATAAAAATCACGAAAAGCAATGGCCCCAAAATGGAGTCCTGAGGCACCCAAGACAACACTGGAAGAGGTCTAGATAGAGCACCACCAACTACAGTTCTCTGGGTCCGATCAGTTAGATAACTAGAGAACATGCATTGATGAAGACTATTATTGATACCATAGCATTTCAATTTATCGATAAGCAAGTTGTGATTAACGCTGTCAAAAGCCTTGGAAAAGTCAAGGTACTCAATATCAGTCTGAATTCCCTTATCCAATGCTGTCCTGACTTCGTTGCAAAAAGGACAACAGCTGGGTAACAGTTGATCTACCCTTCATAAAACCGTATTGCGAATCCTGAAGGATAGATGAAACCTGATCAATAACACGTTTAAACACACACCGTTCCAGTATTTTAGATAGCACACTGAGAAATAATACTGGACGATAATTAGATATCAACTCCTTATCGCCTTTCTTGTGTATTGGAACAACGTGAGCGAGTTTCCATTGGTTCAGGAAAATCCGAAGACAAAGCGATTTATTATAAAGATGGCACAAAGAAGACGCTAAGATGTCAGAGCTTTAGCTTCCTAGATGCTGGAGGTGGAGTCGCATATGTCGTCCACATAGGCATTCTTGATAATAGTTTCAGCGGCTTTGTTTCTTTTAATTTTACGATTTTATGTAGAGCACTGAGGCCATGGCTGGTGCTGTCGATCGCCGAATGTGAGGACCGTCTTGACATAAACGTCTGGTTCTTTGTCGGTTTCGTAGCTGCACCAGATGAATCTGTGTACGTGTTGGTTAGCAGGCAGAATAGAGATGTGATACATCTTTGAAATATCCCCACATACCATGGTTTGATTTTCTCAAAATCTCAGAACTCCAAATAAGTCTGGTCCTTTTAGCCAATAATCATTCAGTGTGTGAACGGATACACCCATGGACTCTGTTGTCCAAAAATACTGATGTCGATTGGTGTTGTCAAACGGACATGTAGAACACGACTTGCTTCTACCTTCGGGCCTTGGGAGTCTGAACACAACCCATCCGAGAGGACTTTTGCTGGCAACAAGGCCATTTCTGACTTTGGTTTCGCCGACACGAAGGTAATGATCCTGATAGGTTTGTTTTCTAAACCCAACTCCTCAGCTAAAGCATTTTGAACCATACTGATTTGTTCTCCACTGTCAAAGAACACACTGGCTTCAGTGTTTTTACCTTGTCTTGAACTGATGATGCCGTCGACCACAGGAAGAATTACCTCGCTGTTGTCTTGAACAAAACTATAATTTGCAGTAACTGTTTTATCAGCGACATGGAGCACCTTATGATGAGGCTTTCAACATATATTATCTTGGTCCTTTTGTAAGCATTCTCTTTTCCACAGACAGAACGAATATGTATGCCCCTTACTTCGCTTTAAACAGCAAAAGCATGCTCTTTGACCACCTTCCATCTTTCATTTCTGACATTTCTTTAAATCTTGAACATTATTCATCCACATAGTGCTTTCTTTACATACATAGCAGCTTGTGTTGTGTTTAGCATTATCCAGTGATTTATCTTCAGTGCTGTTACCCAGGTCTTTGGATGATACCGACCCTTACAGAAAAGGTCTATAAGCAATGTGCCAATTGCCTATAGAAGCCTATAGGCACCTATAGGTTTCTATATAGGTCATCTATAGAAAATAGGCGAATTGCCTATAGACTTTTCTTGTTAGGGGAGGGCACTGATGAACGAGATGAAGGACTATTCTTATGGATAGCTGCCCTGGATCGAAGCCAAACTCTCATCTCTTCTTCTATCTATGCTAGAAGATTTTGCAAGGAAGTTTCCTTCTTGTTTAGATGCATATGATGGGCCGATACCTTGAGGTCATCTTGGGTCAATTTCCTCTCAATCAGGGAGATGACATGGTGTTATCCATGTTTTTGAGCCTTTTGACTTCTTTCAGGATAAGTACGCTTGGAATTTCAGTATTTTGTTTAATATATGTATATCTAGCCTGCAAAGCAGGCCCTTTATTTTTTTCGAGTTTTTAGAAGAAAAAAAGGCGAAAAAATCGGGAGGGGAAAAAATTCGGGGAAAGTTGCTGCAACCACCATCGCAAATGAATTACCCGTTCAGATTCTGAACGGAAAATACTAATTGGTCAGAATTTGTCTTCAAAGCATTCCCGCTTCCGGCATGTGAATTGGTCAACATAAAAAGAAGCAGTTACGAGTCTTCTATCTGGAAGAGATGTTCTTGCTATCCCAAAGCCTGATTTTCCAACTATTCACCATTATAAAGTCCACCAGCTCGGGCACTGTTATTGTCATTTGCCCTTTTGGATCAGCTAACGGAGGCTAAGTTGTGTGGATTTAAAGCCGTTTCCCTTAACAGTCCCAGTATGTTTGAACGGACGAATGATGTCCCAATTATATTTGCTGAAGCAATTTAGGGAATCGCTCAAGAGGACACAAAATATCCATGCTATAGTTAGACGAGTCACACACCATGGAAACTTGGACAGCAAAAAGCTAAAAATATTTTCTTTAGTAATTTACATGAAGAGCTTCAATCTTCGACTATAATCATATACACTATGCAACAAAGAAATGTTTCAAGCTATGCAGCCAAACTCGTTTATTATTTATTCTTCAAAATAACTTTTTATTCGTTTAATAAGTGATTAGGTTTTTTTAAGATCCTGGACTCGAAATTTGTGAGTAGGAAAAATCGCTAAATTGTAGAATACCCGTCCACTTTCGCTTGACAGTAATAGTAAAAGGGTCAAATTACGAAAATTCATCATATACAATTGCTTTGTTCTATTTTAAAACCCCATTTAATATGATTATCAACAAGATCACACAATATAAACCTTCGACATTATATTTAAAGACATTTTCAAGCAACCTGGTTTGTATTTCTGCCTTTAAGAGCAGTTTCAAAAGTGGACGGGTATTCTATAATTGCAACGGAAACGTTAACCGACATGTTTGTTTGTTTTGATTCCGCTATCGCTTGAAGGTCATACTTCTGGCTACTTTCTGATTGGTTGGTTGTTTCCGCAATCGAATGTGGGCGGAATTCAAATCGCAGTAGGCTGGTTGCAGGCGCTTTATTTTTTCTCCTCCCAATTTTTTTCCCCAATTTCTTTTTCTCCTCCCGATCTGTTCCCACTATTTGTTCGGCTTTTTTTCTCTATGAGAAATAAAAGCGAAAAAATAAAGCGCCTGCTTCGCAGGCTAATGTAAATCTAAATAAATAAATAAAAATAAACTAAATAAATAAATATATACATGATAAAAATAAACTAAATAAATAAATATATACACTACAAAATTGCAATATGGATTACATGAAATTACAATAAGCACTGACACAACTGATCCAAGCACAACTGATCGATATTTTATAAAAGAAATCAAAATCAAAAGCACATTTTTAACAAACAGTATAACAGTTCGCTCAACATTCTCGTGGTCTTTAATGTCCCAGAGTTCATTTCGGCTCAAGTTTAAAAATCCAAAATAATGTCCTGACAAAGTACATATATTACCTACATGTATTACAAAGAAACACATATGCTTGAAGACTTTGTGGAATACCTTCTGCAATTTCGTCCTGTGGAAATGATAAATTGCAAGTTGGACAGTTCACCTCAATAACTGATTAACTGGTTTGAACTGGTAGTACTGGTTGAACACCATGTGCTTGTTGTACTGGTAGTTGGGCCACGTGTGCTTGTATTGCCACTACAGCATTGTGTGTTGGCTTCAGGACCAAATGTAGAGATTAGCAACACATCATCACTTTCTCTTCCTTTCTCTTTAACTGGCTGGCTTCTGGCTCATAATTGTCAGAGCTGTCACTGCTTGAATCATCGCAAAGTCGAAAAGCTTTCTATCTTATCAACAACACGAATGTATACCGGACCTTGCTTATTTAGGTATTTGATAACCTTCCCATTATAGGTTTCATAGTTTGGGTCAATGATATTATTTCCAACTGCCCTTACGAAATGGAACTTTGGCTGATCAGTGAGTTTTTCAGCAAATGCTGTAGTCAGTTTCTTCCGAATTTCTTGCTCAATCCATCATGAATCTCAAACGCAGACACCGCAGATTTTCGGAATATAGTTAGTTCGTCACGCCTGGTTTTAATTTTTATAAACCTCTGGAACATTTACTTTTTATTTGCCTTTACTACAGGTTCTACATTTTGAATACATTTTACTTGTACTTCATAGTGAATCTGGTAGATCCTCAGTTGACAAAGTTTTTAGTTATCGTTATATGGCATCAGACTGTCTGTACATGTTCTTAACAATATATTTTTATTTCTGCATATGGTGTTGATCAATCTAGTACTATAACATAGGATTTACTGCTATAGTCTTGTCTACAGGGAAACGATGATTCTAAGCGAGTTTTGAGTACTGTGTTAGTTTCTCATAATCCATGTCACAATGTTTGATTCTCACCGATAAGTCGGCTACATATACGACGAACACTGCATTTGCTATTTGCAACATGTTTAATATACAGTAAAAATATTTTTAAAACTTCGTATTTCAGTATTCTGGACTAACCAACCCTAAATTACGAAAGGTGATTTGCTAAATAATCACATGGCGCAGCGCTATATATGCACACTGATAAATATCAAACATCCAGTGCAATGTATCTGTTTTCTTAAATTATTTCACCAATTTGTCAGAAGTGGTGCAGTTCAACGGCTGAATTTTGAATTACAGTCAAGAAAAATTACTGTGCATCGGAGTGGCTCCATTTCCGCACCTTCTGATTAACATGCTTATCAGTGTTTTGCTAGACAGACTATTTGTAATTCAATAATCAATACTAAAAGTTTCAGATATAAAGCTGAATTCCATGATTTTAGTAGTTGTATATATAGTCTAAGAAACTATTGACCATTCGTATTCCCTCCGGCCCACCCAAGCAGATATAGAGATTACTTCATGGTAAATGGGCATGTACGATATTTATTCACGAGTTGTGAAGTATCATAACGCGAACGAGCGAGGTACGACCTAGTGAGTTTTATGATATGCAAAAACGAGTGCATAAATATTGTATAAAGCATTTAGGGGCCGGTCAATAAGCATAGGGGGTTGGGCCGGAGTATTCGCAGAAGTAGCGGCCCAAAAATGTACGACCCACCCTCCTTTGCTGGCATAAAATCAGCTGACTCACCCCTAGATTTTGGCTGGAAATAACATTACCCACCCCAAACGCCAGGTCATTGCTTTTTCATTTTTTTGCTCAAATCTTGCTTTAAATAAATTATTATATTCTCAACATCAGGAATGAATCAGATTGAATTAAAACGGTTTATGCGATTGTGTAAAGAAGTTTTAAAGCCTGAAGTTCTTAGTTCTGAAAGCTCTGTCTCCCAGACAGGGGGTAGTAGCAACCAATATGGAAGTAGCAAAGTAGCAACCAATATGGAAGGACCCCAAATATGGGTATGCACGCCAAGCATGAGAGAATTAAGTTCATGAACGAAGAGGTGTTGCCAGAATTCTTCAAATACCAATTCAGGTTTGCCAAAATCCCAAAAGATTTAGTGAAGAAATATCATAATGAGGGAAGACGCCAGTTTGAGTTAAGGAAGAGAATAGAAAAGCATGATCAAAAGCTTCAAAGTATTTGTAATAATGACAATCCTGCTGCTCTTGGGAGATGTTTGCAACCTGACTACCAGTTGAAGCCAAAAGACCTTGGCATCCTAAATAAGAACCTTATTTTAAAGGACCTAGATACTGATCTACGCAGCAAGAAACATGCTATTCAGATCGATGATGCAGAACAATTTGAAAAGTAACCAACAATCTAAAAGCTGGCAACGAGTGTGCACATAGTTTCCACGAGAAGTACATAACAAAAATTAATGTAAAAATTAATTAAACTTATTAACAAAGTTCTAGAAAACAATTCAATTGAATGTGACAACACTGACCATGAGAATGATCTACAGTGTCTAAATGTAGCAGTGATACAAGTGATAGTGAAATTCTTCCAGATAAAATTTATACCTCTGAAGATGATAATTGGATTGAAGATGGACAGGCTAGTGATAATACTAATGATGGTATTATTGCATCTCTAGTCACATGAAGAACAGAAATACGATTTTGAAGAAGGCAGCTGTACCTACGAAGACATGATAACTGAGGAACAAGCTGAATTAATAGTCATACTATCATGAAAAGGAAGATTTTTGGGAACTATAATACTAACATTTTTGGGAACTATAAACCAGCACTTTTTTTAAATATACTGTTATGCTTAATATTCGACTTTGACTTATATTGTTGTTAAAATTTGAAGTTGTGAAAACAAAATATGAATTTGTTAACTTAGACACGGAAATAATTTTTCTGAAAATAATTAAATTGTGGCAAAATGCAATCGAACTGTAAATATTCGTTCAAAATGCAATGTATTATATCGCAATGGGTTTCAAGTATTGAGAGATGGTATTGAAGGCTTAAAATAGAATGACCCACCCCCATTGAGGAGGCTGGAAAACACAGTGACCCACCCCTTTTTGCTCCGGCCCACCCCCCTATACTTATTGACCTTACTATGATGTTATTTGTTTATTTCATAGGTACTGAAATTTACTCATCAAAGAAAGTAAAACATCAGCGGACGGTTTTCGAATAAAGAAGCCATTTAGGTAACTTCAACTCAAGAATCGAAACAAGATTTATAATACATAGCATCTTTCAAGTTTAACGACCAAAACAACTGTGATAGAATTTTTTTTTTTAATAAAACAAACATTACAAACTCTCAAATATAAACAAAAATTATAAAAGATACGTGCGAACGTAATTCAACGAAAAGCAAAGAGGAAAAATACGCTCACACTGTAATAATTATCTTAATAGTTCATGCAGACTAACGAACAAGCCATTATTATAAATTATTCATATGAAACACTCCAACTGAGATCACTTTTAGAAATAGGTAAATGCCAACTAACAAATATAATGGTAAAGGAGCATAAACAAGTTTAAACAAGTCACTTTTACTCATCAGAATCGGGTCAGGTTCCACGTTTGTTTTGTGGAGGGATGAGTTGAAAGCGTTGGAGACTGATTATGTGTATTTATATTGATAGCAAAATTATCGCCTTGGATGACTGCTCCACAAAATATTGCCATATCCTATTAAGTATTCTTGGAGTCACCTGTTGATGGACTGGCTGGTTCAGCTGAAGAAGACAAGGTTCCAGCCTTAATAGTTTTGATATGTGCATTTGCTTTTTCATTGATACACTACTGTAGTTTTCTATGCTCAAGTTCTTGTGGCCAGATAGTTGTGCGATATGTGTCAGTGGAATATCACGCCACTTAGGGTTTGGATCATTGTTTTTCTACTGCTGTGATTTGGAGTCTTCTGTTTTCTATTTCATTAAACTATTGAGCTTATTTACACCAACAGTGCAGCAGTTGAAGAACCAGGCTTTTGTTACTCATCAGATTTCAACGTGTTTACTGCGAGATGGGGGCATCCTTGTCATTCATCTGCTGAGGCCTCTGCTGTGAAAAAAATTTGTAAATCACAATGGGATCTTTGTCACTCCCATCGGTCACAAACATTTTTGGTCACATCCACTTCTAGTTTTTATCTGTCTTTCATTAAACTCCAGGTACTCCTCTCCGTTTGCTGTTTTTTTGTAGCTCTACATCTCTCCCCCCCCCCCCCCCCCCCAACACGTCACGATGCTCCTTGCAACTGCAGAGACCAAAGTGAAGGCAGTTGTTTAACCAGAGTGTGTTTAAAAGATCTTCAGGACTGCCTGTACCAAGTAAGCCCTTTTCGCACAATGTTTGTAATTCGTCACTTGTCAAAGTTACTGATGCATTGGGCTTATTTCCCTTTCCTTGCTTCTTAAGTTGTTTTTCTTGGATTGAAGAACTTTCCTCGTTTTCTCGAAGACCAAGTGGTTAATAACACTTGCAGAATAGCTCTTTCTTTTCAAATGTCGTTCAAAGCTAGCCACAAGAACTTGAAGCGAAGTTAGCTTGTATTCGTTGCCATATTTTGTGCAAACCGGGATTATGAACTGACAGATATATTCGTTGGGCTCCTTTCCTCCCAAGAAGCTTTCCAGCAACTTTACATCTCGTTGAGTTTTCTGTAAAGTATTTTTATTTTCTTGACCGAAAATGAACTGTTAAACAGAGCACAAATTAGAAACAAACCGGCGTTCGCTGGCTTCGACAAGATAATCTTTGAGAAATCTAACTCAGATTGTTATGTAACTCGGCGCTGAAACAGAGGATATATTCAAGTTTTGTATTCAGAAGAACTACTCTTGGATTTCGGTCCTGGATTTCGTAAAACGGAGCGTTTTATAGACATTTACACCGAAGATATTTTCAAGCGAGTGTAGTGATGTTAGTATGAAATATATGCTTATAGTTCTCATATATGTTGCATCATGATTCAACGTCTTAAACGAGTTTCATTGATGTAAACATTCCAATTATTGAAGCCCTCATGCATAATGTTGTGTATTTGTATATAAGCTTAAGTTAAAAGTCATGTGTTTAAAGCCTGTCGTTTAGTCATGTGTTTAAAGCCTGTCGTTTAATCGTATTATTTTTGTGCTGTAGAATCATGAAAACAATCCCTGGTTTCAAAGAGACTTTCTCATCAGAGAATTTTTCATCCCGTCACGTGTAAATTACACACTTTCTCCAGGCGCGTCTTATGATTACCAGTGAAATATCATCGTTCACGTTTCTGATTGAACGAACGATGTTTCTTCACAGTGAAAATATATCGTTAGCGTTTTTTATTGGTTAAGCTTGAATTTAAAAGTTATGCTTACTCACTGCAATTATTGTTGTTTTTATTCTTGCATGCATATTTTCTTCAATCATAGTTTCACATAAATCCGAAATTAGTTTAATAAATTGTTGGAGGGATTTCAGAAGTCCAAGTTTATAATTTCAGACTGGTATGTAGTAAATTTTGCATTTTTAGTTTCAGGGGGGGGGGGGAATCAAACAGACAAAACAAGATTGTGAATATATTACCATGAACTGACTGAACGATGCCTCTCCACATCGCTTTCTTATATAGCATGTTCACTTCTGATTCAGGCTCTAATTTTCCTCCATTCATGAGAACAAACTTGTTAGATGCCACAACTTCAAGTTCTTTATCTAAGGAAATTCCATTTTTTGTATCCCAAGAAATCAAGCATACGACAATCTTGTGAATGCGTTGTAAATCAAATGTATGATTATATGAAATCCAAATGAGTGATAAAACGTTTTGTACTGCGTATACAGTGTAGAAATATAAATCAAATATCTGGTGTACTGCCGAAATAGCGTGTAAGTTGTCGAACATTTTGAGCAAAGGGCCTTCGCTCACAACGTTTAAACGACTTACGCTATTTCGGCAGTAATTGTGTGTGTCCCATTTTCAATATCAAATATGCGAAAGAATATCAAACAAATAGACATAAATCACAAATTAAAATAACCTATCTCCAGTTTGCTTATCTTATAATTAACTAGAAGACGAAGTGATTTTCGAGGATGATGCGCGTCTCGAGTTGACCGCCGAAACCAGTTAGCTCATCAACAAGAAATGTTGTTGAAGAAAACGTTGAATATATAATAGAAGACACAGGCTCATATTCTTACGTTTAGCTGACTTTAATTTTGATCATGGAGTGTTGATCACCGATTGGTTAAATCGGTTAAAAATATCATAAAAATTCCACAAATAAGCAGACACACTCATCCCAGTGCCCTTTTACTGCACTTGTTGCTCTTTGTTGCTTGGATTAACTTTATCGGTTTAGGTGAGCCAAAAAATGTTGTCTTCAAATTGGCAGGAGCAATGGTCATTTGATTACAATGTAAAAGTCCCGAAAACAACAAAATCGTGGCGAAACAGTGGATCAATTTGGCGACAATAACATTAACGAAGATATGATCCACTGGCGTTCTCATTGCAATATTGCATCCGAAATTTGCTTGGACAGCAACATTTCACATGTGAAACGACAAAACATCGACAAAAAGGATATAAATTCAAGTTGTTTGGAATTTGAGGACAAAAACAACTCGTTTGATATAGATATTGAGATGATAACTAACTGTGACTTCGGATCAGATACTGCTGATTTTAACTTGGCACTTATGGTCAATACAATGGTGGATGATACGGTTGACAACAATGTGTGTAAATCAACATCTCAAGGTAGGTTTGGTATGTTTCAGAATTGTCAATATTTTTTGAGAGTTACTATTTTTCATTGTCGTTACACAATAACTTGTATGGCAGAAGCGTCATATGCCGGGGGCCTCGCGCTTATTGGGGCCGTGCACCTCCTTCCTTCACTGGGCACAACTAAGCATGGGGCCCCTAGTCATGGGAGTTTTATATTAGCCGGGGACTTTTTAAGTGAGGAAAAAACGAAGGTAATTTAATCCTATAGGGCCCCGGTGAGCGTGGGTGACTGGGGCAAAGACCTTCCATTTCAATTTACAATGACCTTGTCGTAATCTTAGATTCGATGTTTTGTCTCCACTGCAAGCGGGTAATTTCAACAACTCGTCCATATGAGCCGATATTTCTTGTTCAGTTTTGCCGAATCGCTGATTGAGTGTTTCCACCGCTGATTTATAGTCGTCTTCAGTAATGGTTAGTCCTTGTATAGCTTGTAGACCAGGTCCTTCCAATAATGAATAAAGATGGTTGAATTTATCAACAGCACTTTGAAAACTATCCCAAAAGGTGCGAAATTTCGTTATTTCGCCCTTAAACTTTGACAACGATAACTTTGGCAATCTAGTTTTTGGTACAAAACGGGCTGGAGACGCTTCTTGCCCGGACGGTGTCGATTGATTCTTGATTTGAGTGTTCGTTAACGGATGCAGTCGTTTCTGTCACAGAAGTTTCTGTGTTCAAAGCGATTTCCACATGAGTCGTGTTTTTATTCAGTGAAGACGTCGAAGCTTCACTGTTTACTTGGTTTTGTCATTCTTTTGCAAATTATTGTTCGATTTTCTTCTTGATATCGTAAACTCTCGATGTTATCTTTCTGGTCTCTTCGATGTCTTGTTCAATGTCTCCTATGTCACACGTTTCAAGTGTTTCGGTATCGAGCTTATTCACTAAGGAGCTTGTCCAGCCGTTGTCAAACGATGTACTTTGGCTTGATCCTTCTCTCCACTCAAAAGCTCTACAAATTCTCGCATATACTTCGTAAGAAACCCTCGATTCGCACAACATTGAAGGTGTGATTGCCAAGATCTAGGTGGTAGAGATGCTGCAAGCTTTGAAACAGCTGCTTCTTGTGTTTGTAAGTGGCATTGGATGGTATGATGTGAAGTTGACTTTGTGATGTTTGCAATGGCATTGCAAACCCTTTCCTGCTCTTCAACATTGCACGACTTACCAAAAATTAGTGATGCTGCATGGATGCACGAGGGTTATATCATGAAAGTAGTTGCCATAAAGCTTGCAGGTGGTCATTTCTTTCAACTTAAATCCAAACACCTCCATGCATAGAATCCCATGATACCATGACATGTTGTAGATTGGGGGTTCGATCCTTTTCAGAACTGTAAGCTATTCTCTGGATTTCTACCATTGTATGTACGAGTTGTTGAATATATTTGGTGAGCGGTCATGCAAGATGGCGGAGGCTAAATTCTTTGCTCCATTTTATTTCGCCTGCGTTGGATTATTTATTGCCCAATATACAGTTCTAAGGTCCAAAGAAGATCCACAAAATGTCAATGGTACATCTGGCAAGCTGTTTAACGTTTTCTACGTACAAAGACAAAGGATTATGATGAAATTTGCTTTACTACATCGGCCACAAGGATTCGAGTGTAAAGCTGTTTTTAAAAACGAACATAACAAATCCAAGAACTTGATATATTTCTTTTTCTCAACATTAATGCTGAGCGGAGATATCTTCAAACCCAGGCCCAGTGAAGTTTCCTTGTGGCATATGCTCCAAGCCGGTGAGATCGAATCAGAGAGCCATACAATGTGATTTTTGTGACGTTTGGTTCCACATTCTCCACATTCGCTGTTTAAACATGGATAGAATTACTTATGAAGCACTTGCAAATTCATCATGTATATGGGAATGTCAATCTTGTGGTATACCTAATTATTCAAGCTCTCTACTGGCTTCATCCTTGACATCCAGTCTCCAAATCGGTTTTCACCTTTCGAATCCCCACTAGTTGAGACGGTTGAGCCTCAAGCGTCATCTACTCCGGCTAAGATAAGTCAAAGTGCTTCAATACCATCCATTAGTTCTAACTCTGAACGTTCTAACCTTACTGAAGAATTATTTAACGAAGAGTCAAATGACATCAAGAGCCATTTGACATCCAGTCTCCAAACCAGTTTTCACCTTTGGAATCCTCAGTTAAGTCAGTTCAGTCTCAAGTGTCATCTATTCCGGCTAAGCTAATGCAAAGTGCCTCAGTACCACCTATTAGTCCTAACTCTGAGCATTCTGATCTACATTCATCTACTGAAGAAACGTTTAATGAAAAGTCAAGTGATTGTAAACCACATTTCCCACATGTTCGTAAACCGAACCAATTGAGAGTGTGTACTATCAACTTCTGCAGTCTTGTGAGTTATAACAAACAGCTAAAGTTACATCAATTTATTGAGACCTATAAACCCGATGTTATACTCGGATCTGAATCACATCTGAAAAACAGAAATCGACAGTAAAGATATATTCCCTGATAACTATGTTCAACCACCACCAACCCGCAAGGATCGCGATACTGGTGAAAAAGGGGGAGGGGTACTTATTGCAGTCAATAGTAATATTATCTCTGTGGATCAGTCATCTCCTGCAAATTGTGAAATCGTTTGGTCCAATATTCATCACCACAGTGGCAGTGTCCTGTTTGGATCTTTTTATCGACCTCCTTCAACATCTGTAGACTACTTGGAGCAGTTGGAATTATCTATGAATAACATTACACAACTAAATGGCATAAATGGCAAGCGTGTCATATTAGGAGGAGACTTTAACCTCCCTGACATCAACTGGGAAGATAGCTTTATTAAATCCAATCCACAATATACAGCTGCTATTAATGCAAAGATGATGGATCTTGTCGACGCCTTTAACCTCACTCAAATTGTAGAAGAACCAACACGCCAAGGTAATATACTTGACCTGATCTTTACAACTCATCCAGATCTTGTTGATAAAGTTTATGTAGTTCCAGGCATGAGTGATCATGATGCTGTTATTTGTGATATAAATATCAAATTGTCACCCCCAATCAATCCCAAAAGGCACGTCTATTTATATAAAAGGGCTAATATAGAAGGACTACAAGCAAAAATGCGAGAGTTATTTGTATCATTCGAAGAATCTCATCCAGAATTAAAGTCAGTGCAAGAAAATTGGATCCAGTTTAAAAATGACCTCCTTAGCACCATCAAAGAGTTTATCCCACAAAAGATGCTTAACAGGAAAAAATCTCTCCCATGGTGCAATGCGAGCATCAGACGGCTTATTCGTAAAACACAGCGGCGTTATAATTTTGCACGCCGTAGTGGAAGAGAGCAAGACTGGCGTGAGTTTAGACAACTTCGTAGTCAAGTGCATAAAGAGTTACAGCTACCACATCAACAATACATTAATGATTTACTAGATATTGACAAGGACACCAACGACTCTGATCAAGGCTCTACTAAATTAGGAATAACTAAGCGTTTCTGGCAATACATCAAAGCAAAATGCAGAGACGCCACTGCTATTGCTATATTGAAATCACAAGACAAGGAATTTACCAACTCTAAGGAGAAAGCAAATATTCTTAATGATCAGTATAACAAAGTTTTTACCATTGAAGATCCAACTTTACCCATCTTACCTGACAGTATATATCCAGACATGCCTAACATCATAATTGACACTAAAGGGGTTATTAAACTCCTCCACAGACTTAATCCATCCAAAGCCAACGGCCCGGATTTGATTCCTACACATGTTCTAAAGGAAGCTGCAGAAGTTATAGCCCCTTATTTGTGTTTTATTTACCAACAATCTATCAGATCTGGTGGTAAACTGATTGGAAACATGCCAACATAATA
This sequence comes from Chrysogorgia sp. JL179-B06, assembly GCA_035772405.1. Classification (NCBI taxonomy): domain Eukaryota; kingdom Metazoa; phylum Cnidaria; class Anthozoa; order Scleralcyonacea; family Chrysogorgiidae; genus Chrysogorgia; species Chrysogorgia sp. JL179-B06. The sequence goes on along the minus strand of JAYKKM010000095.1, from coordinate 1,504,658 downwards.
GCAATATTTAAAAAAGGCTCAAGGGATGAGGCTGCTAATTATAGACCAGTTTCATTGACATCAGTTCCCTGTAAGTTGTTAGAGCATATTATTTACCACAATGTTATGTCTCATCTGGATGGTCATGACTATCAACATGGCTTCCGAAGTGGTCGATCATGTGAAACTCAACTTATCAACACCGTTGAGCACCTGGCTCGTTCAATCAATTATAGGAAACAAACTGATCTTCTGATATTAGACTTCGCTAAAGCTTTTGATAAAGTAGCGCACAGGCGACTGCTTCAAACGTTTGAGCATTATGGTATCCGCGGTTCAACTCTAACTTGGATACAGTCGTGGTTAATAGGAAGGACACAGCAAGTAGTCCTCGAAGGTGATCACAGTGAGAAATCCATTGTTAAATCTGGTGTCCCACAGGGGACAGTATAGAGCCCCCTGTGCTTTCTACTGTATGTTAATGATATAGGTAACGATATCACCTCAAATATAAAACTGTTTGCTGATGATACTTTGTTGTATGGTTTGGTGCATGACTCCAACGATGCAATTAGTCTGCAGCAAGACCTGAATAGTTTGGTTAGATGGGCACAGATATGGCAAATGGATTTTCATCCCTCAAAGTGTTATATCCTAAGAATCTATAGAACTCATAACCCTATTGAGTATCCTTACTCCATGCTTGGACAGACTTTGAAAACTGTCGATCATCAACCTTATCTTGGGATAACATTGACGGAAAATCTGAGTTGGAAGACACATATAGTTAATGTTAAAAATAAAGCCAATAAGACCCTTGGTTTTATCAAGAGGAGCCTTCATCTCTGTCCACAGAACATTAAAGCCCAGGCGTACAAGTCATTAGTGCGACCGAAAATGGCAGCACGGTATGGGATCCTTTTAGAGCATACCAGAAGAACTGGCTTGAACAAGTCCAACGAAGAGCAGCACGCTTTGCAACAAAAACTTACACAAGAGAAGAGGGCTGTGTGACAAACGCCTTGAAACAATTGAATTGGCCAACATTAGAAAAAAGGAGACAAGTAGCTAGACTAACACTTATGTATAAGGGCCTGAATAATTAGGCTGCTTTTAACATCCCTAGTTATGTTAAACATCAGTCTTTTTTAAAAACTAGATCATTTCATCCATTGAAATTTATTCCGCTACAGACATCCAGTCCAGTGACACTTACAAATACAGCTTTTGGCCAAGAACCATCACTGACTGGAATCGCCTCCCATCTGAATATTTATATTTAGATACTGCCACAACATTTAATACCACCATCTCTGACCATATTTATTAATGGTAGTTTAATTTATTTATTTAATTATTTATGTATTTGACTTTTAATTGCAAGTAAATAAATGTAGATGTTTACCAGGGCATATTAATAATCGACTGTTTGTTTGATTTTCTTTCCACCAAGACACAAGGTTTTAACTTCTTTAAAAACTTTAATAAAATATGTTTAAACTAAAGGTTCAAATGAAAGGATCTCGTAATTCCCACAGTTATGTTAAGCCATTGTTGAAGTTGAATCAGTATATAACAGAGCAGGTACCCTTTGCACTCCATCCATTTATTTGACCAGGTCTTTCTTTGCTCTCCCTCGAATCGCTCCTGCTTCAACTGCTCCTTTGTTAACCCACAAAGTAGATGATTTGATTGTGCCAGATAATTTCCTCTACCATTAGGGTGGTCCTTATTTATACACAAAAAATAAGTGTTAATTTCTTCATGTCTGACCCCCTCAACTGTTTCCATTTGGTCCAAAAAAACACTGTGCAAAGTTTCATAGAAAAATATTAATATCTAGAAGTAGCTCAAGCGCTTCAAATTTTCACCCTATAAACTACAGTTAGCTATTCCGCATGTCATGAATGATGATTGATGAATGATGATATGTCATACATAACTTCGGTTGAAGGTCCCGGCCCTGCCGTAGGGGTCCCCCTTCCTTAAATGTGGGCATTAGCTTTTTAACACTGGAGTTTCATGGCGATTGCCCAATCATGGTCTGCTTCAAGGCCTGAGGAAACTTCTTCCGGTGATCTGCGACAACTTGAAGAATACACTGGAGTTGTTCCTCATTTTTCGTCAAACGACCCGAAAAGTCCTGGACCAACGCAACGCCGCGTTCAGCGTGGTCGTTTGTCACAGCAAGCTTTCTTGCAACGGCCTTTGCTGCTTGGTACTGAGGGTTGTCTTCCCATTGTGACGCAGGGCTATGAAGAAACTCTCCAGAAAGACCAAGTTTTGCAATGAGGGTCTTCGTCTTCATGGTTGTGAAGTCAGCCACTGTTTTGTTCACTGAGGCAACATACACAGTTGCTCGTTTTGGTGGATCTTCGTCACCATCAAATTCTTGATATTGTGGGTGACGGCATCATCGAATAAGGAGAGACCAACCAATTCCTCGGACAGGTACCAGAGATGAGAAGCCATCTTCTTTGAAGTTGCCTTTGAAATACCAGCATGAATGGTCTTGTAGGCTTCCAAGGATTGCAGCAAGTCGTTTTGTGGAGCAGCAACAGCGAGAGGAGCTGTCGTCCACGTCTTCACATACAAACGTGAAAAGAAGATGCAAAGGTCCTTTTTGCTCGCGCGCTGTGAGTTTGAATTGAGATCGAAACATCCAGATCTTGAAAGTGTAGATTACCTTAGCCATCCATCGGGCATGATGCATTGCCCCGGGAGCAGCAAATCGAATGCCACGAGGTGGTGAAGAACCCAGGAAAATGGCTAGCTCCAGAAGTTCTCTGTAATCGTCTCGAGGTTGAATCTTGGTGAGTGATGCCTCGAGCCACTGCACCATATCTTCTCTGATGTCGCCAACGTGTTTAGCTGCAAATTCATCAGTGGACGAGTCTTCATATCCCTCTTGATCAATGAACTCCCAACGTGATTGAAATCGTTTGAAAAGCAGGACGTCCGGCGCAGATGTAGCACCGATCACCTCTGTGAACGCCGCCCCGGCTAACAACTCCATGATACTAAGACAGGTAGCCTGTCCACTTTCTCTTTGCCAGTCAGGTCAACAAGAAGTTTTCCATCCCAGTGGATGATCAATGCTTCGTCCGGCTCCTGATTGAATTGCTCCAGGATGTTATTTGCTGTAGCTTCACGATGGTGTTGACGTTGGCGGCGGATACTTTGTCGGTTCAAAGTCAATGCTTCAATGTCATGTCCAAGACTCCGTGCTGTCTCAGTTACGATCATCATCGCTGCTCTGTCAGATACTTTTGTTCGGTCGAGAGTTGCAGAGAGTGCCGGGGCTTTTCTTCCACGTTTTGGAGATGGCTCAAGGGATTCGCTGGGACCCGGGATCGGCTCATCATCTGATTTTCTGTGGTCTGGGATTGGCTTATCTATTGATTTGATGGCACACGGGACCGGCTCATCTTCTGCACTCTCTTCAGCCGAACTGCTACTGCTTGCCAGATTAACTGATGTATTCAGTTCTTCTGCCGTGAACCGTCGCTTCCTTTCCAATTTAAGTTTCTCCTGCTGCTTCTGGTCTTTCATCGTTGTGCTTTTATCGACAGCTGCCATTGCCCCACGGCGACCTTTCTCGCGTTGTGCTAGTAGAAATTGTCTGTTCTCTTCAATTTCAATCATTGTGAGGGCATCGGCATGTGCAATATCAAAGAGATCATCAAATATGTTTTGAAAGTCATCTTTCTTTATTTGATTGACCGTTCTTCTGGAGGCGTTTTTCTTCAATGCCTTCCAAGTGTAGAACAACACTTCAACTTTCTTAATTGAATCCTGCTTGTGGCGTACCGGAATCCGAGCCCGATCCCAGAACTCTTGAATCTTTTCCACAGTTTTAGTGGCAGCACAGCGTAATGTTTCACCATTAAATCCCTTCCGGTGACGATATAAGTGTCCGCGCACTTGCCGGTTCGATGGCAGCTTCGAACCTTTAATATCGTCCGCAAAAGTATCTAACAAGTACATTTTTTCACGTGTTTTCACACGAGTAGCCATTGTCATTTAAATCATAACCGTTGCGCCTGAGGGTTTGACTAACATGAAGTACCTAAGGATAGTCCGCTGATCTAAGCTAGTAAGGGCTCGGTCAACACTAGTTTCCAGGGTTTGTGAATTGTTTCCAGGCATTCAAGAACTGCAATCTACTGTTTACAAACTTCAATTTGATCTCTTCATCGTAGCATTGACCGGATATTTTCTAAAATATAGTCTCCTGAGTATAGGTAATATGGAGCATATATTTTACATTCCACTGTTGTGAGGCCCATGGGGTGAAAGTTAGCACCGCTTGAGCTACCACTAGATATTAATATTTTTCCATGAAACTTTGCACAGAGTGTTTTTGGACCAAATGGAAACTTTTGAGGGGGTCAGATTTGAAAAAATCAAAAGTTCAAAAATAAGGACCACCCTACTCACTAAGATAAAAACATGTATGGACAAGAAAGGCAATAGTCAAACTGTGCCCTTGCTCCACAACCAGAACTGTAGAAGTTACTACCTTTCTGCTGCCCAAATTCAAACTGACAGACTGGACTATCACCATGGAAGAAGTGCATCACATCTGTGATAAGATTTCCAGACTTCGTGTTTGCGGATACCACCATATCCTGCAGACATTCCAAACTTGTTTTTATGTATGCCAGCTGTTCCACATCACTGCTGCCCGATCTTGCAACTATGTAGACCTCTGGACTTTCTACTTTAGCTTGGATATCTTCTTTTGCACCTGTCTTCTGCTGATACTCATCATCAGTGTGGTAAACAGCTGGATCATATGCATGATAACATGAATACCAGACGGCCATGATTAGCAATAGTTGACAAATCATGCCACAATTTGATGTCTTGTTCGTTCCAATTTCTTGAGGTGTGCTCTCATTTCATCTTCACTCTCTCATTTAAATTCATTGAGATGTTGTAATTCTTTTGCCAGCATCTCACATGACATGTCTGCAAAATCATGATTTGACCTATCATGTATTTCTCATGTTTTCTCAGTGTTCTCATACGGATATCAAGTAGTGGATGTTTACAACCCTCTACAACAAATTCAGTCTTGACAATTTCTCCAGAATCACTTAGTACCAATTTCTCCAGAATCACTTAGTACCAATTTCTCATACTACAGAAGAAAAAAATGCAATACAATTTCGCCACACTTTTGAGAAAAATAACAATCTTACATAAAAAAACTTACATACCATAATATACTTGTATACCATATTTACAAGTGGCACCAGGATTTCCCAGACAGTTAGTACCTTAAGTACTTAACCCAATAAATGTAGGTGTAATCGGCTCCCGAACTGAATATTCCCCAGCGATCAGTTTGCTCTTCAAATTCTCCTTCATGTCTGCATTCGTCTGAGGAGTTGCCACTGTTATTTCTTCCTTCTAACTCTCCCTTCAACTCCAGCTAGTAATCTTTTAAATCAGTTGGTATCAATGCCAACATACTTTAGCCATTCCTATATTATTTGCCCACCATTTTTTGCCAGCTAGCCACTTGAGTTTTTTGTCATAGCGTCTTGACAGGTGTGACCAATTCACTTCACTGACATGTGGGTAGCTTGTCACTTCTGCTTTCATTGCCTCCTTATTGCAGTTCATTGCTGTCAAGGCGAGAACTAGTTCTTGCCTGTAGAGTGCCGATTACCATAACATCTAGAATCTAGATGTAGCCGTAAATTTTTCATGTACTGTAATCACCACAAAAATTTCAGTCCAGGCTGAGATTATTTAATTTCAACACTGAATTACAAAACTCACATTTTTCCAGTTTTATTGGTGCTTTTATCCTGAAAATATGAAAACGATTTGTAGGCTAGGGTGTATGCCACCCACAATGACATGCACACATACTATCATGTATTTAATACATACCAGTTCTCGTATTGCAGACACATGCTAAATTTACCTCATGACTGAAGTTTTCTGCGATTATTCTAAGCAAACCTTAGACTTCCGGTAACAATGTCTTCTTTTTCTCAGCTTTCAACTTCTTGGTATCAAGGTCCAACGCCTGAGGTCGATTGCACGTTTTAGAACCTCTTGCACACAGCGTATAAGGTATTATTCCAGGTTAAATGCGGGGGGAAGAGTCATAATCCATGGAAATGTGAAAATGCGTAACTTTAAGGTGATTTTAGTCATGCGGGCAGGACAGCAGGAACAAAAGTAAAATGCGTGACTTTCACGCGGAATGCGGGACACTTGGCAGGTCTGACTTTGTACGAGAGTGAATAAAACTTATCATACTAGATATTAAAGCTTAAGTAAGGGGCTCCTTACATGGAGAAATTTCATCTCAGGCTGAGATTTCAGCCAGGCTACTGAGGTATAGTAAAGAACCACGTTTGAAAAGAGGAGGTAAAACGTATTCTTAATGATTTCAGTTAAAGTGCCTATGACATGAAAATTAAGTTTATCTTATTTAAAAGAACTCTTAAAATAATTAAAAATATCAATTTAATGCTTTTCCATATTTCACTTAGTTCGTGAGATATTTAGACTTATATGATATTCAAATGAGATGATCTATGACGTCACAAGTTGTGCAATACATTTTAACATATTGGAAGATCGTGTATATCTTTAAGATTATTGAACGAAATCACTTGAAACTTTGCATGTCGATACAGACCACTAAACGGAATAAGATCGTTCAAGTTGTAATGTTACAACAGTAATAGTATAGTTCCCAGACCACTACGTCTCTTTTAAAAAAATCTTCGTTTTCTAACATAGTAGGCTTTGCACCAACGTCAAACTTCAGTTTCAAATTAGTTAAGTTAGTGCAAATCTACTCAACCAGTACCAATTCGCAAATGTTTCCCACCGAAAAGAAAACAAATAATTTTGTTTTGAAAATCAAGAGGTCTGGAATCTAATCATTTACCATGGCGACCATAAAACTAGAACTATGTTATCCAGTTTAGTGGTCTGTATGCACATTCAAAGTTCCAAGTGATTTCCTTCAATAATCTTAAAGATATATGCGCTTTTCCAATATGTTAAAATGTTGTGCACAACTTGTGACGTCATAGATCATCTCATTTGAATATCATATAAGTCTAAATAACTCAACAACTAAGTGAAATATGGAAAAGCTGTAAATTGATTTCTTAATTATTTTAGGAGTTCTATATTTTAGGAGTTAAATAAGATGAACCAAATTTTCATGTCATAGGCACTTTAAATTAATCCAGTAAAGTCAGAACGCGCCTTGTTTTCCAAAGTATCTCTGTACACTGTAATTTGCATTAAAATAGATACACTATTTTAATTAACTATTTTATTACTGTAGTTGCCAAACATTTTTGATTCATATTTTGATTCATTACGTCCTGTCATCCAAACTGTCATTTTTACACGAACATGAAAAAAAGCAAACATGAAAACGAACATGGCCGGTCATGATGAAATTAACTCGATGAAATTGAACTTGGCTCGAACATAAACTCTTTGGGATCAAGTCGCTGTTTGTGACTGACAAAGGCAAGTTTAAATGGTGTGGTGATTTTAAGTCCCTTCAGTTGTTTGTTGAGAATGTAATAAAAATAAAAGGCAAATGGTCATCCCCAGGCGGTGGATCGAGGCTTTTTCAATCTGAAGACATATCGATACGTTGGTATGGTTCTAAAGAAACGTTAAAAGTTGGTGGGCAAAACGCTGTTGATGTTAAGACGTTATCAGAACTAGCTAATGTTCTACAGCATAACGCTAATGAATTTGTCGATTCATGCCAAACCAGTTTATCGTGTAGTCAGGAGAAGTCGACCATGCCTGAAAATGAAGATTCACGTCTTGATAAAAATATAATATTCAAGTTGAAACGTCAGTTGTACCAATTGAAAGATGAATTTGATGACCATCGCTTTGTAGTTAATAATCTCATTCAGAGTTCATCCCAAATTAGCAATGAATCGAAAGCTCATGATCTGTCAAATGACCTTACCAGCCAATGTTTTAATATACCAATTGAGAGATGAATTTGATGACCATCGCTTTGTAGTTAATCTCATTCAGAGTTCATCCCAAATTCCAAATTAGTGATGAATCGAAAGCTCATGATCTGTCAAATGACCTTACCAGCCAATGTTTTAATATACCAATTGAGAGATGAATTTGATGACCATCGCTTTGTAGTTAATAATCTCATTCAGAGTTCATCCCAAATTAGCAATGAATCGAAAGCTCATGATCTGTCAAATGACCTTACCAGCCAATGTTTTAATATACCAATTGAGAGATGAATTTGATGACGATCGCTTTGTAGTTAATAATCTCATTCAGAGTTCATCCCAAATTCCAAATTAGCGATGAATCGAAAGCTCATGATCTGTCAAATGACCTTACCAGCCAATGTTTTAATATACCAATTGAGATGAATTTGATGACCATCGCTTTGTAGTTAATAATCTGATTCAGAGTTCATCCCAAATTAGCGATGAATCAAAAGCTCATGATCTGTTAAATGACCTAACCAGCCAATGTTTTAATATGCTTCAAAACAAGAAAATCTTAAATTAAAGAAAGAAAATGAGATACTTAAGGACAAACTAAATACTGTTTATGTAGTATCAATTTAAATACTAAAATTATGGATGGTGAAAATGAAAAGTCAAGTCTTCTAACAGTTATAAAACTTCTTCATGACGGTTATCGAAAAGGTAGTGGAAAAAAAACAGTTATTTTTGGAAAATTTATACACAAGTTACATGAAATAATTACATCAATTCTAACAAAAATTCGTTAACTCTTTTCTGACTCCTCAATACGATTTAATAAAATAGTCTCAAGAAACTCTTTGACGACAAAGGGTATTTGATGTTAAAAACATAACATGCAACAAACAATGATGAAGTTGCCATGCCCATCTCGGCCGCTTATTGAGAGTGCAGTAACAATAACTATTGTCCTGACATTCTGACAAAAATACTTCGTCGGTTCACTCTGATGAACGTCCACTCGTTATTTCCAAACATTGACGAGCTTTCCGTGCAGATGTCAACGCTTCCCATGGACGTTATCGCCATCACAGAATCCTGGCTAAGTGACAACATTGATGATAATCTACTCTCCATCAAAGGATGTAAGATCTATCGAAATGACAGAACCCACAGTCTAGGTGGCGTATGTGCTTACATATCTTCAAATATCCCTTGCAAATGAAGATCATGAGAACCCTGCTTTTGAGAGTATGTGGATCTGGCTTTGTCCTAATTGCCTCCCTCGCCTGTTATCTGGCATAATACTTGGCATTGTATACTGTCCCCCCCCCCCCCCCCCCCCCAAACACTACTGTAGAGGCGGGAACGGATTTGGTAGCATATATTGTGGATGCTACCAGTGCTTATGGTTTGGAAAGGAAAGGGGTAACAAAGCCTTGCATGCATCGTTTTACACAGTCATCATGTGAGGCGTTTGGCAGGTGGTGCAGCAATCATGTGTGTGGTTTATGGATAACCAGGAATCTGCCTCTGATTTCGCCAACTCTTTTACTGCTGAGATTATTTCTGCCACTGATCTGTTTTTCCCATTTAAAGTGACCACGATTCATATCACAGACAAGCCCTGGATGATATCTGCCCTAAAACAGTTGATTGTCGACAGACAACGAGCCTTTTACAATGGTGACTGTATGAAAAGGCTCAACTACAGGAACAAGGTGAAGGAGATTTCCTTACATAAACGTACTTACTATACTAACAAGGTTCAACATCTTAAATCCAATGATCCTAAGAAATGGTGGGACTATATTAAGCAAATTACGGGTAAGAAGAAATCATTGGCCGACATTGGCATTATTAAGGACGGTGTGATGACATCTGGTATTGATTTGGTTGGTATACTCAATGATTGTTTTTCATCAATTAGTGCTTATCTCCCATCCCTTGACCTGAACGCCTTGCCTGCCACTCCGAGTTGCTCAAAGTAAAACTCTTTAAAAACTCATGGTCCGCATATTATCTCGAACTGGATAATTAGAGAATACGCTTATGAACTAGTGAAACCTGTGGCCAAAATTTTCAATCAGTCGCTAATGTCAAGTAAGGTTCCCACACTTTGGAAGGATGCAGACTTCACACCTGTCCGCAAGACCCAAGCAGTAACCTGTGAGAACGAACTTCGGCACATTGCCCTCACAGCAAGTCTTTCAAAGGTTCTACAGGACTTCGTTGTCATCTGGCTGTTCCAATACATCCGATATAATATCGACATAAAACAGTTTGGAAGCTTAAAGGGCTCTTCTACAACATTTTGTCTTATTGACATGATTTATAACTGGTTGCAAGCACTGGATATCCCTCACATTATCTCAGAGTCTGTTTCTTAGACTTTTCCAAGGCATTTGACAGAATCAATCGGTGTTTGTCAATTTCATCGGTGGTGGTGTCAGCAATTGCATGTGTGGATTGGAAAGGTGGCTTCCCAAGGGAAAATTTCTGTTCCATACAGAAATTCATTAGAGCAATGGTCTTTTGCATGAATTCATGTGGAATTTTGAAGGACCATCGTTTACGGTATTGGCGATATCTACTACAGCAACGATGGCGTGATCCAATGCATATAACACTGCTGCAAGGCAAGCAACTTTGGCTTTGCATGATAGGATTGCTTTTGCGATATTTATGGCGTCTGTGCTGTGCTCGTTTTCGCTCGTTTGGATGATGATCGTGGAAAGCAACAAATTATTTGTATGCTTCTTCAGTGAGGGTGTAATTGGATTGGTGGTTGTAGTGGTGGACACTCAAATCTATCAAACGACAATACTATAGCTTGTGACAGTTTCGACACGCCATTCAATAACGCGGTGATAATTTACGGATAGTCACTCGAATCACTTCAAATACGACGACAATTATCCAAGTATATTGAAGTTCATATCGTAAACTAAAAACAATTACAAAGAAAAAACTCAGCTAAATCTAACATGCATAATTAACATTCCAATCATATTTTTAATGAAAAGGTTACGTATACTAAAAGGATATCTACTACATAAAATGTCATAAAATACATGGCTAAACACGTCTTCTAAATAACCTTAGGAATAGAATAGCGAATCTTAATGAATAACAATTTGACATGCCCTTGAATGAAGAATACAATGTTAATTGTGTCACAACTATAAACCTAGCTTAAATATGTATAGTTATATATAGTTTAGATAACTATATATAATTATATTAAACCATTCCAAAATTTTAATGAAATTAATAAATTAATCATTAATTTCAATTGGTTTCTTACCCTGCTTGCAAGACAAATTAGTGTTGAATTGCACCACAAACTGCATACACGTATTTTCATACCTCAGATGGCATCTTTAATGCTGGATACATATCCAGGGTCAATTTTATGGAGGTAGGGTTTGACACTGTTATCGCATCAGATTCTTATTTGTTGATTTGGCAAATTCCTTTTTCGTCTTTACAATGTGCTCATTCTTGTTGCATCTGTTTCTCCTTTTGCTCTGTATTCCTTGTTTATTGTTGCTTGGCAGTTTTGGTTTACTATCAAATGTACATGTACTAGTACCAGGTCTATTTACCTTCATCAAGTTTTTGAAGCAGTACTTTATCACTTGCACCCATGATGCCTATATGTGAAATACTATATTTTAAATATTGATCTACATGTAGCAAGTTTCTTTCTCCTTTGTTTTTAGATAATGATAAATCCAACACAATAACCGGCCAGTAGCTGGTTATTGTACTATGTTGTCTAATTAAATTACTATGGATTAATCTCAACGCATTCAGTGCATACAGACAGTAGCTGGTATGTATTTTACTTTAACTATTTTTCAACATTTAATCCTGAAATTAAGATCTTGACATTTTAGATACAGTAAACTCTTTATATCCCAAGCATGCCTTTAGTGTTTAACTTTGGCTAATGCCACACTATTTTACTTATTAATGGCATAGCAACTAGCAAACTATTTCGATGAACCCTTTATGGGTATGTAGCTTTTAGTTAATTTTACTCAGTCTGGCTTAAATGCCAGTTGAGTTTTTTCCATGGGGAATGCCAGATGAATTTACTTGTTAACCATGGTGGAATCGATCTATGTTACGCCAAATATCTAAATGACATACTAGATTTGCGAAAAAGAATTGTGATGTGGCATAAATGAAACAATTTTAGTTGGTGATAACTTGTGGTGTACAATTTCTCAGGCAATGTCGGCGTTGCAGTGCATTTATGTAAAGTCACTTTCCAAAGGCTGCCACTGTGGTCTGGCACCGATACCATAATTGGTGTGGGTGTGTATATGGCTTGTCAATGGGGTTGATGAAGTTTGAAGCCCAGTTATAACGTACATGTATTCATAAACATTTTTCATCTGCAATGTCATTACCTACTTTGTATTTCACTTAACTTGAGGCTGCAGTAATTGGTATCAGTTGTTCCACCCTGACAATAATTCTTACCTTGTATGTACTTTAAGAGAAAGAAATCAAATGAGGCCAGTTACTACTGATATAAAACTTTATAAAGTTTATGAAAAGTTAAAGGACATTGGCAACAAAAATTAAGTTTTTCTAATATGAAAGAACTCGTAAAATGAAAGAGTAACACCTTTTACAACTTTTCCGTATTTTACTTCGTTTTTGAAATATCTCGGTTTGTTTGATATGTAAATGAGATGGTCTCTGAAATCAGGTGCAGGGTAGAGAATTTTCACTCATTAAAAAATGTATTATATCTCAGTGATTGCTAAGTTTACAACGTTCATTATCATGGGGAGTTGTTATACGCACATTTTCAAGTAAATTTGTGGAACAAACTTGAAGATGTAACTAATATTTTAACGAGTGAAAATTCTCCACCCTGCACTGACGTCAGACACCATCTCATTTACATATAAAACAAACTGAAATATTTCAAAATCGAAGTAAAATAAGGGAAAGTTGTAAAAGGTGTTGCTCTATCATTTTACGAGTTCTTTCATATTAGACAAACTTAATTTTTGTTGCCAATGTCCTTTAACTCTTTCCAGTCCGGCCCAGTCAAAAGGGGTCATAGAAGACCCCCGAAGTCGTCAATCGAAAAACACGGCACACGGTAACGCAAGATTAAAAATTGAAATTCGACAAGCGCCAGACGCTTGAGATCCACTCACACGCCAAGTTTGATTTGATTTCATAAACAACTCTGCGATTGGTGGCATTTTGAGTTTTCAAGATGCTATGCGGGCGTGCAAGATGGCCTTTTCTAGAAAAAAATTTCAACCTGATTTATGATACATTAATGCTAATTTATATTAACATAATGTGTCTTGTTCGGAAAATTCAAAAGCATTGGTAACAGCCGGTTTATTGGGCTTTCAGAAAAGGTATAGGTTTCGCAACAGTTATGAATATTTCCCGAGATATCAATAGAACAAAGAGGTAGTTCAATTTTGGATGTTTTTCAGCCGGACAGGAAAGAGTTAATCCTGTTAGTTTTCGTCGTACAGAGACAGAAGGATAAGAAAATAACAGCGTTATATAGATGTAATATGGAGGTGATCAAGAGAAAGGTGGATGTTGTTCCAAAGAGTATTTTAAAAAAAGTACTTGGAGGGAAACAAATTTCAACTTCAGCTGTCAATGGGGGGTAGAAAATGAAGGTGTTGCAAAACAGAAGTACAATGAAAAATTTCCTGGCGCTAAACTTTATCATTGTGGGCTTGTTATCAATCCACAATGGCCCTGGTTAGGTTGCAATCCTGATCGGTTTAGTTTATTAAATGGCAAATGGTATGCAATTGAAATAAAGTGCCCATTTTCAAAGAAGGACATGACCATTGAAGAGGCATGTTCTGATAAAACCTTCTGTATGACGTTTATTGATGGAAGACCATCACTTAAAATAAATCAATTATTTTTTTCAATGTATAGGTGTAATGGCACTATGTCAGTTACCGTTCTTAGATTTTATTATTTATACACAGAAAGATATTTTTATAGAAAGAATTTATTTTGACAAACAAATATGGGAGGACAACATGCTTCCCAAACTCTCAGATTTTTATTTTAAATTTATGATGCCTGAAATTCTAAAGGCATAATATTCACTAATTAATAATGAATAAAAAATACATGAATATAAAAAGCAAATTAACATGATTTTGTATGTTTATTTTGTTCAAAGTGAAATGGTTTCCAGTTAATTATTTTGAATAAAGATATAGACCTTATTAAAAATGACACCAATGTAAAGTTCTTTTGTGTGCATATAAAAGAATATTAACTTGGCAGCCTTTTTTGAACAAGGTCTATATGTCAGCAATAATTTCACCTTATATAATATTGTGGTGTAAATTAATATGTTGTACAAACTCTATCACTATATATTTACACCATCAACAACAATTTGAGCAGCCAGAATATTTCAACACAAAGAGGGTCTGATCATAATTCTTTTATTCATTTAAATTTTCTTTTTTTGTTTTTATTTCCAGATTTACAAGACTATAATTAATAATGTTCTAACGTTCTGAACTTATTACCTATCACCATGGTCAGTACGTTTTATAAAGCGATATTTACATTTGTCACCACGACTAAGTCACTATTTTATAATTTATTATGTATTGTCACTCACTAAAGGAGGTAAAAAATTAACAAGGTAGCAACAAATCACCCAAATTTTATTTAGCTCTGCAATCATGCTTGTTGGATACTTCCCTTGGAGTATCCTATAGTTTTTAATTCGTTCAATTGCTCGCTCAACATGTATTCGCACAGAAGCAATTCTCCTTGTTTCTGTCTCCTCCACAACAGATAACTGCTCCTTACCCCTCATAAAGGCTGGAATATTGAGTGTGACACCCTTGGGTAAGTCATGCAAAATTTCAAACCCTCGGTCAGCCATAACTGAATCACCTTCCAATAGGTGTAAAATGCCATAGTGCTTGGTAATATTTCTGTCACTTGTTCTACCAGGATACAGTTCAGAAACAAAGGTAATTGTTCCATTGGGGGCTATTCCCACAAGTCCCTTAGCTGTGTTTTGGTGCTTGTAGCTTGAGAATGTTGCACTTTGTGTACCGTATGAAGATGCCATTTCAATAAATAATTCTGTACAGTCTAATATGACCCTAGTTGTTGGGTATGAGGTTTTAAAACAACTTGGCATATTTTTTTGGATACATGCCTTGGATGCCTTGGATTGCCTCTGGGGTGACTGCATCATCATTTCTGGTATTTGATCCCCAGTAGTTGAGTCTATTAACTGCCGGTCCCAGGTATTCCAAAAATATCTTAAACAAATGATAACTTTGAAATCCAGTATAAAACTTAAAAAGTTTGGGATTATCTTTAAATGTTTCAACAGAGAATGTATTCACGTTTAGTTCTCAATTCGTCAACATTGTGTGTGGCAGCTTCAGCTGTTCCATCTCCTCTTTCAGTTCTTCGTTTTCTCTTTGTAGTCTCTTCAGCTCATTTGTCTCTCTGTTTTCAATATCTTCCTCAAATCTTAGTTTCTTTGGCAGTAGAGCTGAAGTCTTCCTTCCTCCTGAACTATTTTTTGCCGCACGTGATGTAGCTATTGTCGGTCTCGTTGGCTTGGGTACAAAAATAGTTGGGATATTGTTCATATATGTTTTTTTACCTCCAACAAAATGGGCTAAACAGACTCTGTGAAGACGATGGGACAAAATTTTGCCCGCTAATCATGCGGAGCCATTTTCTCTTTAGGTTAGAGTCCTTTGGGATAACATAAAAGGACAATTTGTCTTCTTTGTTCCTAACTGAATTGTTGAAACAATCAGGAACACAGCATGTAATCCCACCACCAGTACGAAACGCCAACTTTTGGATCGAATATCCTTCCAACGACGGTGTCAGACAATCTGAAATTTTCCCCAAAAGTGTCTCAGAGACCAAACTCGTGCAAGAGTTCTCAAAAGAACTGGAGTTTGGCTGAGATGTCGTGGAAATAACACCAGAAATACAGGGTTCCTCAGAGTCAACATTGGACGCCATATTTCAAGCAATGATCTTGCTGAATACAACTACCAGAAGTCTTTGCGACCTTCACGAATAAGGGAAGAACCAAAAAAATAAGCAGAAAAAGCAAATTTATTTTTGGTCGACCGGATGAGTGGTAACGAACGCTTATATATTGTTGTTATATCCTCCAGTACGAATAGTTACTCCGATTTATATATTGAATACTTGTCACATACGTTAGCATTTTGCTGAATGTATGATAAACGTCATAAACCTAAATCCGCAGTTGGTATAATTGATCATTTGAGAAACCCGAATGATCACATATAATATATTGTCGGCTCATTAAAACTGGAGGAAATACCAACTGTTTGCATGGGATTAAAGTACCACTACGATGAAAATTCACCCACATCTTTTAGATTTTCTTTAGCATAGAATAGTATTTCAGTGTTGAAAGTGATCATCGATGTAAAAAAAACTAAAAAATGGTATTTTGAAGTAAGTATTTTGAGCTCTGAAATCACTATTATTTAGGCCACCATTACTAAAAACGTGTTCCAAGTGAGCCCGCAATTTCAAAAGGTGATATTGTTTGTGACGTCAGATTCTCAATGCTACGCCTGATACTTGTTTTGTTGTTTTCTTCGAGAAGTAGATGAAATGTTCAGCCTTTCAGATGAAGAATTTGAAAAAACGACCTTGATTTGCTTGAAGAATTAGCCATGCAGAGTCTTCGAGTTGAGAATCTGAACATGAGTCAGGAACATGATCGATTAATGGCGGACGTAACAACTCCAGATTCGGAGTCAAATAAATAATACTTGCCATCGTCTAATCGCAAAACGGTTTCGACCGAGTAATATTTAGAAGCTCTGCTTTATTTCTAGTGCTCTTCACAAATTTGACAAGAATTTCACAAAAAGTCATCTTTCCTGATACATTTTGTAAATGCGTAACCTTACAATGATCGCTAGAACGCGAACACACTACGAAGACAAACTCGCAAAAGTGCAAAAGATGTAGTCTTCGCCACCGCACAATAGGTTGATTGCAATCCCGGCGTTTTCGAATTACTCCCCCCGGGTGTTGATTCCCCCGGACACGGCGGCATCGGAACCCGAAAAATATCCTCAAAACTCCAGCATTTAGTATCTTGACGAGACTCGAAAAGAAGCACTGACTCTTTAGGCTACATGAGGCACGACTTCCACAATTATCGCCGTGTCCGGGGGAATCAACACCCGGGGGGAGTAACTCGAAAATGCCGGGATTGCAATCAACCTATTGTGCGGCGGCGAAGACTACATGTTTTGCACTTTTGCGAGTTTGTCTTCGTAGTGTGTTCGCGTTCTAACGATCATTGTAAGGTTACGCATTTACAAAATGTATCAGGAAAGATGACATTTTGTGAAATTCTTGTCAAATTTATTCTACTTCTCACAAAAGCTGATTTTCCATCGTTGCTGTATCGATGGAGTTGTCACCTTCAATGAACTTTGGTCTGACAGCTTGTAACCAATCATTCTTTCTCGTCCTTTTATGCTTAATGTGGAAATGCTGGAGGAAAAGCAATTACCTAGAATGATCAAGAAGAATATTAAGCAAAGCGAAACGTAGAGCTTTGTAACCAACACATTTTTTATTTCCCGCAGAAATTATTTATTTCTAAGGCTGTGGTTGTTGTTGGTGTCAATTTCACTTTGTTGCGCACACGTCGCAGAGAAGCTGTCATGTTATGCGAGTTCCCCTGCTGAAAATGTGCTTCATGTATTTGTGTTTTCGACTTTAAACTATTAATACCTACATCGTCAATGATGACAACTGGATAAACAGTAAATATATTGGGTAGATGTTCCACACAAGCTCACTTTATCGTATTCCAAATCGTCTGAAAGGCTTCACTAGGGAGCTCACGTTTTGCGAGTTCTTCTGAGTTGCACACAAACGATGTATAACTTTTGTCAATTGAATATTGTTCTAAATTTCATAGACAAAAGTGACAATGTGAAAAATTCTGCCGAACGGTGCAATTTGACACAATAATGCTTTATCCACGGCACTTGTTAATCACGGTGTTGTGAAATCGACAAGATTTCGACATGTCGCAGTTCGGTAAATTGTTTTCTGCGAGTTCTACTGCGACATGTAGCAGAACAATATCGTCCTATTTTGTGTGATATTGTTCTACTAGACCTTGAAACGAGTGACATTAACAAAATAATCCAATTTCTCTCTTCAATAGCCTCAAAAATCTATTGTTACTGGGACGGCCGTCACTTACGAAGGTGTCAAGTCGAAGCGTAAGTCTGCCATAAGATGAACATTTGCGAGTTCCCCAGAGAAATGTAAAATCAGTGAGAACCCCCAGATTGCTTCGTTTTATGTAGAATTTATTGAAAAACAATGACAAGAAAAAAAAAGTGGTAATACTCGAAGCATAAGGCGTATAAGGCGATTTAATTAAAAAAATATCACTTCTGGCTCCAGATTCAATCTGGAGCTGCGAATCTGGAGCTGCGAATCTGGAGCTGCGAATCTGGAGCTGCGAATCTGGAGCTGCGAATCTGGAGCTGCGAATCTGGAGCTGCGAATCTGGAGCTGCGAATCTGGAGCTGCGAATTTGGAGCTGCGAATCTGGAGCTGCGAATCTGGAGCTGCGAATCTGGAGCTGCGAATCTGGAGCTGCGAATCTGGAGCTGCGAATCTGGAGCTGCGAATCTGGAGCTGCGAATCTGGAGCTGCGAATCTGGAGCTGCGAATCTGGAGCTGCGAATCTGGAGCTGCGAATCTGGAGCTAACTGTCCCACGGTCCCCTGAAGTCGTCACGTGAGCGTTTCGATGGTAATTAGGGAATTTAATAAATTAAAGTATTTTTCTTAACACTCAATGCAAGGTCGACATTTTAAAGATATATTTTTATTTTTAATTATGGTTGGTAAGAGGATTTTAATGTATTCTCTCTTAAACACATTTAGGTTGTAATTCGAAATGCGAAAGAATTGTATGAGTTCGCAGAAAGTGCGATGAAGGATCCTGCACCCTCGAGATACCATTCCGACAGTGTTAAGTTAAATCGGCATATATTCTTCGGCATATATTCTTCTACGTAGAAGACATCTTAAACAACCGAAGAGATCGATATTTTAAGGAGATCGATGGAAACCGGTCAATTCACTCAATACTGTCGACTGACGCTGGTTGCACTCTAAGTTCTAGAAAACTTTCATGCTATTGTTATGCATGCTATTATTATACATGCTTGGAATGTGATTATGAAGCCTGCGAAAATTCCACTTATGTGTGTGTGGGAAGACCAAGAACTGGAACGTGAAGGAGGGCATCAACGTACAACAGTAACCAGAAGTGACGTGTCAAACACCCTAGAAGCAGTCAAAGATCCAGCTACAAAAGATGTCATTGTCGCTATTGCTTCTGGTAACTGAAGATATATTTGCCCAGAATTGTGTGTAACCGAATTAGATGCACAGAAACAGATTTACCAGATTACTGAAGATTTGCATATGGATATTCTGGAGTCTTTAAATGGATTTTAACCGCTGTACTGAAATAAAAGGAAAAGTATAGTTGAAAATCAAGCAGTTTCAACAAAAATATTTATTTCCTATATATCACTGCAGATATTTCACAATAACTATATTATGTAACAATAACTTGATAACTGTATACTATATTATGTAAGTTCCAAATATATATATTCATGATTACCTGGTCCTATTAATTTTAATTTTTTGTAATTTTGGCGATAAAGAAACAACAATAGTGCGCCTGATCATTTATAGGTAGTTCATGAGGCTACTAAGTTCCTATTGGTTGAACAATACTTTCTTAGGTTGACTGTTCATTGCTGTTATTGCATCACCCCATGTTTGGTTGGAATATATTAGCTCATAGTATCTTTTTATTTTCGATAAAATTGCAGTATTTAACCCTTTGGATTTTCTACCTTCTCCATAAACAGTACAGTTCATACGCTCGTCGGATATCGTAAACTCTTTCAAAAGTAAAACAGCCATCTGTAGTATTTTTTTTCTTACGTTTGTCGAGAGCTTGAAGTTCTTCCCTTGTTAATTCTTTTCCAGAGATAATTGTGTTGAATTGTGTAGCTTACAGGATTTGTGATCTGCGTAGGCACATTTTGTTGTAGAGAAATAATTGATGTAGCTGTTGTATTGGTTGGTGGATCAATAAAGCCATTCTTTTGCAAGCAATCAATTATGCTATCTTGATTTTTCAAGACCATATCAATCTTCGGAGAAATATGTAACATCGCATCATTCAGGCTTTCAATAGTTAGTGGCACTTGATCATTAGTATTCAAATTATTCGCATAATATGAAGGCATTGCCTGACCTGGCAGAAGGTCTTGCGTTTCCGTGTAAAGACTAGAAGTAGAGGCTTGTTCAGAAAGAAAACCAGGCAGTAAATTCGGCTGCAGGGAAGTACTGCCTCTAATTACGTCAGTTTGAATGACTAAACCCGAGGAGTTATTAAGAGGCAAATTATGAAAATTTAATGGCATACCAGTCAAGGACATGGTATTCGAAACATTGGAGTTTGGGCTCAAACAGGGGATATCAAATGAAGGTGTGTCCGAGTGTTGGGATGTACGATCTAATGCGCTTAAAGGCAAAGTGCTTAAATTAGTACAAGTCACAGGTGAAGTGCCGTTCTGGCTGCAAGATTATTAGTGCATGTTGCAACAGTTAAAGGTTGAAAATCACAGTTAAAATTAGGTGAAGGGCTAGAAGATGCAACATTTGCAAGATTATTAGTAGTTGCGACAGTTAAAGGTTGAAAATCAGAGTTAAAATTAGGTGAAGGGCTAGAAGATGCAACATTTGCAAGATTATTAGTAGTTGCGACAGTTAAAGGTTGAAAATCAGAGTTAAAATTAGGTGAAGGGCTAGAAGATGCAACAGTTGCAAGATTATTAGTGGTTGCAACAGCTAAAGGTTCTATATTTGATGTCAGTAAAGGCAAAGTGATAGAAGATGTAAGAACCGTGTGATTGTTACAGGATGGAATTTGTTGGTGAGAAGATGATGGATTAGGAAACAATGTAACTTATAACCCCGTATTGACATTGCAAAATATTGTTATCAAACGGTAGAAAAAAACTATTGTACAAAGAAAAATTGTATTGGACATACAGTATCTTCTAAAAAGATAATTTTGGCAGGTAGATCTGGGTTTTTCTTATCCCAATAAAGGTACACCATGTTTCCTTCTTGAATCGTTCCATTTTTGATGCACGATGTCTTGACCGGCTCCAGCGAGTTATCCAGAGGGAAAAAACACAACCCGTACCTACTTGGTTGTAAACTGGCCATTTGGTGTCTTAGAGTGGTAATTTTTTCTTGATCCTGGAGTAGCTTTAGGTTTTTTTAATGTTACAAGAGAATAGCGTTGCGCAGAAAGAATACACAAGGCGTTAGTGCTAACCTGAAGTAATTGCTTTGCCGGCCTTATTTCTCTTTTCTGACATATGCGCAAAACACGCCCCTAATCTATGCCTTTGAAACTTTTGTATCACCTAACACCTGAGATAATTATTGGTGCCGTGGTTGTTTTTCAGTAAATATTTATTGATATTCACAATAAGATTTTCAGTAAATTGATCAAAGTACCTGATGATAAAACAGTGGCTAGAGTGCAAAGCCAAAGATAATTTGAATGTTACATGGATAAAACTGTATAAAGCTATATTTTAAATTCTTGTTAGCCATACGTGTGTGGGTGTAAGTAATTGTGCATGTTGTTGACTGAATCATGGGTATGTTTTAAACTCCATTTATCAAATCATTAATAATTCATGAATAAAAAACAAAGGAAATCAGTGGCATGACCCCGAGGTTTTAAATCGGATAAAGATTCGTTCTGATTCATGCAAACTTTTCCTTCGATTTCCTCGGCTAAAACAGCTTGTATGTTCAAGATAGTAGATACATATGAACATTTATGTGTATTCATTTGTTAAGAGATATAACTAATAATCACGTCCGACTTCAGATAAAGATCGGCCGCTCATATTTTATCTATCATATATATGTAATATGTTCTGTCCAGTAGACGAATATTTTAACGAAAGAAGAGAAACGAGTTTACTAGATTTGCGGGAAATTAGCGTTGTGTGTGTTGATATATATTTAGCGGCGCCCCAGTTATTCAAAATGTGAAGTTAACTGAAAAGGTTTTGAACATTCCATTGCTGTAAATTAAGTGGTTAACTCAAGTTCAGGTGATGCATGTGATGTCAGTCTGGACAATATTATGTGCAATATATGACGGAAATAGGAGTGTAGTTATATAACCTGATATATTTATCTGTCATCATAAAAATATTGTATTTATTTCTAAAATGTTGGCCTGAGTGATCAGATCGTATTGAGGAAAATGACGGTGATGGTCAGAGGATGACAATAATATGCGCAATGTTCAGCAGTGAGTGAATTATAAACCAGTCCAAATTTACGCAAAATGTCAGTCTTAATCACCATCAAAGTTTGGCACGGTCTTCACCCGGGCCAAGCAGGCACGGTCGACGGTCGGCTAATGTCGACCGTGCCTGCTTGGCACGGTCTTCTTTGGCTACCGTGCCAAGAATCATGACGTTGTTAATTCACCGTGCCTGACCGTGCTAAATAGGCACAGTGAAGGCACGCTGTACCATGCCTAATTCCTTTAGGCATGGTAGAGTGTGCCTGTTGGGGCTTTGGCTATCAACTCCGTGTGCATAGCCTACAGGCGTAATCAAGTCCTTCACAACGCTTTCTCCAAATGCGACCTCGAGGGGCTAGTGCTTGGTCAGCAGGCCGAGTTTTGTGAATAATGCACCATCGAAATAGAAGCCAGTTCTATCCATCCAGAAGTTATCGCCTGGGTGATCTCTTCTTATCTTTGTCTAAATTTCAAACGTTTACTTACTATGATCTTTTACTGTCTGTCATCAAACCTTTCTTCCTCGCTTGTAGCCAGTGAAATTGACTTTTGTTGAGTGTCTGTCAAACTGTTTGGTTGCTAATTGTAGATGGTATATCCGCTTCAACTGCAATCTTCTTTGAAGAAAAATGTCCTGTCGTATATCGAACCTTTTTCAATGTTCTAATAAGCTTTCTGTTCATGCAGTTGCTGATTTTTGGTGGCCTTCCCAAACGGCGAGTTGCTGCAGAAGCAGGACTATTAAAGGTTTTTCCAATCCGTGAAACAGGCATTGGAAACTCCGTATTCTCGACCAATACTCCTTGTACTCTTCTTCATACACTTGAGAAGCATATGCTCTTTTTTGGGGACACAAACGTCTTAAGAAAACCATGACAGAAAAAATAGAAATTAAATTCATACAACATTTAGCACAAGTAAATTGTCACAATTAGTTAAATATCTATGCCAGTGTGACGTTTAATAATAGACTTTACCCATTATAACGCATGAATCCTATTAGTGACTACTACTACCATAATCCTTTTCGGTATATCCTTTTGTGATGTTAAGTTGAGCAATTGTTTTCCATCTCCCAGAGGGAGTTTAACATTAACATGAGAAAGGAAATCTCGCAAGGAATTATGGTAGTAGTAGTCACTAATAGATTCATACGTCATAATTGGGTAAGGTCTATATCAAAGAACCCTGGATAGAAAAATATGGTGGAAGAGCCTGGGCCGAGTAAACCCGTATTTAAATTAAAATTATTGACCTTTCTACTGGGGACTACTTCATGTATGCCGATTTTTGTGTCCCGCCACGAAATGTTGGTTAGGATTAGGCTTACATGAAGTAACCAGGATTAGGCTTACATGAAGTAACCAGCTTTAGGCATACATGAAGTACCTGCCTTTCTACTCAAGGAAATGGCCTCAAATTTTGTAATTTCTTCATTTTCTTGATTTCATAAATAGAAAACATGTTTTACTGCAATTTCATGGAATAAGTAAAAGAAACAGCCTCTTACAATCTTGGATAATAATGTTGTAACACCCCGCTCCCCCCAAATCAATGTTGCCACAGACTTTCAAATGACAACATTGAAACAGGGGGTGGGGGTTAAGTGTTACAACTACTTTTGTTCAAGATTGTAGATGCATGGGAAGAAAGATGTCCAGAAGTTGTGGCAGAGCTCAGAAGCAGCCTCTATGTCGACGACTTATTGATTGGTGGTCAGACCGTTACACAAGCAAGACGAAACAAAGAAGTAGCCATGGAGATCTTGAGTAATGCAACGTTCCAGCTGCATAAATGGAACTCCAATGTCATTGAGCTCGAAAACAACAAAGCAGTACAATGTGTTGAAGAACAGACCTTCGCCAAACAACAGCTCAACGTGCAACCGAATGAATCAGAGATGCTAGGACTCAAGTGCGACAAGACACCTTAAACGTGACAATTCCAACTGATGAAGCACAGCCAACCAAATGGGGAATTCTTGGAAAGTTGGCCCGAATTTACGATCCGTTGGGGTTAGTCAGTTCCTTTTTCTGCACAGGTTAGTTAAGTATCGGAACAAATACACTGAAAAGTGCCACCAAAACCATAAAATACCTGTGCTTCCAAAATTATGAAAGAAATCTACAGCAGTTACTACAGCAGCAACTAGTACTACTACTACAGTTTGGTATCTACAGTATATATCGTAATCACTATAAATGTATCTCATATTTTCCCATGAATCCCAGGTGACGAATATATTTGTGGATGGAAGGGGAAACGAAAAAAAAATCGGATTTTGGAAACCTATAATTTTTCTAAATGAGTAATAAAACGTATTGTGCTGCGTATAGACAATGTAAAAATATAAATCAAATATCTAAAAAGGTTGGTGTACTGCCGAAATAGCGTGTAAGTAGTCTAACGTTTCGAGCGAAGGCCCTTCGTCAGAGTGAGACGTTTCGCTCGAAACGTTAGACTACTTACACGCTACTTCGACAGTACACCAACCTTAGATATTTGATTTATAATTTTTCTTTCCTTCCTCTTCTGCTTACAAGCATAATCTTCAGCGGTTGGTGATGTTTGATAGCAAATTTATAATGGTGACAATTATCAATTAATTTATAATGAATGGCAATATTTCAGGGTTTCCTGAGATCATTGTTCTAATTATAATATGTACAGTATATACATGCCGTATTATCGGGGAATGAATTGCCATGAATTGCACTTTAAAGTGTATTTTCACTAGATCCTGTTTTATTGTTGCGAGTTCTTTTTCCTTAAAGATAAATAAGTTAAAAACAATAAATAGGACGTACTCGTTAAATTCAAGTTACTCAAACTGTATTTTCTTTGTGTCAACGATGCCATGACATTCAGAAACCCATACAGTTATTCATTGTAGGATATTAAGATTGTTTAAAACACATACCTTCTTGAATCCCTTGGTGAAGTTTGTCTTTCAATTTCGTAACTTCTGATGTTCTCTTTCCTTTAAGAAAAATGGGAACATAATTAGTATTGACTGTACAGCAACAGAATTCATACCATTATTCAGGAAAATGGCCAAGGCAATCGAATGTAATGCATGTGCATGTGATTAAACAATAGGTATTTTAGTTGTGAACCGACACTAGTCATTAATTTGAGATATCACGCTTATACTGCATTTCAAAATACACTGATGTAGGTTTCAACTCGGTAAAGATAATTTTGCATGGTTTTAAAATATATAAATTATTAAATTTCATTGAATCATGGGCCTGCATGTTCATAATCTGCTGCTAATTTCTTCTGGATCTCGATGTTGCTTTCAATATGTGGAATTAATTAACAATTAATATAGAAAAGGACTCAGGCTTAAAAGGCTAATTTAAGTTGTGAATCGCGGTATTTCCTATCCGAATTTGTATAATCGTAGGACTGGACCTTGATAAGAGGAATTACATGTTACGTTAGCTGTAACGTAACTTGATGTCTTAATGGTGTATTTAATTATTTTATCAAAAAGTCAGGAGATTCTGTGACATACGGTGCAGTGTGGCATTAAGTCACGTTTATGAAAGTTTACACAGAATAATCTTACTTGTTATTTCTCTACGATGTAATGCTTTTTTTGGATCTTCCAGTTCTTTTTCATCTTCGAATGAAATCCCACTGTAAAATTAAAAAAAAATTTACTTATTATGTACGTTACAGTTGTGTGCAAACGCGTGTTTAAATTTTTTAAATTAAAAATTTTTTTTTTTAAATCACCCTTTTTGAATCGAATAGCTACTGTTTATCTCTTTGTAATATATTACAAGCAAATATGTGACCTTCCACGGGAAAACATACGTTAACGCTTTTTGGCTTAAACGGCCAAAAAAACGGATGGTAAACGCTTTGTCAAAACGTTTAAACGGAATTTCAAAACGCTTAAACGATTTCGCTCAAAAATATAAACGGATAAATGCAACAATCTGAACGGTTTAACAAACGGCTTGAAGGAAGAGTTTGAACGAAGTTATAAACGGTTTAAACGATATTTGCCAACCGTTTAAACAAAGAAACGCTTTGAACGAAATTATAAACGGCTTGAACGATATTATTTGCCAACCGTTTAAACAAAGAAACGCTTTGAACGAAATTATAAACGGCTTACCGTTTAAACGGTCTCACCAGGGATCCCTTTCGACAGAATAGCGCAAAACTGTAAACAATGCATAAAACATCTATAGACTATACGATGCACAAGACACATTAAGTCATACTTATATTTCTAACAACCATAATCAATTTAGATCCACGCGTATATCTATAGAAACGAGAGGTCTGCAAAGCGAACATGTGGGTACCGCTTGGTTTTGAACCGGAATCTTATTTACGCAATACGTACGTGTAGGATAAATGAGGAGAACATGTCATATATATGTCTGTCATTAAACGATAGTGGGCGAAATGGCTATATGAGTTTTTAGGTCGGCGCACTAGAAAAATTGTAACATATGGAAATACCATGTTTTAACATGAATGTAAACCCAAAGATGGTCGAAATAGGTTCCCTGGAACTTAAGATACGCCAAAATGGGAAATATTATTTAGGTTGGTTAATGCGATAAGTGTTATTGCAAGAATTTCAGGTATTTCGAATTTTATAATTTAGCTAGGCGCACTAGTAAAATCGAAATATATGTAAATACCATGTTTAACCGTGAACATGCATAGACACAAAGATGGTCGCAATTGGCTGGCTAGAACTATATATACCAGACAATTACCAACGTTAATCAATATAGTTAATCTGGTAGGCGCGCGTACTGACTGACCTTTCTGGCGGCGTATTGACCTGTCTGTGTCATTAAACGCTAGCGCACGATTATGGAAATCCATTGGACACAAACGTATAAACGATTGCAGTAATCCACGCTCAGGGTATTGATGTTGGTGTAATAGTAATATTTAAACAAGGAATTCGTTATAGCATCACTAGATCAGTATAAACTTCGACATTATACCCCACACGAAGAGTGCACCACGGCCTTTGTCGACGAGTTCCGAATATCTGAGTTGCGCAGTTCTAATTTGACCAACCACGAGAGAGAGAGAGATCAAGAAACACGATGACTATATGGGTACCGCTGACCGCGGTACCCACAAAAATAGATTACTTTTGTGGTTATAATCTATGGAATCCATCCCTCTAAATTGTATAATATCCGTCTACTTTCGCTATTTGTATCTGTTGACAGTTAGTAAAAGGATCAAATTACGGTAAGTTCATCATAATTATACGATTGCTTCATTTTATTTTAGAACCCATTTAATTTGATAACTATCAACAAGTTCACACAATACAAACCTTCGATATTATATTTAAAGAGATTTTAGAGCAACTTGGTTTTTATTTCTGCCTTTAATGTGGTTTCAAAAGTGGACGGGTATTCTGGCCCCGTAAACATTGCTCTGCGAAGGAAATGTGTAAATTTCGTGCGACTGCATAGAAAGAATGTTTACCCGGTGGAAGGCAAGAAGTTTGTGGTGTGTTCGACGCATTTTGACGATGAATCCTTTCAACGTCCCCTTCACATGAAAGGTTGTATCTGAAAATTGAAATGAGGCGCTATATTGTATTCAACTCGTTACCGTTTTAGCTAGTACGCATACTGTAATATACCTATATGTGTGAAAGCTGTATTCCATATAGTCGTTGAATATCCAACGTGTCATTAAATTCTACTGAACAGCTCCCACTTCCTGAGTAGTTATATCAATATGTTGCACTACTTAAAAAAGACCACGCAGTTTCCGCGTGTACGTTTATAAGTAGCATGCAATCTATAGACGTTGTCGCATGCTTCAGGTTTTTTATCACACATCTATTTTATGCGCAGGCGTCCAGGAATCCAAGTGATTTTCTGCCAGAGGATACTATATATTCTGAGGAATTAACCGGTCACATGCAAACCTTATCAAGAATAATAATACAATTTGCGTACCTGTACTTTAGCCAAGTGGCCTGCAAAATGTCGACTCACTAAAAAAATCGTAGTCTTGTCTCTCCTATATACCATGCACCTATATAATAACATAACTTGCACGCACTATATACTTAATTTCGTAAAAGCCACTTTTACACACAAGTTCGAAACAGTAAACACTTATAGCATTGCTTTTACTACGCATTTTCGCTGTGTGTAAGCATATATATACAGTAGTTGACCACAGGGAGTACCGACTATATAGGCTAACCTTACGACCACGAGGTCTTCTAGCTTGTAACAGCCTGCTATATCTTTTCAGCTATATAAATCCATCAATATATATCACCACATTGGTATAATCCATGTCTTTTTTATTTAAATTGTACAGCGCACTCTTGTTCCAGGCGCAATGGGGTCGCTGAAAAAATAATATACGGCTTTGTAATTAGTTAATATAAAGTTTTAGAAAGCGTGTAGTTCAAACGCTATGCATATACCGTTACTGTAGCGTTTAAACTACACGCCGTGTGCGACGCAGTTCTGCATGCGGCCAAGGTATTAAGGCTTGGATTTTAACTGATTAGCTAAAATAAGAAAGTCAAAGTGTTCAGTTTCCAGTTTCTGTTTTACTATTTAATGCCAGTTTGGTGTTCAGCCAATATATAACTACTGTAAATAAGCGCACGCGATATGAAGAGAATCGTCAAATTCAGGAGTTTGATTATACGTTACTGCTAAACACGGAGAAGTTGTCACTTGTATGATCGAACCATGAACACTTGCAGTGGCGCAGCCAGCCCGACAATTTGGTCATGCTATGCAAATATATCCGTGTTCATAGACCGTGATAACAATACATTTCTAAAGAAATGAATAATGGTAATGATGTAAAATTTGCATAGCATGACCAAATTGTCGGGCTGGCTACGCCACTGAACACTTGGACAGGATTAAATTAGTATATTAAAATGTTTCAACTAAACCCTTACCTTTTTGCCATTACTTTTCGGGCCAGGATGCCAAAGGTAGCCACAGCATGGGCCTACGCAAATTTCTTTCTTGAATCAGTAATAAATATTCGGCAATCTTTACCTTAGCAATTTCTTCGCGCCTTTATCCTCGGACGCACAAAAACATCGCTTTGTTCGTGCAGTGAGCAACAGAGTATGCGGTATCAACATATCTGTCATCGCCCCATAATTTGCATTTCTCGTTGCCTATTCTCGGCGCCCCCGACGTTTAGTTCTACCTCGAGGAGTTTGTAATAAACACCGATTGTTGACAGCTTGTCACTAAATCCGGAAAACACCTAACCGCTTAACCTCGGTTATTTCATAACCTCATTTACAACCCAAACACTGTTAATTGCATTTCTCTGTATAGACCATGGCCATTTGTCTCCGATGCCATTAAAGTTTTATTATTTTATTATCATTAAACATTAAAGATATTAAGTTAAAGTACAGTATTGGTAGATTGAATCTTTCTCCTAAAATAGTAAAGTATCTCAGCATGACATATTAAACGTCTTATATCCCAGTTATAGTTTATTCTTGCGAGGTTTTTGCAAGGTCAAGTTTTTTTTTGTGGAATTTGTTCGATCTACACTTGCTGTTAATGGCAGCTTTAACGCCTTTCCATACATTGTCTTCGTCTTCTGCGCATTTCAATACGAATCGCATGAATAACAACACTATAAAAGACATACCTAATTTTAGTGTGCAGTGATAACCAATTTGTGCAGTGATAAAATGTAAAATATGCAGTGATAAAATGTAAAATGCGCAGTGATAAAATATTTTTTGATAAATTGTTGATTAACAATATGAACTTTATGAACTTGGAAGATGGAGTGAATAATACCTAACTTTTGTGTAAATTGTGCATAATCTTCAGAATTCTATAGAATGTAGATTACAAAATGTTCTGTGGGTGCATGCCCCGGAACCCCATAGAGGTTTGTCAGGCCTATGCCGCCCCTCATTTGCCAAGACGAATTTATTTATTCTCTACAGGCAGGATTATGAAACTATGCTGTCTGCATAGATAGTCGTAGAATGTAGTACCAGTAGGTGCTGTATGTTGGTTTTGGCATTTTTGAATATCAAGTGTAGTCTATTTTAAATTCAGTGGTTACACATATTATTATAAGGGTGAGGTCAGAAATTTTCAAGGGCGTGCTACTGCCCGGCTAGTTGCACGAAAATGTGCAGTGATAACAAATTCTTAAAATTCGGTGTGATAATAAAGAATTGTGAAAAAGTCAACATTTTTGAAGCCGGTCTTCATTTCCCCCTGTGACTATGTATATAGGGAACTTTTCATACTTCTTGGCTGGCTATGAAAACTATGGTCTATACTTATTTACAATAGTTGCATCACTTGCATGCATTGTCCACTTAGCTATCAGTACATTTTAAGCTAAAATTACTAAATTTGCTATAGCTGGGATGCCTGGGATTATTCAATATTGTATTTGGGGCTTTGAGCAATAAAAGGTGTGTTGAAGCAAAAAATATTATTCTACGAGAACGTGATTTGTAACTCGCAAGACAAACCTTTTAAAGAATTCAGTTTGACCGGATCAAGTGCTGGCTTTCCATGCGTCCCGTCGGTATTGCAGTCTTGCAGCTCGCGATCGGAGAAAAAGAATGACAGAAGCTTCAGCGCACATTTATGCGGTTCTTTGGTTCCTTCCATTGCCGAACTAATTTTGTTCACGTCTTTGCTCGGCGTCACAAATTTTCTTATGATATCATTCGATGGCAATTGCTTGGGGCTTTTGTCTGCGGGTGTGGCTTTTTCGCCGAAGGTTGTTTGATAAACATCATCGGCATTGTCTACCAAGCGTTTCAACGCATCAATGTCGATTGTTGATAACTGAAACTGCTCGGCACATGTGGAATTAAGAGGCGTCGATGCTTCTTCCACAAACGAAAGAGCGGAATCGTCAAATGGGCTATTGGACAGCTATAGAAATTAAATATATTGAAAATTACCAAACCATAAACGTTACGTACTGTGCATTGAAATTAATGGCCGAATATCTATTGACTAGTCAATTTGGACCGTTTACTTTTAACCCCTGAAATATCGGTAAAATACTAAAATTTAGGGCAACCTTTTAAAACTTTTTTTCTGTAAAATTCTTTAAGCCAACCCAGAGGATAAATTAAATCCAGAATTCCTCAATAGGAGGTTGCATAGATCTTTGAGGAGGTTTAAAGCCTTTTTTAATTTAATGAATAATGTCAATTATTTTCTTTGTCGCTGAACACTCACAGTCACGTGCTCTGTTGACCTAGCGCTTTCTTCCAAAGTTTCCAGCCTTTGATCAATCCTGGATAGGTGGCTTTTGACAGAACTTCCCATTTCTTCAATTACCTAGAACAAATGTTTTGCATTCAGTAGGGTGATACGATTTTCTGGGCAAATGAGACATTCCAACTGGGCTCTGTTTCTTATCAGTTATGACACTGCACCTGCTGATTTCTAATGTTCTTAAATAAGGTTTGTGCTATCCATATGGGGCTTAGTCTAAACATAGTTAATAATATGGTCTAAAGTTTTTCTTTAAGCCGGCCTGCAAATGTGAACCACATGACGGAATTTATATAATATTATGCATGGCTATATTAATTGCGCACTCCTGAAAAAGCTAAATGGATTTACCAGGAAAACATAAGAGTATACTTAAAATAAAATAAAAGTTTATACAAGCGTTGCGCTAATCTTTTTGACAACTTATTAAATTTACATGGCTAAATTGAAACTGCAATAAGTTAGTCACTTTAAAAAATACATAAACCATCACCTTGGTCAGGTTAGCAGTGAGTGTCGATATTCCGTCCAGCTCCTCAACTCGCTTTTTTAAAATCTCGCAATTTTTACAGTTTGCCTCAAACTGACCAATGTCAGTTGGCTCCCGACTCCAGCTGTTACATGGCGCGGCACTCGTGCTTTCCACAGATACGCCATCCTGTTTTTCTTTTTTTCGAAGTTTGGCTTTCCGTGCCAACTCTCGTTCAACTACCCAACCTCTTTCACGTTTATTTTGTTCTGCTAGGAACTGATCATAATCATCAGTCCTAGCGTCATCCTCAGGGTCATCTACAGCCCGAACCACTAGCACAAAAATAAAAAAATACCAATAAGCTTTATAGATATAGGAGGATTTTTCGATCCTTTATAACAAGATCCTGAAGACTATAATTGGATGGAACGTTCGTCTACCTTCATCATCTCCAACTTTTTTTTTTCCCACAATTTCTGCGTTATACCACCGCGAGTCGTATTTTACTTTGACAGGATCTCCTTCCTTGCTGTCTTTTGGTCGAACGTCCTTTCGTTTGACAACATAGTCAGTGTCTCTCCATTTACACTTTGTTTTCCAAACGATTCTTATGTCTTCGCTTTCCGCCATAGCTCTCGATTAGCTGTTTTGTTTGCTAGAGCAAGAGTGTGAAAACCAAATTTCGACACTCCTGTCTATAGAGCCATTTTATTAAGCCATTAATAAAATAAAGTTAATGAGGAAACGTTCTTATCAAGGCGTTAATTAGGAAACGTTCTTATCAAGGCGTGTTCCGGGTTTTGGCAAAATAGATGTTTTTCTGGTGGTTTAAGCTGTCAACATGTCAGATATACGCCAGATCGGCCCTAAAGTCCGTTGCTTTCGCTCATCCAGCTTGCCAGTGCACGTGAATAACAAATGATCAGTACTTTCTAGCCAATTAAAACTCTAATTCTCCTGGCGCGGAAAAGTAACCAATAGCATTTCAAAAGAGTCACATATAAGCAAAACGCGCGCTAAACCCCTTCACTTGGTACATGAGCTCTATACAAAGATCGCTGAAACGTGTGGGGCATAAAAGGGAACTCGTTTCAGCGTTAAGGTCAACTCTGATGAAGACACTAGACGTTCATAGTTGTTACAGACCAGGGTAGCACTTAATATGTCGTATTCAATATTGCAGATGATTATTGATTAACTCATAACTGCTGTCCCTAATACTAATAGCGCCTTTTGTATATCCTACATTCCTACTGTATACAAGACAAGCTGTGTCAGATCGACATTTAAAGCCAAGCGCTTCCTTCAAGCCTCTATCTATACTGGCACGCAGAAACTCAGTGTTGCTTTTAGTACGATTTGAACTTTGCACGATATTAATTGTTATTTGAGTCTACGGTGTTGACAACATGGTACTATTGGTAAATTAAAAACTTATTATACATAATTTCATTATGTTTTCGTGAGAGTTGAATTTCACGCAGCTGGAAAGGCTCCACTAAATCTAAACGTCGTCAAAACTCCTGCCGAACCAATGCGGGATAATAGTCATACTTACAGTATTTTGTTACGTATACGTGTCGAACCTATTCAACTGAACCTTGCAGAATATGACTGATTTAGCCGCCGAATCATTGTATTATATTCGGAGTATCAGAAACATTCGCTGTCTAAACCGGCAGGTCTACAGTACGGATTTTACAGTATTGTTTGATATAATTGCATTTACAACATAACGACTTTTAGTTATTCGGTAAGAATAATAATCCTTGCTTTAGTGAATTATCTGACGCTAAGCTGACGCTAAGCTGACGTCCAGGCAGAAGGTTAAGGCGCGGAAGGGGTAAGCGCACACTACAGTTATAAAGACTGCGGCATGATTCAGGTTTATTTTAACATTGCATACCAGGAATATTTGCTTGATTTCTTCTGATATAAATTGTAAGTACGTGGACAGGCGAAACTGTATTTTAGTGTTTCTCTACAACATGTTCGAGCCTCGAGGCTATTGAGTCCATTGGCAACAGTATTGCAGA
The DNA here is from genome assembly GCA_035772405.1 of Chrysogorgia sp. JL179-B06. Lineage (NCBI taxonomy): Eukaryota > Metazoa > Cnidaria > Anthozoa > Scleralcyonacea > Chrysogorgiidae > Chrysogorgia > Chrysogorgia sp. JL179-B06. Next base: position 1,470,460 of record JAYKKM010000095.1, on the reverse strand, counting down.
TGGTTATAGAGATTCACCGCTTATAGTGCTGTCGTCCCTTATACTGATATCCTACAAGACAAGCGGTTTCGGATGAAAGTTTGAACGCATACAAACGAGAAAGCCTAATTATACACATTGTAAACGTTTATCTTTGTAAACGTTTACTATGTAAACGTTTACACTTTAAACGACTTCATGAACGTTTTTTTGGCAATCATTGAAACGTTTTTAGGTAATCCTTGAAACGTTTTTTGCCAATCGTTTACACGGCTTAGCAGCATTTTTCAAACGTTTTGGACTAGCCGTTTAAACGGGACATTATGACTTCTGAACGATATCAAAAATCGTTTTAACGGAACGCTTAAGCGTTAAAACGGATCATGAACGTTATTTCACTGCCGTTTTCAAAAGCGTTAACGTGTGTTTTCCCATGGAAGGTCACATATGGCAATCCTACCAATCATCCCAAGATATATAATATCACATTACCATTTAAGTTTGCTTGTCCTGATGAACATGACTCATTGTGGCAAAAATTAATAAAACCTCTATGCACATTCACAAAGGAAGCAATTTGAGTGGCACAAACACATTTTCTGGGGAGGTTTTGGCTACATTAGCTATGCACTTTCTAGTACTGATAAAACAGAAAACTTGAACAATTCCATATAGGGCATGTCCACTTAACCACATATATTTATAAATATGTACTTTACTGGATCAGCATTCTGGTTTGTGCCCGGCCACTACTTCAATCGGCTTATTTTGATACAGTCTGGTACTACCGCATGCATATGAACAAATGAAGCATTTCAAAAGCTGCATGACTCTGCAAAGTTTACAGAAGCAATAACAAATGTTTATGTTGTAAATGTGCACAATCAAATTCGAATTGCTTTATTTTACACTAAACATGCTTTAACATTTTTTCAATTACAACGTGGTGGCTTCTTTTTGACAATAAACATGTGTATTAGGCATTCAAAGACATATAACTGACCACTTAAAAAGTAATAGTTGTTTTAAAGCATCTACCGGGGTCGTCAGGATCTGTTTCCAATCCTGGAGTTTTTTCACTAACTTGCGATTCTATAATATGAGATTAATTGTACACATTGAGATTTGCCAGCTTGCTTAATTGACAGCTTGGCAATGCAGGATAGTGTTTGGATAAGCAGGTTGCACGTATAAAAAATCGTTAAATTAAAACATAGTAGTTTATCATATAATTAGATCTCTTATACGTACCGACTATCCTAGCTACTGAGTTACTGACAGAACTCCCAAGCATGGCTCGTACTGTTGTGTTCTCTGTCGTCTTTTCCCCTGGCAGTACATCCTTTTCTTTTGGTGCCGCCTTCCTCAATCCTCTTAGGAATTCAACATGTCTTTGCAGCTCACTATTTTCTTTTTCCAGTTGGTTTATCCTTGATTTGTATTTCTCGTTCGCAACTTCTAACTTCGTTTCATATTCCTCCTTGTTCATTCTCGTCTTTATCTCGTAATCTTGTACCATTTCCATTATTTCATTGTCTCTTTCTTCACACTGTTTACATTCGTTTTCTTCGGTCCTTATTCCATCATCAAATTCTCCATCACTGTCAGCGATGTCTTCAGAGACTTCAAACACTAAGAAAAAAGGTTCATGAAATGTCAATCACGTGTACTCCGGGCAACAAAATAGGAACTAACACTCCTAAACAGTAACCCACAAAAGCAGATGGCGAAGATGCACTGTTATTTTAAGTTCTTTAGTAAGTTATAACTATAAAGGAAACCAAGAAGTGACAAATAGACGAAATTGCTAAATTAATGTAAGACTTGCAACTTCACATGCATGTCAATGATTTTAGTTTCATCCGCCTGTATTACATGCATATAGGCGTGTGAACTCAACATTGAAAAAACCAACGTTTTCTTACATTTGATGAGAAGTTGTGTCTTCTATTTATCTATATTTATGCCTCTTAATTCGTGTTCTTTAGTTTAGGTCGAGATTCAGTACACTCAGTTTAAATACCGTAACAGGCAAAGAGCAAACCTGTGATTATTATTTTAATTAATAACAGACTTAAAAATTGTTTTACGACACACGCTAATTATATTTGTGGATGCTCCCTCTGATACAGTGCGATCCACATTTTAACCGACATCCAACCTCCCACTATCCACAAGTGTTGAAAAGTTTAAAAGTAGGAATAAATTTGCCAAGTAATCTGGCTATTATCAATTGGTATATCAAATTTGCAACAATGGCCTTCCTGCTGTCAACCACTCATATTCGCTCACCAATGTTCTTATTTGCATTAATTCACTAGCATAAAAAACGAAATAGTTGTGTTTCCTACATTTATCAATTTCTTGTATCATGCCTACAGGAAGTGCCTTCCGTGCAATCTTGAGGCAGCACACCTTGTCTAAACCAGAGAAAAGAGATGTGTGCTTGGTTGTGCAGTTTTCCATCTTCACCAGGTCCCTCACATTTGTTTCACTTGGTTGGGAAAAACCTGCTTTCTTGACAACTTTTAACGCCTTTGGCAAGATGAAAACGAAATAATTAATTTATTTTTTTTTTCCCTCATCAATGGCTTCATCCAGGTTGACAGCTAAAAGAGAAATAAAAGATAAACATACTAAAGAGCACGTGACAACAAAAATGTTACTTTTATTTTGCTCAATCTGGCCGATTTTTACTCCTAAAATGGAGACCTTCTGGCCTCTGATTTATTTTAAAGTGCCTATGAAAAAATGATTTATTTTAAACTGCCTATGAAAAAAAAAACTATCTTTTTAAGATATGCACAACATTTAAATATCCTCCATATTTTCAAGATTATTGAATGAAATTACTTCATGAATCTTGTCCCGTCTCGTTTGAATATTACATATGACCAAATATCTTACAAACTATAAGTGCAATATGGAAGAGTTACAAAACGATGTTATTCATTATTTTAGCAGTTATTACAAATCAGACAAACTTAATTTTCGCTTCATAGAAACCAATTAATAAGTGCATTGTATAAGATGATGCAAACACGAGTGAGAATTGGGTTAATTTAAAATGTTATGTAATATTTCAAAGCCGACAATGCGGACTGGACCGGATTTCAAGTCCGCGCAATTGACACTACCGAAAAAGATGGCGGCTGTGTACACATTTTACCACAATGCTTTGCGACCTTAAACCACCTGTAATAGCAGCTAAACATTGTTTAACTTGTAAACCTGAATTAAATACGTAAAATTTTCCTTTTTACGAAACTTAATCTTTTTGAAACTCTATCCTCTGCTATTTCTATGAGATTCAATTGAAATCCGGTGCAGTCAGAATTTGAGGCTCTGAAATGGCATCTCAAAGTCAAACAAATCAGTATTTACAGAGAAATTTGAGGTTGAAATCCTCAAAATCCTATGCTAATTAAGATCACATATCCAGTTGTCCTTGATCACGGAGTTGATTTTCTTTGTTTTTGGTTCATGAATTATTATCATAAATAATGTATGTACCTGAAGCCTCAACTGTAGGAGAAGTAATATCTCAAACTCATTAATAATTCATGAGGAAAACACAAAGGAAAATCATAACCGAGATGTTGTTTGGATATGTGATCTTAATCAGCATAAAATTTCGACAACTTTCACCTCAATTTTCTCTTAAAATACTGATTTCTTTGAGATGCTATATCATACACTCGAAAGCCGTTTATTATCTGATTTCCAAACACCTCGAAGTGTGTTAAAAAACTCGTTTTTCAATACACGTCTCGGTGTTTGGAAATCAGATAATAAACGCCTTGTGTATGGTCGTTATATATATTAAATATATCAATAACTTGTGCTAACAAATCAAATATATCAGTCACCTTGTTTGAGTTGCAATTTAATAATTGCTTGAACCAATAGCTTAAAAACTTCAAAGTTGGTATGTGCTTTGATTGTTCCATCATACAGTGATATAACATAAGGCAAGAACTTCGACTGCAAGTAGTGGTCAAAGGCATCAGAACTTATAACACTATCGTCGTCAACCAGCTTGATAATCTGCAAATCAATCCGTTATCCGGGTTCGAAAGTGAACATGAAAATAAATGATAAAATGTAATTAATAAAATTTAACCACGCTGAGATGACAATAATTTAACATGCATGTTTAACAAATACTACAGGGTGATATATAGTTCACTAAGGTTCATTAAGAGGGTGAAATCTCAGATTGAAGATCAGAGGGGGTCAGTGGAGGGCTGCATTATATTTATGTAATGTAAAATGGAAATTAATCTATAATAGGAGGAGGTTAATAGAAAGAGGATCATAATCGAGTAAACTTACTAACTTAGCAATGTAATATAAAATGTTATATCACCCTGTAGTATTTGTTAAACATGCATGTCAAATTATTGTCATCTCAGCGTGGTTAAATTTTATTATTTACATTTTATCACCCTCTTAATGAAGCTTAGTTCATTAGACCTTAACCTATTTCAAACTTCCATTTTTCATGTGCCAAATCTAATGTATATCAGCATAATCAAATTACATTAATTAAATAATGATTAATAATAATTGCTTAATTTTTGAATTAATTAATTAATTGAATTAAATTGTAACTGGATCCATTCATGTAACAAACATGTGTGTAGACAGGTGTTTTGAGTCACCAATAAAGACTTATTGTTATTATTTTGCTTATTATTATTATTATAAACAAAGGATCTGACTCGTTGTCTAATGACAATGAGTCAGGTCCTTTATTTACAATAATAATTATTATTAATAAATTATTATTATTAATTATTATTATTAATAAATAATAATATTAATAATAATAGTATTATTATTATTATTATTATTATAAACAAAGGATCTGGCTCATTGTCATTAGATTGGACACATTAAAAGTTCGACGTTTGAACTATTCCAGAGATAAATAAGTCACTGTTATACTAACCTCAAAGGCAAAAAAACTGTAGACTGAGTAAATTTCAGATAGGCGTGAAGGTAGTCCTGGAAGGTGCTTTGTGAAGTAGGTGATATGGGTGGAGAGGTTTGTATCCTTCAATGGTTGGCTGAGTTTGATGACATCAGGAAGACAATTGGTTGAAGCGATTGAGAATATCTCGCGTCTACCATACAATTCACCGAATTTTGGGATTCTGTATTGACCAATTTTTCAAACCAAATTGGTGTAGTTCGTTCAAAGTACCTAAAACATAAATGTTGTAGATGGTCATCACCATTCTTATATCATATGTCAACAAGAAAAGTCATATAAAAAAGAGATTGTGAAGACACTATAGACCAGTTGCAAAATGTTACGTGTGCATCATTTTGGCGAGTCACGTGCAGAAAATCGTGGTTAAAACTAAACGAAATGAAACTATTTGTGTGTTTTTTAAATGATTTCTGTGTGCAACTCGCTTATATTACTATTTGAACGGAAAAAGTATATTTATGTACCGTTACCTAAATATTTGAATTCAGTAGTAAGAATTAATTTTCATTAACATGGAATCTTTTATTTGAGAACAGTACAAGATGTTAACCCATTTCTAGATAAGCGCGATGTTGCCATGCTGGAGGGTCCAAATGGGCTGAGATTTTAATATCACAGCTTACAAGTACACAATTTGAACTCTTACCAATGATGCTGAGTATTTTTTCATAATGGAAAGCAGCAACGGCACCACTGAGGAGCATAAGGAAGGGCATATCATTTATTTTAAAAAACAATTTTGCCCGACCAATAAACAGATGCCAATCGAATGTTTGTATTGGAACCTTCACGTGTACCGGGTATCCTTCCAAAAAGTTCTTCACATTTTTATCAGCAGAAGCAAGGGGTATAGACTTTAAGAAAGGCACCATCCATCTGTGAGTCCAGTCGTTTAATGGAATGATACCATCTCTGTTCATCTGAAGAAAAAAATTAACGATATACAATACTGCGATATACATTTGATAATAGAGTTTGAAGTGTGATTGTCTAGGTTAGTGTAGTCTTGAGAAAGACTGTTGATGTTGGTGGAAGTGACTAGTAACGTTTCCACATTCGCAACGTCACAGGCATTCGAAACGTCAGTCACTTCCACCACTACACTAACCTAAACGATCACACTTCAAACTCTATTAACACTCTTAAGTTCAAACCATTTACATACATTTGATAAATTAAAAGACATGTTTATTGTTATATAGTTTTTAATTAGAAACACAATGTCGTACAATTTTAGGCAAATTTTCAGGTTAAAGACAAGTAAATATCTTGCTGTATTCCAAACAAAAGGCCAATTTCAGTTTTTTGATTTGATATTTCCACAGACTTTCCATTTTCAAAAACACGCAATATAGGCTCTAACGTCCACTATCTTAATTGTAAATTAATCCGAGAATCGAAATAATTATGTCTACTATCTTAATTTGTAAATTAAGTTTTCTAGAAACTGCTTGGTCATGCTTCTTTTTATCATTTCGTGCAACATCATCAATATTTTTACCTTCAGGAATGCGGCTGTCCAACGCGGACCGATGCATGTAATCACATTGTATGTGTCGTTTTTTTAAATTGTCAGTAGTTAAACACGATATTTCTCAATGGCCGAAAACTCTGTATTAAACACTAAAGGTTATGAAACAAATTAGGTTAATTCGTCAGAAATGCGAATATGTCGTTCTGACTGACAATTTTCTAACTTGTTAATTTATCCCGGCACCAGGCCCACGTAATTTATTCGCCACGCAATCATAATGCGAAATGTTAAATGGACGTTAGTTTAAAAAAGAAATTGAGAAGTGTCATGTATTTACCAGACCAGAAATAGAAACCAACCTGTACATTTTCATTCAATATATAAGCAGCCGAGTCAAAGTCGTCCTTTTTAGGGTCCTTCGACATCGTGATTGTCCCGGCCCACAAATTCTCCACATTCGTCGACTCTTCGCAGGTTTGGTTGTCTCCCAATTACCAAGCTTCCACGAAGTCTTTTCCCATCTTGTAATACCGAGAATTCTTGCAACATTTGTCGGTCGGTCATCCCCTGCCAATAAGCACCACCTTTTTCGCTAAAAGTGCGATTAATTGCCGCTTTAAACTATTTTACATTTCATCACATGTCGCAAAACACTCCCTAGCGAAAGAAAAGTGAAAGCAGTATGAATATAAGCACTATAATGCGTTCAGATATTAAATAGTTTCCATGCCATTTGTGTTGTATACATACATGGCTACGCTGTCGGTGTGGCATACATTCAAAATGTAGCCGTTATACTTATTATGGACGGGAAACTTAACAAAAGCTTCAATGCTAAAGTAGAAGTTTGCCAGGCATACGTATTTATTTTTCGCACTCTTCGTGTGTAGAGCCCGAGAACCACTGGCATCTTCTCTTACTGAGAGGGATTTTAATGGTGAAACAGCTGGGTTAGCCATAATTTCTGTAGAAGAAAACAAAATGTTAATATGAATTAAACAAATTTTTTATGGTTAATACCAAGTTAGTAGAGACAGCATATGGTAATAAATGGTCATTATACAATATAAAATGAACTTACCAGTATGAAGTAATTGAAAGAGAAAAATACACGGAGAGCGCAAAACTTGTTACTTGAACGGACAGTCAGACAACATAGCGTCGAATGCGGCAGTCTGAGTAGAAATCGCCAGTTTTCTGTTCATAGATTGCGTGCTACATCGATATGTAGCTAATAATTGGATTATGTAGACGTTTCTTCCTGCAGTGAGTTATCTTTAAGGTGTTCCATGATGCTATCACGAAATGTAATGCGTATACAGTGTAGCTCCATTCTAAATCTCGTGAGTGCATGTATGTTGTTCCAAAGTCAAGGGTTGTTCCTGACTCTGATGCGAGATTGTTATATAGATAGATTGATATGTCTTTGTACCAAAGAACATCAAATACTTTTTAAAATTCAACATAAGTTAATTTATAGGACGCTACTTTTATTGGTACAAAAAATAGTCAAGCACATGGCTCGACACACAACTGGTGTCGTGATATGAAGACAGCATGCAGTGAATAGCCTTTTATACAAGAATCTATATAATCTAAGAATCTAAGTTGTTAAATTGATAGTAACGAGGCAAAAGAAATCCTAATTTTTTAGTGCGTAAATTAAAACAAGAATACTTTGAAAAACTGCATGTGCCGGCAGGATACTATAATCTATAGGGTATAGAATTACCATACAAGATTATATTACAGTAAGACCCACAGCACGATTTTATGTTTGTACGTGTTTGTATTTTATGTTGTATTATGCGTCCTTTCTGGATTTCAAATCAGTTTTCGGGACAAACAAGGACGAGGGTATAGACTTTTGTGTGACGTAACCAGGGCTGATTATCATTAAGGGCTGATTATCATTAAGGGTCATATAGATTGCGTGCTAGGTAGTAACGGCGTAGTTATCACGAAATATGTACACATGGCGTATAGCTCTCCATTCCGAATCTCGTGAGTGTATGTTGTTCCAAAGTTAAGGGTTGTTTCTGACTCTGATGCGAGATTGTTGTATAGAGAGATTGATATGTCTGTGTACATAAGTTAATTTATAGGACGTCATTTCTATTATGCGTGGCGTGTATTGGCATAAAGAATAGGAAGTTTATATTTATAGTCGAGCACGTGGCTTGACACACAACTGGTGTCGTGATGTGAAGACAGCATGCATGCAGTAAATATCCTTTTATACAAGAATCTAGATTGCTAGGTAGTAAAGGCGATGTTATCACGAAATATGTACACCGCCAGTATAGCTCTCATTCCGAATCTCTTGAGTGTATGTTGTTCTAGCCTGCGTGCAGATGCTGCATATCCAGCACGTAGGCTGTTGTAAAGGATTGTGCGTTAAGGGTTTGCTCTTTCATTATTTTCATTGCTCATTCGGAAAAAATATCTCACCCGCTAATATTAGTCTTACTGTGAGTTTGAGATTGGTCAATAGACACTTTGTAATCAACGGAACGATTATACTTTTTGTATTTACTGTGCTCGCGTTTATAATGTCAAAATTAAATATGACCAATTGAACGCCATACATCTAATTCAAACAACATTAACTCAAAAGAGCAAGCCTCGCGAAGTTATAAATTTTCCATTCAACCAACACTCTTGCCAAATCAAACTTCACGTTTGTTAATGTAATATTTCTTGCCATAATTTATTCAGAAAGGGTAATTTACTCAAAAAGAGTAAAGTTCTAAATAAATCTTGATTTCTTTTAGCTGTTAAGCACAGGTTAAGCACATGACATGCAAGATTAGAATGCGTTCTCCTTCGTCGAACGCAATTACAGACTATATAATCTGTGCTGAAAATATTATTGTATTTCGCCATGGTACGATGGTACTGTTCTGTATATCAATGTATTTTGCCATATGGTATGATAGTATGAAGGTATGACACTATCTGTGCTGTATATCAATGTACTTTGTCATGGTATGATAGTATATCAATGTACTTTGTCATGGTATGATAGTATGAAGGTATGATACTATCTGTGCTGTATATATCAATATATTTTGCCATAGTATGATAGTATGAAGGTTTATAAAATAACAAGTGAGCTACGCGTGTTCTGATTGGTCAATACGCGTGTTTGGATAAGAGTATCCAAACACGGTAATTTTGAGGTCGATCTTGTACACTCAAAAAGCAAATCACGCCGACCCATCATCGTTTTTAAACATTTATTAACATTCTATACATATAAATTTCCATAAAACGCAAACAAAAATACAATCACCACGAACACTACATACACTCACCTCGCAAAATTGAACGCCCAAAGTCTCTTGTACGTCTCAAGATGTTAGAATTCCACAGTAAAAATACTCAATAGCAGCTTGTCACTTCGAAGTATCGATGTTCGCCTTGAAAAGTCAAACCGAAAGAGCGCGATACGGCGAAAAATTTATAATTTGCCAATCAGCGAAGACCAAATTTCTATTGGCTAAGCCCACCAAATCGGAAGTAAACTGTCATTAAATGCGGCACGTGGGGCACCTTTGGCAACTCTAATGTTATTGTTGTCTGCAGCGCTTTGAAATTCGCGGTTAGTGTCGCGTGCCTTTCTCAGTTTCGCGAGTCGCGCGCGCTTTCCTGCGCGCCCTTTTCACGTGCGCGTTCACCGCACGTTCAGGCTTTGCTGCACGCTCGCGCTTGAAATATTGCGCAATATCTTTACAGGCGTGGCGGATAGGAAAATTTGCGCGTCCTGACGCGCATTTTGTCCGAAATTGTGCAACCTAGATCTAGGTTGCGCAATACAAACTTTCCAGTCTGGCAACAAGCAAACATCAGCATGTATCGGTTGATGGAAACCCTGCCTGTTGCCGTACAACTTCTCACTGGTATACAGACCAGGACGAGACGCCGATAACCCTGCCAATTACACGAGCAGACATCCCTGTCGGACAGAGAGCGTCCTACACAACAGTCCCGTAATGCTATTCCAAAGGCAATGACGATCGAAGAAGTTACATCAGCTACCCTGCAAGAACCCATCGACACCAACCAGTGGGATAATCCTGAGTTCAAACCATTTCCGAATGTTAAAGACGAACTGTCTGTCGCAAATGGTTTGGTTTTACGACAAACCAGTGTGGTAATACTTTCATCCTTACAGCAGAAATCAGTTGATCTTGCCCACGCCACTCATCAAGGCATCGTTGAGACAAAAAGCTTGACCAGAGAGATCTGGTTTCCAGCCATTGATCGAATAGTCAAAGACAAAGTTAAGAATTGCATCAACTGTCAAGCAGCTACTTCTGGGAAACACACACGTCCTGAACCATTACAGATGTCAGACCTCCCTGAAAGTCCTTGGAAGAATGTTGCAGTTGATTTTATTGGCCCGTTTCCCTCTGGCGATTATGTTGCAGTGGTTATAGATGAATGCTAAGGCAAGCAACACTTGTGGTGTACTTCGTGGCGAGCCGCGACCACTATTAAAAACGCCAAAAGCAAGATATAGGTTTTAAGGAAACTCACAACGAGAAGTCAGAAAATAGATGAATGTAGAAATAACTTAACCTCTGCTTATACTGCTCATGACATTGAAATTCAACTCCCATTCAATGCACTACTGGCCAATGGGAGTCGAGCGTAAATGCCCGTTACACAGGTGATTTTTGCTGCGATTTTACTCTTTTTAAGTTACGCGATCGAATGGATTGTCTTGCGAATGTATTGAACCATTTGTGCAGATCTATGATGTTGAATACTTTAGTGAGTCATCCACTATATCGCATACGTCAGGGTCAGAATAATCGCATCAAAATCGCAGGTGTAAACGAGCCTTTAGGAGGGTGAAAGCTAAAAGGAATGACTCAAAATTACCTTTACATTTTTTCCCTCGCACGGCGCGAAGGCCTGAGGGTGCTAATATCGACCGGCGTTTAGTCCCTTATCACGCGAGATGCAAGCGGTTCCTAGATCTAGGATCGAGTTTATAGGTATATATATATATATATATATATATATATATGATCAACCGTCTTCATGCGCGGCATCGGAAAATGTGGCCCTGGTAACTAGATATAGACAGAAGCTGATTGGTAGACCTCTGCATTGGAATTAATATTTAAATTGCAACCGTCTCATGATAGCGAATGCAAAAATTGAAACGGTATTCAAACGGTTTTTTTGTGCGTTAAATTTGGCGTAATTTAAATTTAAATTGACGCCAGCGCGACAAACCGCTTTCCGGAAGAAACCGCCATTCGCCGACGGCGAAATTTATATTGCCATAAAAACCTACGCTGCATCCGATGATTTTGTGAGGAAATGGCAATGTTTGTTTTTAACAAACATTACTATGGACATTATCAGCTGATTTCAAGCCGAAACTGTAGTGTTGAAGGACAAGATAATCAAAGACAGACACAAGTAAAAGGACTATTTTATTATGTACATTGTGATTGTCACGGCGACTCACCGGTCTGTGTTGAGCAATTAATTTGCCTTTTCTGCATAGTTTTTTTTTGGTTAGGATTATGGTTAGGTTTAGGATTTTGGTGATATTTACCCGCATTTCGTTGAATTCTAAGAGACTATAGCGTCGTACGGCTACCGGCTACCGTACGAATAGCCATTACCTTCGGTTCAGTTCAGTGCTTTTTGACTTGACTCGCTAATTTTAATGTAATTTAAATAATTGCACACTGTAATTGTGTATTTGCTCCAAGCTCCGAAATCTAATAGACACATTTTGAAATACTTAACACAGAGATTTGGGAAAATTTGAAGGTGTGGGAACAATGCATGGCAGCACAGCAGTGTATATATTAAGTATTAACATTGACAAGTATACATAGTAATGCTTGTTTATTGCTACAAAATTGTAGGCCAGGCCCAGGTCATATAAACACAGCAATAGTTGCATGTTTTTTCACCCAAACTACTGTATATATAGGCAAATGATCAAGCATATAGTATTTATAATTTTAATAAAATAATAAACATACTGTACATGCAATTCCAAAATTTGTACTACCACTTACTATTCTGCAGTATTATAAAGAACAAATGGTACAGGTATATATTTTAAACAGGCTAGGACTGGCCATTGTGCCAAGTGAATAAGGGAGAGCTTGTGGGGAAACAGACGATACAGTACATGGATGATTGTCAAGCAAGATCATATCCACAGAAAAATTATTCTGTCCCGGACGGGGATAACTTTATGATTTCCAGTGAGATGCTCTGACCATTAAGCTACCAAGACTCAGATGGTGAGTGAACGTTACATTGATGTACTGATTCTATTGATATAACAGCAGTGTATATATTAACACACCCAATCATTAGTCATTACTGAAATATATAGTAACTGCTGTGCATAGGCAGTACATATATCATTAGAACCAGTGCATCATTGTAACCTCTCTCCATCTGAATCTCGATGGCTCAATGGTTAGAGGCCGTCACTGGCAATAAGGTTATAATTTTTTCAACCAGGAATATTATGTTTCTGACGATATGATCTTGACGTCCATGTTTTGTATACTGGCATGTATTCCATATATAATCTGTGTTTACAGTACTCCACCCATTATGGAACATGTTAGACCTACAAATATACTTAGCTGGCCTAGTGGGTCACAACTTATTCTGTCAATGTAAAATACAGCTTATTATTAATTGGGTAGTTTGACACTGTCACTACTGTGTGTGTTAGCTAGATCATTGTTGACAAGCAGACTAGGCATGGCATTCTGAATATAGGTTATAATATATATGTGCACGGTGATATAATTTAGATACTATAGTACACAATGCCATATATATGCTTTGTTACATGGTAAATATGGTATCTGCGATCTGCATTAGGCATTATTATTATTGTTAATGCATTATTATTATTAATAATAATAATAATAATACAATATTTGTACAGGATAGCCCCTTCAATGCTAACACTGGTATCAATATATGGGGGTCTTGTTTTCTAACAAATTACAGTTGTTACAAATTTCAACACATATTCACAAATGTACAGTACAATGTTACAAAAACTAATTTTAACTCAAAAGTTGTATATCCTTCACATATTGTCAATTAAGGTAATAGATAATGGTGCTATAACACGTATGAACAGATTAATTGAAACATGGAAAATAGCTCTTTACTGGTAGATATGATGTTAAAATGCCATGGAATTTCCTAACTAGCATTACACAATGTAACTTGCTTCTAATACAAGAGGTGCAAAACTTTGGATTTCTATTAACCAATCAGTTTCAAGTCCCGACTTAGGAAAGATCAGTTTCCCTGACATGCATAGAGATCTCTGATTATGTATTCCTGCCAGCTCCACATCACAGTAGTCCAATGTGGGTAGAATTATCAACTTACTGTATATAATCTATCCACACCAACAATTGGAGTAGAATCCCTAATACGTCTTAGTAAATCTAATTTGAATGGACCCCTACATTTGCACTATATGCATGCCATCCGTAGACATTTGAACGAATTTGATTTTTTTAAAGGACACTCATTGTATGATAGAGATGCACTTTCTTCCTTCAACAGCCATTGGTGTCTATATACAAAATACTGCATTGATTATTTCGTGAGTCATCGATATTGTGATAAAAGTAATTTCTTTCTTAGTGATTGATGGTAGAAACAGCAGTAGACCCCCCCCCCCACTATTCTGTTGCTGCACTCCAAAATTAAAAAGTTTAATTGGGCTCATTGTATTTATTTTGATGTCCTATGAAACAATTAAATTCAGACAATACAAAGCTCTCAGAGATATTGTCCACTGAAAATTTATTTACTGTAGTTTGGCAAATGAAGTGGCTATTATCTAATTCAAGTAATTTAGAACTAAAATAAGTACTCTACTGTGAGATTCAAACAGCAATTGGGCGAGGGGTTGTTGCGTATACGTACTTCTAGTTAGAACTACTAATCCTAACCCCAACCATAACCTTGATCCTAACCTTGATCCTAGCCCTAACCGTAGCTATCCATAACCTAACGAAAAATAAAAAACAGAAAGGTCCTTTTTAGTCATCCTTTTAGCCTTCCCGCTTAAGAGACCAATGGTTGAGTTGCCGGTGCCGAGGCCCTTGAGAATTGCGCGGTCAACGCAATGGTTTATGGGATCGACTGGGGGCAAACATAGGGCAAACCATAGATAATAGGCAAACAAACTGCGTGAGCTTCGAGTAGTTCTTTTACGAATTTAATATCAAATATATTCGTGTTTTTTAAATAAGTCTTGGTATATTTTATAATATTTTGTCTTGCATATGGGAAAAGATCACTATTCTGTTTGGGGATGCGACAACGACCGGTCATACTTTCGGAAAGGACAGTTTTGTTTATAGCGTCGTCATTGTCGGCAACAAGATTAATAAACGTGTGTTTGTAACTTTGTACAGGTGCTTTGGCTCCGGAGCGTCACAACAGCGGCCAACTGGCCAAGGGTGCAAGCAAGTTGAAATGATGCGACGATAGATGAAAGTGATAGCGTATTATAGGACACGAACAACTTGTGGAATGACAGCCTTGACTTTCGACAAAGGTGCGAACTTCAGCCACACATGCGAAGACATTGAATAAAGAAATACCGTCCTTTGCAATAACGTCGCACACACAAGGAAATCTAGCGTTTCACCGCATGTCCCGTTACGCTTACTTTTATTCAAATGTTCATCCACAGTGTTTGAGAATAACAGAAATGGCGCAAATGCGTCTTGATTTTGTGCTATCACTTCGTTGACCATTGCTCTTATTTGTGCGTGATTCGCATTATGCCCATCTCTTCATAGTGAAACAGACCGATAAAAACAGTTTCCATGTCCTCAAACACCTAATTCTTTTCTCCCTTTCGGAATATCATTGTAATTATTTACAAACTCAATAACTTTGGATTATAAACAGCATATTGCGTTGGCCGCGCAAGAAAACGGGGGCCTCGGAACCGGCAACTCATCCATTAACTTCATGTAAGCCTGTCGAAGCGTTTCAATCATATAGGGTTCGGTTGGGACAGAGAAGGGGTGACTAGTAACCCCAGTCACCCCCTCTGTATCCGCCCCTGCACTTACCTTGGTTTCCACCATCATGGAAACAAGAGTTACAAAGTTTCCTTCGACAGTACCGGGCAACATCACATTCCACAACAAGTGTGTCTCCCTCCGAAGCTTTAATTGGCCGTAAATTGAAAACTCGATTACCGTTTGTTGCACAGAGCGACTCTTCCAATGCTTCCGAACGCGATCACCTCATCCGCACCCAAGATGGAAGAAGCAAAGATAGAATGAAAGCTTATGCAGACCAACATGTGAAATCCGAAGAATGTTCATTCGAGGTTGGTGACAGTGTCCTACAAAGGCAGCATCGAAAGAATAAGTTGGACACCCCATATAACCCAAGACCTTTGGTCGTGGTGGCAAAGAAGGGATCGATGGTTACCGCACAAGATGGTCCCAAATGCATCACAAGAAACTCGTCATTGTTCAAAAAGATTCCATCGCAAAGAATGCAAAACCATAAGCACAAGAATCTGACAAAATAATATATAAATCAATTAGATTGTCCTCCAAAAAAATGATTCCAAAAAAGTGATTCGAAAAGGTATAAACTAATATTTCCCTGTTTTTGTTTGCAATATCCTAGAACACAGTTGCTAATTAAATTGTCTCAAGCGATTTCAAATAGCAATTTTCTGTTGTTGAGAATGCATGAATAAATATTAAATGCGGACAAAAAATGATGAATACTTTAGTGCAGAGCGGCGCTGTTAACGAAAAGCGAGTGTTTAACTCTTTGGCAACTGAAATAATTTTTTGTAAATTGCTAAATTTTGCTGGTGCTTTGTGGATGCCCTTTACAAGAGTTCTATAGAACATAACCATATAAACCTATATATATTTATGATCAGCAGAGTGAGTTGTGGCTACAAATGAATAAATACCTATTAACTATATGTGGTGTCATAATACACATAATTACAGAAACCGCTGTTAACAAATATGTTGTAAAAAAACTAGAAAATTAACTTTAACTGACCTAAATTATGCAAACTAGTTTATTTCTCCTACATTTTTTCTAAAATATTCATATTATGATCACAATTTATTAAAAAAACCATCAAAACAAAGTTAACTGTAAGTGATGTCATATTTTGGAGCAATTATGAAATGTGACCTTTTCGGCTAAATTTTCGTAATTTTTGAAGTTGCTGTTATCACTCATAACATAACTTAGAATTTACTTTTGGTGTGAAAGGTTTCAAAACAATCATTACAAATAAATTTGTCACATTTGCTACAATAGTTGGAGGTTTTTTGTCCTTATACTTCCCATTTTGTCCCTTCTGGTACCCACAAACAGTACAGCATGCACGTTTTGGGTGGCAGCTCTCAGAAAAGTGTTTCCCTTTCAAACAAAATTCATCCACATTTGGTTTTCTTCCAGCCCCCTGTTATCCAATAAGGGTTGAACTAGCTCATGCACGAGCTTGAGCCGTAACTGCTTGTGCACTTGACACTTAATGGCAATTTCTGGATTGGCAGTAAAATAGAGCACCATGGAATCTATAATGCATATCTACAACATTCTAAAAAACACCTTCCACACTTGTCAACACCATTCATGTACTTGTTGTACTCCAAAATCAGCCTCGTACCCAGGCGCTTATTTTGCTACCTGCGTGCGACCCCGGTTTGCGAAATGAGACGACGTAGTGCCTGGCAGAAAATGAACCGATTTCTGAAGAATCCGACCGATTTGTGTAGAATGGAGTGAAGAATTCGACCGATCACAGATTTGAGAGATTTCTCGCTCGAAATCATGGATGACATCAACAAGTCTCTTCAGAAAGTAACTTTCGAAGGTAATATATTCGAAAATATCATTAATAAATGTATATTTTAATATTTATAAGAACCGATCTCAGCTACATATATATATACGGTAAGATATTAACCTGTTTGTTTGCGACGTAGTAAATTGTGAAAAACTCTTATAATAACTATTAAATAATTTTATAGATTCTCCCAGGAATTTCATGAGCCTTAATATGGTAAACGCAGTTATATGATTTAGTGCTATATAATAGTATATTATCAATATGTAAATTTTAATTGTCTATTGTCTTGAAGAACAATCTTATGGGAGAATAGAAAGGTCTCACAGTTTGTTATAAACTGTCCAATATTTTTAAGGTGTAGATACAGCGTCTGTCCAGCGATCTTCTAGTTCCCTCGTCTTATGTGCAACAAGGAAAGCATACATTGACACCTGAGTCCAAATTGTCTGCTGAATCAAAACCTAAACGATTTGCAAAACATTCTAGTAAGTTTGGAGATTGAAATTTAGTTATGAAACATTTCTGGATTGTTATATCATTAAAAAATATCTGGAATATATTATAGTATTTGTTGTTTCAGATAGATTTATTCCTGCAGCATTATAATTAAGTCGAAATTATTTGTTGTTATTAATAAAGCATATAAATATACAATATACAGTATCTTCCTGTAGTTGTGGTGTATATAATATTATATCCTTAAAACATCCATTGTAAACATTTTCTTAGCATATAACTGATCCAGTAGGCAGTGTCAGGACAGAAGTTTGATATTGTGTGAGGAAATCAAGAACTTTGTGGTTGGTCAAAATGATTCCAGTTCATTTGTCAAACCATCTGTTTTACTGGATTTGCATAAGCTAACTGTTGCAGATAAAAGTCTGTTGACACTCTGTATAACAGCTTGTTTTTCAGATTCAAAAAGGAATAAAAATAGTGAAAATTAGTAAGTATTGTATCTTTAAACCTACTGTACTTTATAGGCAAGGTTTAGATGCCAAAATTTTCATGAACAGAACCTAATTTCAATTGCAGCTATATGCACTCGGTTGATGTAGTGACGTCATTATTTCAATACAATTTGGTCATTTTGTGGACACTAAAACTAACCCAAAAGCAAACCCTATTCCCAGAATCTAACCGTATTTTAGGTTTACGTTGAAAGGTTTGAGGTGGATTTTTGACATTACTACATCAGAATACAGAATACTTACAATAATTTTAACCCAATCTATCCCTAAATAACCCACATCATAATATCCCTAACACTAAAAACCCTAATCCTAACCCCAAAACCCCTAAACATCCCTACAAATTATTTAGGCTGACCTAAATCAAGAAAATCATGCCTGTTTATCAGATAGTTCGTGTTTTACACATGCACAAATTAAGTTTCGGCTTAGCTACAGTAAAGTTCGGACACATGTATTGTCATTGTTGGTTCAACCTATACTCTCACATAAAGACACCATGCTTTGTAGAGAAATACTGGTATATAATTTTTTCATTATATATGCAGAGCTGCCAAGTCTCACGGTTTCCCCGTGAGTCTCCAGGTCTCACGGGAGATCTAAAAAATCTCACGGTATTC
Organism: Chrysogorgia sp. JL179-B06; assembly: GCA_035772405.1. Lineage (NCBI taxonomy): Eukaryota > Metazoa > Cnidaria > Anthozoa > Scleralcyonacea > Chrysogorgiidae > Chrysogorgia > Chrysogorgia sp. JL179-B06. Next base: position 1,451,535 of record JAYKKM010000095.1, on the reverse strand, counting down.
AAGCAAAATGGCAATATTGAAGGGTCGTGGTTAGATGGTACACTCACAGTTGAGGTGACCGTGAGGTACTAGGTCTCTGAGTCGTCGTTTGGACGATCCTTTTATTAGTATTAAGGTTAGTTTTAGAAAACCATTAGGCAGGGGGTTAGAAAACCATTAGGCTGGGGGTTAGGGTTAGGATCTAAGTTGTTTTGGGGTTAGCAGTTCCAAAAAAGATTGTCCAGAAGATGACTAAGACCTACTATAGTACCTCACGTCACCTCAACTGCGAGTGTACCATTCAACTTTGAGGTCCAAAACTGCCCTTCCCACATCTTTCCCACACATTTAAAAATGGGCTCCCACCCCTGGACCCTCGGCCAGAAACCTCCAGGTTTTTAGTCATCTCAACCAAGCTCTGTATATAGCTCATGAAAAGTTCAGGCTTTGAGTCGAAGTCAATCCAAAGCTGTAATTCCCAGCTGAACTAAGTAGAAATTGTAGCTTTAAGGGTTAGGTGTCACACCCCCTGCTGTATAAATTTGTCTGTCATTATTATATACATGTAATAATAATATACTGTAAATTGCCCCTTGTCCTTTAATGAGTTGATATACTGTATTGTAGTGTATGTTACTGATGCAAAAAATGATAAAACTGTTTTTTGTTCACCTTCTTAAAAGTGTTTGATTTGGTGTTGCATATATATGTATGAGGGGATGCATATACACAAGGATCATTATCCTTTTTTTGGAAACTGTATTGGAATATGTATATTGCCACTGTACTCTATCAAAATATTATATGCATCATAATGTATATTAAATATACAATGTTTATACTGTAACTGCATTTATAATGAAAATTTTTTATTGATCTTTTGTTTAGAGTTGTATATTCACATATTTCACTGCAATATATATAGCAGGTATACCAGCAATTAAATTTGGCCTCCAAACCCTCGCATTTGACTTCAACAGTACATGATTTATTCCCCTTGCTATAAGACTGTAAATTACAGTCTTATAGCAAGAGGAATAAATCATGTGCTGTCGAAGTCAAATGCGAGGGTTTGGAGGCCAAATTTAATTGCTGGTCCCAGCGTATAAATACAACAGTAAACACATAAATTGCACGGCTTCTGCACGCTCGTTATTTGCCACACATCGACAGATCTCACAAAAATATTTCGATATTGTCGTTCCTACAATGTAAAAACATGCCTTTGTTTCTTTCTCGTGTAAAATTCGGGGAATTCTTAGCGAATCTGCCAGGTCAATTTCAGTAAATCACAAAACAATGTTCCGGCAGTTCCGCCATCTTGAATGCATTTTCTGCCAGGTGCTTCCGCCTCTCCCCTCGGCGTTCTCCCCCCACATGGTTTCCCGCAAATCCACGCATCGCGGCAGGTAGCAAAACAAGCGCCTGGGTACGAGGCTGCTCCAAAATAATATCAGCTTGAGCTTCGCCTCTTCGTTCAACAAGTTGACTTCCATTTCTGTGAATAGCTAATAGGGCATAGACATCTCTCTTGTCTTTCCAGTGCACTGCCACAATATTCTTATTTTTAATATACTTGGCTGACCCCTTTATCTTTTCGAAACTATTCTGGGAAATCACCACGATCCACACGGATAGTACCACAAGCAAATATTCCTTTGGTACCTAAATCACATACTAACTTGAAGCCGGTATAAAAGTTATCAAAATATACGTGATATCCTTCATCTAAATAGTCTCTCATTAGGTCAAAAACAACTCGATAAGAAAGACCATGTTCTGAAATACCAGAGTGAGCTTTTCCGGTATAAATTTGGAACTGTAAACAATAACCAGTCAAAGATTCACATAGTACCCAAAGCTTGATGCCAAATGTTTTTGGTTTCTTTGGCATATACTGGATAAAACTTACTCGACATTTTGTACCAATCATTTGTTCATCAATGCCTAGATTCTCCATGTCTTTGAATTTAGCATTTAGGTATTCTGGTAAGTTTCCAAGCTTGAACAGCTTGTACCCAGGACTACCTCTTTCTGGTACTGTTGTATTGTCAACAAGATGCAAGTACCGATATTTGTACAAACCGGTCTCTTGAAAATATGTTGGCATGCATAATGTCGGCTCATTACTCCAGTAATCACTTACTTCTGGAAGATTTGAGATGCCCATTGCAATAACCAGACCTACAAAAGCCATAAGTTCCTCTACAGTTACATTACGCCAAGCCATTGGTGATGGATTAGATACTTGGGACTGTTGTCTGTATAGATTTGTCTGATTGGCTATTATTTGAAATAATTAAGAGTAAAAAACAACTTGAAATATTCCAGAGGTGATTTCAAACCCGATGCTGCACAACGGGGGCCTGGTGTTTCATGGAATTGCTTCTCCATATTTGGATTACGAAAACCATTATCAGCAGCATGCCAACCAGGGTCACCATCTCTTTTCTCACGTCTTTGCTGATTTCTTCTACCAGAAATATTCCCACGTCCCCTACCTCGTCCCTAACCTCGGTTTCCTTGTGGTTTACGTCCTCGACCTCCTACACTTTTACCGTAGCTTTCAGATTGAGTATCATCTGGACTGTTATCAGAGTCAGAACTGTCTCCATTAGTGTATGGCTGATCCTCAACATTCTAATAAAAATGGAACATAGATATAAAGAAGTTTAGCCAAATAAACTGCATGAATTTGAAACATTTTAGGTAATCAGAATTCGTGAAAGTTGTAAAATAATATCAAATTACAAAAATTATGCAAGAAGCTTTACTAAATATATATATATAAATAATTCAAACTCTGGAAATGGAAGTAATTAGTAAATACTTATCTCACTTACATCTTTACTGAATTCAGGATCTAACAAATTAGATCGAAAACAGGGTTCTTCCAGTTGTCTTACCAATAGAACCGAGCTGTCACCAATAAAACTGATTTGAAAATTGTTTTCCTCTTCATGCAACCATATCATGTTCAAGCGATTCTCCCATTGGCAAATCATCATCAACTTCTTCTGTTACATCGACAAATTTTCGTCTGGTATTTCCCATTCAGGTGAAAGCACATGGACAAGAATCTCATCTAATGAAAGTCTAGAACCTTTCGCCATTACGTATCAAATATCAAAATAGACTCTACTAAGGTTGTGATAACTTTTCTCCAAAAATGGCACTATTTTCTTTCGAAACACTGTAAAAGTTTATGTATAAAGCTGTGTATTTATGTTTTAACTACTATATTATCCCCCTTTCACCCTAGTATAACCATTAAAAATGTTTGTATCCTTCATAAACCCTAGCATAACGACCCTTTTCGCTGCGAAATACCGTAATGTATATACAGTGTGTATAAAAAAAATCGGAATCGGCATAAAATTAATTAATATTGGCTCAGAGGTATCTAGGGCTTTCAAACTACTACAATACTGTAAATTGTTTGAAAGGAATGCTAATTAATTTTATGCTGGCCCCGTTCTTTTTATACACACTGTATAGCGATGCGTACATGCAGGTTATGTCAATATTCATGTTTTTCATTAATAATCTCAAGGGAGTCAATTTCGGTTTGTTTTTTCAACTTTAGGCGTATCAATATGCTAAATAAATAATTAAATAGAGTAATTCCCATTGTACTTTTCGCCCTTGGCATTGACCTTTTAGCTTTGTCGAAGGACAACCTTAATTGATTTGGCTGTATATACACATGTATTCTGCTTTTCCTCAGCATGCTGTTTTATAAATATCAACTAGAAGTATGTGAACACAACAATCCCTCATGTTCCCTTTGTGGCTTTGTCCCTTCCAACATAAATTGTAGTTAGATAATTTGCCATTTGATGTTTGTTGATTTTCGAAACAATGTATAGTTTTTATTAACAATGCCACAACGTTTTAAATTTATTGTCTAATGATTGATTTTACCTGCTGTTGATTGTTGGCATATACAATTGGTCTTGGTTGACAATCCCTTTTTAAATAATAAACCAAACAGCTTTGATCGTTGGCATTAGGTTTTGTTTACATCGCTAGGTCACTATAATCAGCTTACCTGAAGTAACATACTTCAAGTCACACTTGAACTGATCATTAAATATGGATGAAGTTTCACGAGATCGAACAAAGCGAGATAGAAGAAATTGCCCAAGCGCCACATGCCGACAATATATCGGTATGTTCTTGCACAGGGATGTGTCTCAGAGAAAAAGGAAAAATGCCTAAAGTGCCACTACGATGAAAATTCACCCCTCTTTAGCATAGAATAGTATTTCAGGGTCGAAAGTGATCATCGATGTAAAAAAAAACTAAAGAAATCGTATTTTGAAGTAAGTATTTTGAGCTCTGAAATCACTATTATTTAGGCCACCATTACTAAAAACGTGTTCCAAGTGAGCCCGCAATTTCAAAAGATAATATTGTTTGTGACGTCAGATTCTCAATGCTACGCCTGAATTTCGGTCGATAGGTAAAAATTTGATCGTAGTGGCACTTTAAAGCCATAGTCCTCCCTATGATCCATCACATCCTGTCAAATCTTGCAAGATTTTGTAAAATCTCAGGATTTCCAATAGAATTTCCATCAGGAGGTGTTTGACATTTTGTACCTAAGGGATTAAAGGAAAGATTTTTTATAATAATATTGCGCATCTGCTTGTCATCCTGTTGGCTCAACTACAGTGTTTTAGAAGGCGATGGATCTGAAAGTGACTCGGATTCCCTAAAAGAAGCACGGTTAAGTTCATGAGATTGATCAATCTAGAAGTTTCTTTCAAAAACTAATTATTCTCGAAATATTTCCGGAGGAGGACGACAATCTAGAATGGTTTAAGAACGAAGAGAAGTAAATATTAGAGAGCAGGCGAGAACTTTGAGGCAAGGGAGAGGGCGAGCTCAGAGGTGGACACAGTTTGGAACAGGAAAATCAAGGAGCAAGGAGACCAAGAAGAGGGAGAGCTGGCATAGGAAGTGGTCAAGGCAGATTGGTTGCCAAAGAGAATGCGTTGCAAAGACTGGTTGCTGACAATCAACAGTTGCATGTATATTGCTTTATGATAAATTGTTATAAAATATTTATATATTACATATATATATTATATATATATATATATATTAAATTCTTGAAGGATTGCATGGTGGTGATTTATAATTATTAAAACATTAATTTTAATTTGATTACGTAATTCTTGCACGCGCGCGCGCGTTTTACCGTTAATTACCGTTGAGTTAGCATTTACAAATGTCGTATAATATGACGTGAGCCAACACTCACTTCTTTAGTTTGCTCTGATGAAGTCTCGAGTCCTACGAGACGAAAGCTCAGCTAATAAAATTATGTACATGGTGTTTCCACAAATGTTTTAATAATTATATATATATTATTTATATATTATTTATTTATTTATTAATTTACTGTACTATATATTCATTGTGGCTGGGTTTCAATTGCATTGTGTATGTATGTATGTATGTATGTATGCGTGTGTACGTGTGTTGTATGTATATTCCAAAACAGTATCTTAGATATAGTGAACAATTGATTTCATTGGCATTGAAAATCTTAACCTGGATGTCCTTCCGAGGCTAGCTTTAGAGCTACTAAGAAAGCAACCGGCAGTCTTTGCTGACTTGGTTAATGGGTGCAGGAGCCCCACCACCACAACCACCAAATGGTAGTCCTGAATGGTGCTTCTGTGGACTATATAGAATAATGCCAACACAGCAGGAAAACAAGTGTTACACTAGGAGGGAAATGCCACGCATCTCAACAACTCTATTCGAGCAAAGTATGCTTGATCGTAATGTGCTGGACATAGCAATGAGGTACAGGGAAGATGTACTTGTTCTGGTCCATCCTCGGAACAATAGAAACTTTAGACATACTGCCTAGGCAGTGTGTTCTGTGGCAAAATGAAATGGTCGCTTAGGTCAAGGAAATCATAGGGTGGTACCAAGTTGCTGTGTACTTGCCAAACGAACAAGATATTGGATATGGAATTGTAACGGTTTCTTTAGAATATATATAGTCCACACGATATAAGCTTTAATGTCAACTACACGTTATAATAATACTTCGGTTCTTTAATACAGTCAGCCATAACATGCAACAAAACACTGTCGCTCCTTGCATCATCCCCTCTTGCATGTTTCTCGCAACAGTATTTATACAGGTTTTCGCCCTGCTAGACTTTAATTACTCACTATATTTACAATACACTGGTACTAATTATTTATGTACAAAGACAGGAGAGTTTTCTTTGTCACATGGCATTTCTAATTGGGTTTTAGCAAAAAGGGATAACCCAAAGGACCTTTGTAGTTCTAGTGTTTCATAATCAGGATCAGTTACTACATTTCTAATAAGGGGGTGTTTAAATGAGGCTGGCATGACCTCAAAGTGTATACACTTTCTCATTTCAGTTCTTGTTTACATGAGGCCGGCCTAACAATCAACATTACTTGGTTGACGATCATTAATCATCTTACAAGTTTTTAGAAACAGAAGACTTGTTGCTTGTAACTGCTTTGGTGGATTTAATTTGATCTTGTTCACAGGAGAAATCAACTTGTAAGTGTTCTGGATGGTCCAACAAATGACCCAAGTTTAGGGCAGTGTGAACTGAAACTAAGGTCTGGCCAAAAATACTACATCCAACCTAAAATCAATTCAACATGACCATGTGCCAGCCTCATATAAACACCCTAACTTAATACTTTGGTCGCAAAAGGCTTTTGCTGATAAACAATTAAAAAGATATGTGAAAAACTGGCATTAGTGAATTAATTTCTAAATGTCTAATTTGTAAACCGAGACTGATGATTCCACTGGTGGATGTGGTATCACTGCAATGTTTCGTGCAATATTGCGAGGGTCGTCAGCTGAACGTTGTATGTTTTGGTCAACTGGGCCTGGCATACTCTTCCTCTTTTTAAAAATCTTCACCAACAACTCAGGGATATACAAATATTCTTTGGGCTTTAAAATTGCCACAGGGCGCCATATTTTTGTCCTCTTGCTCCACTGAGCTTTGTGCCTATAAATTAAATACAGTACCATGACATTTTAGATGTACAGTATACTACAGTCTAGATATTTATTAGTACAATAAAAAATAATGCATAAAAAAAGAAAATACAGTAAAATTACCTTTGTTTTCCATCAGCATTTGTTGCAGGTTGTTGTTACTCTATGCTTGTTGAAGTCAATCGCTCCAAGCTGATTTCGAATCTTGTATCCAATCAATATTTGAAACAAAAGGATATATTTTGTATCATACATGTACACGTCTACCCACCAACACTGCTGAAAACTAGTATTCTCAGATGACATTGCACTTGCGAGTAGGAGTGGCGCTTGGGAGAAGGTGATTATGGAACGACTCCAAAAAACCAGTCTGCCTAAAGTTAAGGAGTAACTTCCTTAATTTGCATATGGGATTCTAGGATTTCATCCATACCTCTCAAACCCCAACCTCTCCATATGTGGACTCTTCCTGCCCTCCACTTCCCTAGCATCAACTATGTTCAACTTTAAAATGTACATTGTTTCCATGTCTGCACAAAACTGTATGTACAGTACTGTGCACAATGTCCAGGTGAATCATTTCGCCCATCAGCTGAGCTTAAAATAATTTCCTTTCCATCACACTCCCTCCAAAAAGCTTCCTTCATGTTTTCCCAATATTCTTCAACAGCAGGAGCAATATATAGGCTCTGGTACTGATTGAATAGACTTTTGAAAATAAACTGTAATTTCATCACTTTTTGTGAAGGGATTACCAGAGACAGAGGTCAAAAGTAAATTACCTACACGTAAATTTACTGGGGTAAATTTTCGTTGCATAAGCACTTTAAACAAAATACTGAAAACTATACTGTACTATTAAAGTTGAAACCAAAGCACAATGAGATCAAGCAGGACAAATGGTAGACTTACTACAAGTCTGCCCTAATACACTGTTAAGTTGTTCATGGGTTTAAAATAAAAAATATTACTATGAAACGATTACCACAGTTTACCTCACCGTAAAACTGAACTTCTAATGTGAGAAACTTGTTGGTGATCGATTCAATTTCATCAAAAGATGTCTCCAAGATTTTTCTTCTATCAACCATAATGTACAATGTCTCCAGTTTCATATTCTGTCAGATTGGTAATATCAAGGGCCCTTCCACGTACAAGCTGTGTCTGCATGTATGGCAGTATGTCCAGAGGATTGCCACTAATTTGGGTTTGTTGACAGTGTTCAACAATTCTTGGTATTACTGCATCAATGTCAAGCCAGCACTTTCATCATTTCATGATCTTTGTGGACACTATTTGAGCCAGAGCCAACAGATTCATGACCATGGCGAGGAGCTACTTGAGAAGGTGCATCAATGACAACATTTTAAATGGAAGTGCCTGGAGTCTGCCTGTGTACACCATTACCAACTGAGAATTCCATGTTATCTGATGCCATTTGGTCTGCATTTACAAAGGTACCTGTAATTGAGCTCACTAAGAGGAAACCAAATACATGATTCTATTAATTTGGAGACTGTGGTATTTTTACCTGGATCTTTAGTTGACAAGCTTTTCTGGATTGGTCGCAAGTAGATCTTAGTTTGTAATGTGAACACCGTCTTCAAGTCTTTAACTGCCCAAGAGGTTTTCACCATGCTTAAATCGCGAGAATTTGACAAACAAGTCATTATTTCAACTGTGGGAAACCCACTATGAGTCCAAGTTCATCTACGGCAAGCTTGTTATTTTCTCCCAAACTTCTTTCTCGTTGTTGTCGACAAAAAATTAATTTTCTTAGGCCCAGACCAGCTTGCCGTAAAATCTGTTTTTCAGCAGAGGAAGGCGCCCTGCATGCAAGTCGGTCAACCGAACAAAGAAACTGCCCTGTCCAAGTGCTTCGGGAAGCACTTTTTCGCTTTGCACTACCAGTACTGCCACGACTCATGTTATGAGGCCCACGACTGACTGTAAGGCTAAAATAATCCGAGGCCCAGTTTATGAAGGATGGATTCCATAATTCCTCAATGCACTGGTTAACCCATCATTGCGTTAACAGCATATACAGGGAATACACAATTACTTTTCCCACGCAATGGCGGCGAATGGCCTGGACCCGATCCAGCAGTACAAATTGCATTGTGGGTAGATCATAATACATTACATAGTGCACGAAAAGGTAAACTAAGTGAGCATCTGCAAATATGTCGACTCGTACTTCACATCAAGAACTATATCCTGCATATAATGCATCAAGCACAACGCGATAAGATGATAAAAGTGAACACAATATAACAAATAGTGCATATAACGAATCAAGTTCTGCATATTTTAGTAAAGAACTTCACAAAGCAAACCTTAGAAGATTGTGTAGATTTTTCTCATTCTGTTTTCACTGGTCGGGAACGATTTAGGCACACAAATACTAGACGTTTATTCACACGAACATAAATTACACACACAGGTCTTTCTATCAAAACACGAGGCTCCCGCAACCCCCAGCGGTCAAGTCGTATGTCCTACGATGTCCCTAATTACTTAACACTCCCCCCGTTGACCATATATATCTCAGTGTTCAGAATGGTCAACATAACAAAATTTAAACTGTTCGAAAGTTGTTTATCCTATACTTAAGTTCATCAACTCAAAGTTTTCGAGCTTTAACTAACTTTCTTCTTGCTTGTTCTGCTCTGCGAGCTGCCGATCGTTTTGGTCTTGAATCTCTTCTTTCTTCATTGCTTGCAACATAGGTGTCTTGCTTTCAATCTCTTCTTGATTGTCCTCGATACCACCGTCCTCTTTCTCTTCGACCGCTCAACCTTTCCCAGTTTCCATTGTACTCTTCAAACATTGTCTTCATGGATGACTACAACATCTCCTATTTTAATGCTATCATTTCCATTCAACTTCTTCTTCTTCCGGTGGGCATTTCGAAGCTCAAGCAAATACTCTTTCTTCCAGCATAGCCAAAAGTGTTCCTTAAGCGTTCTCATGTAATTCATTCTTCTTGCAAGTGTCATTCCATCTACTTCGTTCAGATCTAATTCTTCTTCCCTTGGATCTGGCTGATTTGGCAGAGATACCACTCTTCTACCATTAATAAGATGTGATGGCGTTATAGGCTCTTCTACATCTTCAGTCAAAACATAAGTCAGAGATCTTGAATTCAATGTGGCTTCTATCTCCGTCAGCACTGTGTAAAGCTCTTCACTCGTAACTCTGGCGTTTCCAAGGACTTTCTTGAGACATCTTCACACTTTTGATCAGCCTTTCGAAAAATCCCCCCACCAAGGGCCTTTTCTAGATTGAATGTCCAATTCACCCTTCTATATGATAAATGTTTCCTGACCTCGGGTAAGTCGAACAGAGCCTTTAAGGATTTTGAAGCCGCCTTAAAGGTTTTCCCGTTGTCTGATTTCACCTCCAACGGTACTCCTCGTCGTGCCGTGAATTGCCGGAAGCTTCGGATGAAGGCTTCTGCTGTCAGGTCAGGAACAATGTCTAGGTGAACTGCTCCTGAAACGCCACATGTGTAGATTACCATGTAGGTCTTTTGCATAGTTCCTGACTGTCTCACATAGAGAGGTCCTGCAAAGTCCACTCCCGTGTAAGTAAATGGATGATCCTTGGTTACTCTGAATGCAAGTAAAGCTGGTGAATCAGGTGGATTGTATGGTTTTCCTTCTAGTTGTCGACAAACTCTGCACTTATGTAGTTCTTTCCTTACGTACTGTCGACCTCGTATGATCCAATATCTGCTTCTCACCTCAGTTAGGGTTTCTTTGACTCCGTTGTGCTTCACTCTTTCATGGCAATCTCTCGCGATCAATGAGGTTACATGGTGCTCCTTATCCAAGATGGCTGGATGTTTTTGGCTCTCCACCAGGTCTGTGTTCTGCAGTCGTCCTCCACATCTAAGAATACCCTTTCGATCTGTATATAATCCGAATTCTCGCTCCTACACTTTGTACTTCAGGTTTGATGTAAGTTGGACTTGAACATCACTCACCCATAACTCTTCTGCATACGCTATGTTGTTGATTAGGGGATTGTGTTCTTGTGTCATTGTCCCTTTTAGCCTTTAATCTTTCGATGAACTGTAATACCACGGCAGTGGTTCGAAGCAGTTTCCTCCAGCTACTGAACCTCTTGCAGTCAATGACTTTGCTCACTTGACTTCGTGCACACGAAGTTATCAATGACGACGAATCGGTAGGGTAGATCACTCGATCTTTGACTTTCATTTCAACTATGGATTCTGCTAGTGGTTCCATTTCGCCTATGGACACTCTCTCTGTAGGTTCTTTCTACTGCTTTATCCATTCCGGTCCGATAAACCACATGTTCGTCAATAACTCTGTAGGCGATGTGCTTCGAGATGGAATGTCAGCAGGGTTATCTTTCCTTGGACAATGTCTCCATAGTTCTGGAGGTACAAGGCTTCTTATCTCAAGAACCCGGTTTTGCACGAACTGTTTCCATTCTCAGGTTTCTCCACAAATCCAATAAAGTGTAACTTCCGAATCGGACCAACATCGTATTGACGAAATCTCGATGAAACCGTTTAAAGATTCTCTGGCATGCGTCACGAGTCTTGCTAATATGAGCGCAGAAAGCAGTTCCAGCCTTGCGATCGTCTGCTTTACCAGTGGGGCTACTCTTGTCTTCGATGTCACGAGTCTCAGGTAAACTCCATCCGTTGTTACAACCTTCAGATACTCTGCTGCATAGGCATCAACCGAGGCATCGCAGAATCCTTCTAGCCCTGCTGTTATTATTTCACTCTTTACTCCTTCAAGATACCAGCGAGGTATACGAATAGATTCAGCCTTTCTCAATTCCTGCTGCAGGGATTTCCAGACATTCCTAGACTGTTCATCTAATGCTTTGTCCAATCCAAGATTTTTCTTGCATAAACTTTGACAAAAAAGTTTTAGTTGTAACTGTCACAGGTGTAATGAATCCTAGAGGGTCGTAGATCCTCGAAGTTATACGAACGACATCCCGCTTCGTTGGCTCTTCAACCTCGGTCTTGTCAAGACATTGTTTGCAATCCAAGACAAATAAATCTTCTTCTTTACATCACTGAACTCCTAAAATCTTCTCCGAAACTGGAGGCACGTCTTGTGGCCCTGTCATACTCTCGGCGTAGGACTCATCTTCTTCTGTTACTTGAGTGGCGTTGTCCCCTTGGAGTGAATCTTTATCTTCGGTTTGGGTTGAATTCAACAATTTCTCATTCTCTTGTATTCTTTTAATCAAGTTTTTGGAGTTGGAGATAAACTTCCTGGCGTTGAAACCACCTTCTGCGAATCTCGTCTTGAAGTAAAGTTTATAGGCTTCATCTTCATTATCATCACCAAATACTATGTCGTCAACATACAAGGACTGAAGTAACTTCTGGACAAACTCTGAATCTTCACTTTCATAAATCGACATATGGTGTTTCAGCGTGGCATTCAACAAAAAAGGACTGGACGAGAGTCCAAATGTTACTCGGGTAAACCTCAGTTCAATTATTTCTGGATCTTGCTTCAGAAGGTCGTCGAACCACAGAAATAGTAACACGTCACGGGTCGTCTTCAGCCACAGAGATCATGAGAAATGCTTTTTCAATGTCTCCCATCAATGCAATTTTGTGGACTCGAAATCGCATTAAAATGTCGGCGATGTTTTCTGTTAACGATGGACCAGTGTATAAACACTCATTCAATGATGGGCCACCACTATCTTTCGACGATGCATCATAGACTACTCTTACTTTCGTTGTTTCCTTGTCCCGACGTATTACTGGATGATGAGGCAGGTAGTGAGTGCACTTCTCCAACTTGCCCAGTCTCTGTCTTCGGTATCTTCTCAACTATATCTCTTTGAATCTGCTCTTTGATTACGGAGTCGTATTCTTTGAGGATCTCTGGCTCTTTCTTGAGTCGGGTCAACAGAGATGTTAATCGCTTCTTGCTGGATAGGTAATTATCATGCAGGATGGGATGTGGCTCCTTCCATGGCAAACTGACATATTTCTTACCATCATAGGAAATTCGCTGTTGAAAGGTGTCGTAAACTGAGCTTTCGTTAGGGGCAATTCCCAGAGATTCCAACTCCCAGAACTTCTGTAATTTGTTGTCCAGTGATCCACTGGTTGGTCGGCTGGATACTTCACATTTCAACACATGAGTTGTGTTCAGATTGATGGATAAACTTTGCTGTGATGGAACATCATGCACTGGTCCCGATAACACCCATCTCAGTTTGGTATGGATGGCTGCTGGTCCCGATTCTCCTCGGATTATCCCTCATGTGACTAGGTTCCAGTACTGGTCAGCTCCCACTAACATATCAATTGGGGCATCTCCATCACAATCATCAGCAAGTCGTAGTTCTGATAGGTGTGGATAGTTCTTAACTGCTTGCTTCAGGCACTGACCTTGCACTGGTGCACTTATTAGTGACATGCTAATGGCTGATAATTTCACATCTGTATCACCATCCACATCTATACACAACTCCACTACTTCACGTTTCTGAGATGTACCACTACTTGATCCAAATGGTTTAATTATCAATGACTCTGAATGTGAAGTTATCAAGTTCATTGCCTGTCTAATTCTATCTGTGATATAGGATCGTTGGCTCCCCCATCAAGTATTATTCTCACTTGCCTTTTTCGATCAGGTAAATCTGGTCTGTAAATGGCTATCATTTAAACTGTAGTTAAGACTTAAGAGACAACCGAACCCAGTTTACAGTCTGTTGGCTCCAACAATCTGGAACAGCTACGATCACAGCTGTATCTGGCGTTTTTACGTGTGTAGCGCGTTTTTACGTGTTAACGCCTAGCGGGCGTCTTGTAATTATTATAATAAGCAGATACAAAGCAACAAATTTTCCAAACAAAATTATAGAAATCACTATAGTTGATGTTGCAATTACAATTAAAAGTACCCAATACCAGTAATTATTAACAGAGTTCATTGATATTGTATATACTCTTGTTTATGAGATTTGGGGTGGAGAGGATTTCAAAGTGTTTCAACTTAATTCTGTACTAAGGGACCGGTCATTATTTATACCCAGGGTTGGGGCCGAAGAGAAATTATTTTAACTGCCAAAAATTCACCTACCCAACCCAACTTGAACCAGAAATTTGGATTACCCCACCATTTTTAACCTTAAAAAATGTTTACCCAACCCTGGACATGACTACCAGTTTGCACTTTACGACTCTTCATTTCAATGCTGATAATGCCCAATTTCCAGCATACCGTCCAAAACGAGTTTGGACAATAAAAGGAACTGGATCATTTATAGTTTGCTGCTGTTCATGGTCTGATTCAACATCAGGTTCACTGTGCCAAACTCCTCTAAAATAATGTCCTGTTCGCTTTCCAAGTCACTTTCCAATTCATTGCTTCCTTCATCTACTTGCCCCTGCTTTAAAACTTCTTCTACAGTTCCAGTATTACTCTTGCGTAGAATGTCTGCAGTAATTGCACTCAGTTTATCTTTTTTCTTTCCTTTCTTACTCAACTTGTTTTCATCCATGTACTTATCCAATTCACATACCTTCAGTGTATTAAGTTTTCCTTCCAATACCAAGTTCAACCAGTCATACTCATTGTATTCTTTTTCTTTCCTTTGTCTCTGCTCTTCTTCTCTGGTATTTGCACGAATGTTCTTTGTCAACTGGAGGTTAGTAAGGTGTTCAATGGATGCAACAACATACTCTCTTTTCACATAAAATGTTTCTGACAATTTTGTGATTTCCTCTTGATTTTCCAAGGATATTTCACCATTGTGAAACTGTTTTTTAATGTTTGCCCTTGGTTGCCAATCATCTACAGGTCTTGTGCTGCCACTTTCAGTACATAATGGTGTAACCATCACAGGCATGTAATGGAATGGCTTGTCTGGGTCTGGCATAGGCTGGGGTACTCTCTTAGCTGCAGAATCAGTCCAGGCGAAACAAAAGTCACATTCTTTCTGATTTTCATCCTCTTCCTGATTCTCATTCTCTTCCTGATCATCATCTTCCTTCTGATTTTCATTCTCTTCACATCCATATTTAATGAATTCCATGAACAGTTCTCCTACAATGTAATGGGAATCAAAGAACTTCAATATCTTCTCCATGTATGCTGACCCAGGAATAGCCTTTCTTGTTGAAGAGCTTGATGATGAGTTAAACTCAGTGACATATCTTGTATTGAAATAGGTTTCATTATTGTGCTCGGATAGGTAACACTTAATTCTCTCACCATGAACTGGTGCCACATCAATTCGCTCAAATAGTAGTTCTGCCACATGCCAGGCATTCTTCTCCATCCTTTCTTTCTCCAGTTTTTCATATTATTTAACTCCTAATGCAGCTATATCATCCTTGGACATTCCCTCAAACTTTCTGTATCTTTCCCAATCTATTGTTGAACCATCTACTACGGAATCACCAATTGCAGAATTGGTTCTTTCTGCTTCATTTTGGCCACTGTCTCCTCGTGATCTGTGAAGTCGGATTCTATAGTCAGAGTTGAACATTCTGCACATTTCAGCATCACGGAATTTAACTTCTAGGTTTGAAATCCCAACTCCAGGACCTGCATCTGTTAAATCACACCATCGAAGTTTAACATCGGGCAACTGAAGATCTTTAATAGTTGTTAGAACGTCTCGACAGCATGTTGTTACAAGCCTAATACACTGGTGGAGTTCATCACCTGATGGTTTTTCATCAAAGTACTTCTCAATTGTTTCCTTCATATTGTTAAGCTTTGTAGTAATTGTATGCAAAAAAACTTGCTTCTCTGCTTGGCTTTCTAATGTGTCACTGATTGTTAATGCTGACTCAAGTTCCTTCTTCAAATTATGAAGGCGCTCACTTTCGTAACAAGTATAAATACATTGGTTGAGTCCAGTTGCATTCAAGAGATCCCCCTCCTCAGTCATATCCTGGTAAAGGAAACATGAGTCATGAACAACAGCACATGACTGTCTGAAAACATCACTATACTTCTGCCCATTTCGTTGTACTTCAAAGAGTTCTGGGTTCCGTTGCCTAAGTCTCACAGTCTCACTGGCCCAGGTTGAGCCACTTGATCCAATTATGGCTTTCGGGCGAACAAATACAAAGTGACTATCTTCATCTGTAACCAACTTTTCTTCCCCAACATCAGACATAGATGAAACTTTAGTGAAAATCCTGTGTGTGCCTGGTGTTTGGTAAACAAGTTTTTCTGGCCAATCATACTTGGGAAGGGCCCTTGCTTTGTCGACATCAGTGGTTGTCAAGATTCTTTGATTTCTGGTGTTGGAGAAACCTTCAGAAGTTCCTGGGCGTAAATATGCCTTGTCATCTATACTTCTCATAAAGCAAAGTTTAGAACTTTCTTCAGATTGTTTCCCCAAAAATGCCATCTTTACATTTTTTACATGAGCTCTTTGATAGTGAGTATTTTCATTATCAATGTCCTCAGCCTTTGGCGGTTTCTTACAGCAAAATAAGCTCTTTCCTCTGTGTCTCTTTGCTTGGACAGACCGTAAGCATCTTGGTTTACTGAGACTGTAGACTGTTGCGTTGCACTTTTAATAGTTTGTTTACCCTCACGAATTAGTTTGTAGTTAGCAATGTTGAGCAGATCAGCTTTTTTGACTCTCCTGTTTGTGTGCATAGCCAAATCATGTCTACGTCCATGATAAGTTGCCTTGTCTTCTATGCTCTTCGCCACAAACTCTTCATCATCACTATCCAATAATGATGGTCTTCCTTGGTTTGTTCTGGCTCGTTTCTTCATTTGCGATTCTTCAAATACTCTAATTGCTTTTCGTTTTTGCATTTGTTTAAGTTTTTGTCTACTTTTGCTATTGCTCAACTCTTCTCAAGACAACAAACAATTAATATTTTCCAATTTTTCTTTCTTTTCCTCTATATCCTGTTCCATATCTGTAATTATTGTGCAATCCCATTTTCCTCTCTTTGTGTTTAACCTGTTGGAATCACTTTCAATGATCTCTGTAAGTTTCCTTTTCTTCTCATTCAAATCTATTGAAACAGACTTTTCTGCCATCCTAGTTGCTTCTTTCCATGATTCTGCAACATCTAGGACCTGTTATTTTAATATAAAGTACATAGAATATTAAAGTTAATATGTTGACATTTGACAATATGAGTTCTCATTCCAATGCCTTTGTGATTGGGGCATTACATTTCTTAAGAGTATGTCAGTATATTAAAGAGGGGGAATGTCCCATTTGCCTGCATTTCTATTTAATTCTCCACCTTCAGGAGTTTTCAGGGATTATTACCTTGCAATGATCAGTTTTGACAATTTGCACATCTATTCCAAGCTCATGTATCTGCTTTCTTGTTCGATTAGCACAGAGGGCAACTCTTGCAACCTTTCTGTCCCATTCGGTGTCGACTGTATCCATTATCCCTTTAACATTCTCACCATCAAGAATCATTCCATCATCAGGAGGTGTTTCTTCATAGTTGCTTCCAGCTGCACAGATCATGCTTAAAAAAACTTCATTTCCAAAGCTATCCGGTCTAAGCACAATAAATTTCCTTTTTAGACCCTCGACATAGACTATATAAACAGCAAGACCCCATTCTTGATGCAGCAATGCATAGGTAAATTTATCCCTGTCAGTATTGATAAATGGAGGACACTTGTTTTGAAAGGTAAAAAAGACTTCCATGGCTTCGTCAAATGCGACATGACTACCATCATACTCTTTACCATCCTCTGCCACATAATTACCTTTTAGTAAATCATGAACCGCTAAAAGACCTTCAATCTTTTGTTTCTTACTCTGACTTGGTATCGATGCCCCATTTAGTACTAGTTGTCTTTCTAGAACTTGTCGATTATCCTTAACAAGACATGGCTGCAATGATCTGGACAGATGGGAACTAAAACGTGCTCGTCGAACTAAATCTGCTCGTCGAACTAAATCTGCTCTTGCGGCATTTTTAGACCTCAGCTGTAACTCTGATTTCCTTGGTCTTCCAACTCTTGTTGGTCCATTCATATTTTAACATATTCTTTTACTACAGACTGTAAATTATATTCGAAATTTTATAATGGACTGTAGAGCCTCTGTAGAAATTTGTAGAACTGTAGAATCGAATTTACATAGCATGGGGTTGAAATAAACAAATTAAGCGAGCGCGAGCCGAGTCTGGCCCGAGTGATTTTTCTTCACAACATTAAAAAACATGGCGGCCAGTGAAAACGAATTTGATGCCTTTCTCCAATCGATAAATTTGGCTGTGGAATATTTTGAAAGATTTAAGGAGACTGGCTTTGACGACATTGATTTGACTAAGTCATTGTAGCCGGGGGAACTGCAGAATATGTTTGATATGGTGGGACTAGCAGCAAAACCGGGGCATGTTTTAAAGTTTAAGAAGGCAATTACTCAACTCACTGCACCGACACCAAAGAACTGGCAATGTTGATCAAAGTTCTGTGCCTCAGAAGAAAGTTCAAAAAAGTAAGTTTTTAACAATGCAATGCATATTATTAAATTATTGCACTATGATGACTATCTGTTGAGGGACAATCCTGGAAAGGTATTTTTAAAGATGATGACATGAGCAGATGGCAAATATATTTTGCAGAATGATAGTGAGAAATATCATATGACATGTTGTTTACAGAATGCTGTAATATATTTCGTGTCCGAAGTCATTTTAATATAAATAGTGAGTTCCGCTTTGTCATATCAATATTTGTTTCAAAAGTCGAAGAAGGCTCTCCATTTTACATCATACATGAATACTTAAATATACTGATCATATCAACATTCAACATGTCCACATATAAACTAGTATATTTAAAATACAGTAACGACTGTATATTAAGCTTTAATGTTTGTGTTTTCCAATACCTGAAAGATATGAATAAAACATCTCCATGTTTTTTTTCAAGGGAAGGCCTTTGCTCATTTATCTTTGAGGTAGTGAGAAATCAGACATTTACAATACTCGATAAGGAAAAGTCAGAATAATCAGAACTCCTTTTCCAAATAATATAATATATTTTCTTTCTTTTATATAGGGATTTCATTTGTTGGTGGGAAATTTGTCTTGGGTGAGAATGCTAAAATTATGGATAAAGAGCCCTGGCAAAAGTTTACTATACCAAATGTAAAATCCAAGAGGCTGATTTATCACAACCAGCTAACCAAGGAGATTTACCTCTCGTCATACACTTCTAAGCAATCGGGTTTCCAGGCATATCTGAATGGTCAACGTCAGTTCAGGTGGAATATGAAATGCAGCATCGAGAAACTTGCTGGTATTGTTTCCAGTTACAAATCTGGTCTAATCCCAAAAGAAAATATCGATTGTGATCGTTACAGAGAGTTCCCTGCAGATATCAAGATAGAGGATGTGAATAAGAGCCAAAGAGCAATTCTGCATATCAACAATACAATGTGTGAAATTAGAAAGGAAAAAGACAAACTTTTGAATAGAAAAAAAGAACTGTATGGGGAAGATATGGAAGCCAAGAAATGGGCTAGCAATGAAATTGCTTTTGTTCTACCAACAATACTACAGATAGGAGTTGATAAATGAATCTGAGAAAATTGCTAATGATGTGGAACATGTTAGCAATCAATTAATGAAAAGATTTGATTCAAGCACTGTTCGTGAGAGTGAGGAGAAACGTAAACTGAAGAGAGCAAAGGAGCAGAGGTCAAAGGCAAAGAAAAAGAGACAAACTGTCAAAATGTCAAAACCAGTCAGGCTTAATGTAGAGGATGATTCATCAAGTGATGATCCAATTGATATTCTTTATACAGATGATGAACTTTAAGTATATTTTGTTCAATTTTATATCTTTTATAATATATTGTTGTTATTTTATAAAATTGTTACAATTTTCTTTTTACCCAACCTTGAAAGAATCAGATTTTTTCTTTACCCAACCTTTTATGTCATGGATTTTTTAGTAACCCAACCATTTTCTCTTCGGCCCCAACCCTGGGTATAAATACTGACCGGTCCCTAATGCTAACTTACACAAACATAAACCAAGTCTGTGATCCATATTAATTTTACTGTTATCCTACAAAATTGTAGCCCACTGTGTATAAACAAATGTTTATCCGGATTTATTCCTCAACTTATGCAACTACAGGAAGGTTTGACTGCTTGTACAGTTCTACATTCATTACAAGCCTATCCAGATCTGTGGAAACCCATTTTCACACAAGCTGGAAAACTACCACCTATCACAGCAACAGAATTTCTTGACCAGTTAGTTCCTGAGTTCTCTATATCTCAAAGGAAAAAAGATGTTGAGGTTGATGTGTATAAATACCTTAGTGACTATATACTTGGGTTGGATGTACATGTTCAGGTAGCAGATGGTATGTATCAGTACACATAATAATCACAACTCCTCATTCGTTTAAGACTGTTTGGACCCATTAACTTTACATTGATTTTTTGAAAAAGGAATACGAATTAAACCATTTACTATTTCTCTCCATATGCATGCATTTTATTTTTTACCCTAACTGCCAGGTTGCAATATTTATTCTAGCTGCTCCCAGAGATATTCATTTGTCATGGAAAAAATATATTAAAACATCAAATAAATTGTTAATTTGCCACACGTCAACCACTTTTGTGTCTCCACTGTTGTGCAATGAGCAAAGAAGTCACAAGACGATATAATTGAGAAAGGCACAAGTGGTTGAGTCGTTTCACTTGCAGGAATAAATCGGATTGTCACATATTTAGACTGTTTGATATTGTTGGATATTGTTGGATGTTGTTGTAACCCAGTTACAACAACATCCAAAAATCAGAAATTACCTTATATGCATTACACTGCCTGATAGTGGTAGTCCTGCACCCCAAGATCACCACAAAAGATGTAGGAAGGGAAGTTGGTAGTCCTTCAGACTACCATTACAATTACCTTAAATTCGAAAATTGATTACACTATTGCTTTTCATTATTTTAATGCAAATGAGTGATGCTGTTGTTGAATTTGTGAAAGAGAAAACTTTGGAGGTTGTGAGTGCAAAGTGGATAGAAACATGTGATGGGGTATTTACTGCAGAACCAGTCTTAACCACGTTCATATATTATTGTAGTGACAGTCAAAATTGTTACAAATTTGGTTATAAACTTACATGTTTGAAACATAAACATACATGTTAAAATCTGCACCGTTAACGGTAGGTTACAAATGATAGTATTAGTAAGATACTATTAAAGATAGAAATGTCCTCAACTGAACCTATTTTACTTAATTGACCTTCTCTAATATTTCTGCTTTACCACTGCAACATTTTGGAAAAAATAAATGTTATCTGTTTAGGTTTTATATTGTTATTGGCCAAGAGGTAGTTTTTCCAGATAAATCTAAATGGAACAAATATAACATCAGGATATTTATGCACACAGGTAACATAACATCTATTGCATATCTGTTGGTGAGCACACTTGTAAGTGCTCAATATTTACTTTGTAGTTTTTTGGCAAAGTTGCAGGGAGTGCAATATTTTCTAGTGCATCTTCTTCCACTGACACGAATCCCCAGAGCCGGTTTGCAGATATGCATATACAATGCTACACTGAATCAAGTTCTGTATTTCTTTTTAAATAAGGGCACATGTAATATCTGATGTATTGTTATTGTATATAATATTAATATAATGATATACATAATGATGTGCAGTTTATATCATTAATTGGCAAACCTTAATCCCTTGGGTGGGGGGACCAATTGTTGAAGTTTTATTATTCTTATTTGTTCTTATGTTTTTAATAATTATGTGCACCAATCAAATCAACTGTTATGTCTTTAATGGCAACATTTTAAATTATTTATAATATTAGTTATGTTATGCAAGTAACTCATCTTTATTTACACTTGCATATGGTTATCATTCTGCTGTATGTGATCAAACTATCATGTTGCCGTGGAATCATTAACAAAAATTGTCCCATGCAAAAAATTACTGCAAATCATACATGATAACATATTCCACAATGAGAATCGTATACAGTATATTGTGCAAATGGGCCTTAATAGTATCATGTAATGTTTTTCTGTCATTATGTATGGTCTAAGGAAAGTATTATGCACAGTCCAATTTTCCTGATACGTTTTTCTGCATTGCAATTAATGATTTATAATGTTAAAGTCTAAATGTTTCACTAACAAATACAGGTCCTTTCCTCCAAGTGCTTGCTGTTATTTAATTTTCCCAAATAATATTGTGCATGTAGTGATATTTCCCACTGCACCAACATCAACTCTGAATTTTCCCACCCCTAACAGCATGGATTGAACCATAGACACTGGGTTCGAATGCTCGTATTACTTAATATTACATAGAATTTCAAAGAAATGTGCTTGTTAAACTTGATACCATGTTGGATAATCAAAGAGTGAGAGGTTTGGTGGGTGCGTCAAGAGATGTTGCAGGCAACGAGATGTTTGACGATATTCTTACAAAGCCCATTGACAGTGAAGATGATCTTCACAGCCTTTGTTGTGAGAAGCTGGAAGTTGAAGCTTACAAGAAAAAAATGGTAATTCTAAATTTGTGCCAACTTTGACCGAAAATTGTCAGAGCATCAATGGATATTTGTTTTATTTACTAGGTTAACATTTTGGCAACATTATGTGGGCACAGTGTTGTTGATAGCACACGAAGAATCATGGCTAAACTAGGAACCAATAAACTGTGGTCCATGTACAGTTTAATAGGAAGAAAAGGGAAATTGGCATTGAAAGACCTTTTAATTTGCAAAGTCATTAAACGTATGTATTGAATTGCAAATATTGTTTAACTGCATCCTTTCTGTGACTATTTCAACTTAAATCAGTTTATTATTATTAGATGCACAGTAGCATTAATACTCTAATTAAATGTTAACTAATGATGGCTTGAAGGCTATCAAACATAGTCTGCATCACATACCAAATTATAAATTAGTAAGGTTTGCAAAACGCAGGCGATAATCTTGTACAATGATGTAGCATTTCCCCTACAATTTGGGAACCACATGAACCCAAGCTATAACGGTGCTTCTATTTTAATACTATCACAGCCTTGTGATTGGTCCATGGTTGCCAGCGCTAGATAATTCCAAGCATTGCTAACGTTGTCGTAAAATTATAGCTAGCATTAAGCCTGATTTCCACTACATGCAGGAATCTACTCGTTGCGATTACTTCCATCTAATTACAAAGAACTCACAATGCTTGTGAATTTGCTGTGAATCATTTTTAATTAGATTCAAGTTCTTGCTGCATGCTTTACATGTAGAGAGAGTTCTAAAATAAATAAATTACAATCAAGCTAAACTATCTATAAAAGTTACTTGTTAATAAAATAATTTTCAAAAAGATATGTTTTTAGAGAAGATCCAAAACTAGTAGGTGAATCTGACTTTCTAATAGTTAGTGGTAACGAGTTCCAGAGTTTAGCAGAGACAACTGTAAATGATCTGTCTCCATAATTATTTCTTTTCGACTTACAAATAATAGATGTTGGTTTGTAGACCTTAATGAACGTAAGGGATTATATGGTGTAAGGAGTTCTGTAATGTATTCCGGAGCCTGATTATGAAGAGCTTTGTATGTGAGTAGTAGAATCTTGAAATCGATTCTGGCCCTGATAGGTAGCCAGTGAAGGCATTGCAGCACAGGAGTAATATCGTCATACTTCTTCATGCCTGTTACCAATCTAGCAGCAGCATTTTGGGTGCGCTGCAGTTTAGTAATTTCATTATCCACAAGCCCAACAAGTATACTATTGCAAGAATCTAGCCTTGATGATACAAATGCGTGAACTAGTCTTTCACAATTTTCTCTACAAGACAGGGGCGGATTTAGCGTAAGTCAAATCAGTCACGCGACTGACGTAAAAATTTGCGAGCGTGAAAAAATCTGACCCTACCTTCAGGCGCAGTAAAGATTTCGCAATCTATATCCAAACAGCGTATTTTGTTACTCGGAAGTGGGTCAACCGGAAATGAGTGGCAGGACTGCTCCATCTCGTTCCCAGAGCCTGCGTTAACGCGGTTGACTGATTTGCCCTCCATTTTGACTGATCTGCAGAGCAATTTGATTGGCCGCAACTCAGTGTTACGTCATTTTGACTGATCTGACTGATATGCCTCTCGAATATAAGCCATCTGATTGGCTCCTGCGTTGATATTAATTATTCTGACTGATCTGCTGAGGATTTAATTTATTCTACAAAGCTAGGTTAGTCACTTGATCACTCACTTTGGACGGCTAGCTGTGTATCGGTCATGAGTTTTCTAAGCGTTTTCGAACGCATAGCATCTGATTTTCAGAGCAGCGATGCCATTTAGATTAAGCAGTCGTCAACTGGTTTCTTTGGAGGAGCATTTGAATGAAATTCGAAGTACTTCGAGCTTCTTGAGCAGAAATTTAGGCATCGAGATCTTCATATTCCACAGCATGCAAGTGTAAAGAAACTAGGGAGTCTTGTGTTGCTGTAAGGTAAGTCCTCTCTCCTCCGCAGAGGCTTCCAAGTCTACAAACTCTTCTTTAATAGCTGTCAAAACTTAGCCTATGTTATCAGTAGCGTCTTGCTGTCTGCTATGGTATTCATGATGAATGTCAAAGACTCGGCCATTTTGCGTGGCAAATGTTATGAATTTCAAATGCTCACGGCCTAATGCCTTTGGTCAAGTCCCGTTAGATTTAATTGATTTATATCCCGTTAAATTTGAGTCGTCTCAGTAGTCTCAGAATGAGACCGTATAGTCAATGTGAAATATGAGTTCTTCAATGTCCTATGATATCATAATCCTATGATAGCATATGTCCTGATATGTCCTATGATAACATAAGCAGGTTTTTAGGAAGGGCGTACACGTTTGTGTAATATAATAAGCAGGAATGTTATGTATTTAGACTCGGTAATTCCAAATCTGTTTTCAGAATTGAAAACGTTGAAATATTGACCGAGATTAATACGTTAAAAATAATATACGACGAAGTTACATAAACAGGTTTTTACGAAATGTATACACGTTCTTTACGAAATGTATACACGTTCTCGTAATATAATACACACGTATGTTATGTATTTAGACTCGGTAATTCCAAATCTGTTTTCAGAATCGAAATCGGTAAAATATTGACCGAGATAACGTTCGTGCTTCAACAGTGAAATACACAAATACATGGCGTGCGAGGTCTGGGGACCAGTGATGGGGAAAATCCCGTTGGGGGTGGATGGAACTCTAGGTTGGTTCTGTGTACGAGTTTGAGAACAGGGGGGTTATTGCGAAACGTATGTCTAGTATAGGTCTGAAGCTACTGGAAACTGTTTATACAGCTCGGTTTCATTGGTATTGGTAGGTAACAATACGATTTGACAGTGCTGACATCTATTGAACTTTTCCTAATGCAAACTTTTCATGCAATAAATATTGATTAATGAATTCCAGTTTGGTATTTGGTTTAATATGCGGTAGTTAGGTAAAAGGGTTAGTCCCATATGGTCTCCCTCTTCTAACCAGGTGTGAAAGGTGGGTTTCTGGCGGCTCAATAGCCACATACGGTATTCCACCACATAGGTCAAGTTCTATCGATGGACCAGGCCATCCATGTTGGTTCACTGACTAAAAAACAAGTGTTATGGTTTTAGTGTTTCCTTGGCATACTAATGAGCTCTGATATAGAGCAAAACAGCCAGGTCAATTGTTCTATACAGTAGCTTTTATTTTTCCTTGCCACTGTGTTCACATGACATAATATTTCCTTCTTTTCATTACTCAGTATCAAAATAATCTTATTTTTGCAAACGTAAAGAAAAATTTCATGCAAAATGAAACTAGTCCACATCTGGACCAAGTGTTTTTCTAAATTAAATTAACACTATTAAAAAAATCGCTATTTAAGAGCTTTAGATTTTGCTCCAAAGTCTCTCAGAATGCAGGAAATGGCATTTCAGAGACCCCGGATATAAACATTTTATATGGTTCATCAACTGAAGGTGTTTGTCCCGGTCACTCCAAGGTTGCATACAGCTGGTTTGGGTCGAATAGTGGATCCTATGTTAAACTCAGAAATCTCATGATGACTGGAAAAGCCACGGGGAGCCCAACTCTGACGCCTGTGATGTTTCTCTATTTTATTCTATATTATGGAAATTCTGATGTTTTATTTTTAATATTGAAAGAAAGCGATGCTTATGATACCGCGGCGCTTATGTGAATAGTGCACGGCTGCACGCGCGGTAATTTGAAACTCAAAACAGCTCTCACTGGTGCCACGTGAATACGCGTGACAATCACTGAAAGCTGAGACGACAATTGCACGCGCGGTAATTTGAAACTCGAAACAGCTGTCACTGGGTGCCACCTGAATAGTCGTGCCCCACTGTGTGATAAAACACGCGCGGAGAAGAGAGGAAAGGGATGAAACTCTGAATCTTTGATAGTCTATATGCGAAATTACTACGCGTTCCAGACTTGTTTTAAAAGCAGTTTTCTTTAGAGCGCTGCTATATTGTTAATAAACAAGCAATGACACTTGTATTAGAAAAGCCGACACGAAATAAGTAAATATTTCACAAGATTTTCACTGACTTCTTTATGTTCCACGTGTTCCATAAGTAGCTTGGACAGTTTACTCGTCAGAAACGCCGACGGTGTTCGGAGCGCCCTTCGTAAACGTTCGTGTGCTGGCATTTTGTTCATGAATGCGAAGATTGGTACAAACATTGGTAGAAACTGTTGGTAGTGTTCAGTTGGAATATAAATCGTTATCTTGTTGGAAGTTCTAGTAATGTGTATAACGAAGCTTTACTCAAAAGACTTTTGTAATTATATAAAATCCTAATTAATTGTTATTCCGCTTCCTAGGTAATCGGTAAGGTTAATCTAAATGAAAAGCAAAGCCATGTCCTTGATCTTGCTTTGGGTGACGCGAGTCCGTTTCTTTGAGCCGTCGACTTGAATCGTCGCCTTCACTTTCGTAACCCAAGGGAGAGCATGCTTGATTAAGCCTCGGATTAAGCGTCCCAGCTCATGAGGAGAAGAGATCTGTCTGACTGTATTTCCGACAAAGAAAGAGTATGGCCTTCGCAGATGAAGATGATACAAACGCGTTAAACTAATGCTTAATATATAAATATACAAACAAGTGCTTTGTCTTACCCTTGCAATTATGCAATTCTTTGATTGGTCTATTAAAGTGTATTTAGCGATCTCAGCGACGGTCTGGGTCTGGTCGCCATCTGACCGCTTCCGAAGACGATTCACTGTCCAAGCTGCCTATGGAACACGTTGAACACAGACGGGTCGGAGTTTCATCCCTTTCCTTTCTCTTCTTGTTCTCTCGCGTGTGTTTTCCCGCACAGCGTGTTATCCTGCACATCAGTGTTGTATCGTCTCAGATTTCAGTGATCGTCACGTGTATTCACGTGGCACCCAATGACAGCTGTTTTGAGTTTCAAATTACCGCCATAGCGCCGCAGTATCATAAGCATCGCTTTCTTTCAATATTAAATATGAAATATCAGAATTTCCATAGCCTATAGGAAGCTTATATAAACCTATAGGTAGCTTATAGGAAGCCTATATAAACCTATAACAAGCCTATAACAAGCCTATAGGAATGCTATAGAAACCTATAGGAATTCTATAGAAATCTTATAGGTTGCCTATAGGATTCTGTGTTGGTCGCCTATAGGAAATGTCCGAATTGCCTATAGAAACCTATAGGCTTCTCTATAGGTCGCCTATAGGCTTCTCTATAGGTCGCCTATAGGCTTCTCTATAGGTCGCCTATAGGATTCTCTATAGGTCGCCTATAGACTTTTTTCGTAAGGGGACATCCTCATCTGATGCACCTCCAATGGGCCTCCATGTAATCAAGATAAAACTGAAATTGTTCATTTCACATCTCGCTTTTCCACAGGGAGCCCAACTCTGACTCCTGTGATGTGTTTCTCTGTTTCTTTATTTTATTCTATATTACCTATAGGTTTCCTATAGGATTCCTATAGAATTTCTATAGGGTTTCTATGGGATTCCTATAGGTTTCTATAGAATTTCTCAAATATTCCGATTCATACATTACTTTAGCTGTCTATCAAAACAAACATGTAACAGATCATTTACAAAATAATATATTTATGTGAAAATGTTTGGATATTGACAAAATTAAATACATATAAACAAATATACACACATATAGTCAAACCAGATTTTCTTTGCCATGCTACTCTGCAATTGCTATGTATAGTATGCAACACTGATTGTCAATTTGGCAGCAATTTGCAAATAACTAGTGGGATTATCATGTTGTGTCATTTATGAAATGTGCATACAACACCTTTGATCATATTCTGTATGTGACTACAAATAGTTTACACACAGGCTAACTCATTTTGTGTTGCAAACCAAACATCAACCTTTGCTGACCCAAAACGTTTGCAGGTGATTTTGGCAATCAAAACATTAATGTTTTCATGCAAAAGAATACCCAGTTTTACTATAAGGTCCTAAAGTTTTACATACATACAAAATGTGTTAAATAAATTACATACCATATAGACGACTTTCATGATCATGTGCAGTGGCAATTAATTTTCAAATTTTCATCGCAGGTAAATACAACTGTTTTACCTGGAATGAGCATATTATTGGAAATAGTAGAAGTGCAAAGTTTGAAACGAATTGTGTACAAAAAGAAGTCACAGGAGCAGAAAGTTGGCCATCCCAATCAGGATTTATTGTTGATTAATAAAGTATACGCAAAACTTCCAAAGTGTGTAGCTATCGCATTATTTGCCCAATTTGCTTCAAACTCTGCACTACTACTATTTTTAATATGCTCCTATTTTTAATATGCTCCTATGACTTTTCAACTAAAACAGTTGTTTATTTAACTAAAACAGTCTATTTAAAGTATAGTGCTGGGATTCTCTTTGCTATCTAAAAACTATGCATTACATTATTAGTCGCTTGGATTCGGTATTTAGGAGCTGTGTTATCGAAGCCTTTACTTTTTTTTCGTCTGCACATGTTTCTCTTGCAATAATTGCTATATAAGAGTAAAAGATAAGAGAAATATGTAACCAAACAATTATCAATAGTGAGAATCTGTTAGAATCTTCATACTTAAAATTCTTACGACATTGTCCACATCTTGTAGTTTTGGTTTTGCTGATTTGCTAGACTTGAAAGCATTGCTAATTTTTCCAGTTAAAGAACTGCTTGCAAGGACCTCTTGTGTGTACAGCATCCTCAACAGCAGATTTGTGTAATCGCACACACTTGTTTGTTTCGAGTTCAGTAGCTTCCATTGTGCTTCTGTGATTTCTACACCTTCCCACAATGTTCTCTACACAAAAAGCAAACCAAGTAATTACTAAAATCAACCACTGTAATTAATCCAAAAAAATATTCAAGACCATCAAGACCACCAATTAAAAGGAGTAATAATCCAGTGCCTAATTCAACTATCTACAGGGTTTGAGAAATTCAAATTGGTGATCATCAATTGATAAAGTATTTGTCTTACCAGCAGCAAAAACCTAAATTTCCTGCATGAACAAATTTTGACAAACATGTTAGTTATAGCATGTCAGAAAGTTCAAACTCTACTCACCATTTTACACTCAGGCTGGTTCATGTTAATTGATGCCAATGGGGATCTTGAGGCTAATGGTGACCTTGATGACAATTTACATGGAGCTGGGGAACTAGATGGTGTTACAGCCAGTGGTATCTTCCCAGATGGTGAAGTGCTGCTTAATCTTTCTTCTATTTTTTGCACTGCATCTAAAACATCTTCTATACCTTCAATGATAAATTTAAAAATTATGAAATAACCAGCATGAACTGAATGTCAAACCAGATGTTCTTTCCTGTGCTACTTTACAATATTGATATCTACTATATACAACAATCATTGTCAATTGTAACAAGAAACCTACCCTTTTGATTTTTGAGCTTCTTGGTAAGGTCTCTGTTGTATTCCTGCAGCATTTTATTTTCCTGTTTTAGATGTCTAATCTTTTCCTTTAGTGATTTCTATAGCATAACACAAATAAAAAAACCAATATTTTTAAAAACAATTTTGTGGCTAGCATGTAACATTGTAACTACTAACATCAGTCAGACACTGCAGATTATTTGTTGTAATTTTGTAAATTTATTGTTGAATGTAAACGTTTTCTGTTGATGAGAGTGGAAACATCTGCAAATTAGCGAGATGTTTCTCATGTCTAAGAACATGGCAGTATTGGCAGGCAAATGCATTGATGCCAACACACATCCTGGTGTGTGTAAGCTTTATAAATCTTTTGCCAATGGTTATGTAGACTCTGGGCATGACTTGATGTGTAATGAACAGTTAAAGGGGCTTGGTAGAGGATGTTCTGTTACATTGTTGGCTTCCAGGGTGGTTGCTGTGCAGGATCTTGTCAAAGTCAGGATAAATAAGGTAGTTATTTCTTATTCTAGGTTTGTTTATAACCATCGTTATTCTCTGGTGTTGACTATGTTAGATGTGTACGTCATTGTAATTCGTACATAAAATTTGCAGATGCTAAGTACTCACTTGGAAGAATAGATACACTCGTGAAGGTTAAATTAGGGTGCTCTTGTGTTCCTGGCATAGCGTGCTTTTGTGAAGAAGCATGTGTACTTCTAGTTGAGCCTTTTCAGATTGTTGGACGATCCCAATTTGTGGATCGTGGTTTGTCATGCTCTTCAGATTTTTTGGCTAGAGTTAGTAGTACTAATCAGTTAATAGGTTTATACCCAAAAGATATTCAACAAAAATGCATTTCTGTTAGTTGTGGTAGTGATCTATATTTATGCCCTTTGCCATGTAGGTTTTATTGGGATTAGGTTTAAAATAGTTTATTGAGGTGTCTTATGATTTATGAAATACCAGTAGGGTTGTACCAATATTGTGATAGGTAGAGTAAAGGTATAATTCAGTAACACTTGTTATTAAAGAAGATGTACTGTATGAATTTTTTTCAAACGTGGGTTTGGTTAAATACTTTGATTCACAGTTAAAAATTGTGTAACAGTAAAGATAACACAATGCTAAGTTTGAATATGTCAACATTTAGGACAACCAAAAAAATGGTGCGTTTCTGTGGTAACTCAACTGACCTGAATATTTTACGATTGACCTGAAACTTTTTTCATCTTTTCCAAGATTTGAATTTGAACTAAATAAGAAGTTTCTTCTTGCAGTATGCATATTTGTTAAAAAATTTCAGTTGTCTGAAGCTTGCACAAAATCTACACAGTCGGAAGCTTGTTTGAAATGTATGTCAAAATAAAATTATTTTTCTACCATAATTTTTCCCAGCTTGTTTCCAGAAACACAACATTTTTTTGTTTGGCCTTACTTATAAGTTATGTAATAAGATGTAAATATTTTGTTCATGAAAAATGTAAACTGTAAATAATACCTAATAAAATATCTAATAATAAGTTCTATTTGTTGTTGAATGAGTTAGATGCTTATACCTCAACGTATTGGTGATTTGGTGGACATGCCTATAGTACCGGTACTCTACATAATTAAAACAAATTGGGTTGTGGACATCCAATCTGCAATTCAACATTGGTTGTAAGCTCACAAACCTGTTGAGTTTGCTACATGGTCTGATCAGTAAATG
The DNA here is from genome assembly GCA_035772405.1 of Chrysogorgia sp. JL179-B06. Taxonomy (NCBI): domain Eukaryota; kingdom Metazoa; phylum Cnidaria; class Anthozoa; order Scleralcyonacea; family Chrysogorgiidae; genus Chrysogorgia; species Chrysogorgia sp. JL179-B06. Next base: position 1,419,890 of record JAYKKM010000095.1, on the reverse strand, counting down.
ACGTAAATGTGTTTTTATACAAAATATATCAGTGTGTTAGAGAAAGAATTGTTCTGGCTTTTCTTATTGAAGAACAGAAGATTAATTTGTTGTTCAAGTACTCAAAGCCCAGAGTTGTAAAGGAAAATTAGGACAATAATAAATCCTTCAAAAGATAAAAATATTAACTGAATATTTATACAGAGCAGCATTTAATAATAATATTTATATAGCGCAAATTAGCATGTGTATATGATCAAATGTGCTTTACAACATCGACAATTTATTTTTACATTCAGTACCCAGTACCCAATCAATTAACCTTAGCTATTTATTTTTTTGGTCAATTATTATTTTTTTGGTCAATTATAGACATGTATATCGTAGGCAAACTATTGGCACCTGTGGCATACAATCCACTGATAGGCATATATTCATATAGGCATACCAGCCTATAAGCAACCCACCTATAGGCGCCTATAGGCAGATTGCCTATAGGATTATATGCCCATAATCTGCATATAGGCAGCCTATAGGCGCCTTTTGGCATATAATCCTATAGGCAACCTGCATATAGGCGCCTATAGGCAGCCTATAGACTTTTTTTGTAAGGGTCTTTAAACATAGATCAAGCTTGGACAAAGCAGCAGGACATTCTTTTAACAAACTAATCGACACATAATTGTGTATCATCGGCATACATCATATCAAGGCCATGAGCCAAGATTACATCCTCCAAAGGTGCAAAGAACAGCAAAAACAGAAGAGGGCCTAGTACTGAGCCTTGTGGAATACCATATAGTGGTGTCTTGTCAGGTGACACAGCATCTTTGATTCTAACCGCCTGAGTACGATTCGTAAGATAGGATAGGAACCATTTAAGAATTGTTCTGCACATACCATACTGATGGTGAAGTCTTTCTAACAGCAACGTATGGCCAATGGTGTCGAATGCTGATGAAAGATCTAATAAAACCAGGACCACTTCTTGATTGTTGTCAATTGCACATAAGATGTCATTAAAAACGCGCAACAGTGCAGTCTCAGTGCTATGAAAGCATCTATAATCCGACTGAAGCTTGGCAAGCAGGTGGTTTTCAGCAAGGTAGTTTGTCGTTTGAGTAGCAACTATATGCTCCAAGACCTTTGGCAGGAAGGCAATATTTGTGATAGGGCGGTAATTAGGATACAGCTCATGATTGGCCGCTTGTTTCTTAATAGGTCGGATAATTCCTTTCTTTAGGGACGCAGGAGAAACGCCAGAAGTCAGTGATACATTTATAATTTTAGTGATGGCGACGGTTAGAGCATCGACAGATTCCTTAATGACTTGCGTTGTTACAATAGGTGGTAAATTTTCCTATTGGATATTTTCCTTTATTTTGGTATAGAAGCGTGTATGAGAGTCGACACCAAAATGAATATGCTTGAACCATGCACCACACAGACCAGGAGGATCAAGATTTAAAGTAGAGTATATATGTTTATATAATTTGTGTTAATTTATTCAAGTTGGCAATGTTTATTGCATGACCTAGCAACAAAGATGCATGCTGTAGGCAGAGCAAGCATGCCCAGCAACGTCACATTGAGCATGCACAGTAGTTATTCAATCCCATATGCGGTATTAAGAGCGTTTGTGCATATATTCCCACATTTTCACTAGAGACTTTACAATCATTCGTTGAAGCCTTGAGACAAGTGAGAAATTTGAGATTATCTATTCAACGCTTTTCAGTTGTAAACGTTCATAATCGTAAATCGTTTTAAAATCATAAAATACATTTATTTTCATATAGAATGTCTCATGTATGCAAAGCTTGCTCAAAGAGTTACCCAGATGACCAATTTGAGTTGCCATAAACGTACTGCACACGGAACTAAGTGATTTGTTTGCAAGCATTGCAATGAGTCCTTTACACTTGGCAATGCCCTGAAGTGACATGAAAGCAAGCATCTGGAAACTACACGGTAAAAATAAAGTCAATCCTGAATCGCTTATCTGAAGAACTAAAGAAGAGAGGTATCAAATGGTCTATAAGTTCGATTTGTGAAACCCAAGCCCAATGTAGAAGATTTGATTGCTAAACAGCACTTCCGTAGTCTCTGCATGACAACTGTAGCGAACTTAAGCAACTGGCGTTCTAGAGCCGCGAACGGGAGCCAGAAGTAAAGGCAACTTGTTTTCTTTGTACTGCGCATGTGATGACGTTCGTGTTCGCCAACACGGACGCCAGAACGCCTCATTAGCCGTTCGTGAGAGAACGTGAACTCTAAAGCTCTTGAAACATGGCAAAAACACTGTAAGTACAATACTTTGTTTTATTTTCGCTCACTAATTGTCCGAACAACGTATGGGAAATATTTTAAGTGCCTTATCCATCCAAAATATCCCATATTTTAACTCTTAAACAGGAACAGCGCTATGGAATGGACAGAACAACACGACGTGTTTTTATGTCGGGAAGTTCTAGTAGTTGACCTGTTCAAAACGAAGAAGAAAACCACTCATCGAGCCGAGTTGTGGAAAAAATCGCTGACAATCTGAATGGGTACGACAATCCAAAATTTAATGTATCCCAAAGAGCTGTTAGGGACCGGTATGGAAACATTACAACCAAATACAAAAAGAAAATGAACGAGGAGGAGAAAGCTTCGGGTATCCAACCGCAACATACAGAATTAGATGCTCTTCTAGAAGAAATACTTGAGCGAGAAAAATTAGCGGAGGAGGAGTGTGACGAGGTAAAGAAGAAGACAGAAGACGAAAAATCAAAGCTGTTGACATCAGACGGACGGCAATGGAAAGTCTGTCACAAACCAAAAAGAGAAAACTCAACGAAGGGACTAGTACCACTGCAACGAAATCAAGGAGGTCGTCTGGATCAGAGGCAATTGAGTATCTAAAAGAGAGAGGGCAACAGCAACTAAGGCTGCAAGAGCAAGAATTGGAGCTCAAAAAACAACAACAGGAGGCGAAAAGCATTAAAAACGCAGCTGCTGTCAAAAGACACAAGTCTATGATGCGGATGATGGCTACACAGCAGTAGCAGATGCTACAACAGATTCAACATCAGCAACAACAACAACAACAGCAAGCGAATAATTTTCAAGTTGCGATGGCACAACAAACCCAGTTATTATCGGGACTTGTCGAGAAACTAATCCACAAATAGATCGCTGTACATGAAGTTCTGTTGCGGTCGTTTTACTTTAAGTTAAAATATAATATAATTTTTATAGATTATTATCTATATGCGCCATGCGGAGATACAAATAATCTATGAGATTATTTGTATAAGGCTACAGTAGCTGTTGTGTTTTAAATATGACAGGTTGTTGATAATAGTTTATCCTATGACTTGGCTAATTGGTATTAGCGAAGCCATTAAATGTGCGCAGCTAACGAACGAAGTTTCTCCTCCATACGGCCGATAGTTTTTTTCAAAACGTATCATTCGCTACTATTTTGAACTGAATGGTCTTATTATTGTGTATTAAAATTGTATTTATATACTATTGAATGTTTTATTTTTTACTAATTTATAACCCAAGCAAAGCCATTAAATGCACTCAGGTTATTATTTCCTTAATTAATGTAAAATTCGCCACGTATAGTTTGCACAAAACCTACAGTATAAGTCGGCTAAAATAGCTACATGTATAATAGTTATCTTTGTGCAGTACTCTGTAAATTATACACACATCTTCTTAAAATATCTTAAGATTTTAAGATTTTTCTTATAATCTAAAAACTTAAAATAATTTATTATGTCGCCAAATAGCCACTCCACTGAGACTCTAGTAGCACTCATAGATACATTCAACTGCCTCATTTGGTCTGTAAACACTGCTTCCCTGAACGGCGCCTGGATGTGGATAAGCAGGGTCTCTATAAACACATCGGTTTGTTTGTTGTAGAGAAGGCGTTTTGTTCCAATACTTGAACAGGGCCGTAGCGCACCGCCACGGCACTGCCGTGGTGTTATTTTACTGCAGTCAATCTTTTTAAATTAATATTTTAACAATATATGCAAGGCATAATTAACATGCCAATATATAAACTTGAACTACGACGGATTGCCGTTGTAAATTGTAATATATATATATATATATATATATATATATATATATATATATATATATATATATATACATACATACATACATACATATATATATATATATATAAAATATTATAATATAAAAATTAATAGACGTTTATTAGGTGGGGCGAGTTCAAATCCCTCAACCATATGTTACATATGATCTAATATATATAATAAAAGTGATATAATCAGTTTACATAACATGACTTTCATTGTTAAAATGCGCCGCCAGAACCTACAATGTATAATTAAAATTGAATTTTGAAATTAATCCTGTGAAAGCTTGCCCCATCACGTTTCCCTTGCACAGTGCCAAGACAACAAGAACTTTGGTGACTTATTAATCTAATCAAAATCCAAAGTTATTCAGGTCTCGGGGAGAGAAAGTACCTTCCAATAAAACTGGTCTCAACTGAAAGTATTGGATGCTATTTGTCAGTGTTTAATATACAAAATCACAAAAAAATATTTAAAATATTTTTCTAAAATGGCAGTTCAGTAATTCCAGATATCAAATTTTTTTCCGCCGGTGGGGGCATGGCCACGGGGTCCCCTAGAGGTGTTTCACAACCTGCAGTGGTACTTATATATAGTCCGCTACGGCCCTGTTGAAGGAGACCAGAATCTTCCAACATTCCAGAGTCATGTCGTCTACCCTCTAAAATTATTACAATTTATTATATATCATCGATTAGGTAATTCTAAAAACACAAACACATTAAATTCTGGCCTAAAGCAAATTGACTTACCTATTGGTCCATAAAGATTAGCAATCATCCCATTTGGTACAACAACAGGCTGGAACTTGATTGCGTGCACTCTTTTATGGCGTTATAAACAACCCTCTGATGCGTTTTGGGTTTACAAATTGGACGAACGGTTCCATCTATAAAACCGAAGCAGTTTCTCAGTGCAGCTCCTTTTTCATGAATCGAATTGGCATATAATTCCAAAAGGTTGAAGTTTAAAAGACTATTATTCCACTCGGTGATAAGATTGCAGTGATTATCATAGATAAAGTCCAGTACATGATTGGCAATCATACAAAGTTCTGGCACGGATCTACCAAACAGCGGAATCATGTCCCCGTATCTGCATGGATATGACAAACGTTTTAAGAGCATGCACAGCCCTTCCATACCATCGGCAACACTTCTCTGCTGTGTTTTGAAGACTGCAGGGATATGTAAAACCTCAGCTAGAGCTGGAAGGTCTCTTTTCTCAACTCGAAAATCAGCTCTGCACTCGGCTTCACATAATTCGTCAAAATCAAACCGTGGATACATTTCGTACGAAAAGTCTGGATTTTTAGAGGAGTAAATATCGTATAAAAGAACGAACTCGTCGTCTAATATTATTTCGTCGTCGTAGGAGTGTAATAAAAGTTCTCGCACAGTTCTGAAGGACATGTTTGTTGTAGCTCGTCGTTGTCGCAGCCAACCTCTTGCTTAACGATTTGTTTTCGGCGCGAAAACGGCGTCCTCGACCCAGGTCGCCGCGGTCAGAATGCCGTTCGTGGCTCTAGAACGTCAGCTGCTTAAGTTCGCTTGTGAATGGTCACGACGAACTTGAGGACGTGGTTCAACTTCGAGAAGCCAACCAAAAAGTGAAAAGTTCGCTAACTATCTATCAAAAAGAAGGGAGTGGTTTGGGTATTTGATGAAGTTCTTCATCTAGACTTAAATATGGCTCAGCATACCCCATTGAAAGTTTCGAGTTATATACCTCTATCAAAGAAGCTAGAAACAAGAAAGCCATCATTAACATCAAGAATAGCAACAACAAGTTTTTTATGTGGTCAGCCTTTGCCTTTCTTCATCATATCCCTCACAAGGACAACCCCAAAAGAGTTCACCACTACCAATGCTATAAGGACAAACTACTTTGATGAAATCGAGTTTCCAGTTACCATCGACAAAATTGGCAAATTCGATTAACTTCTTTGGTTTTGAAAGTGTACTTTTCTCAATCTACATCACAAAAGAACGCTTTGACACTATGTTAATTTACTGCTGTACTCTCAAAGGACCACTCGACATTGCCTCATCAAAGATTTGATGTTTTAGGCTTGAATGTTTTATTGTTATTGTCTGCATGGATTCATCTGAGAAGACATTCTACAAGACCACATTGCTGTCAACATGGCACACAACGCATTGAGCTCCCGAACCAGGACAATTCCAATATTTTCTTCAAAGATGACCATAAAGAATTAAAAGTGTCTTTTGTAATCTACGCTGATTTTAAAATTTTAACTGCTAAGATCGACTCCACTCAGCCGAACCCAGAAAAGTCTTCCACGAGAAGCATCAACTACATAAACCATGTGGATTTTCTTACGTGGTTGTATCCGAAGTGGAAAGATATAGCAAGCCTGCTGTGGTTTATTGCGGGGAAGATGCAGTTGATAAGTTTCTCAAGTGCTTGGAGACTGAACAGCAATATATTCAGGAGAAACTTGACTTCATCGAACTTATGCGAATCAGCAATGAAGACAACGACAGTTTTCAAAAGGCTGTGAATTGCCATATCTGACAGTGGGTTTGAACTAGGAGACAATCGCGTGTGAGACCATTGTCATGGGGCTGCGTATAATGATTTTAATTTGAACTAGTTTTTGTACTGGACGAATCGCCGGTGTCCTTCGCAATCTACGTGGCTATGACTCGCATTTAATCATGCAAGGACTTGGAAAACTAAAGAACAAAACAATTAACTGTATCCCGAACAACACAGAAAAGTACAATTCATTCTCAATCGATAATTGAGATTTTATCGATTCTCTACAATTTATGAATGCATCACTAGATAAATTAGTGTATAATCTTTCCAAGGACGGTGCTGACAAGTTTTCGACTCTTCGGAAACACATCGAGGGCGACAAGATATTACTGCTGCTAAGGAAAGGTGTATAGCCCTACAACTACATGGATTGCATGAAGAGATTTGACGAAAGATGTCTACTGCCGAAGGAATCATTTTACAACATTAAATGACGAACACGTTTCCAATGCTGACTACGACATGCAACACATGTCTTTAATTGTTTCAACTGTAATAACCTGGGTGATTACCATAATTTATACCTTGTCGACGTGTTCGAAAACTTTCGAAACGTGCACTTGCATGCTTATAATTTAGATCCCTGTCACTTTTACACAAGCCCCGTGCCATGCTGGCAAGCTTGTTTGAAAATTACTATGTGGAACTTGAACTTTTGACCAACCCAGACATGTATTTGTTTATTGAAGAAGGCCGTCGTGGCGGAATTTCGATGATCAGTAATCGGTTCAGCAAAGCTAACAACCCATTCAATCCTAATCAAGAAACATATGTGTGATGTATCTTGATGTTAATAACTTGGCTAGGGTATTTCACAACCACTTCCAACTGGTGAGTTCGACTGGCTAACAACCATGATATTATCACACTTGACATCGCAGGTGTTACATACGATAGCGAACAAGGTTTTATATTGGAAGTCGACCTTCATTATCCTTCCGAATTACACGAACTTCACGACGATTACCCCCTTAGCACCTGAGAAAATGAAAATTTCTCCAGATATGTTATCACCCTACTGTAAAGAATTATGAAAAGATTTAAACCTCGGCGTTGGTGCCGTACCTAAATTGCCCCCGAACCTCCACGACAAGACTAATTATGTTGTCCAATACCAAAATCTGAAGCAATACTTGGCATTAGGGACGAAGTTGACAAAGATTCATAGAGTCGATGGCTAAAGCCCTACATTGATTTTAACATCGAGAAACGAAAGCATGCAGCCAATGACTTTGACAAAGATTTTTATAAACTGATGAACACTTCTGTGTTTGGTAAGACTATGGCGAACTTACAGGAAATAGTAAACGTAAAGCTGGTCAATGATAAAACTAAATTATCCAAATTAGCTGCTTTTCGATCTTTTGATTCCTTTCGCATATTTTCTTGGGGCAGCAGGATCCGACGTAGGATTTACTATCTTGGATCAGATTAGTGAACCACACCCAACCTGCAAACCAGGCCACACCCACAAGAATGCTTGCATTTCCAGGCTAGTAACCAAGCATCAGCAGACATATGTATGTACACGTTGCATACCTATTTTTAGATCAGACAACCAGCTGTTATGCTCTCGTGGTGACCACACATTTTTACGAGTTGGGGGAGACAGGTTCAATTTTTTTACAGAAACAACGATCATCTCCTATTTACATAATTTGTCACCAATAAAACGTATTCAACAGAACAATGACTACTTTGACATGATGCTCCAGATGAAAAACAGGACCATGCGTGGCGTTTGCTTCTCCCCTGAGAAAGGCAAAACAAATTAATCCAGATGTGAAACATCATCTGTCAAGATAACCAATTTCCGAATTAAGCGAAATCCTTACACACATGAAGATAAGGTTCACATGAATAAGCGCACTAAGATCATGATGCCCAAACAAATTAGCTGAACTTCAACATCCATGAAGTAAAGAAGGAAGAAAATGATAGCAGGAATCGTATGTGATGTCAATCTTTCAAATGACACCAACAACAAAATCCAATATTTTTGTCCGTATCATCTTCCAAGGACCACAAGAAACTATTAACTCAAATGGCAAAATCCTAAAGAAGCAATATGCTGTGTTAACTGATGAGTGATTCAATAGCGAAGCGCACAGATGACGTCAGTATTCATGTTTGTCTGAGTCTATAATTTATTCTTGTTTATTTCTGCATTCCCAACAATAGAAAATAGCTATTTAGGAATCCCTTGAGATTCAAATTTGGTTTCTTTGTCTGAGTTTTGGTCTATAAATAGTAACTGTTCACTTCGCTATGACAGTCTGATATTGAATCTGGTTCGACATATGAAATAACCAAAACTGTAGCAAGCAGCTATCAGTATCAAAGTTCAGTATCAACGTTCCCAACAAACGATCAATAGGAAAGATGAAGTGGCACAAAGGGATGCCAAGAAAATCTCCTGCCAATAAATCACCTCTTATCTATCCTGCAAGAAGTGTAATGGCACAAAAGGATTATACCACATATATAACAAAAATATTTCTGTAGACTCCATAAGACCTTTTAAAGGTCTGAGTGAAGCAGATATAAAATTTGGCCAGTCGATCATTATCCTTTTAATTTTGGTGATAGTTATATTTAAGGGCGATGTACTCTTCGCATATGTACTCTTCGCATATGTACTCTTCTCATATGACAATGCCAAAATGACTGCAACAGCTGTTAAATGCAAAGACAAATGAATCATAGGTTTGTATACCTGTAAACAACAAACCCTTTATTGGTCACAATTGGAAATATTTTGTTCAAAAAATTATTCTTTGTGTCTCTGGGGTATTTTTGTACCAAAAAATCATTTAAGACAAAAAAATAATTTTTTGATGTCTGAGACTAAATTCTGACTGGTTGCCATATGGCAACTCTGAACAATGGCGGTATAGATCCAACAAGAAATAAGTGCAGGAAAATAACAAACTGTGTATATTATACCACATTTTTAATAATGGTATAAGAACATACTAGAAATACGTTATACGCAACACCCCTCGCCCGCTTACTGTTTGAAACTTTTATAGCATAGTTGCTAATTTACTACTGTAATTAGTACTGTAGTTATGCGCTTTGTCCTAAGTGACATCATCAGCGTTCAATAATTTTTGTTTTGGACACCTCCGTTCAATAATTCACAGTGTTGAGATGAACTGGTACTTTGTGTTAGGTATGCAAAATGGTTGCAACATTTCATTGGTCTGCAGATTACACCAGTCACAAGTGATTGATGTGCCAATCCTAGGGTTTCTATTAACCAATCAGTTTCATGTCCAGACTTAGGAAAGGTCAGTTTCTCTGCCCTGCATTGAGACCTCAAGAGCATCTATCCTCACCAACAATCCATCGGGATAGAATCCCTAATACTGTATTAAAACCAAATTGATGCCTATACATTTGCACTATATGCACCCCTAGACATTTGAACGATAAAGAGAATGCACTTTCTTCCTTCATTCTTTAACAGTCTTTCGTGTCTTTTTATACTAACTACTGAGTTGATTATTTTATGAATCACAAGGTCGGTGAGAGGGGGGGAGCAAAATCGCCTGGGACCTTACCATGTTAGTTAAGAAATGTCTTGAAGGCATTTTACCACCATTTCTAAAGAACTATTTTAATCTCAATGAATTTGTTCATTGCATACATGTCATAGCATTATCTAATATCTATTGCCTTAATTGACAATACTACATTTGTAGGATTTATACAACTTTCAAGTTATAATTAGTTTTTGTAACATATTGTACATATATATGAATATGTGTAATAAATTTATATTTGTAATAAATAATAATTGTAATTTGTTAGGAAACAGGACCCGTCAATACCAGTGTTAGCATTGAACAGGCTATCCTGTATTTTTATTAGTATTATTAATAATGCCTAAACTTTTCCTAATCCCAGAATGTATATATGTACAACTCTCTCGGTTAAGTATTTCAAAATTTGTCTAAAGATTTCTGAACAATCAATGCAGACTATACAAGTTACAACTAACAAATAATAACATGACATGGTTGTTTTATTGAAGATAAAATATTGTTCAGCGTACTGTACATTGTAGGCAGAAATACAGATCTTTTAAAGGTTGGTGCACTGCCAAAATAGTGTGTAACAGGTCTCAGACATTCAACGTTTCGAGCGAAAGCCCTTCGTCACTCAAGACAATCAAAGAGTTACTGTAATAAACGATAAAGTAGTGTCTAGTGAAGGCAGTGGCTATTTGTACGCAGGGGCGGATCCAGCCCAAAATCTGACTGTTGCAAATTTGTGAAGTGGATTGTTGAAGGGGGGTACGGGGGCATTCCCCCCGGAAAATTTTGAAATCTAGAACCTCTCAAACGCGATTTCCCGCATTCTGAGCGCACATTTACTGCTAATTTTGCATCAAGAACGGTTCGAATTTTCCGCAAAAACAAAGAATCAAATATAATTTAGAGTAACATTTCATGTTATCTTATATTTAGGAAAAAAAACACTAAACACTGTCAACAATATCAAACTATTTGTGCAAAGCATTACAGTACTGTATCAATTGACCAGCTCTTCCACGTCACACAAAAAATTGCAAGGTAGATGCTTAATAATATTATTTTTTCTGTACAAAACAGTAATACTAATTTACTAGGCAGCAACCCTACTAAGACATATGCTTTTAAAGAAATGATGGTAGTACAGAAGCACAAAATGTAGGAGCTTTCACTGCACAGGTACAGAATAATCAGTTTCAAATCATCAGCTTGGTGCTGTAACAGCAGCATAGTAGCAAGGGAAGATATTTAATTTAAAATCATCATGATACAGCAGCATGAGGATGCAGTATTTAGGAAAGTTATTTAGTTCAAAATCATCTTGATACGGCAGCAGAATGACAATAGGAAAGTTATTTAACTGAAAATCATCTTGATACAGCAGCAGAATAGCAGTTATATACAGCAGCCAAATAGTGGTCAGTAAGCAAAAGCAGTTCAAAATCTTCTTTAAAAGACTAATAATAATAAAATAATAATATTAATAATAGTGGTTACGAGAAAAATAATAATAATAATAGTGGTTAGGAGAAAAAACAGTTCAAAGTGATTAATATAGTACAGCAGTCAAATAGTGATCAGGAGGGAAAAGCAATTCAAAATCATCTTGAGACAGCTCAGCCAAAAAGTGGTTGGGCAGAAAAAGCAGCTCAAAATCATCTTAGCACAGCAGCCAAATAGTGGTAAGGAACATGTTAATTTGAATAAAAAAATTAACATATATAGCTTAGAAACATAGCATAGCCAACAACATTCTTTCTCAAGACTACAACAACATGGACAATCAACTTCACACATTTAAGGAAGTTTAATAGAACTTGATAGTGACATGAGACATAGAAATGAGGACAGTTATGAGCATTATTGTGAGCTTCTGCAACAATAGCCTTTATTGGATCTTCTTTTGTCAAATGTTTGAGTGCATTAATTGACAAATACATAGCAAATGCATTTCCTTCATGATGAAATAATAATAATAATAACATGCAGCTATATTTTGACTGGTTAATACTTGGTTATTCAGCTAGTTAATAAAAACATTGCTGCTATCAATCAAGGACCTGCCTATACAGTAAATGCACCTTTATTGTGCTGCTGCTCAACCAAATGGGTGTAAGGAATATATAATAGAGAGCATTCAGGTAAATATGACATAGACCTCTGATCATAATGGCACCCAAATTAAATATTCTTTTATATTCATTTAAATTAGCCTTTAAGACCTTGTTCGTGTGTCTGTATTAAACATACAGTATAAAAGAACATTTAGACTGACCGGCATTATGAAAGAGGTCTATAGTGCAATAGAACAGGCATTAGACAGACAATTGCCATCTCCCACAGTTCTAGAGGTGGTTTAAAGAGATTGATATACCTGTAAGCACATTAGGCCTTCTGGTCAACTTGTATTTATTTATAGCAATGGAATAGTGAACACACAAGGCCGGTCTGAGGTCTGGCTGGCCTTGTGTAAACAATACACCCAACATTAATAATTATTGCTAGAACTATCATTTTATACAAACTGAAAAGGTAATTTTAACGAACAGTATTAAGGTCTATTACTAAACAAAACTTGCTTTTGGACTATAAACAAAGACCATTCATTTCTGATAATATTATTATATTAAAGACATGTTCTCCAATCTGGCAAGCCACAAATTACGAACAGATGAAAACATATTCAATATAAACTAATTAGCGTCATATGTATTATTCATGAGCCGGCAGGCTTACATTGTCTGTACCTTTTTGTCCTTTATACTGGGTCGTGATTTGAAGACCGGGACCGCCAAATTATTCCTGGCTGTGCCGAAACTCGCAACTTTGTATAAATAAGTACGATAATCGACGTCCTTCTTGTTAAATTTACTTGTGAGAAGTTGTTCGCAATGGTGTACAACAACATCCATCTTCAACAGTTGTTGTAAAACGTTGTGATTGAACAAAGGCTGAAAATGGAGGAACGTTGGTAGCAAACCATATCACATCATCGGAAAGTTAATAGCGATTGCTTGCTATTGCGACATCTGTTGCAAACTGTTGCAAAATCCGGTGTTCTGATTGGTTTGCAACACAAAACGCGTCGTGCAACATGCTATATTTAGCGCAACTGTTGCAGTCGGCAATCGTCGACGCGCCTTTAGCGCGATGCTAGAATGGCTAGACTGTAAGCAGGCTCTCCTGGGGCAAACAGGCATTTCAGGCTATGGAATCGCGGGTTTGGGCGCGCCACCAATGATCTGGTAACTAAAGTATGATACATCATGATTCGCGCGGCAAATGAGGCCTCGCAGTTTTGAAAAACGCGATTCCGTGACTGTGAATTGGTATTGCATTTAAATTTCTAATTTAATTACAATTTCCTTTGCAAATTCTGACTGTTGCAAGTGCAACAGTTGCAACACGCCTAGATCCGCCCCTGGTACGGTAGCAGTATTAGGCGGTAGTCTTTTATAATTCAACGAAATGCTAATCCTAATATATACCTAACCACATTATCAACCCTAACCAAAAAACTATGCTGAAAAGGCATTAATGTATTAAAAATAATGTTTATCGAACTCGACCGGAAATCGCGGGTTCGCCTTGTTTATCTCCTATCTTACAAATATATAGACACTTAAAAGTTAAAATAAAAGGGCCTTCGCTCAACACAGACTCACAGTATACTATCCTTGAATACTGAGAGTACTAATTTATTTACCTGTATTCGTGTCCGAGCAAAGTATCCATAGGCATAGATGAATATTTCAAAATAAAACTTGCTTGTCCGTGTACACTACATTCCGAACCTCTTTGTTTTGCTTGTTGTTTATCCATAGCAATAAATTGTTTTCAAACTCACTTTTTTCAAACTCGCTCGTTTCAATTTTGCATTATTCACCAGGCCAAATTTCCGATGCCGCGTATTGGCGGTTGATGCATATAAATATACAAACCCATCACTGTAGACCCAAGCGTTCCCCTCCGTGATAAGGGACTAAACGCCGGTCGATATTAGCACCCTCGCCCGGCGCTTCGCGCCGGGCGAGGGGATAAAAAATAGCCATGTCTAACACTATTGAAATATACTAATCTTCCTAATTTGGGTCTATCCTAATACACCTGGTCATCTCACGACCGACAATAAAAAGGAATATAGTTACTTTGTGTGAAAATCATAGTAACAGTTGCGATTATTGTTCAAACAAAAACAAATTGCATTTCTTGCAGTAAACACAACTGAAGTTGACTTTACATAGTCTACATTTGTTTTTCTTATCATACCAGGAATCATCATATGGTACTGGTTGTGTCAGTTGCTCTTCTCTTGCAAGGTCTGCCCACAAGTGGAACCTTAGCAGCATTTGCAAGACCATGTGCAATTGCACTTGTGAACTTTAGCAAACTCAGTTGTTGCTTTTTTGACACATTCATCTGGTCACAATGTCGACGATACAAAAGCCAGGCATTGACTTTTGAGATGTTGACACAATGAAAGAGAACTTTGAGATTACCATCGCCTTGTTTTGATATTAGTGCGGTATAGACATAGTGATATGAACATATCTGCAAGGTCTACACCACCCATGGAACCATTATATTCTTTGATCGTGTTGGGACAATCTATTACCACATATTTCTTTTGGACTCTATCCCACCTGCTTACAGTTGAAATCTTACCAGGGCTGGAATATGTTGAGCACATTTGGACACATTTGTTTGTCATACCATTTCAAAACAGTTACACCAGAATTAGTATCACACTGGTAGCTGCTGCTGCCTGTTCCCTCCTTCATGAGGTCTTTGTCTTTTGGCACAGGACATCCTTTCGAACGATCTGCTCTCAGCTGTTGTCAACATGCCCATTTTTTTCAACTTTGTGCCAAGGCAGAAAACCAATTATCAAAAAATAATTTGTGATTTTTTGGAAGAGCCTCACAAAGACGGAGGACGAGATATTCCCCCGTGCATTTTCCTGAAGTTGTACTGGCTCCTGCATACAGAAAAAAATCATACATCATATAGTACTGCCTAGAAATAGCCTAACACTGCGGTTGCAGTGGATTAGTGGTCAATTGGCGGTGAGGTTGCGCTGGATTAGTGGTGAGGTTGCGATCGACAAAACTAACCGCATGAGAAAAACTACGTCGACTAAATACTTCGGGTTCCGACCTTGTCCGACTATTCAGTAACGCGCGTGTGTCAATAACAGTATGACGGTATATGCCGTCCAAAATCAAATATTACTCTCGGTGTAAAAAGTAGAGTGCTGTGTAAACGGCGGACTTTTGATTTGAAACCAACCAGTGAGTTTGTGATTATTATGAATGAATGAATCAATCAATCAATAGTTTTCGCGTGGGCTACAATCTCCTTGAAATATTTTGCGTTAAAGACACAGTGATCAGCGTTTGGAATATGGTCTGGATTTGTAGTTTGTAGCACTAAAATGGCACCACCAAGGTCCAAAATCACGATCTGTCGGTTTCAGTTTACTTTCAGACGATTAGAAGTTCCGCATTGTGTCATTCTTTTCTCGGTGATCAGGTTTTAGATTTGGAACTAAGCATATAAATGTCGAATGCCATGAACTTCCGAACGCGCGTTTAAAACCCTGTGACGTTTGGAACGGAGGTAACCGCTCGGTTTCGCTAAACCTTAGAGTCAGCTCGCCACACACATAAAGTCAGTTCGGCTACACACATAAACGGAAAGCGGAATATATATCACCGAAAGCGCGTTGGCGATGCCGATGGCCGGCATCTTGGAGTCACACTTATTGTGTATTATTATTATATATTATTTATTATTACTTACTGCGCTTTTCGGTTGAGCTTGGAGATAAATAGTTTTATCGAATAGTTTGCCTAATTGAAACCACACGTTACCAAGGTCAAATCCAACCGTTGTCAAGGTCAGATTTGAATGTTTGATGGCAAAGTTCCGCCCTTTTCAGCGGTTTAACCAATAGGATTCAAGGCGATACTATTTCGTCACATCGTGTTGGTATTTTCATTGTCGTCTCGTACTTATAACAATGAGCTACCAAATAAAAGTGGAATACTCAAACGAGAAGTGGATTAGTTTATTTGTGAACTCATGTGACGTTCATTTTGGTATTTATACATTTAACAACCTTGTCGAGGATATAGTTAGCCGTTGTCCCTTGCTATCTCACTTAACCACGACAACTGTGCGCTTACGATACCTGGATGACGAAGGAAACTTTGTGAATCTAGATTACGGAGATGAGAGTGGATATAGAGAGATGTGGAATAATGCAGTATCCGTTGAAAACCGAGAGTACAAACGAATTAAAATTAGAGCTGGAGAACTCAATTCGCCATACGCTGTTGTAAAAAAAGTACAAGGTCGTTATTTACATCAAACGAAGATGAAGCTGGAATTTCTGCAACACTGATGCAACAAACAGGTAGTATAAACCGAAGCACAAATATCCGAAAACAACTTAACGTTGTTGATATAGTTCTTACTCCTGTCCAAAGAATGATGCAAAAGAGAGAATGGGAAATGGAGGTTTTGCGTGGTAACATTGATGAGAAAAAAGAAGAATTGCAAAATATAAACGATGATGTTGATAGAGCTGCAAGCCAGAATACAGCGGACCGAATAGTATGCAGGAAATGCCATTTGCGCGAAGGGCATACTAAAAGAAACTGTAAGTTCGATGCTTGCAAATCTGTCAAGTCTTGTGGTATTTTAGACAGGCATTCAGATGTAAAAGCGCAGCGCAAAAAACTAATTAGCGAAATTTCTGGACTCAAGTCGCAATTGAAGGATGCAGCTGAAAAGCATAGCTCTGCTAAACGTACTCAAGCTAAATTAGAGGAATCTTTCGAAGCGAGAGTGGAACAGGACATAATAGACACTAATCCCACTTTATACATTCAGAACGGTGTAAAAAATTGGTCATTAATTCGCAAACACACGGCCGTGTTGGAAGGTATGTCCAAAGGAAAATTACCACGTCGAAACCAGATACCAGAATTACTAAAAAGTGGTCTGTCTAACGAAGACAACTATCGCAGTCGCAACACGCAGTCACACGTCGGAAATCCTCGCAAAGACGTCCTCATAGATCATGGGATAGCATTTCCCAAACGCTCAAGATTAGAGGAAAATCCTAGTGCTACTAGCTTTTCCACATTTAGGAGTCAGCAAGAAGAACGAGATTTCATGATTGCGATTGAACTACAAAGTTCGATGAATAAAGAATGCGACGGCGGCGCTGATGGAGAACGAGAGACGTACGCCCTGCAAAACACGACGCCACAATGTTTACATGGTCCTAATAATTATAATGTTAATCAGTCAACGCAAGTTTTTTTACCTTGTGAGAACACGCAACGCTCTCTCAATGATCGTCCTGCTAATGTCAATGTGGGGTGTGGAAACAATCAGGTAGTATGCGAAATTAATACAGTGCCCAACGTAAATGTAAATGGACTGATTCAAATGTTGTCACAAATCTCGACGTTTTGGCGTTAGCAGCATTGACTGACAAATATTGATCCAAAGAAAAGAACTACTAGACTGTCATTTATATATAGTGACACATCCTAAAGCTTAATGTTTATATTATTGTTCAGTTTAATTATTATATACTAGTATTCAATTCAATGAATTTCCCACGCTCCTTATAGCTATAGCCTGAAGACAAACGTCAAACACGTGTGTACTTCATGTTATTTTTTGTCGTTTTTTTATTTTGTGCGATACTGGTAACACTGTAATTTATATGAACGGTATTATATGAAATATATAAATATATTACTGTATGATGCTCGAGTTTAATATTGACGTTCAGTGAATTCAGTTCCAATGTGAATGCTACGTTTGCGTGAAAAGCGGTCGCAACGCAAAACAGCCTTTACTTTACTGTCAAAATAATCGTCGTGTTTAAATGTACGATGTTGCCTTGAAAAATCCATTCATATCCATTGGAGTGATTCGGTCAATTGCCTCGTATACTGCTAGTTTTAAGTTTCTGTTTGTGACCTCCCACAAATGATATCGCATTTCAGTCCTGAGTTTGGCAAACACAAATTCAACAGGATTAAAATCAGGGGAGTAAGTAGGCGTGTAAACAAGCTCTATGCCCATTTCATTCAGAATTTCGTCTAGGATTTCGCCGCCTTCGTAATGATGGGTTGGGCAGTTGTCCATAACGACAATGTCGCCAAACTCGAGGGCAGGCCTTCCAGTGAAAACGTTTCCAGCTCGTAACACTTCATCAAAAAACTGCAGTAGGCGTATAGTATCACAAGCTCCGTTAACCGTATTTGCGTACATAACACCGTCTAAACCTGCCAGGAGATTTAAAGTAATATTTGGTGACTCGTGGTATCTACTTATATCGATACATCTTTGACCAACCGGAGCATGCCCATAATATCTTGATCCGTGATGTGGCATTTTCAATCCAGCTTTGTCGAAAAATTTTAACTTGCTGGGGTCTTTGGAGTGAAGGTAATTAATGAACATTTGGGTATATATCATATTTGTTGGGGTAAATCTTTCAATAGCAACCTTGTTTACTTTCTTTTGTGAATATTCTAAACCAGAGAGCATTCTCTTCTTTACGGCTTTGGAAATAGCAGAAATGCATGTCCCATTTGGATTGTCACTATAAAGCTCTACTTCATCTTTGAGCTCATTAAGAGTTATAGTAGGACGCATCGTTACTAATATCTCGATCAGTTCAAGATCGCCATCGGTTAAATTACTCGGATTTCCGCCCCCTTTTTTTTGTGGTTCTAAAGTACCGCGCGCACAAAAATTTTCCCACACACTCTTAATTGTTGACTGGCTTACGGAAAACTTGTCGGCAACGGAACAATATGTTCCATGTAATTCACCGGTTATTTAATCTCCACCAATTTTGATAATGTGGTCGATAATTAAAGATCTCAAGTCGCTTCCAAGAGGTTTTCCACTGAAGTAAGTTCTTCCCTTTTTAGTGCAAAGTTTTTTAAATTTTGCAGTATTGTGATGAGTGGCGAAAATTCACACGATAGTCAACCGTAGTGTTAACACTGGCGGGTGGCAACATTATTATTTCGTGGTGTTTTGACTTCAATTTACTTTATATTTGTCTCGAATATATAATACGTGTCCCCCGGTTTTATTACTTTATATTTGTCTCGAATATATAATACGTGTCCCCCGGTTTTATGTTAACATGCTACTGCGCACGTGCAAGCTTAAATTTCGATTTATCGAAATGGCCGACCCAAGGAGCGAACGAGCGATATATTCTTCTCAAAACAGGGATTTTGTGGACTTACAGTATTAAATATGATGTAGGATAAAGGACTGGTTGTCTGTTAGGGGAAGACGAGCCTGGATATAAAAAATAAAGGTATGATATTCAGGATATTTCTATCACGTTCGGTTGTGTCATGATTCAGCATTTTCAACCGTCAGGACAGGGACAGGTATTAAAGCGCAGCTAGTCTCTGCTTTTTTATAATGGTATACAATGGATACAGAATAACCTGCGAGATTATTTTGTTAGAAATTAGACTCCTGCACTTTTGTAAAGCGGTCTGTAGTTTCGGTATTTACTTCGTGTTTATATTTGTATGACAGCATTTGATTATTGGAAATTTTTATTGTATATTCTTGGGCTTAATTGAATTTTAGAAATACAATTGTAGATATGTTTTGGGTATTGAGCTGTTCAGCAGTCAGCACTAATATGAGTACCGATGTGACAGCTTGTAATTTATAGAAATTGTCTGTATTACTTTGTTTTGTATGGTTGCGACTATCATATTTTTGGGGCTGTTGTTCACATACATGTAAGCACAGACCACAGTGTTAGATTGATTGATTTCTGTTGTTGAAACATAATTTTGTTCCTTGGCCATTTATTGGCTGTATAATTGTAGCCTTGGAGAAATTTGGTGCTGTTCCAATAATATGAATTGTCAAAATTAAGACCATTTGAAACTGCCTGAATAATTATATTTATTTATTTACATCACTTCATTCAATACATCACTTCATTCAA
The DNA here is from genome assembly GCA_035772405.1 of Chrysogorgia sp. JL179-B06. Taxonomy (NCBI): domain Eukaryota; kingdom Metazoa; phylum Cnidaria; class Anthozoa; order Scleralcyonacea; family Chrysogorgiidae; genus Chrysogorgia; species Chrysogorgia sp. JL179-B06. The sequence continues at coordinate 1,399,680 of JAYKKM010000095.1, read as the reverse complement.
TACTGAATATTATAGACTGAGCTGAATAGACTTATTGAATACTATTAGCCCATGTTCCTTCACTAGAGATATTAATTTTTGTGATGTAAATATCAGACTATCAATGTTAACCCAGGGTGCGGGAACACTGATGGGATATTGACTGATTGACTTTTTCCGAGACCGGGAATTATTTATTTTTTTAAAGATCGAGGGATAGGATTTTTGACACATAAAAATAATTTTAATATTAACTACTTAATGACCAAGACTGAGGTCTTCATGGTGAAATATCTAACCGAGATCTTGCTGTATTGGCCGAGCAATAGTGGCCATGGTTTGGTATTTTACTGTAAAGACCAAATAGTCGAGGTAATTGAGTAGTCCATTATATGGCACTTTTTATTACAAAATCAATCTTGTATTTCTTGTTCTTTGTACTTCGCTTAATTTAACGTCATCAAAACACTGGACTAGCATTATTTTCTGTTGTTTCTTTCTATATTGTTCATCGTCATTTAATTTATTTTCATAATTTTGCAGCAATAACTTTCTTATTAGGATGTTGCGTTTATTCCCAATAATCATAGGGCATTAGCCCGTGAAATTTTATCCATAGACATAGTTGTCATAATTTTCTGTCCAACTTATCACCTTTATCAACCTGCAGCTTTATAAGCAAGCAATCTTTAATCCTGCATAGCATTAAACTTAATTTATGTCATGCATTATGCTACTAGTGTTTTATTTAATATGATACATAATTCTATAAAACTTCGCACTGTCCTTGGGACCTAGTTACTTATTCTTTCCATTTACTTGTAAGTTTATATAACACGGTCGAAAACAGCGAACTTTAGTCAAGAATATCGCCTTGAATCCTATTGGTTAAACCGCTGAAAAGGGCGGAACTTTGCCATCAAACATTCAAATCTGACCTTGACAACGGTTGGAATTGACCTTGGTAACGTGTGGTTTCAATTAGGGAAACTTTTCGATAAAACTATTTATCTCCAAGCTCAACCGAAAAGCGCAGTATTGTTGTATAGCAACTATTTCAACAAAACCACGTTAAAATTAGCTTGACAAAAGACTAGTATTTGAATAGGTATTGTTCGAGAGCGTTTGGCAGCAAGCATTGGCGATGGGCCTCTGAGTCATCGCTTAAATTCCATCTAAGATTTATAACGCTCTTGCAGACTTGCACTGTCATTGAGGTGATCTGTTTAGTAAATACGTATTAAACAAATCAACTTGATTGTTGTAGCGAACTGACTAATTTATGTGTGTGCGGAGGCCTTTAGTAATTACTCTGATCTAGGGCTCCGCTCGCAGAAATGTCAGTATTTCGTTGCCATTTGGCAGTCACCTTTTCACTTTACTGTCGGTTCAGTTTTCTTTTAAATGCATGCTTCGGATGTTCCGGAGTAACCTCGCACAGAACAAAAAATCTGAAACTATTGTTATTAAAATCGACTTTGGTGGTTTGGCCCCATTTGCCACAACCTATTAAACTATCACAAACAACCAAACGCTTGAAGGACATTTTATCCCACACGAAAATTGCTTCATTGTTAAACATAATAATCACAACTCCCCAGTTTGTCAACGCACTATACTATATGCACACCATTCGCGTTTTTTTCATTCGAAATACTGAAAAGCGCACGTTTAATAGTGCCAGTGTCAAATCCACCGGAATTTGATTATTATTCTGTGCCCGCAAGGTGTCACACCATTCTTGTTCATAGCACTACATGTATAATATCATAAAACAATGCTAAGGGTAAAGAAGGTACCCAAGGAAAACGAAAGGGACGTCCAAAGCATCCCCTGAAGGTATTAAAGTTTTAATAATTATTGGTTGATTGTACAATTTTAAATCGCTTAGTAGCGTGTATAGAAATCCTCCTGTTGATATGCTTATAAATTCAGATGGCCGGCTGTCGGTAAAATACGAACCAAATACGAATGTAAACAAAAGCCGCTTCAACGAGAATACTATATTGACCTGCACGCTGCGTTTAGGTGATTTATTCGTTACAAGAATATTTGTTATACCTTGGGATAATATTTTGATATTAACATTAATCAGCATGGTTGAACCTAATGTTCGGCACATGAGAAGTTAGACGTTTGAAACGGGTCATTGTTCAGTTTGCTAGTGACATTGCCAGTGATATGCACGTGCATATTGTTCGATTTGGACACTAGTCTCGTCCGTAAAAATGACGTCCTCGAACGCGTGTTTTACCGCTAAGGCATTCAAACATAACAAGAGCAGCTCTCGAACAAACTGGCAATAACGCGAATTTTCATGCCTCCAACCAAGCTGCTCGCGTCTGACTCCGACGACGAATTATTGATTGTGAGACATCAACGGCGCGCATTCATCCACCAGTTTGATATTTATTTTCAGCAGATGTGAATTCGTCATTCGCTTTCATTGTTTCCTCGATGAACTTCAAGTGTTCGTTTTTCAAAAGCGGTTTTCTTCAACTACGTGGCGCATCTCGTAGATTCCCACCACTTCGTCGATACCGAGAAAGAAATAAAATTTAAAGCCGATCTCAATGTTTGAATTCAAGGATGTTCGCGATTTTTTTTTTGTGAACCGCGCTTGCTTGCAGAAGGTTAAACCTAGGTTAGACCGAGGTTCAACCTAGGTTTTCGTTAGGTTACTTCTAGGCAGTACTGTAGCTGACTTGCCAGCTCGGACGAAATTCTTGAACCCACACTTCACAGGTTTCTTTGGATTATATTGTCGAATACCACTATACTTCGTTTTTGCTGGGATAATCTGTTCGTCGATAGAATTCTCAATTTCCGGCTCAATCTTCAAGCAATTATCTCGTACATGATCAAGTACAGGTTGAATCTTGTACAGTCGGTTGCCTTTGTTTTCATCGTTTTTAGCAAAAGTGTTATTGTTGACATGTAAATATTGCCTCAATTTTTTGTACCGGTTTATCGACATGTCTGCCACAGGTGCATATCGGGTCGCAGCAGCCCAGTACAATGCATATGATAATTGATGTGTATATTTGAATCCCCAACAGTTTTTCAATTTCATCGTTTGTTGTATTGATGGTTTTACCAGATTTCTGAACACTATATCGGTTTGTTTGTTCCGAAAGCAAAGATGTCAAGTCACACCCCAAAACAACTTGAAATACTGCAGAGGAATCATAATCTACATATCAGGTGGTTGACTAAATCGATTACCAGTAAATGTAGTAGCAATTTTTGGTGGTTCCTTTTTATGCCATTTGAAAATATGTTCCTTTTCTTTATCACTTTCTTTTGGTTGATTTAAGAAACAAAATTAAATGGAAAAACATACAAAAACAAGATATCCTATGCAAGAGGCTCTTCAATTCATCCTTGAGCCAGGTGAGGACTCTGAACTTTCATAGTTAGACGAGAGTAGATAGATAGATAGATAGATAGATAGATAGATAGATAGATAGATAGATAGATAGATAGATAGATAGATAGATAGATAGATAGATAGATTGATTTATTAGTAAATACTTTTGCAGCTAAATAGCTGAATTGCATAATACTTTACAGGGTAAACAATGTATAATAAAATAGTTAAGATTTATATTACTGCATGTCTATATATAAAATTATTAAATTAGTCTATATACTGTTACTATAAATAAAACTGTTTTTGAGTCTATTTGTCTTGCATATTGGCACATTGAAACTTCGCTTTCGCCGTAAGTGATGATGAAAATGTTAAAAATACCAAATTAAATATTAGAAGAAGTGATTCCTGAAGATGGTGGAATACCAGAAGAAACTCAAGAGGGTAAAAAACCCATTATGTCTGAAAATAACACTATTAGTGTGTTGCAATATTTCTCAGAGACTAACAGCATTTGAAATATTTATTGTTTTGTAGCTATCAAACAACACAGCTGTTGTGAATGTGATGCAACTCACAGACATAGACTAGAGTGCAAAGTTTATACTTAAAAAGACAGTACGATACAAATCTAAACATATTTTAGTCTCTACTAGATATTTATTTCAGAATCCACAGTCATTCATGTGAGGAAATACTGAGAAGGGGTTCTTAATATTGTAATGAATGCTTGTAAATTATTATGTAAATACCTCGTTGACCTCAAATGCCCCTCGGGACAGTGTATGTAAATATATATAGTAGAGTGCAGTAGAATAAGTGTTATTTCTCAAAGTAAGTTGATGAGAGTCATTCTGAAATATACCTGCGAAGCACATAATCGAAGGAAAACCGTAACATTTCGCGACCCCGCCAGGACTGCTCTTAACGGGCATTTCAACGAATATGGAAAGAGCAAGAAGTCAAGAGAACTTGAAAATGAGCGAATTCGACGAAGCAGGTTTAACCGAACCCGATGTTAAACATTGGCTACAGCCAGTTTATAAGAAGTTTGACGAACAGATTTTGCTTTTGCAGGAGCACAAGATTGCCAAACAGAACGAAATTAAACGAGCTCAGCTTATTTGTGTGTCAACAGAAAGGACGCTGGATGACATTTGTTTGAGAATTGCCAAAATTGAACGAAAATATGAAAGTTTGCATGGCATAACCCAAGAATTAGTACAACGTGTAGATGAAATTGAGAGTCGTTCAAAGTTGTGGGTCTCGTTCAGTTTATGACATTGAAAAAAAATCTTTAATTAAATTATATTGTTTACAGTCAAATAATAGTTACTTGAACGTAGCTATAGATAGATACTTGTCGATATTACACACCCGCCTTCGATTAAATTGTGGTGCACTTAACTATTACCTTTTAAAAATTAATTGCTCTATTTCACCAGTGTGTGCCTGCGGAGCTCCTTGTGAATCTGTGTATCATTATTTATTATACTGTCCCCAATATGCTGCCCTCCGACAGAACTTACTCTCGGCTGCTGCACAATTACTGAAAGACCGTTGGAGTAATTTGTTAGATTTCCAAAAATGTAATGTACTTCTTTTTGGATCTAATGACATGACATTCGATGAAAACAAATATTTATTGAAAAGGGTTCAGATTTATATTAAAGAATCTATGCGTTTTGCTAAAAGTCATTAATGTACTCCAACGGTCTTATACTTACACTTCTGTATCTATTTGTTGTTTTTTTTGTACTTTTTTGATAAAAATTGTAAATTGCGTGAACCCCCTAGATGAACAGGTTTGCTCTTGGGGTAAATGCTTTAATAAAATGTTTATACAAAAAAAAAAACTCTGGAAGAAATTGGGGATGGTCCTGATCGGGATAAAGCAGTTGTGGCCACTGGTTTGTATCTTCAAGTTAGGAGTTTTAAATTCCTCATCTCCTTAATCATCTTTGACAGGGTACTATCATGTACAAAGAGCCTTTCAGACCAACTCCAGAGTCCTCAAGGTGATCTGGCGAGTCCAAGCGGCTTAGTATTGGCTACCAAAGAAACTCTTGAAGAGTTTCGTGATGATAAAGCGTGGAGCCACTTATACGGCTATGTGCAAAGTGTAGCTGAACTGCACAATATCGAACAGCATGCACCTCGCCAACTTAGAAAACGGAGAGCTCCTTCTCGTTTTGCAGATTCTGTCATCCTAGAATCTACAGGATCGAGGAGTAGTCTTTCAACCAGTGATGAATACAAAATTTCTTTGTATTTTCCGGTCCTGGATGCCTTTCTGGCAGAGCTAAGGCGACGTTTCGATGAGAAGAATATTGAGATCATGAGATCAATTCAAGCCGGTCATCCCAATGACCAACATTTCTTAGATCCAGTTCACCTGAAACCATTAGTAGAAGCCTATGGTTTTGATGAGCAAGATGTTGATGATGACGCTAGGATAGCAAAACGTACGTTAGGCAAAAAGCAACCACTGGCTGAAAGTATCCGTTAAGTTGTCCTGCAGTTGGTTCCCCTCAAGGATGCTTTTCCAACATTGTTCAAGCTCATTCAGACTGCCATGACCTGCATCTCCGTGAACACAGTGCAATGTGAAAGATCCTATTCGGCGACCAAGACCGTCTCCGATCAACAATGACTGAGGAGAGACTAACTGATCAATAGAGAGAGAGATCTCTCTGGTAGTCTTTCACTCGATAAAGTTGTACTTCACAATTATTATGTAAATTATTATGTAAATACCTCATTGACCTCAAATGCCCCTTGGGACAGTGTATGTAAATATATATAGTAGAGTGCAGTAGAATAAAAGTGTGTTATTTTCTCAAAGTAAGTTGATGAGAGTCGTTCTGAAATATACCTGCGAAGCACATAATCGAAGGAAAACCGTAACAATATTATAGCCTTTCTGTTCAAAGTTGCCATATGGCAACCACGAGGTGAAAGGCAATATCTCACTCGATAAACTCGGTCAACAACAAAACGGTTAATATCAGTGAAAAACGCTGTTGTAAAGGGAGAAATCTGTACTAAAACAATTTTCCTAAAAAGCACTATTCTTACCAAACTATCAAGTCAATACTTACCACTTTCAATGACCAATATCTCCTAAAAATAACCAGTGATAGCAGTCAACGAAATCATATCACGCAAGATGCCGCCATATTATAATTCCATTAGGTTAGTACTTCATGTAAAACAAAATAAATTAGTTTTGTGTCAAAACTCGTCTATAGGCCCTTCCTCAAAGTTGTGGTTGCCATATGACTACTGTAAACAATAAATGGTTCAAAAAATGAAAACTATCCCAAAACAGTGAAACTGCTACAATGTACATAGCAGAAACTACAAACTCCAGATAAGACACAACTCAGGTGTGTTAATGCCTGGGTCCACTATGCTAAATGGACGGAAATTACAAATATATTTTATAAAAAATATAAACTCCATTTCGCATAACCACCCATATTCCAAAATATGACGAAACAATGTCACGTTCACGTCAACGGTTTCCATGACGATAAATCACGTGACTTACGGTCATTTGACACCGTAAAAATAGAACGCCATTTTCAAACTGAATGCAGCAGTGTAATATCGCTTTCAATGTGCAATTATGGTGTATTTTGGAAGTGCTATACTTGTACTTCTTAATGGTAACTGCAGAGGTTGTCCCAAACAGATTTAGAGGTTATATTCCCTGTTTCTTATGAAAGACTTAAAATTTTGATATTCTTCGTATGGTTTTCACATTTTCCTTTTGTTTTCCTTCCCCTGCAGGTTCAAACCACTGTGTATTGGATCATGCCAAATGTTCATCATTTGCTGGTGAACATTTGTCGATAACTTAAATATTTACGTCATCTTTTTCGATACCATTCCCGACGCCTTCGATTATTGAGAGCAGCGGGTAACAAACAAAATGCTATAACCATGTGATGAGCTGGATGCCATAACATTGCTGAAAGTTTGGACATCTGCTGGGAAGATCTGTTGAAATTTGTACACAAATCAGTACGATTTTCCCATTTTGATAGGTCATTGATAAGAATAGAGTAGTTTGCATAATGAATGGTACTTATTTTGAATAGAAAACAGTGTTTTAATGCTAAACAATGTCACAAAATGTCAGTTCATGGCGGAGAACATTGATGCCACAAGTGGTGCAGTTTGAAAATAAGAATAGTGTTATTTGCAATATTTTTGCCCCTTCTACTATTTAAGGGCTGAAATACAGGCACCCACATATGGATTATGTCATTGACAGGTGATAATGCTTCTAGATACGCACATGCTTGTAAATTAAGATTTCAACTGAACAGCATACAGTGAACAAGAAGACGTGTAAACTTATCTGGTGTACAGAGCAAGGGAATGTAAATTTTGCATATAGTTATTTTCGTATGTGGGTTTGCTAAAGTGGTTGCCTGGGAAATATTACAAGCGACTTGCAGCGATATTACGGGAGAAGCTGCTTGTAATACTTCCCAGATGCTTTCCCTTATACAAGACGCTTGGTCGAGCAACACTGCAAAGGGTACACAGGGTCTTATCTCTGCCACGCCCCCCACCCTACACACATGTATCCCACTACAGAGTGTCGTTAGGGAGGGAGGGTTCTCATCTGGTGTATGTTTTGTGCTGCGTGCTATTTCTACAAGTTGCCTTTATATGCCAATTCGATTTTCTTTTGACGTTTCAAATTTCGTATTAAGTGTTGCCTGTCACAAGAGCAAAATTAGTTTTTGACATGATCGATTGGACTCGCCTTTTGCTTTTGTTGCGAGCATCACAATGTTATGTTTTGTCAGTTTTGATTGTCTACGTTTTCCGCTGTCAGCCTCAAATATCAACCTTGCAAGGGATAGTACTAAAAAGCCGTCTGTGGTTATGCAGAAACAACTACGTTATAGTTCTGGGAGTTCAAATTCGCGTTGCCGTTTATGCCTCAAAATTTGCGATGTGAATCACAGTACAAACATTTTTCGTCGAGGCAATTCTCACATACTTGAAAAGAAGATGCGAAAGAAGACTTAAGAATTTATACGCGTTCAAGACCACAATTTCTGAAGCACAATCGTCATTTATAAAGTTCAAGAGGTTGTCTCAAAATTTCAAAGACAAAGCTTGTATTCCATGCCAACGACTCAGCTTCGCGCACACTTCGAGCGGAAATTAGGAGGTGAGTCAATTATTTATTAGATTATTTCAATCATGATTTATTATCCTAGCACAATATACCAGGATACTTTGTCACGCATAATGTGTTTGATATTGGTATTTAGTTAGAACGTTTTGTCATTTTTTAGAATGACAGACACAGTGGCAATATTAAGGTCTCTGTAAAAATCGGTTTCGCCGCGATGTAAATTTCAGTCTGGGCCGGCATGTTTTATTTACCTCCCTAAACAAAACGTCTTGTATAAGCGCATTTAGCAGAGACACTCGTATTGAACCAAAGTATATTTCCAAAATTACATGACAATCAAAAATATCTCAGTGGTAAATAGATGCGGTTCAACTAATAAAAACAATTGCACGAAAAACACTATTACATATACGATACTATGAACAACTACGATACTTAGAAATTATAGGCTAATACAGTACTTACAGATTGTTAACGTCTACAGATAACTTGACATAATAGAGAATACGAAACTGACTATATACACACTATAGATATCGACGACTGAACTGTCAACTCATCACGGCGGAATTAGTGAACTACAAATGTTGTCACCTGTTGTCCATAGTTTAACCACATTATCTTGTGTTAGAAGAGCGATGGAAGAAGGTGAAAGATTATCGACTTTCCATAACCTGTTGGAAGAACAGCTATACAACATCTTTTATACCACTGTCGGAAACCAGGTTATCTTGTTAACGTGTGAGACACGCGAGTAGATATGTGGTAGATTATATAGGTGTTAGATTAAATATTGTTGAATGATTACGAACACGTCTTACGTAAACGGAAGAACAAAGTAGCCAATAAGATAAGAATAATAATAGAAGTGTTTGGTATGTAATTAGAGAATGAACCGAGACTCTTGTGTGTGAGTGAGATTGTGACGGTAAGCATGTATTGTGAGCGAAGTAACTTAGTATCTTGAATAAATGTATACAAAACCAGTGATTGTTTACTTGTGAAGTGTTGGGCGAATTTGAGGAGGCAATCCCCGACATAGTGGCACCTCCGACAACGCGATATTATTTACAAAAGCGAAAAGATCTTGTCTATCGAGATGGCGTCGCTTGAGACGAAGTTAACGCAATTGCGCATCACAACAGAACGAACCGGCGAGGTTATAACAAGTTCTGATGAAGAAACAATTACAAGACACCAGGCTACCCTCCGAGCGATGATTAACGAAGTCGACAATGTACGACGAGATGTAGTAGCTACGAAAATCGAGGCAAAAGAAGTGACAGAGTGGAACGCCGAGATAAATAAAAGCTAAGCCAACGCAGATGGCCACGTTCGAACGACAAAAGAATGGTTAGACGGAAATAGAAAAAAGCAAGAGTCCATCGAACGCGAGGATAAATTACAATTCGAGATGAAGCTCTGAGACGAAACTAGTTCCGTTAACTGGTTCCGTTAGGATTTCATTTGTTGATCTTGATCAATATTTACATGTCGTTTAACTTTGGTGGAAGAAGGTTCACTTTTATATCTTATTTATTTTTACCTTTTGGTATGGCTTTGACGATGAGTATACAGAGTGTTCGAGATGACTCTATGGTAACATTTTATCCTTTATATAACATACATGAGAACATTTTGAAGTTAGAGCATCATGAAGAGGTTTATAAGAGTTTGGATAGTGGTGTAATCCCAAAGGATTTGCATTTAAAGATTTGGCTTTAGTGGTTTACTACACGAAGAAGTCCGGAGTAAGTGAGAAAGCCTTGTCGAACGATTTGAGTTAACATGGTCGATGTTGGTAACAGGAGAGGATGAAGAGTTTAAGAATAATTTACGATGGGATATTGCAGAGAAGGGACAAAAAGTTAGGAGATGTTTGGAAGAAAGGCGTTGTAGGAAATGGTTAAATTTGGTGAGAAAGGGCGGTAGAACTCCAAGACTTTCGAGTCGTTCCATTGCAAACTTGCGAACATTTCTAGAGGAAGCCAAATTACTATTCTGAAGTTGCAGAATGATTTTGAAGATCCAGAATATTCAATACATAGAAATATGAATGAATAGTTTCAATTAAGCAATATACTGTATTACTGAAAAATATTACATAAAGAAAATAGTTCATTCTTTCATTCCTGTGAGTTTGGTGACTGATTTCCCTTCTCATTGTATTAATATATAAAGTTTTTAATTTTTTAAGACACAGTAATCGTGTCTTTTAATTCAATTTTTAATTTAAAATTTTCATTTCCTTTAATTTGTCTTTGATGTGCTGTCAGGGTATCCACATCAAAATCACAGGGCTCTTGGTTATCATCAACCATTGCAACTGACATACAGACTCGCTTTGCTCATGTTTATTTAATACCAGATTCCCAGTAGGTAGCATTTTTCTTTTGTATTTTCTGTGTGTTCTCTCACATTTTGCTAGATGTTCGACATGCTTTCCAACCAGAAGAATATCCTTAGGGGCATCCCATTTATTTGAACGTTATAAATGGATTTGTCGACAGTTGTCGTTGAGCTTTTCAACACCTATAAAATGATATCTTTGTAAATAAAATATTTTGTTTTTATAAATAAATTTTTTTATAGTATCACCATTACCTTGCCCTGTAAACTTTTTAATTCCTTCATGCAGATGCATGAATCTTGGCATGTGGTATACAACAGTTGTGTTCAGTTGACAGCCTGAAATGAAAATACACTGCTTTTAATAATATTCAAATATTATAAACGGGCCACCTGTGGTTTACCTTGGGAGGCAATGCTTAATGTTACTTGATTAAAACTACCCAAATTGTCTGTCATGAATTAATGAAGGATGATTAGAAATAGAACTGCTCTTCCCTCATTAAGACTTAAGTATTTCCTTTCTTACCTTGGTAAAGTAGTCATTAATTTGCTCATCAGTGGGACTTTGGCATCCTAATAATTTGTAGAGTTCCTCAAAATCCTTGACAAAACATAAAAGGAATCCTCTATTTAATATTTTAAATAACTAATTGAGCTTCTGTTTATCCAATAAGCAAATTAAACAGGAATATAGTATTTATACCTTCCAGAGCCCATCAGACTTGTGAAATCCTGACGTCCACTACCCTTTCCATCTGCATCCATCTTTTTTCACACGCTAAACGATACTCCGCAACTAGAAATAGACTTCACAAGACTCTCCATGTGGTTATTTCACTCATTGTGATGGAGCTTTGAAGATTTTCTTTTTTGTCCCATTCAAAGGCATGTCACAAAGTTTTTGTCAATTTTTCTAAAAAATTATACCAACAATTCTCCCTTTGTAATTAACCAGAGAAAAATACAGTGGTGAAAGTGTTTGTCTTATCAACACTATAAATCAGCGACAAAACAACACTGTATTACTAAATAGGAAGTTCACGGACCTGTAACATGCAACATTAAATGAAGCTCATCCAACACAACATTTTCCATTGCAATATCAACAAGTGGATGATAATGGCAAGATAAGCTATTGCTCTTAGCACATTCCTTGATCTGACTTATAGTACTGGCCAGGTCTCCCCAGTAGAAGTCCTTGCCTCGTGGGCTTTGACATATATCTAGTAAATTTTTTATATTAATACCGGTACAAATGAGATTAATTGTGTCAGCATGGGACATATATCGGTGTGGGGTGGTGTTAGGACTTCATAATCTATTGGGATTTGTTATAGGACTTCATAATCTATTGGGATTTGTTATATACCTTTTGATGACATCTTTTCGACTGTTCAGCACCGAGAAGGAAATTACCACAAAGCCTGGACATCTTGGCCCCATCACCAGACAACTTGATATGTAATTTTAGCTGTGGGTCAGTGATAAAGTAATTTCTGATGTATCTATATATAAAAGATTAATGTGATTAAAGTATATATGTTTGTAAAAGTTACTTTAGGTATTGTATAGAGCACTCCTTGTAGGATACCTTATTCAGCTCATCTTTGCACTGCTTGACAAGGTAGGATTGTGGCAAATGCTCATTCCCAGTGACCATTGAAAGCTCATGGTCTGCTTCATCACCAATGAGAACTTATCAAGGATAAATAAAATATGCTTGACTTCTTGCTGATCTGGTTCAGTTAAATCTTTAAGATTTTCTGGCTTTTTCAGAATACGACAAGGTGATATTATTTGCACCAACTGACAGTTTTCTACCATTATTAAATCCAATTCCTGGCCAAGTCCCTCATGTAATTTTGAAGATTTTGGTTCTGTATTTTAAGGACTTGGATTTCAACACCAACCCTTGTCATAGTCATTCTCTTCCTCCATTCCTTTAAGTGGCAAATCATAACATTCCTGTAGAATATCTTTCTGCCTTTGTAGCCTGTCATTGATAGATTTCTGCTCAGTTAACTGTGCATCTAGTTCTGACACTGCATCGCTAAATCCCCCATCTGAAGGGACACACTCACTTCTTTTTGGCAGAGCTTTCGATAGTTTGTTCCATTCTTGCCGCTGAACTTTGTTTTGATCAGATTGTAAATCTTTTTCAGATGTTCTTCAAAGCATTGGGAATCGTTTCTTACTTCATGTCCAGTTCGTTCGTAGAGAAAGGCATTAAAAATCTTAATATAGCTGTACGGAATCTGCTTCGCCAAAGCTTTCTGTCGATACGAACACACTCGTGTTCGCTCGCAAATGGGCTGTGAGGTAATTCTCCTTGCCTGAAACGTTTTTTCGGCGAATATATTGCAGGCAGTGATCGTTATCTACACGAACACAGCTCTAAAATCGGTAAAGTTAAGAGATTGTAGTATTTCCACAGGCAAATCAACCGACATTTTCCCTTTCGCATCTCCCGCCGCAGGGGGTCTCAAACAATTCGGAGCCACTGAGCGTGTCAAGTAGGAAGTATTCGCTGAACAATACCGTGGTTGCAGGCCGTATCTAGGCAACAACAGTAGCACGAGACATGGCATGTTTCATATATTTTGGTACCAAATACGACATATGACGAGCAATATCTAGGGTTTTATTGGCACAGGAAAGTTATCTGTTCAACAGCAAACATATATGACTGTTCTGATTTCGCTCGCTGTACAATGGTGGTCTTAATGGATTTATAAATCGAAAGTACAGAGCTGCTATTCCGCATCCCAACACCCAAGATGGCCGAACAAATACACAAATCACTCGTTCAAGCTAAATTTTTGCTTTTGTTGATTGTTGTCAAAGTAACATGAATAAAACGTTTAAGGAAAATTTGGCAATTCCACGTAACAATATAAGGTAACTTATTTGACTGTATTTATTTGTGAAATGCAGAGCGAGTATAATACGTATTGCTTATTTGTGTTGTTCAGAGACTTGCTGTTGATCTCCGCATGCTATTTGTACTTTTGCAATCACTCAAATAAACTTCGATATTAATCTATTTCTTGAATATGTAATTTTATCATACATAAACATAAGGGGATTTTTCGTACATGTCCGCGACTTCTAGCCCTGTAATGTTTGCAGTAGAAATGTCTGAGTGAAAATGTTCTTAATTTGTCGAGCGTATTCTCACCATATTCTCTGAAATTAAAGTTTTAAGTAGAAGCCTAAATTTTTGTCCTATGCCAAAAGAGATTGATAAGGGGGCGTTAATTAAAGATCTTTCGGAATTTGGCTATAAAATGAAGTGCAAAGCTTATCAGAATGGTGATGTCACACAAAATTTATCAGATGAAATAACTCATTTTAAAGTTAAATAAACGTAGACGCCCATGTTAGTGGATTTGGTGTTAGATTTATTTTTAAAGAATTTGGAAGAGAAAGTGATATCTATAGAAGCAAGGGGGTGTGATTATAGTAACATGGATAAAGAAGGTAAAGTTTGCTCCATCATTTGCAAATATGTTTGTCTACATTAGAGCAGAAGATGCTCTGGGAATATCACTCGAATCCTTGGATATGGTTGCGATTCCTGGATGACATTTATTAATTTGGTTACATGGCAATGAACTCTTTTGGAATTTATAAATTATGTAAATTAATATCATGATATGATAAAATATACATGGAATTGTCATATGAAAATAGGTCAGGCTTTAATAATAATAAGAATATTTGTGATTCGGATGAGATTTTTGAAGAAAGGTTAAAAGCTTCATGGTCATTTTATTAAGAGGGGTTTTAAATCGATGGTTGTTGATTCTCAGATTTCGAAAGCAAGAACGAAAAGTCGTGAAAGGGGATGGTCACGTTTAGGTTGTCATGACAATGCGCCGGGGACTTCAGACTGTTAGAAGCAACCTCGTTCCCAGGGCATTTTGCCTCCACGGCGAAAATGGCCCTGGGATCGGCTGGTCCATTCTATAATCCGATTGGCTTGTCATAAAACTCAATTAATTCAGCCAAGTATAATTTATTCATCTAAATCTGAATGTTACAATTAGAAGTGATAGCATATATTATGCTTCTTCATACCTTTTATAAGTGATAACCATGGATATATGGTGGATTATTAAGCTTGTTAGCTGCTTTTATGCCTACGAATGCTGACATGAACAACTCTGAAGAGCATTGAACATTTCTCAATTGTTCAGGTCAACAAAGTAGACAAAGGATCAAAAACCACAATGTCAACAAGACCACACGACAACATGCTTCAGCGAAACAAAGCGCTTCCTGAACTCACCTGTTGTCCTTGCAAAAGAAAAGTAACCAACGCTTAAAATTTAAAGAAAATGATTGCTGACATTCAAAAGTTACTCTTCCAGAACACAGCCAATCTAAAAGGTGCATCGACATCGCCATCCGCCCCTTTCTTAGAACTATTTTGAACTTCGAAACCGCCGCCGCCGCCGCCCCATCGTCTTCAAGTTAAAATGTTAGTTTTAAAATTATCAGTTGTTGTTTCAATCCAAGGTATATATAATATCATACAACAATTACAATAGAACGTTGATGCTTAACTGCCTTTTTACATTGAAAGCACTGACGTCAAGTGATTTTCATATATAATAGCATATTTCCTATGTTGATAGAAAATGAAAAAAACACTGCCTACGTAGTGTGGGAATGGTGTACAGTCCTTTTTGTTGTACTTGCAACCAAAGGAAATAGGGTGTAAAGAGACAAATCAAAACTGTTTAAACACGAAAAGTACGTATGTTTGGTTGGGTTATATGGATGAATAAATGAAGATTTGTCTTCAAAAAGTTCATAAAAGCAGTGTTCAAAATATATCATTGTTGGAAGATGTCAAGATTCTCATGTCAATCAGCTGCGTCCACGCTCGTGATCGTCACATGGATATTCAAATACGACAGTGGAAGAGAAGGTCGATTTCGAAAAAATAAAAAGTATTAGTATTGCTGTTGCCATTATTGGTATTGTTATTATTTCTATTGCTATTGATATTCGTACATGTATTGCAATTGCAACAATGTGAAAAGGTGGTAAAACTGCCGATAATTTAATAAACAAAATACTTGTGTTTTGAGCGGTGTCCTTATAAGCAGTGCAACAATTTATTTGCGGCTATATTTGCGAATAAAAAATATACTGATGTTTCTCATCAATGGTGTACGCTACAGTTGTACCTCAATTAGTCATATTTTAGATCATGACTTAAAACTAAAAGACGTAATTTCATCGATATTACACAGGATACACACTTAAACAACCTTACAGATAAGTAAAGTTTATGAACATTAAACCTGAATGTTGGGAGTAGAAAACATCAATTAAAATGCTTAATGCTTATAAACTTGACTTGATTGTTCTCAATTGTAATTTCCTGTTTTAAAATTGAAATCCCTATTTAATTTTTTGTTGTACTTAATGCACTAGTCAATTGAACCTCCGAGACTATGCAGGGCTATTTTCACATTTCTCGAGTGTTAAAAACCCAGCTCAAAAATATTGTTCAGTTTGCGAACATACCTTGCTTCCCCGGCTGTGATATTTAGTTTTCCCTGATTACCTTCCATATGATATTGACAGTAAAACCGTAAGACATCGATAACGATTAATTGTCAGACTTTATGGTGATGTGAAAGATTTGTAACTTTTTTTAGACATGCAGGGTCACACCGGACAGGAACTAGCACAAAGCTTATTAAAGTTTTTCACAACAAATAGCATTGATGTTACAGACTGCCACGGCCAGTCGTATGCCAATGCAAGCAATATGAGTGGGAAATATAATGGCTGCTGGCTGATTATGTGCCCTGTACTGCACATTCTCTCAACCTGGTTGGTCAGTCCGCTGCTGGCTGTTGCCAGCTTGGCGTCGGTTATTTGAATGCCTTTAAAGCTTGTATTCGTTTTTCGTTGCTTCAATGCATCGTTGGAAGATGGTAAACGTGGAAGAACATTAATAAATTAATTACGTGCATCTAAATGCTGACTTCAACCGATCTAAAAATGGTAACACAATGAGATATCAGCAACAACCAAAGAGTTGTATAACTTGGGATAACATGGACATTATCTTGAAAGTGGAGTCTCTGGAGTTAAGAATGTACAAACGTGTACAAACGTATTGGGGAAAACAAATTGGAAACTATTTCTAACACAATATTGCATTGCTCATTTACCTGTGCTGCCTCAATGAGAGTTAAATCCTGGGTATAGGGCCCTGCTTATTATGTAGCAGTTAAAACATGAGTGGTCAACGTTTATGGGCAGTTACCATGGCGAGCCGTTGTAACTGCCCATAAACATCAGCTGCGAATGTTTCAACGAACCTGTAAAATGAATATTTATGCTGTCTCAAAGGAACTATTCCAATTAAATATATAATTTACGTCATGTATTCTGTATTTTCATGTTAAGTATTTCCCATAGGATTTGGAAATAATTTTATCCAGGATGGTTAATTATTCGCTTTTAGTTGCGAGTGACATGCTGTGTTCACGTTTTCAAAGTCCAAAAAGTGTGGAAGAACAGCCTTTGCTAGTGGAAGTAACACCCAAAAGCACTCAGTGCAAAACTAAATGGGCGTTAAAGGTTGTTCGGGATTGGCAAGGCAGTACAAGTAATAAGAATGTCAAATTTGAAGATGCTTTGGGCTGGGTAGACTTTTCAAAGGTGCAAAATTAAATGTGCATGATTGATCTGGGGTCGGTTGTTCAAAGCCTGGATAAGTCCTATCCAGCAGATAAATCTGCTATCCAGTGGATAGTTATCCAGAGGATAAAAAGCAGTTGTTGAAAGCGTGGTGGATAACTTGTTTTTGGGTCTGTTGCTACGATAACACATAGCTTTCCCCCGCGCGTTATTTAAAGGTCTTTGAAAACAATAATGTCGGAAAACAAAAAAAGACGAAAGCCAAACTTAACCGCTGCAGAATGTAATATTATAGTGGAAGAAGCCGAAAAAAAAAATCGAAATAATTAAAAGCAAATTTTCTAATACTATTACGAATAAAAATAAAAACAATGTGGGATGAAATAACTGTAAAAGTGAATTCACTTGGGGTGTGTTTACGAAACGTCATGGAGGTTAAAGACAAGTGGAGAGGGATGGTCAGCTCTGCCAAAAAATAACACAGCATGCAACTACATAGAAGTAAGAAGAATGACTGGAGGAGGAAAGAGGCCTGTTTCACCTAATTGTCGAGCTTTTCGGCGAAAACCAGTCGTTTTCTGGAATACCCGGTGGACTCGATTCAGGTAAAGATATTTTCAAATCTGCCGCTTTTATGACATGTCTGCTTGACCTTCATAATGAACTTTTTGGCAAGTTTAGGCTGTTATTTTTATCAATAGAAATAGCAAATTTTTATCAACAAAACATAGTCTTGAACATAATTTAGCATTACCATAGTATTGAGCAGTAAGCTTTTCCTACTTATAATAACATGTATCTTAAAGGCAAGACATGTCCCCAGAATGACTGCCAGCATGTCCCCAGAATGGACTGAAGCTGAGGCAGCTGAATACATAACAGAGCCAGAGGTGGTAAATGTTTCTCCACATATCCATGTAGTCATGGTAGACTACACTGCAGGGATGAATGATGATAACATGACAATCACTGACATGAGTGATTCATTTATAACACCTCTCCAAACAGTCACTTCAGAAAATGTGATGCCCACACCTGCAAAAAAGCAGAAAACAAATACAGGGCAGACACGGAAGAGATCGGTATTGCAGGAGATAAATGACCTGCACCTCACCGTGTTGAAAAAAGAAAACATTAAACTAGATATGGAGATTGAGAATTTACTTCTTCAAAGAAAAAAATTATAACTTGAAATTAAAAAATTGGAGACCTTTGGTTCCTCTTATTTATGTTGCTCAGCATGACTGTACTGAAAAAGATTGTAGTTGTACATTTAACAATAATTTTTTAGCCTAAATTAGATACACTCACAGCTACTGTATACAATGTTAACATATTAAGTTGGTAAAAACTTACTTAATGCCAGTTTTAGTATCAATTTAATACTTTAGAATGTTTGGTGCACAAAACGAAACATGGTTAAATGTACAAGTTGCTATCCTTTTCAGTATGGTTAATTGAAAATTGTTTTAACTGTTAAATAAAACTTGCAAACAATAATTAATTTAAATATATTTTGTGCATGTATTAATAAACTTATTTTCTTGAAATTGTATTCAATTATTTTCATAAAAGATATATATATTCTACATGAATATATTTAAACAGCAGTGATTGATTATTTAATTAAATTTATCAAAATTTATATGGAGTGCTGGGTAGGTAGTGTGTAAAGATGAGAAAGGTAGTGAACTGCCAAAATATAGGAATGAAACACTGACATTTTTAAAGAAGCTATGGCCTTCTTCATTGGAGTAAAATATATTTCATATTTGAAATATTATTTCTCTGTGGTGAAGTGGCTTTGTTCAAAACATCATTGTTTCTTCTGCTTTGGTAGTTGACTATTTATTTTTTTTATATATTCACAGCATCACATTTTACCATTTTTTTGTAAAATACCTTTCTTATCATTGTTAATATTATATACTTGTTGTAAACATAATGTATTTCATCTTCGGGTGCCAAATTATGTATTATTAAACCATTCATTCATTTAAGCTAGAACATTTGCTTTTTATAAATATACTAATAAACCATTAGTACTTTCAAAATATGTGTATTCAAATCATTGATTACAAAATTCTACACTGCAACTGTTGCAAAATTGGATTGTACTAGAGAATTTATGTTGATATAATTATTTTGAATAAAAACACAAATTATGTAAATGTTCTAAATAGATAAACCAGGTTAAAGTGCATATAACGTCTGTGGGGATTTAACATATTTGTAATCTATGGATTCTTCTGAGATAAATTGTAATATATCTTGTCAGCTGAAAATTTCATAGCGGGCATCTGTCTATATGAAAACCTCTTTACAGATTCCCGCTATGACGTCATTTCCGTCAACTTTAACAGCAAGAAAGTCCATGATGATGAAATTTTCAGCTGACAAGATATATTACAATTTTTCTCAGGAGAATCGATAGATTACATATATGTTAAATTCCCACAGACGTTATATGCACTTTAAACAAAACATGTAGTGATCATTGATCACCGCTATACATCATCTCCGGAATGTTATCACCATCAATATGTTATATTTCTTTTCTCTATACCAAGATAAATTACCCAACGGTAATACGAGGGTCTACTGCTTACCTTCAAAATTTCAAACGTTTCAAGTTCGAGAATCGTTCGAACAGCAAGGTCCGGCAGGAATAGGATTTGATCGATTTTCGATACGAAGTTTGACCTGGATTAACCCATAGGAAACAATTGATCACAGTTATTTTCAATGAAAGCAAAGCTTAATAAATCCTTGTGCTATAAAATAAGTTAACGTCGACAATCGAGTCACTCATGAAAGAATTTTTTTTTAAATAATAGACTTTGACGTTAACAAACTGCTCCGATCGTGATGCTTTGTGGTATAACGTATGTGTTTACAACAAATATGGAATTAAACGTTATTTTTCCAAGGAATGATAATTCAGGTTTGTTATTACTAAATTAAATCGCCTGTGTCCTATCTTTAAAAAAAGGATGGTTGTCCAATACTGTCGAACGTATTCGGGTCGTTCCGGTCGTGACATTCGTGTTAAAGTTAATATTTGGTATAATATTAGAAATTTAAATAATAAAATTTTGAAGGTGTGGGTAAATATTCGTCGATTCGTTGCATTGGTGCAATTAGTCGGGTTATATTAACTATGAACAAGTGCAACAAGTCGCGTGGGAGAGCAGGCCAAAATATTCGTTGGTCGTTCCATTCGTCCAATTGGTTTCGTCGTAACGAGCGGAACAAGTCGTCAAGTCTTAGTCACTGTTGTGTGGTGGTGTACGGTGCGCCGAGCATGCCAAAATACTCGTCGAGTCGTTCGATTCGTCCAATTGGTCCGGTCGTACCGAGCGGAACGATTGGTTTGAAGCGTTGGGCCTGGTAACTATAGTGGTAGTTAGTGGAAGCAAACACGGCGTTTGCTTTATATCTGACCGATCCGCACTGTTGTCGAAGCTTTTATTTGTATTGGAAGTGGTCGGGATACTTTTTTAACAGTTACACAGTTTTCGAGCGTTGTGAGGCGTTTCGTTGATAATGAAAAAAATGAAGATTGCGAGAAAGGCTTTTGCGATGGAGAAGAAGGTAGATTTGTTAACGAGGCTAAAAGTATGGTATACTTGCATCCTTGTGTAAGGAAAAGTTTTAAAGAGAAATTCTGGGAATTTAACGACTTCACAGTAGACTGTGGCATGCCAGTTGCAAAGGTATTCATGAGTGATAGGAAGGTTTGTCGTCGTTGCAATACATCACTCGTGACAGAAGGGAAGCCTCATGTCGTTGTGGTTTATGACATGGAAGCTATCTTGGTTCGCGTATTACGAAGTTTTGCCGCAAATGTAAGGTGTATGAGCATTACGGTATTGGACATGTGAAGGTGAACGTTATTTTGATGAAGACTGTTTGGCACTGGATTTTTTCATGTCATCAGAGGAAACAGTGTTTCAAATCTCCTTGCTTCGGGAGTGTCTCAGTTTACTTGTTGTCGGAGCTGTTCCTTTATCAACGTTTGCCGCATCATACAATCGAAGATTCGGTTACCGAAATATTGAAGAGAAGAACGAAGAGAGGACAGTGAAAAGAATGAAAAGGTTTGTTAAAGGATTTTTTGTGCGAAATGTAGCAATGAATGATATTCAAGTAATATGTAGAATGTATTCACTAATTTAAAATGTATTTTATATAGGAAAGACTTTCGTTTGTTAAATGTTAAATGTTATTGGTTAAACCAATTAAATTGGTGTGAAAAACTTTGCAGTCTTTTATTTCTGACGTCAACAATGATGAGTTGAGTTCAAGAACTAGGAAGCAGTGCAATGTTTTCCTTTCAGTTCAGCTTTAATGATGTGTTGTTTAGGTGATCTGAATACACAATAAAATAAATAAATGGTGTTTTAGAGGTGCATGCAGCTATAAAAATTCACATAGAGTAGAAGTTTGCCGCATCATACAATCGAAGATTCGGTTACCGAAATATTGAAGAGAAGAACGAAGAGAGGACAGTGAAAAGAATGAAAAGGTTTGTTAAAGGATTTTTTGTGCGAAATGTAGCAATGAATGATATTCAAGTAATATGTAGAATGTATTCACTAATTTAAAATGTAATTTTATATAGGAAAGACTTTCGTTTGTTAAATGTTAAATGTTATTGGTTAAACCAATTCAATTGATGTGTGAAAAACTTTGCAGTCTTTTATTTCTGACGTCAACAATGATGAGTTGAGTTCAAGAACTAGGAAGCAGTGCAATGTTTTCCTTTCAGTTCAGCTTTAATGATGTGTTGTTTAGGTGATCTGAATACACAATAAAATAAATAAATGGTGTTTTAGAGGTGCATGCAGCTATAAAAATTCACATAGAGTAGAAGCACCACATAAAATAAGGAAAATAATAGTATGTGTTAGGAAAGAATATCTTGGAAAAGGAAAGCAAATGCAATGTCAGAATGTTGCATTTGATTACCTTTATAGTAACATATTTCAGGACATTGTTCAATGGTTTACTGTAAAAAATATGTCAGTGTGTACATGTAATTACTTATAAAATGGCATTCATGTGTTCAATTTGCCAGATCTCCAATGGAATGGAGTTGCAGGCTCTGATGCCTTTAACAATGAACATCCTACCACCTTCTGTTTCACAATTAATACAAGGACATATAAATTGCTGTTGCTATAATGATTACTATGAGTATGGACATTACTGTTCTTAATAAGTTGCTCACTAAGGTAAGGTAAGGTATTTATTAAGTGTATACATTTCTACAAACATCTATGTCTATGTAAAAAGGAAGGCAATTTGCATGCGCCTTTATCTGAGGTGCACCTTGTCTTGACTAAGTAATGCGACTTTGGAGGTAAGTGACCTCCGTGTAAATGCTTGCAACAAATCTACAGTAGAGTAACATTACAGTATTCATGTTAACTTTACAATTGTTTATGTTAATTTAGGAAATCAAGCTTGGAGCAAAAACATTTATTGAATGTTCGTAAAGTTATGGATCGGAGGAGATTGCACGATGCGTTCTTCTTGTTTTTATCAGTGGAAGTTGTGCAGGAGAACTCAATTGGAATTAGTAATATTTTATATGATGAAAATGCTTTTTTACAAAGTGTATTGGAGAAGTATCAAAGATGTTTTGAAGAAAAGTGGGCAGGTATGTATTAACGGCAGTTTACAAAAAAGTAAATGAATATATCTACATACATACATGTAGATATGTTCATTGAGTGGGTGATTAGCATTGAAAATAGTGCTGTTGTAAGGAGAAAGTACATTGTTGATTGTTCTACCAGATTTTTATGTCCCCAGCCAGACCACGTATGACTGGCAGTCGGTAATTGTAACAATAATTCTAAAATAAACCGTAATCATAACGCAACCCAAATCCTAACCCTTCGTTTGCCATAAAGAAATCGCACGTATATTTTTGAACGTTATCTCGGCCAATATTTACTCGATTTCAATCCTGAAATCAGATTTGCAATTACAGAGTCTAAATACATTACATAGATGTCTATTATATTACACAAGGGGGTTATAATTATAGACATTTTATTTGCTGTTTTCCTATATTTGTAATGGTAATAATGTACTTAATAATATTGAATACCTTTGGAAATAAGGTTCTCAGAATACACTATAATAAACTAGGAAAAGGTTGTTAACTGCCTCAAAGTTAGGGGAACGAACTACTGATGTTTCGAGCTCAGCCGTTTATCAGAGGAAAAAACTCCACACATTCACTGTGATGAAGGGCTCAGCTCGAAACGTCAATACTTTATTCGTCCAAGTTCTCAGCAGTTTACAACCTTTTCCCAGTTTACTATATTCAAAACAGTACCTACGCAGCACTACACTTTTTTACTACAACCATAATATAAGCCTCCCATCTATAAGGCCACCAAAAAATGGTTACAAATGATGGTTAAAAAATGCTTAATACCGTATGTGATAATTGATATTTGCACATATTTAAACCGGTGTACATATTATCCGAAATGTTGAAATAAACTTTTTGTTGCATATTAAAAGAATGTGGAAGAAAGAGGAAGTTGAGTCCCTTTGAAAGAGTAGAATTGACTAAAGTTTTGAAATTTTCAGTTTTGAAATTTTCAGTTTTGAAATTTTCAGTTTTGAAGTGCTGGTAAACTTGCAGTACCATACATTGTCTTTGACTTGAGAAGTTAGTTTTATGCACAATATTTTGACCTTTCTTTGATTTCTTCCTATGTATCTGTATCTTCAAATGATTTTTTTTTTTTTAAATTTTATTTTAATAAGCTTCGCCAAATAAAGAAAAATACAGTATACAACTAACAAGGGTACAAACGACGAATTACTGGCAGGGAAACCACAACAGTAGATACCAATTACAGTGGCCCCTAATGATGCCTAATAAAAGCGAAGGTTATACAAATGATGCCTAATAAAAGCGAAGGTTATACAAATGATGCCTAATAAAAGCGAAGGTTTTTACAAAAACATGTATGGTACGCGTGCTATCGTTCCAATAAGATCAGAAATATCAGAGCGTTAGATCCGTAAGGGTATGTGTGCTATATTTTATGATAGTTCCTTAATACACTAATAACCTAAACCGCAAGGGTATGCGTGCTATCGTTCCATTACACTAATATAATCTCAGAGCGTTAGAAAAACATGTATAATATAATATCAGAGCATTACAAAAACATGTCAAGGGTACGCCTGCTATTGTTCCATAACCGCAAGGGTATACGCGTGCTATCGTTCCATTACACTAATATAATATCATAGCATTAGAAAAACATGGCAAGGGTACGCGGTTACAAAAACATGTCAAGGGTACGCGTGCTATCTAACATAACCATGTTCGTACCATGTTCGTCAGTTAATGAAAGATCGTAACATAACCCGTTCACAGTAGGGCGCTTTTATTTATGTGAACAATATAAACACAGATATACACTCGCAGTCGCGACTCGCATGTGTGCGCGGTTCTGAGTTGTGCGCAGTTCTGAGAATGGCGAACAAACAACCTAAAAAGAAAACAACATCCGCAATGTTTGATCTTGATAACATCATAGCCAGTTCTCAAGAAAAAGCTTCTCGTAGCAATCGTGTTCGTCAGTTAATGAAAGATCTTGGTCAAATTGACGGCAACCAAATCCTTTCGGGGGAGTGTGACCTCTCTGAAGGTGAAATGCTTCAAATTCTGGTCAGCAAACTCACTGTTCAAGGCCTCAATAACCTGCACAAAGCAATGCAACGTATTCCTGCCAACAACATTACTCGGGTTGTCGATGGAACTCCGATGAGAATGGCATTAATTTCCAACGTTTTTGCAAGTCTCCAATCGAGCAAATGCGCCTCATCCGTCGCGTCCGACGATCTGATTATGGGTACAGAGAAATTGGGTATATACTGCAAGATTCTTGAGAATTATTGCCCTTCCTACTTGTCCTTTAAAGATACGACAGAGGAAAACATCGTTTCTTGCGATGCAACTTTGTTGGACAAGCATCTCACCCCACCGGTCGCTCTCTGTATGCGCTGTGACTAGCGCTTGTCTATGCGAAACAACCCGTCGCGAGCCGTATTGTTCACTTTGAATGGTCCTGTTCCCTGTTAAAAAGTGACATTGGAATGCAGAGATTGCTCGTTACGTTTCGGGGTTTGTAATTACACCCAAGCGCGAAAATCCGTGTCTGAAAGTGGGGGGGATGACTGCATCGTTTGCGGATAGTCAGAAGGGGATAATCATACATTGGTCAAAAAGTGGGGGGATACATCCCCCCGTCCCCCCCAGGATTGACGCCCTTGATTACACCGACAAGTCTGGCACTCGCTTTTATCGTTTGGATTTCAATATCGAATGGATAGAAGTCAGTAACGTCACCTATGTGCACAGAAATTTATATCAATGGATGCCTTCACTCAGGTAAATTTTTTTGCTCTATACATATTTATATAGACATCTAAACTTAAAAAGCAGTATATCGAATAAATAAAAGTATATAACACCGTTTGTTAAAATCAAAATCGAAGGACCACTCTAAAAATACTTTATATGTGACAGAAAAGCTCCACCACCATAACAACAATATTTTTTTCTCGAGAGTAACACATCGCACTACAATCTGACCGCAGTTGACAATATGGCTGATAAACTTGTAAACTTGTGGCCATTAAATTAATACAATATCTCAATAAATATTATATTAAAACTTGCTGTTCATGGCAGTCAATGTCATTTTAAGATTTAAAAAAGTATCTAAGAGAGGAGACTACAATCATGGCCAAAAGTCGTGGGACAGTGTTGTTGAGTTCTTGGAAAATCCAGTCCCCCCTCTCCCCCCATCAATGTTGTATTTTTTGGTGTTTCAAACGACAACGGACACATAATTCTCATATAGTTACATTGCATACATTTTATTCGACATTGTAGGGGGGAAGGGGGGGGGGGGGTGGGTTCATATGTGTCATAATAGAATTTAGTAAAACTTGAGTAGGTGATAAATGTGACTGTGTCCCAGCTACTTTTGGCCAGGATTGTCTGAAAAAAATTAACATAAAAAAATTGTTGAAAAAGAGATTGAATAAAACAAAATGAAACAGCACTATATTACACTATTACTTACATAGTCGTCAACTAAATTATGAAATTAAATGAACTAAAATAATATGGATTGGAGGGATACATGTACGTTATATTTGGAATAAATTAAACCGTTAAAATAATAAATCTGTTAAATCACTAGTCACTAAACCCCTATAGATCACACTCTGTATTCACTAAGATAGTGAAAGAAAATGAATACGTTAGGTAATGAACAGCAGAGAGTTGTTTACATTGTTACATACAGTAGAGCAAATACGGAAAGGTTCCCGACGAGAAAATCTTTTGCCAATTTAGTCGTTGAAGCATGGAGTTATCGGCATAAGAGTGCAGCACTGGGTTGTTTCTGTTGAAGGTCATGCAGACGTTGAAACAAGTGATGAGATGAACCGCTACCACTATCATATGGCTTTAAAGCTGACCAAGAAAGCACAATGGCTGCAGGTGCGAAATGTTCTTGATCAGCAATACAATGTGAAAGTTAACTTCAGTGATAATCACAACACCTATTACAGTGCATACACTTATGTCACTAAGGAGGATCAGGAACCATTTCATTCACAAAATCACCCAGATCTTCGGAATCCCCCCAAAACGGAAAAGGCCATAGCAAGTACAGTACTGCTCAGAATTAACCTAACGAAAAACGCGTTCCTACCGCGTTCGGAACGCGTTCCTACCGCGTTCGGAACGCGTTATATTCTCGTTCCGAACGAGTTCCGAACGATATATTTTATGTTTTAATCTCGTCTAATAAACATATACCATAACAAGTCCAGCAATCAAATGATCAAGTTAAAGCCGTTTAACAGTTTACCAAAGTCGGATATTAACGAAGTTTTCCTATTAACTATTAACCGAAGTCACAATGGTGTTCCGAACGCGTACGCAGTGTTAAGTTATTTCTGAGCAGTACTGTAGGAAGAGGAAAACGTCCAAATCTGCTTTATCCCAGCGGGGTAACAAGAAGAATCGGAGAGTTTATGATGTTTCACAAATCATCCAACAGAAGAACATAACAAAGCGGTTGGAACTTGTGTGTTTGGCTGTTGCCCAGAAACGTGAAGGAAAAACATGTTTAGCCGAATTCGTGGCGAACAAAGGGAACGGTGCGGTGGACGAGGCGTTTTCTGTAGCTAAAGAATTTGGCGAGGCAGAGGCCAAACTTGCCAGATCGCGAAAGACACGGTTGGATATTTTGGAGGAGGCGAGGAACGGATGCTGTATTGATGGATGCGAGGGCAAGTGGTTTGACGCCGCCATTCAACTGTTTCAAAACAATGGTATAGCGCTTACAGTATTCTGTAACGCTGTGTATACAGCTCTAAAAAATAGTCGGGGGAAATATCAGAACGTTTTCATCCATGGGCCAGCGAATAGTGGGAAAACATTCATGTTTTCACCCCTTAAGACCATGTACCACACCTTCTGCAATCCTGCAACGGGTTCGTTTGCTTGGATAGGTGCCGAGGAAGCAGAGGTCATTTTCTTGAATGACTTTAGATGGAGTGCTACTCTTATTGCCTGGGGAGATCTTTTGCAAGCACTTGAAGGAGACGTCGTCCATTTACCCACGCCAAAAACTTTCTCCAGCAGAGATTTAGAGCTGTCTAGCGACACACCGTTCTTCGCAACAGCTGATGCCACGCCAGTACTTATAAAAGGTGGCTGTATTGATCGCGCGAATACCCAGATGATGAATGTCAGGTGGCGATTCTTCCATTTTTGGAAGCAAATTCCAGAATCCATGCAGCTTCGACTTAAACCGTGTGCTCACTGCTTTGCCAAGTTCATTTTCGACAACAGTGACATTTGATCTGTTCGGTTGTCAACACTACGTACTTTCAATAAATAAATAAACAGTGCTCGCCTATGTATATTGTGAATACATACAAAGTTTTGGCGCAGATACGACTTTAATCTGTGATACCTGTTTCTCAATATCTCTGTGATAATTTCACGTATATTCCGTGCCGCTTACACTTCGTTTTCATGTATTTTCCACAGTGCTCACCAAAGTGTGTTGAAATAATAACTAACCTTACTCTACTTTTAGATAGGATTGTGGTGAGCACTGTCAGAAATCACGCTAAATTACACTCGGTCGACGAAATACCACACTTGTATGGAGAAGTAAAATAGCTAAGACAAATTTAATATTTTTTGTTTACTACATCACATATATAACACGAGTTTACATACATTCCACTGAGCACTGTTGCTGAGAACTGTTGCGCCGAGCACACACATACTTTACTGTTTAATAATGTTAATAATAACAGGTTCATATCATATGTCATCAGTATTTGGTTCTATAGCCTTTCGTTTTAACCATAATTTCTATTCGCTTTGGCATACTTTCAATCGTTCGATCTATTACATCGATAGGCATGCTACGCAAACATTCAATCACTCTTTCTTGAAATTGTTCAAACGACTCTGACACGATATTTCTATTTATGACCTCCTCACGTAAACGACACTTAGATGAAAGATATTCTCAATGGGATTGAGATCTGGAGACCGAGCAGGAATCTTAAGAAGCTCTGCCTCAATGTCTGTCACAGCTTCCATAGCGACTTTGCTTGTTTGCAAAGGATCATTATCCATTACAAAGACATGTCTTCCTAAATGTTTGGGTCCCGCCCTTCCACAACAAACGTTAAAATGTTCGCAGATAAATCTGCTGAAAAATGGGCCGTCCATCTTTTGATAAGTCTCTGCTAAAATCACCCCCTTTCCAGATGCGATAGCCACAATAACATGAACGCGTCGTCCGCCAGGCAACTCTTTGGTTCCCTTTCCGGTAAAGATCAGCCCTTCGCCTTTTTCCCTCCATATCCTTGATTTTCCTGTCATGGCGCTGCCCATCGGATTGCGCTTGTGCACAAACGATACCCCATCCAGATAAAAAGCCACCTCATCTTTCCAAAAATTGGGATTTCTAATCACACACAATATCATTTTTCGGCCAAACCGCCGTCGAATGATTCGGTCTTTCTCAGTGAGCAATCCTTTTTTGCGGCGCTGAAAGTAGCCATAGCCATACTCATTCAAAACACGTGAAAAGGTTCGCCTACTGGCCTGATGCACTAGTCCCCTTTCTGCCATGAGTGACTTAACACTGAGATGTCCCTTTTCTTTCCTCAAGTTTTTGAGGCATCGAAGCAGTTCCTGGACACATCTTTGGTCAAGTTTCCTTGGTCTTCCGTTTTTTTGCACTTCTATGCCTTTCCCGACACTAAGTTTTCTTGCGCATATTCTCTGTGCAGTTGATTTTGAGATTTTACACCGCTTTGCTATAACTCGAAACGAGAAACCACATTCCTCTCGCAAAGATCGTGCAAACGCTGTTTGCTCTGCTGAGATTGCATTATATTTCATTACTCTTCTCTTGCCTTTAATCCTTTTGACCAAATTAATGGCTCAATTACCTTGACGTCACTAACGATTTCCCACAATCTTTTAATTATTAACGTAATTGTGTTCTAATTGAAGTGGCTTACTTCGCAATTCTGATGCATATTGTTATCATGCACATTTTCATGTGACGACATTGTTGACACATGTAATTAACTTTCATATTTTAGCCCTATTTTTATTCATTTTCAATTGTGTTATTATTCAGACAATCATGGCCAAAAGTCGTGGGACAGTGTTGTTGAGTTCTTGGAAAATCTAGTCCCCCCCCTCTCCCCCCATCAATGTTGTATTTTTTGGTGTTTCAAACGACAACGGACACATAATTCTCATAGTTACATTGCATACATTTTATTCAACATTGTAGGGGGGTGGGTTCATATGTGTGATAATAGAATTTAGTAAAAATTGAGTAGGTAATAAATGTGACTTTAGAGAAACAACAATTTTAATAAAACAATAACAATTATTTTAATATTTTTGTTAACCACAGTTGGGTCTCATTCAGTGGCTTTGCTGAATTGTACAATGAGATTTATGAAAAACAAATTCAAAGATATGCTAAGTTTTTTAAAGGTTAGCAGAAAGAAAGTGTGGATTATTTAGTTAGTTTAATACTGTACAAGTATCTGTAAGGAATGATCGAGGAAAAAGATCAATCTATTTTTTAAACTAATTGTATGCTTTTTAATATAGGTTCAACCATTTTGGAAGAGGATAACTGTGATGATGTTAATAAAGGTAGTAATAAAGATTGTGATCTTCTTCAACATAAAGGGTCCTCTTAGGTTGGAGTAATCATACCAGAAACAAGATTTTAACCGAGACAAGGTTGCACTGTAGTATTTTATTCTGACCAACAGATTTGTCATTTAAATTACAGGTATCTTGGTAGGGGAAATGTCGGCCAAAGTTATTGCCAAGTGTTTTTGGACCGCGAAGTTGAATTGGAACTTCTATCAAATGGTTTGCATGAACAGAAGTGTCCCCTTTACTGGTACATATGATGATGTCATGGAATTTTTTGACAAAAAGCGCTCTGGTGAATTGTATTTACATGACTGCTCAGTTCATTGTAAAGAAAAAGGTTTGTGTTAAAGTTGGGCGGTATACCGGTATTTTTAGTTATTCACAATATTTAGTTGATACCGGTATGGCGGTATTGGTTATATACCATTGTTATGGTATACTGTAAGATAAACCGCTATGACTATCATCAGTTTATCTGTTTTTATTTAAACTGCAAGAAAAGTTCACAAATGAGAAACAAACACAATGTGTATGTGTGCGAACTAATATATAGATTAGATATTAACTTTTAAACAATCGCTAAGATGGATAATGTTCTGTCTCGGCGATCACAACAATTGCGATTGTGGTTTGCGTTTGATCGCTGAGTTCATTTTTTACTTTTGACCAATTGTGGTGATCGTACTCATCATAGTGATCATATATGAAGACCAGGCTTTTTGAATATGGAGTTGAAATATGTATTAAAAGTAAAACATTGATTTATCCATCTAATAATTTTAGATCATTCAACGAAACAAACTCCTTTTAACTCAAACTTTTTTCCATTTTTCTTTGAATGTTTGGGTTATTGGGTGTCAACTATACTTACTGTAGATCACACATTCACTAAAAAAATTGTAACAGTATACCACAGTATTTTTTGAATATTGACTACCAGTATTGAAATTCCCATACTGCCCAACTCTAGTTTGTTTTATTTATTTATTAACTTATATCTTATATTATAATATCAATAATGATAAATACAATCAATGCTGCTTATATCCTGTATTTAGGTTGGATGCATCCAATAAAATGTTGGACTTTTAATATGTCTCCATGTTCTTGAAGATTTTAATAACTTTGACTCATAACAACTTTATATTTATTAAATTATAGGGTGTTGGAAACTTTATGTGGCAGATGGGAACTGGAAACTGAGATATGGTCATTGTATGTGGAAAGTTCCCATAGAATTAGTTGGTTTTGGCAGGATTAACTATCCTAGTATTTGTCCCCTTACACTGAAGCGTGGCCATGCATTTTGTGACAGTTACTGGGATACCCAACAAAGCTGACAGAGAAGTGCGGTGTGTCAGACAAAACTGTTGAAGAAGGTGCATATGATTGTAGTATTGTATTGAAGTTAATTAACACTACCCCTATAGTCCGTAACCCAGTTTCTGACTTTTATTTCAGCACTGGTTGAAATGACATCAAAACCATTATCAGGTAGGTGGCTGTAAAGAAATTATGTACAAACGTTTTATATTTTCTTGTAGATACCTCTTATCAGGCTATTAACAATGGTCATGATGAGATTTCACAAGCTTGTCAAAGTGAAAGTTCTGCAAATGCATCAACTTTTCAAGGTATTAAATAATTAAAATAACATTTAAAACATTGTTTAATTGTGAATTAATCTGGCATTGGCCAAAATAGATTATATACTTCCCTTTCATTTCTTTGCACACACTAGTTAACCAAATCATTTTTGTAATGAGGTTTGATTAACAAATTTAACAAATACAAATGCCTATTAAATCTTCCATTCAGGAGAAAAATTGCATCACTGATCAAGACTCATCACTTACTCACTTAGGTTATTAAAATTATCTGAATATTAGACAGAATAAAATGTTAATGTTCCCTTATTAGTGGGCTAAAAAATCCTTCAATTTAATTTGGAGTTATATCTTTTAGCTGTGCAGTAATATATTAGAAAAAATATACGAGCCAATATCAGGTTTAAACATAATGATATAAAACAAGCATTCACTGATATAAGTTGTTATTCATACAAGCTTTCCGCTGTCAGACTAATACCTTCAACGGGTCAAGAAAAAATATGGAAATCTACATCTATATACAGGTACAAGCAGAAAAATATTAATGAGAATGACAGGATGTGACATAATATATATGGATGTGTTATTGTTTCTTTAGTAGAATAACATATTGTCCTGCAAGAGCCTTCGAGTTGTTGTCGGCTCATTATTAGGATATTACCATGTTGGGGTGTATATTAAGGCAGTTTTTTAAATTCTATAAATTATAGGGTTTAAAAATTAAAATTTGAATAACTGCATAATTAATGCACACCATACTGATAGAAAAAAGTAATTTGCATTTTGCATTGTATTTACATCATTTATGTAAATTGTTTTCTAGTGTTTTAAAGCTGATAATCGTTATTTAGGAACGAGTGATTTTCTTTTGCAAAACCCGACATTTGTGGAGAATCAGGACATGGATGGTAGTGTGTTATGCAACAAAGACACTGGTGGCCTAAAGACCATGCATTGCTGGTCATGAGGAATTTTTTTTATTGTCAGCGCTGGGGGACATATAGAGTACTGGCAACCACTGTACAGGTATTTGTTACAAACAAATCTCAAAATGAGATTTGTGATAATCATGAAATGTTAACTAACTCTTGGATTTGTTAAATTAAGTCATGATTTTCATCAGTAGAGCACCAGTAGTCCTAATCCCCACCCACCCTCTCTGGTAAGGATGTCATTCCTAACCCCCCCCCTCCCTTAGAAAATCCCCCAAGGTCTTTATAATAAAGGTTATTGATGGAATTTGTGATTGATGGAGAATGTAACAAATCCAAGCATGAATTCACAATTACTCTGAATTCCATTTGGAGACCGTGTTGAAGTTTTTAACTTCTTTATGGTATTTTGTATTAGTGATTGTTATAAGTATGACAGATGTGTAATATGTCTATATGTATTCTGAAGATACTTTGTATAGTAAATATAGTGGATTGATTTTTGGCATTCCTGATAACTGTACTGTGGCTGTATGGAAAATTTAAAGGGTTAAAGGATGCTGGGCACAGTGATGAGAGTATTCGCCAGGCAATGAATGAAACTGTCCTATCCTATGATGACATGTGCTATTTGGACAGCCTTAAGGCATCAAAGGCCCAATTGCCCTTTCCCAAACCATTCGATGAAGCTTGGAAGCGCATTGGCAAGGTTATAGATAGGTTGCATCTCAGGAACCATGTTGATCCAAAGTCCAAGAGGATGTACAACCCAGATGATATAGTGCCACAAAGTTTCAACACGATGGCTTGTGAGCAAACATTTGTCTGGGCAAGTAGATATAAGAAAGTCATGTGTGCTATGCCTCACCTTCATCAGTTCTTTTTCTTACATAGACTTGTTAAATATAGAAACAAGTACACTGAAAAGTGCCATTTAAATCGAAAAACACCAGTTCTTCCAAAGAAATAATTAGTTTTTCAACTCTAAAGTGTGTAAATGAGAAGGTAGATTGAAATTGGATGGAAAGTTTTCTTATTATTCAATTTGCAATCTACATTAATAACAGATATCTGTAAGTTTTGACAATTGCTATTTTATAATGATCAAGATACATGTAATATAAGTTGCATTCTTTAGACTGCATATGACATGAAAATTATCTTTGTCTTATTTGAAAGAACACCCACAGTAAAATGACAAAGTATCATATTTTTCAGTTTTTGGTTTCCTCACTTAAAGGTGCCATCAAGTCCGTTCTGTGGATTTGTTTTCCACGCTTGAGCTTTTCCTCCTAAAAAGCATGTTATAAGAAGCTGTTCTGTTTCTAAATGTTGATTATATATCAAACTACCACTCGCGCTTCACCACCTTTGACGAATACTCGCTTTCAAACTGTTGCAAATCTATTCCGTTAACGTTTTTGGACATATGGGGCCCCCCACGTTTGAAATATCACACATGTGCAGAAGGGACTTGACGGCACCTTTAAGTTTGTTTAATGTGTGTGACACATGTGACGTGCACATGCATAATGAGTAATACTTGAAGGTTTTATAGCTTTGTTGTTATTAAAGTAAATCACTTGGAATTCCATATGTTTAGTTAGTGTTGCAAAAAAACACATGCACATCCGTTTAATAAATATATATATATATATAACCTTCTTCAAAAAGTCATTGTGTACGTCACAACATAGGGACCCCATAATGGAGCGATAAGCTCTGTGGGGTATCCGTGCTACTCAATGTGGCAAAGATTGTAGATAAATAAAAAATAAATATGTGTCATTTAAACATTAAACAAACTTAACTCAAGGAAACCAAAACCCAAGGAAACAAAAACTGAAAACGATGAGTTACTTTATCATATTAAGTGTTCTTTAATTCTTATGCAGTCTATTAAGACTAATCTGACTATTAAAAATTCATGCCCATGCATTATTACTTGGGCTACTTGTGGTAGCACAAGTCTTAAATTCGCCTCTGTCTCTGTTTTTTTGTTGTCGTTACAAAATTGCCAAATTGTGCAATAATTGTGCAATAGATCGATTGCTAAAACCAACTATGCTCGATTTGACGAGTTTTCTGCATTTGATTTCCAAATTCATGCCATCGCCAAGTTTATCAACAAGAAGATAACATTATAATAACACTTCATAAACAATGACATAAAGGTAAAATGTTTACAAACTTAAGGTAAAATCTGAACGTCTTCACTGGCACACTATGCCTATGGACATTGAATATTATCAATAGTTAATAATTGAACAATGTTGATTACAAATTTTCACTCTGCAGCCAAACAAATTGCTGTTATTCCATGTCCACCAAAATAACTTTACTTTAACCATATGTCTAAATAGAAGAAATCATGGATTGTAGAAAGTCTTTTACTATCCATGATGAAATGCATTTTGATATTTGTGACATTGCTCATTGTCCCTTTATTTTCCACATTTGTGGCCTTTTAATTGTTTATAATTGTGCGCGTAGCCACACTTTCATTATATATTTGGAACTTTAAAATATTACAACGAACAGTGCCAATAATCGTGACAAATAAGCGTGTCATAAACGAGATTTGTTAATGTATATTTAACAGCGAGCCGTAACGTCTAGTAGTGAAGCGAGTTTAACAGTAAAGCGGGTTTATTTGGCATTTTTTTACAAAATAATTGTATTAAATCGTTATTAAAATGTTCTTACTTGTTAATTCTCGACAAAAAAAATGACTCGTTGCCTTTCTCGACAAAATCAACAAGTAAGAACAACAAGTAAGTGGCGTGATACAATAACAGGAAGCGAAAAATATATTGTATTCGTAACAAAATTTCCGCGGTGTAGTGCTGTAGACCTCTACATGTAACCACTGCGCCATATTAGTTTAACGCTACTTTGGTTTTGAAAAAAATGAACATAACTTTAAAAGTCACTG
This sequence comes from Chrysogorgia sp. JL179-B06, assembly GCA_035772405.1. Classification (NCBI taxonomy): domain Eukaryota; kingdom Metazoa; phylum Cnidaria; class Anthozoa; order Scleralcyonacea; family Chrysogorgiidae; genus Chrysogorgia; species Chrysogorgia sp. JL179-B06. The sequence continues at coordinate 1,363,387 of JAYKKM010000095.1, read as the reverse complement.
TCGACGACCCAACGTTTCGACACACCAATCTAGTGTCTTCTTCAGGGTGATTGTTGTAAAGTTAGGATCCCTATTTATACCCTCTTAGAATCGATGATGACATTATCTATTAACAAGATGCAAATAAGCTTCTGGTAATAAACCACCGTCATCGCAAATCAATGGGCCGTGGGCGCTATTGATATGCCAAGCAACTTAAAATTATTTCATGTGAATATAAATTTCCCCTTATAATGATCTAGTTCGTTTTAAAGTAAGAATAATCCTTTTCAATTTCGTACATGAAAATTCATATGCATGTAAATTTCAATTTATACGCATGTAAAAGCATATTAATTAGGTGGCCATTTGTGAATGTCTATACTGTATGTTTTCCCAATCTAGGTTATCCATGTATGTATAATATCAATCAATAAAAAATGTCTTTTGTAATAAAAAATAATGAGAGAGAGTTATCGTTTATTATTAAATATCATCAAATAAGAATCTACACTTCGCAGTCCGTGGACTGAATTACGTGAGACTACAATAACAATTTAAATATACAATGTTATAATATAATTTAATCTATAAAATCCATAAAATTCCATAATAATTGTTGTAAAAATTTATACTTTTCCTTGGCAGCACAATGCATAATAAAAGAATCCCTAAATCTATTCGTCTTCATTGATGGTAATTTATATTTAGATATAGATCTAAGATTGTAATTATTCGAACGAAGCGGTGGTAGTAAATCAGCAAGCTTATGTTGATTGATGTTTGCAATCGAGCAAAATAATTTATCACATAAACTATTCCTTCTGTTTATTAAGGTTGGTAGGCCTGTGATATTTAGGGCTTCTCTGTTGTTAACATCAGGGTAAATTATTCTGAGCGCTCGTTTCTGTATTCTTTCAATCTGATCCGACAGGTAAGCTGGAAGACTGGTGTTAAATACTTGGCATGCATACTCTAAAATTGATCTAATGCATGCACAGAAGAATTGCACCAAGGAATATGGGTCAACATCAGCATGCTTAAGCTGTTTCAGAAGGTACAAGCGTTTCGAGGCTTTAAGCGTAATACAATCAACATGATCATTCCATTTAAGGTCTTGCCTGATGGTTACTCCAAGTAATTTAGCTGACTGTACAACTTCAAACACTCGTCCGTCAACTGCCAAAGGGTCGGGTGTATGTGTCTGCTTACTAAAGTCAATGCGAAGCTCTTTACATTTAACGGGGTTCAACTAAAACTGATTTTCCCTTGACCAATTGGTTATTTGGTCAATTAATCTCTGTAATTCACATGCCCCTGACTTTGTTATGGTTTCTGAGACTGTCGTGTCATCCGCAAACTTCCATAAATTAGAGGATACACCAGTTATAGACAAGTCATTGATCATCGCCAGAAAAAGCCAGGGCCCTATCTTGGTGCCTTGCGGAATTCCGGCAGGAACTGTTGTGAAGTTAGAGTAGCAATCACAGTTAAGCTTAACACGTTGTGATCTACCGCGTAGAAAATCGACGATCCAATTTAACACAGTGGGTCTAACCCCAAGACTAAAAAGTTTTGCAATCAAAATACTGTGGTCTACTAAATCAAACGCTTTACTATCGTAGGGATACAAGCCGGTTCCATCTGTGGCTTCAAGCCAGTGGTGTAGCATTGAGATGAGGGAAAACGTCGTACAGGAATCCGGAATAAAGCCAAATTGGTGTGGGTCCATAACCTTCAGTAGGGTAGGTTTTAATTCTTGGTCTATGATAAATCCCTCTGCAACTTTGGACAAGGTAGACGTCAAAGAGATCGGCCTCAAGTCTCTGTTAAAATCCACGATCGTAGGGACTTTAGGTACCGGGGGCACATCTGCCAGCTTCCAAATACTTGGAACTTTGGATTCCCGAAAAGACGTGTAGACGATAATCACGTACGTTTATCAATTTCTCCCAGTATGTCATTGCCAAAGGCTGTATCTGGGTACTTTTATGCAGCTGATCTTTTTACGATGATCCAGGAACGTAGATTTGTATTCCCCATTTGCACCATCAATTTTGCTGACCAGCTCTCTTATATTCTTTTCAGTGGGACGATCTTATGGAAACCAAGCTTAAGCAAATAATAGATCAGTGTTTCTAGCAACGTAGTGATCTTGGGCACATACCTTCATTTGTGACCCCAAGCTCTTCTCCAATCCCTAAAAATGATAAGAAAAATGATAAATGATAAGATAAATGATAAGATAAATGACATCAAGAACACCAAAAAAATCTTCCACACATATTTTCAACAAAACGTACATTAAACAGCTGAATAGCAGTGAAAATCCACTGAAAAATCAAACAAGCTGTAGTACACATGTCCGCCTGGTCATCTGTCAGTCTTTTTGTCGGCACTTAATTATCCATACAAAATATTCAAATAGACAGACATGCACTGAAGCTTTCGCTACAATATTATTAGTTTACATACTGTGGATATATCAAGAAATGCAACACCAACCTGAGTCATTATGAGAAATCGCTGTTACAGTTGGTGACTTTTGAGTTTCTGAAACGAAATCAAATGATAATTACTTTGAGATAAACAAATATTGACAAACTGGCTTTTTAGTGACCTGCGTTTGGGGTTTGAAGCGCTTATAAAATGAGAAAATTAAGTTTGTCTTTAAAAAAACACACTTAAAATGACAAAATAACATCTTTTACGGTTTTTCATTTCGATGCCTTATTGTTGAGATATTTCAATTTGTTCTCTATGCAAATTGAACATTTTAACGTTACATGTGCACACTGACTTGTTGGATTATCAAACACAATCACTTAAAATCTACATGTTTGATGTGGTGGTAAAACACACCCGGTTTTTAATTTAGTTTAATAAAGATATGTAAATTTCCCCAACTATTTAGTATGCACATATTATTATGTCAAAATGTTTAATTTGCTTATCAAACAAACTGGAATATCTCAAAAACTAATCAAGGAAATGAAAAACTTCAAAATTATTGCTGTGTTTTTTCAAATATGATAAACTTAATTTTCGTTTTAGGCACTTAAAAATTACTTGCCACACTAACTCGCTCAAATGTTTAAAGTAGTGCATGTGCAATAGAACACTTCTTGATACAAAAATTACGTTTAGGCTGCAATGGCCTGCAATGACTGACATTAAACAAATATATAATTATAATAGCAAAAAAATGTTCAAGTGTTAAGTGCTAATGTAGAGTATGTAATGCAGTGACGTGTGTGCTACCGGCTCCTAATCCTAATTAGAAAATGACTTACCTACAATACCGGCAATTGCTTGGGCTACTCCACTAGACTGTGGAAACTGGCTGCAACTGGATTGTTGGTTCTGTTTTACAGATTTTACGTCTTCCAGCTGCTGTTGCAGGGAGTTAATCTCTAGCTTCAGAGCAGCATTTTTCTTTTCCATTTCTTTTAGTTGACGAGTCAACATTTTACGCAGGTCTTCCTGTTCCTTTTTGTAATTACGTTTTATCTCATCTTTCTCATGTTTGTGTTTAACATTTATTTCCTCCAATTCCTGTGCTTTTGTTTTGCACTCATGGCATGGCTCTTCTTCAGCATTATCATCTGCAGTCTGCTGTTCCACGGGATGTTCACCAAAAACTGATTAAATAACAAATCGTTTGATATGTTAGTGGATTAGATGTAAAAAAGAAGTGGGAAAACAAACAAACAAACAAAATGTTAATATGTGGAACACCTATATTGGGAAAGCACAGTTGAATATTAAACCTGAAGTGGAGTTCTGATATCAATGCAAGCAAGGGGCTAAGTATAATGAATCCTGATGCCCCATATTGGATTAAAATGCCTTCGCTTCAATAGAGTATGCAGTTATTCATAATTTGGATCTAATCTATATAACCTTTTAGAAGAATATTTGAATTTGGAACATCATTAAAACCGCGTTTACACAGTGTACTTAAATGAACATGTTCATGAACTTTTTCCCCTGCAGAATTCCATGCAGTTTTTCAAAAACAAGCGAAAGTTTGGGAAAATGAGTACCAGTAATTGGAGTGAAATTTATTTGTTAACTTCCCATTATTTTATAATGTTTATACCTTGTATCATTGTATGTTTGTTTATATGTATCTACGTGTGTATATTCACATTTCTTTGATGGATTTATAATAAATTAATTTTATTTAATCATTCTAATAATGATCAATTTAACAAGACTTTATACAAAAGTGATAAATTAGTAGGGTTTATGAACGATAGATCTTTTAAGTGTTATATGTTATCTGTATTGGTTTTTTCTTCATATTCATTTAACAACAAATCTTTGTATAGATTCATTTTAAAAACGATAATCACCTACGTTTATCAATTTCTCCCAGTATGTCATTGCCAAGGCTGTATCTGGGTACTTTTACGCAGCTGATCTTTTTAGGATGATCCAGGAACGTAGATTTGTATTCCCCATTTGCACCATCAATTTTGCTGACCAGCTCTCTTATATTCTTTTCAGTGGGTTGCTCCTTTAATGATGGCCACGGCCGTCGGGATTACAAACACGATTGATCTCACATTTGGCCTCATCCACTGTCCAACCTGAATACAATGGATGATACAAGTACACACATTTAATGGCTGATTGCATTTAATATCCGCACAGGGGGGTTGAGGACATCCCTAACCGGTTAGATTGTTACCCCTGGAATGTGGCTTAGTTGCACACCTCCCTTGGAATTTCCAAGCATTAATATTGCCAGACCTATGGAATATGTCATAAAATCTTACACAAATACCCTTGGAAAAATGGGATATTTTGAGGGGCCTTGGAATTTGCAACTTTTATTTGACCCCACCCTGGAATTTCCAACTGTTATTTGGCCCCTAACCTGGAATTTCTAGTAAACCCAATGCTTTCAAATGTCCTCCCTCAGGAATTTCCAGTCTTCCCAGTGCCCCTCCCCTGGAAATTCCATGGTCTTTTATAAGCCTCTCCCCCTGGAATTTCCAAGGCCCTCAAGCCCCTCTGTGTGCATATTAAATGTAATCAGCCAATGAGGTAGAAAAGGTTTCTGACCATACTCGGTTGGGACTTATATAAAGTAGACTTATGTCTACTTTTGGAAATTTGACCTTGAGGACTTAATAGAGTATAACTAAACCAAACTAAGCCATGCTATGCTGAGCATGCTTTTGAGCTATATTTAACCTATTAAAAGGCAAGCCCACCTTGCCATTTTGTCATGTATAACAGTAGCAATTTTATTTGAAAAGTTTGTTGTATCAAAACTCCATAACATTATGTCACTTTGAAGTTTCCAAATTAAATTATTTTCAAAAAGGTATGTAAATATCAGTCCCAAAAATAATAGCTTTTGACAACAATATTCAGCTACTGTAGAGTATTTTTGACAAACATAAACAGCCACAATAAAGTACAGGTGTAATTGGACAAAACAGCACTATAAATTATAAACATACTTCGTTTTTTGTTAAATGCAACTTGGCAATAGCTTGTACCAGTAGGCGAAAAACTTCTTCCAGAGTAGTATGTGTCTTTACACTGACGTTGTAAAATCTCTTCACATACGGCAATAATTCACCAATCAAGTACTCATCAAAGCTTGTAGTTGTTATTACAAGATCATCATTGACTAACGCGATTATCTATAGAGTATGGGTTAAGAAAAAAAACCAAAATGGCGTCAAGTCATGCTTTATCGATCTCTTCACTCTGCGTACTATTGCTGTTATTTTACAACTACCAAGATGATTTTGTTATTTCAAAATATCAAGTCTGGACTTTTGCTCGGTTTTGGCCGTGTTATGAAGACATGGAAACATTGATAACTCCAGTAAGCTCTGGATTCTCATGGCCTTACATTGCTACCAGATATTGTGTTAAACGAACAAATCGTTCGGGCCGAGGTAGGCGATTCTTCTTGTCAAGAATTATCTACTACTCAAATTCAAATGCTTCCTATCAACTAACACGAATAAGTGTCAGCGGGGATGTTTCTCCTAATCCTGGCCCTACATCTTATACAACTAAGATCAGAAGTCTCAGGTCTATCGTAATCAACGCAAGAAGTTTGAAAGCTTTACATAAAGACCCCACGACTGGAGAAAAGTTATGCAAATTGGCTGCTTTTAAGAAAATTGTATACAATGGTTGTTTTGATCTTATTGCTGTAACTGAAACGTGGTTAACTGCCAGTGTTTGTGATCCTGAGATCTTGGACAGGGGTTATACTATCTACCGGCGAGACAGGATTGGAAGGGTTGGCGGAGGTGTATTATTGATCATTAAAAATAATATTGCTTCGACTCGAAGACTTGATCTTGAGACTGATTTGGAAATCATCTGTGTCGAACTGAATTTGCATAATACTTCAAAGGTATTGTTGAGTGTTATTTATCGTCCACCTGATTGTGGTCCAGAGTTTAACGAAAGCTTTATTAAGTTCTTGGGAAATTCAGCGCGTATCCAACGAAGCAAATTGTTGATTTTGGGTGATTTTAATTTCCCAAATATTGAATGGCTCGCAAACTTCGGGTTTGCTGAAACATCGAAAGAATTTGCATTTTGTGAATGCCTAATGGAATATTCGTTGTCCCAAATGAATACCTCCCCTACTCATTTTACACCTATAAACAATAAGGGAATATTCTTGACTTGATTATAACTAATGAGCCTGAAAGCATATCTAATATAGAATCAGTCAGACCCATTGATGCCGGTTTCCCTACGGACCATTATCTTTTGGAGTTTGATTTCAACATCTATAATCGCCGCGTGAGAAATAATGGTCGTACCGTATATAATTTCAAGGCTGCTGATATTGCAAGCATAAAGAATGCTATTAAGAACTCAGATGCTTTGTTGAACAGTGGAAACTATGCAAATATTGATGATTGCTGGTCAAGTTGGAAAAATTCACTAATGGATATTATTGATACCTATGTCCCAAAAGTTAAAGCTAAAGATTCCTGTACCCCTCCTTGGATCGATGCTGATGTAATTCATTTATTAAACAAGAAGGAAACAGCAAGAAGATCTGCTAAGAAGTTTGACAGTATAATTTATCGCGAGAAATATAGGAAATTACGGAAAGAATCTAAACTGCTGATCGATAAAAAATACAAAGAATATACAAATTCACTTGGCGAGGCTATTAAAAAAAATCCAAAACGTTTTTGGTCTTACTTTCGTAGTAAGACTAAATCTAACTCCATTCCTTCTAGTATAAAATTCAAGAATACATCCTTTTTGTCAGCTAGAGATAAGGCTGAGGTTTTCAATCAGTACTTTTACTCTACATTCTCTCAACCAGATGACGTTTCTTATTCGCTTGAAACCGCTCAGTTTAGTGAACCTAAATTTAATCTTTTACAATTATCTGAGGAAGAAGTCTACCAGGTTTTGTCTAAGTTAGATTCACATAAAGCCCCTGGTATTGACGGCCTACCCACTTTTATTTTGAAAGAATGCTCAACAGAACTTTTGCCTTCTCTATGTTGTCTGTTCAATTTATCTCTTTCTTCTGGACGACTTCCTCAGGAATGGAAAAACTCCCTCGTAGTACCTGTTTACAAAAAGGGGAAAAAAGAGGATGTTGAAAATTACCGTCCTATATCTTTATTGTGTGTAACCTCTAAAGTTTTGGAGCGTTGTATTTTCAACCATCTGATAGACCATTTTGGCACAATATTTGTTGACTGTCAACATGGATTTTTGAAAGGTCGTTCCACTGTTACCCAGCTGTTGTCCTTCTTACATGAAATTGGTCAGTCCTTGGATAAGGGTTTGCAAAGTGATATAATTTACTTGGATTTTGCTAAGGCTTTTGACAGCGTTTGTCATAAACGCCTTGTCTTTAAATTACGCCTTTTCGGAATTGGAGGTGAACTTTTAAATTGGTTTGAAAGTTACCTGTGCAATCGTTACCAAAGTTGTGTCGTCCAGGGAAGTACTTCTACCAAACTCCCTGTAAATTCTGGTGTCCCTCAGGGTAGCATTCTGGGTCCGCTGATGTTCCTTGCCTATATTAATGACCTGCCTGCTGTCGTTGATAGCTCTATAGCCCTGTTTGCTGATGATTCCAAATGCTCCAGAGTCATAAAAAATCTAGATGATTGTCATGTTCTTCAAGAAGACCTTGATTGTCTTCAAGGCTGGGCTGAATCTTGGCGTCTGTGCTTTAACACTGCTAAATGTGTAGTCTTGTCAGTTACTCGCAAAAGACACCCAATTGTTTATGATTACAAGATCGGTCAACATTCACTAGTATACAGTGAATCTCAAAAAGATTTAGGCATAATCATAACTAAGGATTTGAAATGGAATGCCCACATAAATAATACCTTAGCTAAAAGCTATAAAATGCTTGGCTTTCTCCGTAGACACTCTTGCAACAGCTTTGATCTCAGTTCAAGGAGACTTCTTTATTTAACTATTGTTAGGCCCTATATTGGCTACGCGAGTGAAGTATGGGCTCTGCAGGTCATAGGTAATATTGATAAAGTTGAGAGCCTTCAGCGTCGGGCTACAAAATATATTTTAAATCTGAATTGTAAAGATGATCTAGGCTATCGTGAGCGTCTCTTGCGATCTAATTTATTACCAATCTCATACTGGCATGAAATGAAGGACTTAATATTCTATTTTAAGTGTAGCATGGGCCTTTACAATGTACCAATTAATGATTTTGTTAAAACTAGGCAATTTTCCAGGTCTTTACGTAATAGATCATCTCTTGATTTATTCGTACCTAAATGTCGAACTAAACTATTTCAATCTAGTTATTACAACCGTATTCCTAAATTATGGAATAATCTTCCATGTACCATTCGTAGTGTTGAGTCAGTCAACCACTTTAAGTCTTTATTATTTAATCGTTACTCTACTGCTCTTTCAAATTACTTTGAAGTTGAAAACAAAGTTACTTGGAAATCTATCTGTCCTAAATGTTGTACATCACGTAATATTATATCTAGTAAGATTTGTTGTTATTAACTTTTATATTCTTACATTATAGTTTTAGTATTTGTTGAATATGTATTTTATTTTTGGATAGGGAGTACTTAAGTTGGAGCCATGCTCTGTTGTACTAACCCTCGCTGTGACAATTTTATTGTATTATTTTTTTAGTCACAGTGTAAGCTTTGTAAATAAATAAATAAATACAATAGATAAACAAAAGTACATTTTTCATTGATTTCGTCACCTTTCAAACTACGAATGGTCAACTTAGAAAGCTATGAATTGTTCATTTTGTGGTAAAAGCATCATGAAACTTGGCGTGTAGATATATAAAGGTATTGCAGATTTCTACCTATTAAAGTAAAATTTCAAGTTTACTTTTTGCAAACCTCACCTATATGTTACAATTTCAACGTTCAGTGACCAAAATTTTTAACAGACAAGTTTTTAATAAAAAGACTGTTACAGTGATTAGAAAGTTCGCAAAAAGTTTGTGTATGGGATTTAAGCGGGTAGTGCGATTTTCGAAGCTCATTTTAAAGTTACAGATGGTTAAACCACAGCCACAGGGAGCCGTATAAACGTCTATTAGTGAAGCGAGTTTAACAGTAAAGCGGGTTTATTTGGTATTTTTATCACAATAATTGTATTAAATCGCTATTAAAATGTTCTTACATGTTAATTTTGTCGGCAATCGGGACAAATTACAGAATAATTACATGGAATTACACGAACGGCTCTAACGGTAAACACTATTTGTCTAAAAGAAAGCCTGATCGCAGGTTAGTATTTGTCCTGATTGTCAACAAAACTAACAAGTAAGAACATTTTAATAACGATTTAATACAATCATTGTGCAAAAAATACCCAATAAACCCGCTTTATTGTTAAACTCGCTTCACTAATAGACGTTACGGCTCCCTGTGGTTAAACTACTAAAAACAGCATTTGCGCCATTTTTGAGCAAATTAACAATTCAAAATTGTATTTAGATGTCATTCATATTGAAACGTGTTGTTTTCCGCGAACTTTCTAACGGTATAGGTGATAATAGCTAGAAGTGAACTAGAAATTCGATTAAAAACTCGAATTTGTGGCAAAAGCTAGAAATCTGCGTTGCCCCTATATAACCAGAAAACCATAATCACTAGTAACTTTGTCTACAGGCCAATTTTCATGCTTTTATCTCAAAACGAACAAGTAAAATTCAAAACAATTAAACTTTATTATAAGTTTCTACGCCGCCGCCCCCAAAATTCCAGGCTTAACTACCAGACTAGTTGTAGTGCATTTATAAAAACAATTTTTTATTTAAAATTATCTACTTATTCATTCAAAATTATCTTATTCATATATGTACAGAGGTTAGTAGATTAATCTTGTCCTACTCAAGATTAGATTTAAATAGAGAATAATAAATGGTTCACAGAAATGTAAATTTTGTTTCGATTGATGACTGCTGAACATGCAGCATACAGAATATCTCACTGAAGAGCAAAGCGAACGACTGGGATATTAAATATTCATGTTCAGCACCAGAAATAAATTTCACAATTCAAGCATTTTTCTATTGATTATATAAAAATCTTATCACCCAACACAACCTGTGGTTGAACTTGAGCACATGTGAGATTGTCGATTTTATTTAACAGTGCTAAAACATCAAAAACGACTATTCTGTACAATAACATATGTACTCATGCACACATGGAATAGCGTAGAGTCTGGCTGCTATTAATAGCTCAAAAAGCGGACAAACAAACCAAATTTGACTCACAAATGATTGCAAATGAGCTATTTCTTTTGTTATGTCCACAAGAATTATGGGCAAAAGCGGACAAACATCGGTACTGACGTCATCTCGACGGAGCGCTATTCCATGTTAAATTACTAACCTCGTGTGACAACGGCCTGTAAACAGAATAAATTTCTTGCAAATGAATGTCCACTAAGATGGGCCTTAAAGAAGGAAATGTGGTCGGCAAGATTTGTATCATTGACCTCTTTCCCCATAGCTATTATGTCAATAATACTTTGGGTGGTGGCAATGCTGAATATTTGTCTCCTCCCATCTAGGAAATCACAAGCCGTTTCATTTTCACTATTCACCACTTTGTTGAACCAAATAGGAGTGGTCCTCTCAAATGATCTAAAAAATATATTACATAACATTAGAATAAAATAGTCTATTTATTTATTCACTTTGCCATTAAGTTATATCCGTAAAATAAAATAATACTAAATGGTTGGGTTACTGGAACCACAACAGCATGGCCAAATACCAAAACTAACAGCTAATTCATTTACGGTTGTCACAGGAAATAGTCAAATGTACAATCCAAGTGCGAACATTATTACGGGTCATACCATCTTGATGGTTTCTTGATAGTTCAGAAGTTTTCTCAAGAATGCAACACCAATGAAAGACCTGGAGCTGCTTGCAGATTTAAAAATAAACATCGCACTTGGATTGTACAATTGACTATTGCACCTTAATTGAATTAGATGTATACATACATATATACACATAATAATAGGTAATGTTTGGCATTTCACTCGATTAAACTAACTGTTCTCAGGATTTATGGTGAAGGAAAATTTCGAGTGTTGGAATATATACATTTCAAGACCAAACCGGGACCAGTTGCGAAAAATGCAACTTCAAGGCCTTCCGGCTGGAATTGAACCCGCGACCCTGCAGCTAAGAGCTAAAACTTTGAAGGAAATCGTACGTTTCGAAAAAAAATTGTTAATCTAGGATCATACTGTGGTTTTGAAACTCGAATAATTCTAGATATTCTTGCAGCTGAAAAAAAAGTTTTTGACATGCATCACCTGGGTTAGCCTGGCTCATATAAACAACAGCTTATTGTAGTCAAATGTTTACAAAATAAAGAAAGAGAAAGGACGAAAAAATGAAGTGACTATATAGTGTTACGATAAATGAAAATTGTCTAATGTTATTACGCCATTCTCAAAAATTACAGGTATAGTTACGCATAAGTATTTCTAATCTCTAAAAATATTTTTCATCACAGGGATCCACCCTTTAATGAAAAATAGAAGTTATGCTTATAATTACCTCATGTCATCATCCATTTTAAAATTGATAGTCAAAAGAAATGAGGTCAAAGGCCTCTCATTTCCTCTTCCTTGGGTTTGATTACCCAAACCATTAAATACTGAAACGAGTGGCTGGCGTAATATGCTTGGATGTGTTGGATATATATATATATATATATTATTTACTATCTATTAATAAATCGTGATTTGATCCAGATTTTGCTTTTAATATGAGTTAAACTTTTCATCTGAAATCAAGATTGCACAAGTGCGACGGCAGGCATCCATGCGCTTATATTTAAGACACCTTGGCGCAAACTTGAGGACAAATTCAAATTTACATGATTAAACCTTAAGTTATGGTGAATATAGTTTAGAAAATAATGAACTATGTCTTACTTATTTAATACTGTTCTTTTTTTATGCGCACAAATATAATTCCCCACGCAATCATCTAATCTAAGCAGTAATTCTACACTTGACGCAGTCCCTTTAAAACGCCACAGTTTGGCAGCATGTTTTTTAAACCGAAGCGCTCAACAATTCTGTTAATCCCGTTTCTTTGGGTTTTTTGGTTACCCTAACCATACCGCTATTATAAAAAACCCTCCCGGGCAAGATAATTCTAGTTTCTATATTCTTCCATTACACAACGGAGTTACGTATATACATTATCAGGACAATCCGGCGGTCGATTTTTGTTTCTAAGCCAAAAATTGAAGAACATTTACTGTGATTAACTCATAAAAGGGTTTATACTTACATGGACACGACGTCTGTACGGTGAACATCCAGGATATAACCATTAAATTTACTGCGAATTTGCGAAAACTTCACGAACGCGTTCACCGTAAAATAGAAGTTGGACAGGCACTTGTACCGCCCTTTTCCAATATTACACTGCAGGGCTCGTAAACCTTGTGGGTCTTCCCTGACAGACAAAGTCTTCGCAGGTGATTCTGGTGCGTTTGCCATACTAGAACTCATAGTTTCCTAAAAAAATGTAATAAACTGGTGAGTTGCAGCAGCGATAAACGTAGTACTTTTTCAAGAATCAACAACCATGACAGATAGTAAAGTTTAGTTTACACGTACTGTAGTCAAACTTCAGGAGTTACAATAACACAAATGCGTTGTAAGCCTTTATCTTTAGTAGCCTTAAGCTGTTTAACAAACCACGAGTACCACTTGAAATGAAAAATTAAAATGCTAGGCGAGTACTTTTAAATGGTTTAATCAATGGTGAATGAACAATAGAGAATGCAACCTTTCGACTTGAATGGACAATAAACAATGAAACCTTTGACAAAAACAGTTAGAACCAGTTATTAATTTCATTAAACAGTTATTAATTTCATTAAACCAATGTTTTATACCAATAATTGTAGTCATACCAATAATTTATAATGTTGTTTTGTTTTCAACTATAACTATAGCATCCTCACTGGTAAGCAAACATATGCTTTGCTCGCATTAGTTTTAGCCAAGGTACATTGTGAGTGAACGTCATGGCCACAAAATATTCTGTGATTTACATGTATAAAGCAATCTTAGGATATATAAGGGCCCAGCTCAGTATTCTTATATGGAAACGCATAATGAAACAAAGTTAAAAACAAAAGTTTAAGAATGATTTGTTAACGTTTCGTTGTGACATCTTCAGAATGATAAATAACAGGGTTGTCCTCTGTATGCATGCACAACTATATTTAAATATTAATAAGACGGCAAATCAATGACTGACAAGACTAAGGTGTCAAGTCAGCAGGTGCAGGGAATGATTAAAATAAAGAAAGTGGTGTGTAGGCTTTCTCTGATAAGGAGTTTGAAATCAGAAGACGAATGACGAGAAGTAAGAGATAATAGAAAAATCATTAGGTGAAATGGTGGGATCAGTAAAATGGATTTGTGACTAAATGGCTGACAGATAAGAGACTGTCAATTTCTCACCTGTCAACGGCGAAACCCATGTGTTCTGAGATACGCGTTTGTAAATGATGCCGTGTTTGGCCAACAATGCACTACAGAATGCGATCTCAGAAGCATGGTAATCGTACTGACTGAATATGCGTTTTATTTTTCAGTCAGGACGACGATTTTCCAGTTTCCTTTTTTTCAAGGACCAAATTACCATGCTTCTGATAGCGTATCGTTTAATCAATACAGGCACGCGTATCTCAAAACACATGGGCGGGGGGGGGGGAGAACGGCACTATCATGATATACTAGGAGTAATCAAAGATTATGTATGTGCGTTCGACGCATGTGGACCAGTGAATGGCGAATGAAGATTGGTAATTATGCTGTAACGAATTATGAAAATAAATAAAGCTAATATATAACAGCGTCTTAATTGAAGGAGACCCTGTAACCTAATGTTTTTGACATCCTGAGTGACTTCCGCATGGTGTTCCTGGCAAATGGTCAGATTGAATTTTGACATTATAAACGCGCCATAATGATTACCGTTATACCGTATGTTATTTTAAAATAAGAAGGCCATGGATTGGGCGATATGATCACCTTGATACGTGGTTTAGATTGTTATCCAACTAGAACACGGCAACAAACGACAGGGTGCACGGCAGAACGGTACTATCATCGTCGCATTTCATATGATATATAAATCATGTTACGATAGCACGGCGGAACGGTACCATCATAGCTCAGATCAATATTTTATCATTCATGTTACGATAGCCGGCAGAACGGTACTATCATATAGCTCAGATCAATATTTTATCATCCATATTACGATAGCACGGCGGAACGGTGCTATCATAGCTCATATCAATATTTTATCATTCATGTTACGATAGCACGGCAGAACGGTACTATCATAGTCGCATTTCATATGATATATAAATCATGTTACGATCATAGCTCAGATCAATATTTTATCATCCATGTTACGATAGCACTTCAGAACGGTACTATCATAGTCGCATTTCATATGATATATAAATCATGTTACGATAGCACGGCAGAACGCTACTATCATAGTCGCATTTCATATGATATAAATCATGTTGAATGGCAGAACGGTATTGTGTATGAAAATTGAAGATGGTAAGTAACTTCAAAAACTCATTAATAATTCATAGTTGAATCACTGAAATAGTTGGTAAACATGGTTATTTAAATGCAGTCGTTTTTGAAGCTATTCAAAACACTCACAGCAGTGTTTTATCGGGTGTAAAACACTCAACTATCACCTCGTGTTTTATCACCCAATAAAATGCTGCTGCTTGTGTTTTAAACTATATACAGTAGAACCTGAATTTTATAACCCCGTGTTTTGCGACCACCTACCAAATTCGAAGGTTCGATGTCAAAGGTCCTTCTTCGTAACTAATAGACGTTACGGCTCCCTGTGGTTTGCCTTAGGGAAGGGTCAAATATACGTTTCACGTCAATATGACGTCTGGGAGGGAGGGGGTTTATAGGCATGATGTCTTTTTTTCTCGAAATATACGCTTAAAAACACTGACTCTGAATCTCATTTCATATAACAAACCAAAGTGTATGACGAAATAGCCTGCAAGCATAATAGGTTGCAAATATATTTATACCTTTAAAAATTAATTTATTATTATGGTTTTGCAACTAACTCGAAAAATCTCTGCAATCTCGAGTCTTGTGAAATGTAGAAATATAGTTATGCGAATTATCCGCTATTGGAGCCTGGCGTCTTTGGTAGGGTGGGAGGGGGGTTTGTAAGAGAAGTCATATTGACGTCTTTTTGGCAGAAACGTATATTTGACCCTTCCCTTAATATTGTATGAAAAAAATTTTGTACACTCAACAGTTATATCTTCCATTTTATGTTTGTGTTAAAACCATTTTGTGCATATTTTCCCTTTTGTGCATATTTTATAGTTAAAGTGGTGTGCATGCGTTCAACACAGTAAAGTGTTTTACAAAGTTTTTCAGGTGTTTTTCGATAAGGCCACGCCAATTTAATTGTTTGGGGCACGGATCCGCCCGACCCTGTTTTTGTGAAACCAAAATCAAATTTGTACGTATTATTTGATCAAAAATTGGTTATTTTTGTGGTTTTTCAACCTCATACCCAGACTTTTAACTGGCAAGGCAAATGAAAAAGACTGGGTACAAGCATGTAGTTTTTTATTTCCATTTTTTCCCGACTGACCCTAAAAATTTGGGGGAAAATCTGTGCTTTTTGTATCAAATTGGTGTGGCGTAATGTAACATGGGTATGTTATAAGTGGTGTACATAGGCATTAAATATGTATGTTTATAAAGAGCAAACAGTTATTTCTAAGGTTTTCTAATAAAATGGAAATATTATGATAGTAAGTGATAGACTAACATTTTAGTCAATTTCATAATCTTGGTTCCTTCCTGTTTGTGTAATCGTTGAGATGTTTCTCACTAAAACGTTGGAGAGATCTATTAGTTTTAATGTTTAACCGTTTAATGTCCGGTATCTGATATATCGGACACCAGGAAGAAAAGATTAAACAAGAAAACAAAGCAAAAACAATGCGAGAACAAAGAAGTAAAGAAAAATATTTTAAATGTTAATACATGGACTATTACATTATTTTTCGTTAAAATATATTACCATACTTGTTTGGGTATGTTAAGTGAGATTATCGAACCTATTATGCAAGATGGCGGGTGGTTGGCTTTATTGTCGCTCCGCATATCTGGTTCTACTTTTATTTATTGTTTTACTCTTGGAGTCCCAAAAACCACATGTAATTTTTCCAAATGGTTCTTCCTCAATGCTGCTCGCTCTAAAGCTGGACGTTAGACAGTATCCGAGTAGAAATTCATCGGGTTTACCTCGACATTCGCACAATGTGGGCTTATCGTCATCTTACAAGCTAAAGACTGGACTGCAACTACTAAATATTACCTTGGTAGCACTGATATTACTATCTGGTGATGTGAGCTTAAATCCTGGGCCCGTTATGGACCCATGTGGACTGTGTTTAAAAGGTTGTCGAGTAAATCAGAAAGCGGTTCAATGTGATGAATGCGACGTTTGGTTTCATGCCAAATGTACTGGTATGACAAACCATGAATATATAGAACTTTGTAAACCGTCTACTAACTGGTCCTGTTTAAATTGCTTGTTCCCTGGTCAAACTTCTTCTGAAGAAAACACTCCTACGGATTTAACGAATGAAAATCTTCAGCCGACATTTCCTAAACTCTTAAGGGGTTTTAAAATGGGTCATCTGAATGTTAATAGACTCTACAACAAAATGGACAGTATAAAAGATCTGCTACTGGATTTTCAGCTTGACATATTCTCTCTTTCAGAAACTTGGCTCTCTCCCGATATCCAAGAAAATTAGATTTTGGTACCGGGATATAGTCTTGTAAGAAAGGACAGAGTAAATAATAATCGGAAAACCAAAGGAGGAGGTATTCTTGTTTACATAAGAAATGGAATAAATTATACTTCTCGGGATGACCTAACAAACGGTGAAGAATGCATCTGGATAGAAGTTAAACGTACTAAAGGAAAACCTCTACTTATTGGATCTTATTATAGACCTCCTGATACTAATCTTGATAAATTCATCACTGCTTTTGATCAGTCATTGAAACTTGCAAATCCTGACTCGTATGAAATTACCGTTCTCGGTGATTTCAATATTGACTTCAGTTCTGTTGCACGTATGAATTCACCTAAACAAAAGCTTCGCTCATGTTTACTGTTAAACGGTCTCGAACAAGTTATTAAGAAGTCTACTAGGGTTACTGAACATACTAACACACAAATAGATCTCATTTGTGTTAATAATGAGCATAAAATCGTGCAGTGTGATGCTATTGATACTTTCATTAGTGATCACTGTATAATATTTTGCGTGGTAAAGGCTGGAGTCCCGAAAATGCCAGCGCGTGTTTGCGAATCGAGATCGTATGACAAGTACGTTAAAGAAGCTTTTATACAAGACCTCTCAAATGTCCCGTGGAACATTATTGATACAGCAATTTGCGTTGATGACGCGGTGCACTTATGGGAGCGTTTATTTACTGATGTTGCTGATATTCATGCCCCAGTCAAAAAGCGGAGGGCGAAGGGTCATTCAACACCCTGGATAACAAATAAGTTAGTGGAAATTCGCCGTGACCGTAATTATCATCAAAAGAAATCTCGACAAACAAATTCACAGTACCACTGGAGTATGTATAGGAAACTAAGGAATTATGTAAATCGTGAGGAAAGACGACTTAAATCTGAATATTTTTGCAATCTCATTAACGATACCAAATCGGACAGTGCACTCATGTGGAAAATTTGAAACAAGTACTACCAAATTCAAAGAGTGTCATTGGTGTTCAGGCAATTAACTCCAAGAATAAACGTTTTACCAAACTTGAAGATATTGTTGAAATTTTCAACAAGCACTTCTCGACCATTGGTCAAAAATTGGGTAAAATGTTTAGTAATGTTATTGATGATGAACAGTTTCCATTGAAAACTGACCTGGAATTTACCCTAAACTTTGTCTCTGAAGAATTTGTCTCTACTCAAATTAACAATCTAAAGCCAAATAAATCAATAGGCTTAGACAAAATAAGTGCTAGATTGCTGAAAGATGCAACCAGTATCATAGCTCCTGTCATCAAGAACATCATAAATCTTTCCTTTGAAAGTGGAAAATTCCCATCAAATTGGAAATCAGCTAAGGTAACAGCACTGTTCAAGAAGAGTGGAGAAACTGATAACTGTGATAACTACAGGCCTATCTCCGTGTTACCAACGATAAGTAAAATAATTGAGCGTGCTGTTCACAGCCAATTATATGATTATTTAAATCACAACAAATTCTTGTACACAAGACAATATGGTTTTCGGCAAAAGAGATCAACTGCAAGTGCATTACTTCAATTCTCGGACGAAGTTTTAAATGGTATGGAACATGGGAAGGTGATGGGTGTTGTATATTTGGATTTGCGCAAGGCATTTGATACCGTTAACCACCGTATCCTATTGCTTAAACTACAATCTCTGGGCGCTGACAGTGCATCAGTGACATGGTTCAGGTCCTATCTGATGAATCGGAGGCAGCGAACAGCTATAGGAAATACCATCTCCTCCGTGAGACAGGTCAATATTGGAGTACCTCAGGGCAGTGTACTTGGACCACTGTTTTTCTTGGTGTACATCAACGACCTTGCTAAATGTTTAAAAAACTCCCAGGCCTCGCTGTTTGCTGATGCGGCAATTTATTGTTCTGCTTCCTCCTCAGCAGATCTTCAACGCAAGTTAAATGAAGACCTTAATTTAGTCAAAAACTGGTTAAATAAACATAAACTTACCCTAAATGTGAAAAAATTGAATTTCATGATTATGGGAGGAACTCAAAGACTAAATAGTTTTGGTCAAATAAGTTTAGTCATAAATGAGGATCCTCTTGAACAAGTGGATAAATTTAAATACTTAGGTATTATTATTAATGAAAACCTTACTTGGACCGATCATATTGAGCATATACAAAATAAGGTAGCAAAGAGATTGGGTATCCTGGCACGAGTTAGACACTTACTCCCAAAGAAGACTAGAGTAATTGTTTTTAATTCACTAATTTTACCCTTACTAGATTATGGAGATATTGTATGGGGAGATAGGTATAATACTACTCTCATGGATCGCTTGCAGGTATTACATAATAAGGGTGCTAAGTTGATACTTGATAAGCCAATCTACTCCTCTAGTACTGAGGCTTTAAATTGCCTTCGTTGGAAGACACTTGCAGATAGGAGAAAGTTCCATCGGGCCTGTTTTGTCTATAAATCTTTAAATAATTGCATTGATTTTAAATTTAACAATATTTCTAGATGTGAAGTTCACTCTTATAACACAAGAAATAGGTTACAAAAAGATTTACCTCTGTGTAAAACAAATTGGGGCCAGTGTAAGTCTGATTTTTTATTTATTAACGAATGGAATAATCTACCAGAATCATTGACTTCTGTAAGTTCCTTAAACACTTTCAAATGTAATTATTAGATTTGTCATTACTTTCATTTATCTATCTCTGTAC